>VDFB02047397.1:50508995-51738893 GCA_007258455.2 Sequoia sempervirens
GGGAAGAGGGGAAGAAGGGTAGAGAGAGGGAGAGAGAATTAGGAGTGGAATAATTCGACAGAGAGAGAGGGAAAGAGATAATATTTAAATATTTTATATGTTAGTCATATTAATTAGTTATATAATATTTTATCTATTAGTAATATATATATATACATTAACTAAAATATAGAAATAATATTTAAATATTATACATAATAATATAATATATTATATATTAAATTATAAACTATATTGTATATTATAAACTAGATATATTAAAATAAACTATAAAATCTTTATTGCATTTTCTAAATCATATATTATAAAGTATAATTTTTTTAAAAAAATCATATATAAACCAAATCGAATATCTGATTTGAAACAGATATCCGTTATTTCTGAAAAATAATTTATTGCCTAGGGAGTAGCCTCGGGCTTGCTTTGGTATTTGGTTTGGACATGCCAATTCTAAGAAGTCAACGCAAAAAACGAGTTTGACAACTCACCTTGTTTTTTCTAGACTTCGTCCATGTGGTGACTTTATTTTTAGCCAAAATTGATGAAACAAAAAGGGTTTGTAGAGGAGACTCTCTAGCTTTCCACCAATATAAATTATTCTTTACTTTGAATTTAATAAATAATTATTATTCATTTTCTATTAGAATTACGACTAAAGTCCTGATTGATAGGCTGATTGAAAAACATCTATAACTTTCAAACGGTATCATATTTTTGAATCCAAAATATCACATTCTATGCTTAGGTATACTATAGGATTAAAAAATTGAATTTCATGAAGTTTTCACCAAGATAAGGTGGTTAGACATACAAGTTTTTATATTTTTAAAAGTTGTAATAAAAAATTCATAATTAATTATTTACTTGGAAAAAATTACAAAAAAATATCACACATCGGACATGAGTCCTCTACTTATATCTAAAATATTATAAAAAATATTATAATTTTATTGGTTAGGGTGGTCATAGACACCTACTTCTTATTTTTCCACGAAATTTAAGTACTCTGCATTGAAATTTCAAATTTTCACCAAATAGAATTTAAAAAAAAAAAAATAAACTTAGTAGTTTAGAAACTACATTCAATTTTCCATAGATTCTATTCTTAAATATTTTTGAAATAATATAGATAACTTATTCAAATTATTATGTCAAGTTTCCTAACTCTGATTTTTCTGAATTTTCATTGCCACTTAAGGGCCTATTTTTTCCATGATGATCTTGCACATACCCAAGTATTTTTCATAATTCTTGTTCCTTGTGCTTCTTCCCACATGACTATCCAAAATTTACTCAATCTCTTCCTTTCCTAAAGAATGTGATGGAATCATCCATTGTACCCTTGTCAAATCATTCTCCTTATCCCCTTCATGATATTCTGTCAAATAAAAAATGTTAAACATAGGTGAAACATGAATTTATCTTTGAAACTCCACCTCATATTCATTTCTTAAATCATGCTTTTTCAAGATCTTACATGGTCCAAACTTCTTCATCTTTAACTTATTGTATGTTCCAACTAGAAACCTCTCCTTCTACAAATGAACCATGACTTCATCGCCTACCTAGAACTCCTTATATCTTCTTTTCTGATTTTCCTTCACCTTATACTATGTATTCATCTTATGGATATGTTTCTTCACCTCTTCATTCACACTCTTTAGATGTTCAACAAAATCCTCAACTTCAGCACTATGCTTTTCTTCCTTATCCATCTTCCTCAATTTAGAAGTTCTAGGACTACTCCCATACAAAATCTGGAATGGTGATTTACTAGTGCTTTGGTTGACATAATTTTTGTAAGAAAAATTCTCCTGTGGTAAAATCAAATCTGGTCCCTTAGTTTTTTCACCTACTAATCATCTCAACAAGTTACCCAAACCCCCTATTCACCACCTTTGTTTTTCCATCAGTCTATGGATGATGTGTTGAACTAAACTTCAAATTAGTCTTCAACTTCTTCCACAACGTCCTCTAGAAACACCCAATGAACTTCATATCTTATTCTGAAACTATGCTCTTTGGTAGACCATGTAGTCTTAGCACGTCTCTGAAAAATAATTCTGCAACATGAACAACATCACTAGTCTTATGACACAGAATGAAGTGTGTCATCTTCAAAAATCTATCCACCAATAAAAAATATGGAATCATGACCTCAATGTGTGCTTAGAAAACCAAGAACAAAATCCATGTTGATATCTTCCCATGGCTTCTCTAGTATAGGTAATGGTTGATATAACCATGTATTCTGACTTGTTCCTTTCACCATTTGACATACTCAACAACCATGCACAAACTTCTTTACATCCTACTGCAACTACGACCAACAATAATGTTCACCAACAATAGCAATTATCTTATCCCGACCGAAGTGTCCAACTAATCATCCACTATGTTTTTCCTTGAGCAATTTATCACTCATGGAACTTGGAATGCACAACTGATTCCTTCAAAACAACATACGATTTTGGATTGTAAAGTCCAACCATTTTTTCCTATCTAGAGTGATAGGCTTCACACAAGGTTTCCAAGCTCCTGCAAAATTAGGGTCTTTAGGATACAAGCTCTTGAGTTCATTGAACCCAACAACTTCAATCTTCATTTTTGTTAACAAATTATGCCTCCTACTCAAGGCATCTACAACTCTATTCTATTTTCCACTCCTATGCTTAAACACAAATGTGTAACTTTGTAGGAATTCAACCCATTTCAAATTCCTTTGATTTAAATTTCCTTGACTATTTAAATATTGTAAAGCCTAGTGAATAGTAAATAAAACAAATTCCTTTGGAAAAAAGTAATATCTCCAATTCTTCAAATCCTGAACTATAGCATAGAACTCCTGATCATAAACAAAATATTTCTTCTTTGCATCATTCAATTTTTCACTAAAGTAGGCAACAAGTTTACCTTCTTGACTCAAAACATCTCCAATGGCACTGCCACTAGCATCACAACCTACCTGAAATACCTTTTGAAATTTGGAAGTGCCAAAATAGGTTGTTCCATAACTTTCTTCTTTAGGAAGTAAAAAATCTTTATTGCTCTTGTATTACTCCACTTAAACTCTTTTCTATCCCCTCTCATTGTTTCTATCAGGGGTGCACAAATACTACTAAAACCTTTCATAAAATTCCTATAAAAACTTGCTAGACCATGAAAATATCTTACCTCTGTACCACTCCTTGGTGTAGGCCATTCAATAATAGCTCTCACCTTCTCCAAATCAATCTTAAGACCTTTTGTTGAGATCACAAATCTTAGGTATACCAACTTGCATTTCAGAAAACTACACTTCTTCAAATTGATTAACAACTTCTCTTCCCTTAGCTTCTCAAAAAAATTTGATATGCATCAATTGCTCATCCAATGTCTTACTAGAAATCAAATTTTCATCTAAGTAAACAATAACAAACTTACCCAGAAACTCTTTCAATACCTCGTTCATAAGCTACATGAATGTGCTTAGTGCATTGGTTAGCCCAAAAGGCATTACTAACCACTTGTACAAACCTTCTTCTTTTTTGAAGGATATCTTCCATTTATCTCCTTCTCTAATTTGGATCTGGTGTAGTGTCCCTCCAGTTTTGACATACTGTTTAGTTTGATTTTTCTTGATAGATGTTTTAGATTGCTTTGATATTAAGTTGTTTCATTTTTGAGGTGATTCTGGATACTATGAAGTTTTGATTTTTACGGATGATACATTGACATCCTGGTTATTTGGTTATGTTGGTTCGATGATATTGTGAAAGATTCATTCATGATATGGCTTATTATTTATGACTATTGCTTATGTTTATCATCTTGTTATGATTGATCTTGCTCGTTTGTGTCGGTGAAGAAGACAGTGTGGCATTACTCATTCGTGAGTATCCTGCCACGCTGCAATTCTTATTCACAGTGTGTTTTCTAACATGAGTTTATATATATACATGTTTTAACTTTGATGTTTTCCTACAGACACAGGTACCGGCTAACAGCTCCACCTGCTTGTCAGGTTTGAGTGTACCCTAATTCATTATAAATATGTTGTCGGAGGTATTGACAGGTCCTTTTAAACCATCGTTCGTTTTGAACAAGTATCTCCATGTTACCCCGTGTAGCCCAGTTTGTCTTGTCGTGTTCAAATATATATTGTTTTGTGTTTGCAAATATAATATTTAATTTTATTAAATGTTTATTAATGTTTTAACCAACGTTAATGATTTAATTTATTAAGTTAAATTAAATAAGTTATTTCTTTGTAATGTTTTAATTAAAATAATATTATTGTTGTTTTTATTGTGCAAATTAAACAGAAAATTGTTAGATTCAGCAATCAAATGTTATGGAATAATTACTCTTTGAGCTGAATGATACAAGTGTTTATTTGGTCATAAATCCTATAATAAAATTTAGATCTCTTCTTTTACCTATATCCTGTCCTTCCTACGCCATCACTTTGTAGCATTATTGATGATGTTATATATATATATGTGTGTGTGTGTGTGTGTGTTGATGGTCTTCATAGAATTTGGCGATACTATATCCTATCTTCTTGTCTTAACCCTCTGAATATTGTAGAAGAAATATGTAGCATGTGCAGGATATTACTGGTAGAATAATAAACTAGATGTCGGTCTGTTAATATTTGTAATTATCTTTTATTGAATTGTTGAAGATAAAGTCTTCCACTGGTATCTTCTTTATTTTCAACTATAGAATCATAACTTACAATTTTAATATATAAAATTTGTCCTCTAAATGTGGGCGCAACCATCTTAAACTAAATATGTTGGTTTTGTAATTGACTATTGTCTCGGTGACTAGAATTTGGCCAAAGTTTATAATTTCTAAATATGTATTACATCTACCTCTTCACCCGTGCAACTGTAGATAAGATCTATTTCCTATTTAGTGCCTATAATAGTGGAAATAGATATGTATGAGAAGAAGTCTTCTTCAAGTTATAAAAATTTCTAACTGAAAGATAATTAAAAGGGGATCTAGAGTTAATGTTATGTGGAACTAGTCAACCATATTAGGGGAAAACTTATTGCATTTGGAAAGTATGGGAATTGGTTATATTAGGGTATTTCCAAGATAGCCAGCAGGGGCATGAAGGTCAACCGAGTGCACCTGCTCATCAACGGTATATGTAATTTAATAAGGGCTACTGATGTGTGAGGTATGCATAGCCCTCATTCTCTTAAACTGAGTGACTGCATGCACCTGGAGCACAAGCAAAGCTTACAATGTTAGGATGCATTCCAGAATGCTTCATTAATTCAAATATTTTGAGAGATTCTTTGCGAAATCCATTTTGTGCATATTCTGCTATCATTTTAGCGAAGACCTGAATAGGTGGCATTTGGATTTCTTCAATCAAATTTTGGTGGCTATTTGGGAATCAACAGAAGTTTCAAAACTTGCTTTAGCCCGATTTTCAAAGTTTACCAGGTTTTCATCTCTTATTTTTAAGTTTCTGTAAATTCTTTCAATAAACTTTGGGGAAAAGTATTTGTCTGTAAAACTTGCATATAAAATAGAGAAAACATCAGATCAAGCCATCAAATTTTGTTGAAAATACAGTTAAGTAAAGTATAACATAGAATTTTTCTATAGAACTGAAAGTAACAATGGATATCTTTTAAATATACATTGTATTATTGAAAATTTATGATACAACATTAAGAACAAAGTCTATGTAATGTAGAAATAGATTGAAGTCAAGAAATTATAATTATGGATCTTCTGTAGAGGTGTTGCCTTTAGGTATTGAGAAAACTTGAATCAAGGATTCTTATAGCAGCAAAAGCTTACTTCCTATTATTTTCTTAAGTAGAACACAACCCATCTGTTTACGTGATTTATTATCAGAGCAATAACATAATTTTTACTTTGTGTTAATATTATTCTCAAACCTCAAATCTGCGCCCTAAGCAATTAAGCATCATTTATATTACCAGACGGCTGAGATTCTTCCTAAAGCTTAGACTTTGGATGTAGATCATTCTCCTGTAGGTGAGTTCTAACATAAAAGCTCATATCATAGAATTTTATTATAATTTGTTCTTTATAGCTATGCATAGTCTCCTTTTAAGCCTCTATGTTTTGTCTTTATCATTTCTTCCTTATTCCTTTGTCTGGTTTCTTCAATTTCATATTGAATCTATGAATCAAGAAATCGTATAACAATCTTACAATTTATAAGTGTTATCTATTATTATAAAAGGGGCATAATTAGTTGAATACTTGTGTTTTTCTTTTAAAATCTTTCCATGATTATAATTGCTACTATATATCCTTTTCTGTGAATTATTGAGTTATTTCATCCGCGCCTGGTGTTACCTTGACATACTATTGTTTTGTAAATTTTTACAACTAATGTAATTTGAAAATTTGCCTATACTATTACAGTTTCAGCGCTGGTCTTTTCCATCAATTTCTAAATTCATGTGTGACTCAGAATATCAGCCTTCTTGAATTATATTCCTTACTGTTTATGATAGAGCTTAAAGAATTTCTTTCTCACTGTTCTTTTGGCTGTAGTTAGCCGATTTTTGCTGGTATATCGCTTTCCTTGTCATGCTTGTGACATATATCTTTTTATATTTATTAAGTGATCTGAACTTATGCATGGCCTTGATTGAATTCTCTTATTTCCCTAGCTGTAGTTTTCAAGACTTCTTTGTGTGTATGGCATATCCAGCGAAATTATAAATCAAATGAACCTCAAATTAACTCTGAATTGATTTCCTGTTATGGCTTTGGTAAAGCTCTTGCCTGCAACTGCTACTTGTGATGGATGCATGGTATCCGTACTTAATCTTTAAAGATATGAAATTTAACTGAGAGCTAATACTCTGACTTTAACTGATTTACCTTTGCATGACATGAAAGGTGGTAGTTTTTTTGTTAAATAACTGTCAGATCTTTGAAAATTTTAAAACGCAAGTGTTAGTTAAGTGTGTGTCTTTACACGAGAAAAGAAGAAAAGTCAGAAACTTTAGTTGTAAGTTATAATGCTTCTTTATTTTCATGGTAATTGAATTATAAAATATAAAGAATTTGTATTGTACTTATGTTATAATGTTACTTACATTATAGTTAATAGGTCCTTTATAAAGTGGATTTAAACATATGATTCCTAGAATGCTAAAAATACTTTTTATTTATTTGTTTATTTAATAAAATGTATCATAGGAATTAAGTGATTTTAAAATAGAGGAGATCTTATTATTTGTATTGGATAATAATAATAGTTATAATAGAAAATTGTAAGACATTCTATAATGTCAATAAATTGTTAGCTTTGAACTCTTAATTCATGAAGATTAAATCAGTGCATTTGATGAAATATGTACATATTATGGGAACAAACATGTAATGTTATTGAGTTCTAAATTGTTCTTCTTTAAAGCATGAGAAGTGAAAATGGTGTTGTTGAGTTTAATACATATTAATCATGTTGCTCGATTACCGATATTTATACTTGGGGGTATAGTTTTGCACCTTTTGTCATTGCCTATAGAAGCATTTTAGAGATTATGGTTAGTATCTAGTGAAAGTCATAAATGTTTTGGTTTTGATCTTTATGCTTGGTAGCTACCCCTAGTCATGTGATGTTGAGTCATGTTATAGAAAGAGTGGCTTGCGGTAGGGGCAGAAATCCTTAAGTGATTGTTTGGGTAACCTATCGTAGGTGTGATAATTCAGTGAAAACCTAACTAATGTATTAGGGGTTGGGTAGTTGCAAATACTAAATCAGATAATGTTTGCCTCGCCTACTTTCTTAATGCTTGTTTAGGTTGAGAAAAGGTTAAGAAGGCCTGGAATGGTAAGTTGTCATCTTTTCCTCTTGAAAGATGAAATGACTCCACACTAGTCTGCATAGGGGCCGAGAATCAGTAGAGGCTACCAGGGTAACTCTTGGAGAGGGCCAGTAGTCTAGGAAGGTTCACCAGGGTAACCTATCCCAACGATGTGATGACACTCTTAGTCTATATCATGATGGTGTTTCCTTGTGTTTAGTTTTCTATTTTGACGTGATTTGTTACTTGATTTGTATCTGTTTGAATTTGTAATCATAATGTTGTTATGTGAATTTGTAAACCACGTAAACGTAAAGTTCTGTCTTCTTTGTTTGTGGACCTGTCAATTATCTCCTAGCACGGAGGGAGTGGACCTTCGGGTTTCACGTGGTCGGGAGGAAACCGTGCTCTATCTTCCTTGGATATTCTTGCAGATGGTTCTAGTTACCTCTTGGATCATGACTGCAAATGCGAAGCATGTTCAAGGATATGGACATCAATTGTGTGGTGATCACTTTATACTTTGTAAACTCACCTCTTGTATAAGAGTGTATTCATTGTACCATCTTATTGTTGTATTGAGATTTGTTGAAATCTCTCATTTTGTAATCTATTCAGTTGGTTATTTAATTATATTAAGTTATGTAAATTGGAACATTCGTGACATTAGTTTTGTACTTGAATTATGATAATGTGTTGAATTTATTTAATATGTTTTTGTAACACTGTCTTGGAAACTTTATAGCAATTGTGTAATCAATTAACTTTAAAAATAAATTATTCGGTTAACTTTACTCTTTACACTTTGTTATAATGGTAACCAAGGCGGGGCATTACATCTGGTGGTAGCCACTCTTCAAATCTATCTTCATGAAGTACTCAAATCCACTCAAGCAATCCATGATGTCATCCATCCTTGGCAAGGGAAACCTATACTTCATAGTTAATCTTGTTGATGCATCTGGAATCTATACACATCTTCCATTCCCCATCTTTCCTAGGTTCCAATACTGTAAGTACTGCACTCAGACTAAAACTCTCCTTCATCAATCCTTTTTGCAATAGTTCTTGCACTTGTCTATTCAATTCTTCACTCTTTGCTATAGTCATGTGATGAGTTTCCTTATTTGGAAAACTGGCTCCAGGGATCAAATCCATCTAATGGTTGATCTTCCTTACTTGAGGAAAACCTTCAAGTATGTTATCAGAAATAATACCCTGAAACTCTTTCAACAAATTTGAAACTTCTACAGGTGCATTACTATCACCTTCTTTAAAAACTCTAACCTTATTTATCAACTCTAGGGATTAATGCAAAACACATATGCTCATGTCTCATACCTTCTAGGAATATTCTTCCATCAAACAAAAAAAATCATGCATTGTTGCATACCTTTTCTCTTACATCCTTCAAGGGCTTTAACTTATGATGAACACCATCCTTGTTCAAAGAATAGGTGTTAATGTTTTCATCATGCACTACTCATTGATCAAACTACCATGGTCTACCTAACAAATATTAAACTTTATTAGACATTGCTCATTGACCAAATCCCTTTGGTCCTTCTACAACCATGCAATCTGATATAGACTTGGATGCCTTCTCCTTTCCAACTATAACTTACTAAACATTTCTTCTTAACAAGATTATCTATACTACCTCCATCAATGATAACATTACAAACTTTACCTTCACACTTACATCAAGTGCGAAATAGGTTCTTTCTTGGTCTAGTTCCTTCTCCTCATTCAAAAAGGTTCTTTTGACAACAAGGGACTCACCCCTTTCAACATATTTAGAATGTGAGGACTGTTTGTCTTCATGCACATGATCAACCTGAGCATTACCTTCAGGTCTTTTTTTTTCCTTCCCTTGATGTTGAGGACACTCATAAGCCCTATTTCCTTCTCCACATTGAAAAAAAGTTCCATAGAAGCCTCCTCTTCCTGGTCCTCATCCAGATCTTCCTCTACCTCTTCGTCCTCCACTATTTTGGTCATGAGGCTGATATGAATCATCTCTTTTATGATCTTGAATAGTATTGTATCCTTCACCTTTCCTTTCATCTCCACTTCACCTCCATATGGTTGTTTACTAGTCCTTCCACCATCGCCTCCACCTCTTTGTTTGCTTTCAAATTATTTTTTCAATCATTCTTCAACTTTTAAGGAAAACTAATAAGTGTCCTCAATGGTGGTCATTCTTACTAGTGCTAATTCTTCTTGTATGCTAGGCTTCATCCCATTAATATAATGAGAAAATTTCTCCTTACTTTCCTTAGAATATCCTGTTTGAATCTAGACCTTGTGAAATTCTTCCAGTTATTCTTTCACCATCCTTGTTCCTTGTCTCACAATTTGCATTTTCTTGAGCAGCTCTAACTCATAATCAACTAGAATAAATTGCTTCTTCAACTTTTCTACCATTATGTCCCATGTGGAAATCTTCTCTTTCCCTTGTCTTCCTCTTTCAAGTTGGATCTATTTCCACCATATGCATGCATTACCTTTTAACTTTTTCTTAGCATACCTTACTTGATGAGGGTCTTAAATCGTCTCAAACTTGAAAAATTCCTCCATGTCATTGATCCAATCGATCAACTCTTTAGGATTCAAAATTCCATTGAAAGTTGAAACCTCCATTTTAGGTTTCTTTCCAAGACTGGATATTTCTCTCAGCAATCTCATTTTGATAGGTTCCATTTGATCTTATTCTTCCTCTTCCATTTTCTCTTTAGTTTCATCTTCACTGTCATCTCTTTCTTGATGCACTTCTCTCCTATGAACCTCTTTCTACAAGGTTTCTAATTTCCTTATGAGGGATTTGATTTTATCTCTGAGTGGATCTCTTCCTCCACTACCTTTTCCTCTACCTTTACCCTACTAGGCATGTCTAGGAGGCATTTTGATCTCAACCCACACTCATAGGTCCTACTACAAACTACCTCACATTTGATGCTCTATTTACAAACTGACCTACTCTGATACCACTTGATGAAGGGTACTCCCCTTTCAAACCAGAACTCACAACAAAAAAAAGGGTTTGCACATAAAAAAATACAAGAAGAACAAAGATATTTTATTGATATGGAAATAGAAAAAAATGATAGAATTATATGGGTTTTTTTTATTACAAAATCATCAAATCAAATCAATCAAATATGTAGTTGAAGCATTCAAATTATACTCCACTATATCATAGTTTGCATCCTCTTTTTGCCTCTTCTCTATCTTCGGTTAACTATTTTTTATCAATACTCCTCCTTCAGGTTGGCCTCACTGCCTGCCATTCTTTATCTCCATGTTTTCATAGTACCACTTTGTCATCCAATGAGTCATCGAGATCTCCTAGGAAGTTATCTCATTTTCAGTAGCTTTCATTCTTAATCATCTGTGATAGTTCATCATCTTCAAGCTTAAATTCATCTAGCCAATGATCATGTTGATCCACAACAACAATGTGGAATCAACAAGTAATATCATGACATATGTCATAACCAACTCATTCATCCATTTCCTTTGACCAACATACATATTTTTCCACCTTCCCACCATCATGGCATAGAGGGGACTTCAAATCATATCGGCCTAATATGGCTAGGTCTTCCCCATGAAGCTTTATCAAAATGTCATAATCACATTATTGGCCCATCGAAGGGATAGGTATTCTTATCAGCCAAAAGCTTCATCACCACCCCGATATACTCCTTATCACTCCATCAGAGGGACTTATATTTTCTTCCTACCAATACTCCCTAGTTTCTCCAATGTCGCTCATCAGTAATGTCAATAGTTCATTGAGCTATCAAAGGAACATTGAATGTCATCCTGTCAATAAGAGAACCTCTCATCGATGTAACTTCTTCGTGCCCATTCAGTGTTGATGCTAACCTTATCATCATGTTGAAGGGACATGAGATAAGGTCCCATCAAAGTCACCATGTCATGTCAATGATCCAGTCCATTGTCCCATCAAAGTCACCATGCCATGTCAATGAGCCAGTCTGTTGAAGCATAGAATGCTAGATGAAACCAAGGTGTAAATGCAACATGTCATACTTTTTAAAATTAAACTGATGAGCCCTTATTAATAGAAAACAATCACAACTTGATGTAAGATTTCTCATATGCCATGGATGCTCCCAAATCAAATACCTAAGAGGAAGATGGATAGAGAGAGATACCTAAGTGGAAGATGGAGAGTGAGAGAGACCAAAGAGAGAGAGAGAGAGACCTAAGAGAGAGAGGGTTAGAGGGAGAGAGGGAGGGAGAGAAGGAGAGAGAGACTTGAGAGGGGGAGAGAGAGAGATGAGAGGGAGATGGAGAGTGTGTGTGTGTGCATGAGAGAGAGAGATACCTAAGAGGAAGATGGAGAGAGATATGGGGAGAGAGGAAAAGAGGGAGAGGAGAGAGGGAGAGGGAGAGAGAGAGACTTGAGTGAGAGATACTTGAGAGAGAGAGAAAGAGTGAGTGAGAGAGAAATGAGAGAGAGAGAGAGAGTTATCTAGGTAGGGTGCCTAGGGGACAGACCTAAGAGAGAGAGGGAGTGGGAGGGATAGATGGAGGGAGAGACTTGAGAGAGAGAGTTATTTAGGTAGGGTGCCTAGGGAGAGACCTAAGAGAGAGAGGGAGTGGGAGGGATAGAGGGAGGGAGAGACTTGAGAGAGAGAGAGAGAGAGGGACTGGGAGAGAGTTTTCTTGGTAGGGTGGGATGGATAGAGGGAGGAGAGAGGGAGACAAAGATAGAGAGAGAGACCAAGAGAGAGAGGAACTTGGAGAGAGTTGTCTAGAGAGAGAGAGAGAGAGAGAGAGAGAGAGAGAGAGAGAGAGAGAGAGAACTAAGAGGGAGATGGGGAGGAGAGAGAGGAGACTTGAGAGGGAGATGGAGACTATGAGAGAGAGAAATACCTTAGAGGAAGATGGAGAGAGAGAGAGAGAGACTTGAGAGGGAGACGAATAGTGAGAGAGACTTGAGAGAGAGAGAGAGAGCCAAGAGAGATAGGGTGGGAGGAAGAGAGAGGGAGACTTGAGAGAGACAGAGTGCATGAGAGAGAGAGGGAGAGGGGAGAGAGGGAGAGGAGAGAGGAGAGAGAGAGAGAGAGAGAGAGAGAGAGAGAGAGAGAGGAAGGGGTATGGATAGGGAGAGGGAGAAATAGATAGAGAGATTCTTTTTGTCACCAAAATCCCATGCTTTCTATCTATATCAAAAAACTTTCAGCTTTTGGGAGATCCTTTTACACATTTTTAACCTTTACAATCATTTATGTGCTCCTTTTTGTTTTTGCAATGGGAAGTAGTAGTCATTGTAAGAGAAAAGGAAAGAGAAAACTAACAACAGATCAAATTAAAGCATATAGAGAAAAAGATATAGAAAGTCATAGGAAAATAAGATAAGGTATGGAAAATACTCAAGTTTAGGCTTCTTCTCTACTGTTAAATGTTTATTCAATTGAGGATGAAATAGAATTTGAAAATATTGAACATCATATTAAAATTGAAAATAAAAATATTAAAATTGAAAATGAAAATGTTGGAATTGATATAGAAGATGTTGAAATTGCTATTGAAAATAAAAATGCCAATAACATTGAAATTTTTGAAATTGAAAATGAAAATGTTCATAAGATTGAAAATGTTGAAATTGAAAATAAAAATGTTGGAATTATTATTGAAAATTTTGATAGCATTGAAAATGAAAATGTTAATAGCATTGAAAATATTGAAAATGAACCTTATGTATCACCTAATTACATGATAACCCTAAATGGTTAGTTGAAATAGATGAGAACATAATAGATAATCTTGATGGAAAAGGTCATCATGAATGGTTCGGTTGTGGGATACTGATATGTTCAATCAATACTTTTCTAATAAGACATTAACCGAACAATGTCAATTTTTTGTGCATTTGCTAAAGTCTTACAAAATGAGACCATTATTAAGAAAATTAAAGATTTGTGTCACCAAAAAGTTAGAAAAAAATGGTATTATTGTAAAAAAAAATGAATGCTCTAACTTCTATTGGAAAGACTAGTAAGGAAAAAGATAAAAGAATTTCTTGTAAAGTGATCACAACCTCACTAGTAAGCCATCATTTGAGAAAGGATTGTTTGATGAGAAAAACTTGTATTGATTTAAATCTAAATTGTAAAACATTGAATAGAGCAATCTCAAGAAGAGGAAGACTCAATAGTCCTCTTCAAAATAATACATGGGCTTTTAGTGGGACGCTTCCACATGTTGATAAGAAGCTAACTGATAATGTAAAGATACAAATTGAACAATTTTGGAACTCTCACTCTAGAGTATCACTGAATGCAAAGGATATTTTAAATTTGAGAATTGGTAATCAAGATCTCACACCGCATCCTAAACATTTCTTGGAATGTAGCCAAAAAATATTGTACAAACATTTTTGTGAAGCACATCCAAATTTACAAATCTCACAAAGGGATTTTTATTCTTGCAAGCCATTTTATTGTATACCTATTAATTTTCGTAATACAGGTTATTCTAAATACCACATTGAGTTTTTAATGTATCATAAATTATTATGCTATATTCATTCTGTTATGCATACTAATGAAATGTTGTAAGAGTGTCATGCAATGCAACTTCCCAAGTCATCCAAGGACTTGTTAGATTCATTTTTATGTATTAGAGGTAATGGTTTCTTATTTTATAGAAATGATTGTTTAAATGAAACATGTTTGCAATGTGTTGGTTTATCGAAGTTTGTAACATGTTTTCATGAGGGCAGTGAACATGATTTTTCTAACAATGTTATTGAGAAAAAAAGGTTTGAGACAGTAAAATGCATATTGAAGAGTGGAGGTGAAGGTTCTAGATGCAAGTTGCTTACAAGAGAGGTAAGTATTGCTAATTTTATTTTTGATTTTAAGAAAAATATTTTCTACAAGTATTCAAGGCATATCCACAAGACCCAATGGTTGGATCGACAATTCAAGATGTGTAAGGACTCTTTCTTGATTGGAACTATTATATCTCTAGTTGTTTTTTCTAAAAATTACACATTGCAACCACAAAATAAGGTACAATCACAATATTACAATTCTATTCAAATTTCTATTTTTGTCCACATAACATATAGACATTTCCTTGGTAGTACAAGAGAGGATAGGAAGATAATTAGGGAGTGCCATTTTTACATGAGTTATGATAGATATCATTTATCTGATTTTGTGCAACACGGTTTTGAAATAAAATTTTGAGTTATTTTAGTAAAAAGGTATTGCAATGGGTCAACATCTCATTTGGTCAGATAACTACGTAAGGCAATTTGAGAATGCTCGCATGTTTTATTGGTTGAGCAAGATGCATGTAGAGAGGGGTGTACTACATATTTGGAGTTTTTTTGAAGTTGGGAATGGAAAAGATGAGCATGATGGCACAAGTGAATGTGTGAAGAGAGCTCTGGTTAAGGAACAAATGAAGATCAAAAGTGCAAAATTTAGTGATGCACATTCTATTGTTGATTTGTGCACTTATGCATTATCATGAGGGACACTTGATTCAAAAGTGTGTAGGTTCTTTTGGTTGCTTGAGGAGGGCATAGTGGGAGACAAATTGGAATGTCAAAAAATTAGAGAATCTTCAAAGATGTATTCATTTTGAAGCTCAGATGCGGGTGCATGGACCATATTGACAGGAGAGTTGGCTTGTTTTTGTCAGAATTGTATTTAGTGTGATTGTGATAAATGCGATTCAAGTGAGTGGGTAGATACATGGATTCCACAATACCTAACCCCTTTATCTATATCAAAATCCTTTTTAGAAGATGAAATGGAAAGTTCACTTGACTAAAACCATCTCTTAGATCTTGTGTAGCTAGGACATATCTATGTAGTTGTAGCACCATAGGGGAATGAAGAGGGATCATATTATTGGTTGGAATGATGTGTATAGGAAAAGAAGCTAACACAACCGATGACAGATGATGATGGGTTCATGTATCCTATAGGTTTAGTTTTGTTATCGAAACTTGGTTGTGAATGTATATGATTAGAAAGAATGGAATACCTACATTTGAAGACTATGAGAAACACAAAACCATTCTCATGTATTCATACCTTGTTATAGAAATAAATGTTAAGTTATTGAGACATCATGCTAAACCAAGAATAAAGAAACTATGGACAATTACTAGTGTTTATCATGAAGCATTACTCAATACTCTGAATGTAAGAGATGACCCTTCAGGAACACTTGAGTAGTAGATCATTTGTTGTATGGGATAGGTATGATATTGTTCATCTTATTTTGATTAATATTCATAATAATTAAATTGCTTGATCTACTAAGGTTCATCATTTAGGTTTAAAATAATATAGATTTGTTATTCTAAGCATCTTTTATAGTTTTTATTACCATTTCATCATCATTTAGGTTGTTTATAATAATATAGATTTTTTATTCTAAGCATCTTTTCTAGTTTTAATTACCATTTCATTATCATTTAGGTTGTTTAGAATAATATAGATTTGTTATTCTAAGTATATTTAGTTAAACAAAGAAACTAATGAAACTGTTAAAAACTAATAATCATATAGATTTGTTATTCTAAGTATATTGCAATGTTCATGGCATGATGGACCATGGATTTGTTGCAACAATGGCTATTTCCGATCCTCTAGTAGAGGTATGCTATAGATTAGTAAATTTGACATTATATTTGCTCTTCTATGGTCTATTATTGAAATTTTTTAGCATACTTGTATGTAGTTTAATTACTATCTTGATGGTTTCTACAAGTTCTTGTCACTCCATATTTTCAATGTGCTATTGTTGTGGAAGAGCATGATGATTATTGCTTTGTGATTATTTTGTTATATGCCATTCCACAGTTTTCAATTTCTATATATTAACATATATGCTTATTGTATCAGTTGTATCTCTAGATGAGTAAAGAGAGGAGGACTAGTGGGCACATTTGAAAGAAAAAAAATCAACATAAACTCCATCCAACTAATTGTGAAGGAAATGTGCAATCTATTTCCTTCCCCTAGTGGGAAATGACTATGTATTAGGGCCATTTTTTTTATGCCTACATGGCATTTTGTAAATCCTATATTTGATAGCAATTCTTGAGTGTTGATATCATGCATATTCTTTAAATTGTATCTTGAATGTTGTAGGCATGGGTGTTGATGATCACTTGTGACTTATGACTTACATGTATTCAAGTGTATACTTTACAACTTACATGTATACTTTGTGACTTATGTGTTTTCATGTGTATACTTTATGACTTACATGTATTTGAGTACATGCTTCACTTATTCATTGATTCATAGCATAAACCTACCCATTTGAATGTGTTGGAACTATTTGTTTAGTTGCACAATGAATAGAATGAAAGTTACACCACTTTGCAACTTTACACTGCATGCATCTGACCCTTTTTCCATCAACTAAAAAATTGACACCACGGGCAAACACCTTAGAGATATCAAAAACCAATAGAGATTATTATATAGGGCTCTTAGGTGATCCCGTAGCCTTAGAAAAATTGTTTCTAAGTGACACAGCTTTTGAGTAATAGCTTGTCAAAGATTGTTGCCATTTTGCACTTTGGACTCTTAAGGGATATCATTGATACAATGTATCTCAGACTATTTTGGTGTGTTTGGGTGTGAAACATGACCACTCCTAGCATAAATCCACCAATTTGGACATGTTGGAACTGTCGATTTGGTTGCATGATGAGAAGAATATAAGTTACACCCCTTTGCAACATTGCACTGCATGCATCTAACCCTTTTTCCATTAGTTGAAAACTTGATACCATGGGAAAACACCTTAGAGCTATCAAAAACTAAGAGAGGTTCTTATAAAGGGGCCCTATATGATCATATAGCCCTAGACGGATTTTTTCTAAGTGACAGTTTCTGAGTAATAACTCGTCAAAGATTGTTTCCTTTTGCACTTTGGACTCTTAAGGGATATCATCAGTACAATGTAGCTCAAACTATTTTGACATGTTTGGGTGCAAAGTAGGACCATTCCTAGCCTAAAAGTAACCATCAAAATATATTGGAACTGTTAGTTTGGTTGCACAAGGAGTAGAATGAAAGTTACACCCCTTTGCAACTTTACACTACATGCATCTAACCCTTTCTCAAAAACTGAGAGAGGTTATTGTAGAGGCACCCTACATGATCCCATAGCCTCATAAGATTTTTTTCTATGTCACATGGTTTCAAATTAAGAGCTCATCCAAGGTTGTTGCATTTTTAAGGGATATCATCAATACAATGTAGCTCAGACTATTTTGACATGTGTTGAGTGTGAAAAAATACCATTCCTAGCCTAAACGTACCCATCCAAATGTGTTGGAACTATCAGTTTGGTTGCATGAAGATTAGAACAAAAGTTACACCCCTTTACAACTTTACACTGCATGCCTTTGACCCTTTTACCATCAATTGAAAACTCAACACCATGGAAAAATTCCTTAGAGATATAAAAAACTGAGAGAGGTTATTGTAGAGGGGCCCTACATGATCCCCTAGCCTCAAAAATAATATTTCTAACTAATACAGTTTTTGAGTAACATCTCATTAAATATTTCTATCTTTTTGCACTTTGGAGTCTTAAGGGATATCGCTGGTACAATGTAGCTCAGACTATTTCGACATGTTTGGGTATGAAATGAGACCATTCCTAGCCTAAATGTACCCATTTAGATGTTTTGGAATTGTTGGTTTGGTTGCACGATGAATAGAGAAGAATCTGCACATGCACCTTCTTCAACTTCTTGAGAGCGGGAAGAATATCTTCACTGAATATATTATCTATCTCATTCATTTTGGTCTACTTCTTTTCCAACTATTTTTAGAGTAGACTAACCTCCTTTTCATTGATGATAAAATATTCTTATCTTTTAATTTATTTTCTAAGTGGTTAATTTTAGTCTTCAATTGTTTTGCTTCAATTTCAACACTTCCAACTATTGGTTTTGGTTTTGCATTTGCAACTTGACCATCCACACATTTTTCTTGATCTCTACTACTATTACCTATTAACACCCCATGTTACTCCTTTTCATGATCTTCTAACTTCTTTTTTCATATCTTTTACATTGAGATTTAGATTAGTTGCTTTGTCATCAATGCTTAGGACAATAACATCCCTTTGTTTGATAGAGTTTTCATGTCTTGAATACTTTCATGTCTACCACACCGATTCTCTCTTTTTTCACTTACATTTTATATTGCTTCTTCCTTATCATCTATTTCCAATTGTATTTTCTCCATGAAATTTTTAAGTTCAAGAAACTTTAAATTCATTTGTTCAAATCCACTTATAGCATCATCTCTCACTTTCTTTTCCTGCACAAATTCTTAACCAAATACAAAACCTCTTGAGTTTTTCCACTTCTCCATTGCCATTTTCCCATTCCACATACTGCACAGGAACCTTCCTTGAAACTTCTCAAGAGCAGGAAGAATCTCTTCATTCAATACATTATCTATCTCATTCACTTTGGTCTACTTCTTTTCAAGTGTTTTTAGAGAAGATTCCTTTTTTTATTTCATAGACTCTTAACAAGATTGATTTTGATATAAGATTTGATATGGATTATGATTTTGTGATGAGATAGGATAAAAGATGATAGAAATGGGATATCATATGATAGGATGTAGATTGGATAGAAAGATAAGGATGGTCAATGATGAAAGCAATGATGATGATAATGATAAGATGATAAGAGTAAGCTAATGGATGATTAAGGTTAAATGGTTTAGATTATATTTCAATCATACATCAAAATTTTATGCCATGTCTAATGCATTTGTTTATGAATAATAATTGAATGAAATTGACTCTTATCTTTGATTGTTGAAATAGAGTAAGATAATTATGTTAGGTTGAATGGCATATATGACAACATCCTACCAATTTTCGATATTCTATTAAGCATACATCATAACTAGTGTTCATTATGGTGTGCTTAGTGTGTTTATTCATGCATGTTGATTATGAATTTTTGAGTGAAAGTTCTAATAACATATATGCCACTAAATTATATGGATTTTGGTTGATGTTTACAAATTATTATGTATGGAAGGTTTTTGAAATTTGCTTGTTCATGCATTATGGTTGAGTGACATTGATGCTTCTATGTGACTGTATGACATTTGCATAAAGGAATTGATGATAAATCATTTTGTTGTATGTTGGGTTTTGTTAAAAGGTTGCATTACATTTGCAGTACACTTATATATTCTTATTTGTAGATTGCATCAAACTCATATAGCAATTTTGGTGTGGGTCAAGGTTGATTGACATATATGACAATATCATATGAGTGTTATTGATTTTGTGCGAATTTTACATTATGACTAGTGTGCATCAAGCCCATATGGTATGCCTAGTTTACTTGTTCACGCATTATGGTTAGAAACATTCATTGTTGTGCATTATGATAATACAAATTGTATGTGGAAGGTCAAATAACATGCATGTCATGGAGTTGTATTTGGTTTGTTTAATGGTTGTATCATAGTCATATGGTGTGCATACATAGTGTTTGTTCATTCATCATGGTTGAGTGATGTCTTATTTGTTGATCATGATTATTGTATAGATTTCACATGAACAATCTAATAAACATGTATCTTGTTGAGTCAAGGATTTTTTTTGAAGGTTGCATCAAACCCCTATGGTGTACATACTGTTCTTGTTTATGTATCATGGTTGAAAGATAGTGATTCTTATTCATGGTGATTTTATACCTTTTACATGAAGGATCTAGTAACATGTTATTAAGCTTGAAGGTTTTAATGGAATGAATGTTGAATTGAGTTGTAATGGTTTTGTTTGATGGTTTCATCACCCATATGGTTTGTATAGAGTGTTTAGCACCACTGAGTGACATTGATTTTATCAAGATGATTATATTACTTTTGAATGAACACTATAATGACATATTTTTCATTAAGTTGTATTGGATTTGTTTGAAGTTTTTAATCAATCAAAAGAATCAATTCCATAAGATTGTCATAAGCTACTCTTTTCATATTTATTTCCTTGTCTATGAGCCCACATTTCTTTGAGACATTTTTTCAAACATTTCTTTGCAACAAATATTATGCAGTTCTTCTCATACCATTTTTCATTAATTTTAGCTTCTTTTGAAAAAAAATCAATTCCCACTTCATTATAGGAGTTCAAAAGACAAAATAATGTCAAATGTAAATTCATTCAAGAGAGATTAAAATCATGTGTATTCTTAAATTGAGTGTTCAACATGCAACATATGGAGGTAGTCAAATATTTGAAAACTCTATTACTCTTCCTCTTTGTTGGTACCCCTATAAAACTTTTCATACAATCACATTAGTAGTCTTAGGTCAATTCATTCATATTATGTTGTTAATGTCTACTAGCTTGTTCAAAACCACCTATTTTAGGCTTTTTGCCATAGCAAAAAGGTAGTAAATTGTTTGATAAAATTCTTTGGTAGACATGTATGGAAAATGTGGTATAATAGAAAAGGTAGTGAATTGTTTGAAAAGATGCCTCAAATAAATGTGGTCTCATGGAATATAATGTATGTGAACCTTAATATGAATGAACTCTAACATAGATGGATTACCAATTGTAATTCACAAGTTCTATTAAAATGCAATGTTGTTAATCTATAACATGTTATTGATCATAACTTTAAACCATTATAAAATAATTAAGCATTCCATTTTGAAGTTTCAAAGTAGAAAGGGATGCACACGAGGAAAAAATTAGATCGAATATCAATTCTTAATATCAAAATGTAAAATGATTATGTTTGTTCATATACAAATTTGACATATATGCCATCTCAATATCTATCAAACCCTAAATGTATGAATCTCTATCAAATCCTAATCCTATGCTAGATCATCAAAATTGAGCCTCCTCGAATAACTTAGTGGCTCTGAACTTTGCTACACAATAAAAATTCAAACCAAAAATTAGATTAATTATGTGAATGGTTGACAAGATAGAACTAGTAAATAGAAAATTATATACTATAATTTGAAAATTATCAATTTAACATCAGAAACAACTATATTGAACTATATTATATCAAAAATGCAATTATTTTTTACCTCAATTCTTTCTCTTTTCTGCAAGACGTTCTACATATGATTGTCCCTTAGGATGATCAGGAGTCCTTGTATAATGAAATGGTCCCACATTTGTCACATTTCTTAATCAGGTGGAGAACTATAGTAGGTAAAATAAAAATGATATGAATTAACATATAATTGTTGACAAATAATCATATTTACTAAAAACATATGTACTTTTATATAAATGTAAATATCTACAATATAAAATAAACATATACCTGTTGTGATGCTTATACACTAGACATGCTCATGATGGATGAAGCAGCTAAGATAGTTTTCTATATAAAAAATAACAAGAATGTAACACAATTTAAATGCACATGCACATATAATTACAATATGGAGAATATAAAAAAAACATATACATGTTGTGCAACTTCTTCCAATGGGTCAGGCTCAGTCAACATGGTTGTAAATGTACTATGTTGTTGCATAAAAAGACAAGATTACATTATACTATCAATCTATGTGCATATATTTAAAAATAATATATTTCAAAAGATAACTTATAAATAACAATTTAAATGATATCGTATACTGACTCTCTAGGCCAAATGAAATGGCCGATTGCGTAGCCTCCTACACTTATGAAGCTTGGTCCTCCGTTAGGAACTGTTAAAGATTTTGGCACATAAACATATATTAGTACTAACATCTCTTATAAAATATGAAAGAATTTAGATAAAATGCATTATGAGATTACTTTAAGTCTTATCGGTGCTTCCACATCATCTCTTCCACCCAATGTCTCTCCTGGAAATTGTCCACTCTGTGCTCTCTCAACTCCTACATCCGATATATCATGGAACTCATAGTTAGATGTGTCTATTGGATCCTCACTGGACTATCGAAGAGGATCCACACATATATTGTGGCACATGATGCAGTAATGGGGCACAAAAATATGTGTCGAAGAGGAGGGTGTATTGGTCATAAGTAATGTAATAGGTGCATGAACATCATGATGGGATGTAGTAGGTGCATCACCATCATGATGGGATCCACCATCATGTGACCACACAACATGTGAGCTCTATGTGATCAAATGATCACTCAATGCATGTATGGACAAAATTCCCTGACTCCCTACATCTAAAATAATCTCAGGGTAAGATACTGGAGTCAGGGAAGTAATAGGTGGAGCAAGAAGAAGTGGGGTGACTTGATGTGCTCTAGGTCTATCTTGCAGAATCCCTCTACCCACACCCTAGAATTCTCGCATATCAAACTAATTGTCATGTCTCCTTAGGAAAAACTTCCAGCATATAATCTTCATAGAAAATACTGAGGGACATCAAGATTGTTGTTGGGTGGTTTATAAAAGACCATTCACAAATGTTTCTAGAAATTATCTAATATACCTCTATGTGTGCATCATTTTATTGAAAATTTAGGCTTCCGCACATCTAAGAGTTGTCCTATTTTGGGATTAATGAATAGTTGGGCTAATTAGACTTTGTCAATATCAATTTCCCTCACTTCATCATATAATAAACCATTGGCATAATGTTTCCTTTGGGACTCTCACCACTCTACAAACATATTATGCTCATTTGTCAAAGTTTCAATATTTGAAATGATTTTTTCTAAAGTGTTTTTGATATCTAAGAGCTCAAGGACTATCTCATAAATTTGACATATGTTTCTCAATTGATTTAAATTCCTATGGATAGATTCATGGATTGTGGGCACATTTTGTAATGGAGAAATCGATGGCGGAGGAGGATTTCTAGGGTTTTCATCTTGACCGAGGTTGGGATCAGCCATTCTTAAGCTTGTTTGATGATGAAAATTTTAAAAATTAACAATCATTCTAATTAAAAAAAACCCTATTCAAAAACCTATTTTTCACTAAAATATAATGCAAAACTAATTTAAAATTGAAAAAACATTAAAATTTATAAATACCTTTGAAATTTGGGTGATTTGAGCAAAAAAATCCAATGACAAATAGATATCTAAGTTGCTCAAATGCTCCAACGCATAGACAAGGAAAATGCACAATGAAAAATGACTCGGGTTTTCCTTTTTGTGATTTTAATACATAGGAAACAAATATCTGTTTAGTTTATATATTTTTTTTTAATTCAGCAAGTCCAGTAACCTGACTTAAATATGGTATGAGTGTAAATTTATATGTAATATATGCTATATTGCAACATATAACATATTTAACATATATGTTATATTACAATATAATATAATTTATAATATGTCATATTATAATATAATATAATATAATATAATATATTATATTACAATATAATATAATATATTGTATTATAATATAATACAATTTAATACAGTATTATATTATATTATAATATGATATTATATTGGTATGTGCAGGATTATGATGGGCCAAAAAGTGGCGATATGGTGGGTATTTGTAGGGTATGTGGTTGACGACTTTTTTTTTACCCAAAATTATTGAAATAAAAAGGGTTTTTAAAGAAAATTCTTAGCTTTCCACCAATATAAATTATTCTTTACTTGAATTTAACTAATAATTATTATTCATTTCTATTTGAATTACTTACTAAAGTCTTGATTGATAGGCTGATTGGAAAACATCTATAGATTTCAAACAGATATCACATTTTGGAATCCAAAACATGCATCACATTCTATGCTTTGCATACTATAGGATTAGAAAAAAAGAAAAATTGAATTTCATGAAGTTTTGACCAAGATAAGGTGGTCGACATCTGAGTTTTTTTATATTTTTAAAAGTTGTAATAAAAATTCACAATTAATTATTTACTTGGAAATAAATTACAAAAAAATATGTATCACATCCATACATGAGTCCTCTACTTATGTCTAAAAATATTATAAAAAATATTATTATTTTCTCTCTTGTATTGGGGTGGCTCTAGACAAACACCTATTTCTTATTTTTTCCACAGAATTTAAGTACTACTTACATTGAAATTTCAAAGTTTCACCAAATAGATTTTAAAATAAATAAATAAACCTAGTAGTTTAGAAACTAAATTCAATTTGCTACAGATTCTATTCTTACATATTTTGAAATAATATATATAACTTATTCAAATTTTATGTCAAGTTGCCTAACTCTGATTTTTCTAAATTTTTTGCTGATTAAGGGCCTATTTTTGCCATGATGATCCTGCACATACCCATGTAATATAATATATATTATATTATATTATGATATACAATATAATATTATAATACTATATTATAATATTATATTATATAATATTATATTAGAATATATTTAATATTATATAATAATATAAAAAAATAACTTAAACTAAATGGATATGCATTCCAAAATAAATATTCATTTTGAACATATATTTTTTTAGCTTTGGTGTTTGCTATGGCACCATGTACTTTCTACCCAAGCCTAGAAAAAGTCAAAGAGGATTTTGGCATTTTTGGGAAAGTTAAAAATGTCTTTCTTCACATCACCACATTTTGGACCCCCACGATGTTTCACAAACCCTAATGAGAGGACTTTTAGGAGGCACAAAAGGAGTTTTAGGAGGTCCAATAATAAAAATAGATATAATAGCCACTTGTATAGTCATAACCTCAATAGATTTAACTTATTGTTTATGGTCTTCTATCGAGGGGAAATATAATGTCACCTTAGCATCTTAATCTATGAAATCCATAAATTTATCAATGGTTTCATCCTCTTTTCCAAAAATACCTTCCCAAGTAGAAGAGGTAGGGGCAAAGAAACAAAAAATATTCTCATGACACTCAATGATTGGATCTTCCAATACCAAGATACTATTAAATAGGCACAAGACAACTAAGAGGGGGGTGAATCAATTGTCACAAAATTCAAACTTAAAACTTCAACACTTACTAATTCTAAAACCACATTGTTTTGTTATTGAGTAAGAGAATTTAACACAAATAATAGAAAATAAATCAACACAATGAACACCAGATTTTTACTTGGAAAACTCAATAAGGGAAAAACCACGGTGAGGGTTAACTCACAATATAAAAGATTATAAAACTAGATACAAAGGCTCACTGCCTACAGAAAGGACTCACTGTCCAACAAACAGGCTCACTACTTACAAATACAAAAGAGAACAAAATATTCACCACAACCATTAAAAGACATCCACAACTTCAATAATGATTGTAGAAACCTTTAGCTCACTACCTTTAGGAATTTGACACAATGAAGAATTGTTGTCACAACTCACTCACACACACACTTCTGCTTTTATGATTTGTGGCTCACTTTCATCACTTTGCATCACACTGTCATACACCTCTTCACAATTCAACTTTATTTTAAACCATATTTAACCTTAGAAACTTTCTCCAAGGTCGACCATAAATACCCTATTTTGATAAATTCAAATTAGGTCGGCAACACAACATTCCTGCGGTGGAAAGGAATGAGAGTGGACCAATAAAAACATTTTTCAAGATCAAAAATATTATCTCAAATCAACCACATGCTTCCTTAATTAAATTTTATTCTTCAAATAAAATGTAAACACCAAGTCAGCCAAACCTAATGAAAATAGAAAATAACAATGATGTACACACTTCCCAACAAGAAGATGACACACAAACGCCACAACACACTTCATTATGCATGATAATACATTTCAAAATCTACCAGATTCATCTACAAAAAATGAAACAAACTTCAATCACTAAACACCTTTCACCAGTCCATCCGAACTATAGAAAATCACACTGAAACACTGAAACATGACTTCTAGATCACCAATTTCATACCTCTTTGCCAAAGTATAGAAAATACATTCACAAGACATATTCCAGATCCACAAGATCTGAAATGAAATAGAGGAGGACTACACAACAAAAAATATTTCTCCTAGTCCACAGAAGACAAACTCTGCTAGAACAGTTCAGATACTACTGAACGTAACTTTCACGTACTATCAAACCAAAAGCTAAAACTCGGGAGATATCACCACAAGATCACCATTATCAAATATTCAAATCCACAGAAGCATATGATCAACACAAGAGAAATGTAGAGCACAAACCATAGCACATTTTGAACACTTTCATCATTCTGACTTCTTTTATTTATTAATTTTCTCAAAAGCACTTGGAAACTCATCAAACCAACACATCTGCAACATCATAAAGATAGCTCCATGTACTCACAACATCTCAACTTAGCATCTCAACTATACATGTACAATCTGCAACATACTAAACTGTGTTGACATCAATGAAAACATTAATAACAACACCACCAAAACTTGCTCATACCTGAAACATTCTCCCCCTTTTTCATTGATGGCAACACATGATGTGAAAAAACATCAAAGAAAAAAAAATTACATAATATCCTAGGAGAACGCCTTCCCTTCCTCTGCAATTATTTTTCACATAACTTTCTCTCCCCCTTTGACATCAATGGAAAAGATCAACAACTCTAATTAGTGCCCCTTCGGAGTACACTCATACTACAACAATGCAAACCTTTCTACTCCCCCTACAAAGTAGACCCATTTATCAGTCCAGAAAAATAAGGAATATGTGAATTCACTGGACTAATGCACCCGCATGTGCACCTAGTTCAGAGGGCCAATAACCCCCAACCTCTCCCTAAGATGCTAAAAAGTATCCTTCAGAAGAGCCTTAGTAAATATTTCTGCAATTTGTTCCTTTATTGTCACATACTCCAATTTGACTTCATTCTCCAGCACTTTTTCTCTTAGGGAATGATACTTGGTAGATTTATGTTTTGTTCTTGTGTAATACCCCTCTGTGTCAGTTGTTCTGAACTTTTGTGTGAGTATTTGTGTATGCTTCATTGATTACTGTATTATTCAATTGTGTGGAAAATATCAAATGTTAGTAGTCATGTTTAAATAATTAATTTAAATCATAAGTGAATCTGTGAGGTTATTTAAAATATAATTAGAAATTAAAATAATAATCCATTAAATTAAATCAAATGATTTAGATCAAATGATCAAATTAAAAGCACAAGTGATATTATTAGATAAATTGATTTAATAATAATAATGAACAAAATAATCTGGAAAAGAAAATAATAAAAAGGAAGGCAATTGGAAAATGGAAAGTGAATAGTTTATTAATTAAATAAATCGTGATAAGATGTTTGGGAAGAGGAAAGGGCAAGAAAAGCTACAAAGATGGTATATGTTTTATCTTCCTCTGTCTCACCACCTTCCAGGCAAAGATTTCAATCATTGAAACTCATAAATGAGAATGGATGAGACAACTCAAAAGGGAGGGGGGAATGTTAAAAGATGGGTGCTGCAGGGAGCATAGGAGGGACTGCACAAACCTTTGATACAGGAGGCTATTTTGAATGCACTTTATCAGATAAGTACACCCATCACCTGTTTATATTTTCTTTGTGTTGCTAGTATTTGTGTAAGTAAATGTGGTTAAATAATTATACACGGATTTAGGATTGGGAAAATGCAAATTGAGTGAATGATGCGTCTTTATTCTTTCTAATCTCAAATGTTAGAGTTTTACTTGTTCTTCGTTCGCCACCTTGTAAGTCATACACTATTTCGGGCGTAGATTTAATATGAAATCCTTGACAAAGCCTATCGGCAGAAGGAACACTTGGATCTCACAACAATGTTCATCTTTCTCCATTAATCTGCATTCAAAGATTAAATAGATTCCCATGCATAACAGATTATTCGACAAACAGGTTATGTACAGTCGGATTCTTTGGCCATGTGTTTGATAAAGCAGGAGGAATTTGGCTAGATAATATAGAAACTCATAGCCTCTTTATATTGTAACTAATAGACATTCTTTGAGAAATTGTTTCATGCATTATTCTGGCATAAACTGCAATCATTATAATTCGTAGCTTCATCTCTCATCAATTAGATGCGCCCCCTGGTATACATACTTCCTTATTTTGTTGCATATTTCTTAATTCTCAATTCTAGGCGTAGGCAGGGAGACACTAACCAGGATTATGATAATGAGAAGAGATTGGATAAAATATACACAAATCACATATTAGATACCTTCATATATCAGATAGCAATAGAATGAATATAAACTTCAAAACTATTATTCCTTTAGCAACCTATCTCAGTAGAAACGCTCAAACATAGAAAACAGAGGTAAAAATAGTCTCCCAGTTTCAGGGGCAACCTGCCACATCTGTTGTACTTGAAAATATAATGTTGTAGAGTTTTAAATAATCTCTTTGTGTTTTCTGTGTCAACCAGTCTCATCCGCGCACTGGGACATAATAGGAAGTTTAAAGGTTTAAATAATCTTCTTGATACTCCTGTCAATCTATCACAGTTGCAACACTTGAAATAATGTCAATAATGCAAGTAGATGGTGATATTTCCAATTTCCAATATTCACTTTCTGATATACTTGGCAACCTGACACAGCCACAGCACTTGAACATGGTAGGGTGTATAGATTTAATTAAACTCTCTGATTTTGTTATCAAAATCCTGAATGTTATCCATAAGACTGAAGAAAAGTGTCTTCTCACATTTTTTGCAACCGTAACCATCTCAAACTTGGAGGAAGCTTGTTTCGTGTGTCTTCTCTGATGTCGTCAATGAGCAGATTGTTCAAGTGAAGAATTGAGGACCAATGAGCAGATTATTTAATTCTCTTGGTCTGCGCAATGTTTCAAGCCTTTGCCAATTACCTCCGTTCAGTCGAAGTTGAGTGAAATTGATGTTATTGGATACAGTGTTTAGATGAGCTCCTTTGCATAGTCTGGTAATCTAAATTTATATAATCTCCCTGATACCATTGGCAATCCATCTTAGCTGCGTACCTGATCATAATAGGAAGTTTAAAAGCTTATGTAATCTCTGTTGCTAGATATCTGAATCCATGCACTCATAATGATCAACTATATATGTAATGCAATAAGGATTTCCAGTGTGTGAAGTTTGTTCTGTACTCAATCACTTCACTTGCGCACATGCATGCACCTTGAACATTAGCAAAGTTATAGTATTAGAATTGGTTTCAATGTGCTCATTAATGCAATAAATTTGAAGAGCTTCCTTGCTAAATTCATTTGTGCTTATCTTGCAATTTCCCACCCTTTACTCTCACTAAAAGTATCAAATTTTACCTTGTAACTGAGTTCCTTTTTGTGTTAGGCTTAATTTGCATCTCATGCTTACCTTCAACCTGGTTGGTCCTTTAGTTAAGGAGATAACTCTCTTATTTGATGAACAGTTATTTGGGCTTTTGAAGATCGGATATATATATATATATATATAAAGTACATAATTATATATATACTGCCTTTGTATGATTTGATGTAAAGATTAAGAAGCTATAAGTTGTTAATAACATACATAGGCATCTTAGGTGTTATGATAATAGTAAGTAGATGACTAAAATATTTTCTTAGATAAATGATTTCGTTTGTCCGTGTTAAGCAATATATGTTGATTTTTTACCATGCTTATCTAATGGTTGTGTAGCCTTATAGTTTGATAGTTTATAGGTTTTCATTATTTGATAATATCTCTCCTCCTTTTATTATCTTAAATATGTATTAATTTCATTAAAAGGGAATTAGTTGATTAGTGAAATCAAATAAGTTAATATTTTTTTTAAATTTTTAACTTTATCAAAAAGGTTTTAGTTATATATATTTACATAGATACATCATATATAGAACTTATTTTGGAGAACGAAGACAAAGGAATTAAATAAGTAGATTTATAAATTGGAAATTAAAAGTAGAAAAGAATTAAATGGAGTGAGTGGTATTTTGAGTACTTATAGAATCTAATTAAATGACGGTGTTGATTTTAAATGGTTACTCTAATAGAGATAAACAAAGTTAAGTTTCCTTGACACTGAAAATTGAATGAAGGTTATGATTAGCATATTTGTCTATGAAGAATAAGAAGTTTAGGATATTATTATTACCACAATCAGTATGGTTTATTCTTTGTTAATTTGTAGGTGAATATTGTTATTTTATAACCTTTAGAGTGGAATGGTAAGATTAGTGTATTAAGATTGTCTCAAATATTATTGTTCGAGGGAAATAATCTTTTGTGAAATATGCCTTGAGATAATTACGATATTGATTTTAGAGTTCCCTTGTTTATTTTTAAAATTAATTATTTTTGGACAAATGGATAAATTGTTTTTGATTGGTCATTGATCTTTTAGGGGTAATTTGGTGTATCCTATTTGTGGTATCCTCTTTGGAAATGCTTGGATTTGGAAGTATTTTTCATTCCTTTGGATTCATGTCATTTTATTAGTGTTTTGGCATACTCTTTCTTTGTGACTTTTCTTGAGTTAAGTTGAGTTGGTGATCTTCTTTAAGTTAAGTTGTGTTGCTGTTTTTATGAATGTAATTCTCGTACCACTCTAAGGGATTCTTGTGAGGAGAAAATTGAGGTCTCCTGTGGAATGCCTAATTGGTGGTTTTTGGATGTTGAGTGATTCTTGTTGATTTAAAGGTTAATTTTCTTCTATGATTCCTTATGAGGTAACACCATTGTTGTTATATGGATTGTATTTGTGTGTTAGAGTTGATTGATTTATGGATGGGGTTTGATGAAACTTTCTTTGGCTTTTGGAGTTAATCTCTTATTTGAGGGAAATTTTATCCTTGTGTTGGAATTATTGGGGGAAAACTTGTGTTACCCTTGTTTGTGGGTTTTTATTCTTTTTGAGATACTTTCAGAGGCTTGAGATGATTGTCAGTTGATGTTTTCTCTCTTTATGTGCCCTTGATGTGGCAAGTGTTTTGATTTCATGATTTTGGAAAGGGTTGTACGGGAATTGTTGAAACTTGATTATGTATTTATAGCAAGATGGATAATGCCTCGCATGCTTTTATGTTGTGATTCTTTGTTCAAATTATGATGGTACAACCCTTGATTTTTATGTTTTTGGTGGGTCTCTAGGGAGAGTGGCTCCTCGTGGGGGCCGATGCCCCGTTTAAGGGGAAGAGCTTAGGATAACCCACGAGTGAGTTAGTAAATAAGTGAAAACCTAATAATTAACTTAGGTGGGTTGGGTAGTAATATCATTGCAAGATTTTAAAAATGGATGCCTTGTCTTCATTAGTGCTTCCGCAGACTAATGGAAGGCTGAGAAGGCCGTGGTTGGCAAGGTCGTGACCTCGTCCTCTCGAGAGGTCTACGGCTCCGCATGAGTCACCCTATGGACCGGCGCCTCCAGTTGGGAGGAAGAGCACAGGACAGCCATATATGGGACTAGCGCCTCCAGTTGGGAGAAAGAGCACAGGACAGCCCATGTAGGACTATGCAATGACACTCTCCCCTAGTTGCCCATGTGTTTACTTTATTGTGTTCCTCTGGAAGTATGTTATGGGAGATTGGTTAAGTTGGTTGTTTATATTGACTTAAAGCGATTTATGATTATTGTCTTAACACATCTTTGGTGTACTTTGTGGTTTTGGATGATCTCATTGATATTGATGATTTGTACTCTTTTGGTATTGTGATATGATGTTATTGTATTGTGTAATTGCAATTTAGAATTGTATTATGTTTATTAATTTCAGTTTGACTTGGAAGCGTTTCGCGATCATCCTTTGATTACTTGTTTACTGGTCATTACTTTAATTTATGTGATGGGATTTATGATTTTAAGTTAGTATGTTAATCCTTGAGTTTTATGATACTTTTGTATGTTGTTGAGTCTTGTGGTTTCCCGTTTGGATGTTCTTGGTTGAGGACTCTTCTTGTCAGCTCCTTAGCATGGGGGGTGGGTCTTTGGACTCACATGGTCGGGTGGAACGTGCTAAGCACCCCATTGGGTCCCCAGTCGAGGATCGAGAGGTGTGGATTGATGTTGTTGCAGTGACTTTAGAATTGTATCCGTCTTGGAGCCAGTTATGATACTGTGTATTCATTTGTATTATGTTATCTTATGTATGGTTTCCATTTATGATTGGAAACACTTTTTGTATCATTGTACATCTTGAACATTGTATTGTAATGTAACGATAATTCTTGCGTGGATATGGGCTATGGTAGTTGTTATTTAATTTGTTAAGTTAATCATGCATATGTTGTATATATAGATGGTTTCTTATCAATGTTTATCATGTATGTATTACATTTGTTAATGTTTACTTTGTTATGAATTATATCTTTGGCTTTTATTCTTTATTGTCGTTATGGGGATCTAAGTCGTGTAATGACTCCTCATGTACCCCAAAGGATGTATGTGCTAATGAATATATTTAAATGAAATTTATGTTATGTCTTAGTGTGTATTACATGTATGTTATGTTTACTTTAAAAAAAAATTGTGCAGTAATTATGGTTTAATTGTCCTTTGGGGTTCGCACGGCGGGGCGTTACATCTTGAATGCATGACCAGGTTCTTTGAAATGTTTATTGCACTTGTGTTGTCACAAAAAATAGAAATAGGCTCATTACATATCACTCCAATGTCTTTCAGAGTTTGCTTCATCCACAAAACCTATGTGCAGGAGGATAATGCAATAGTATATTTTGCCTCTATAGTGGATAAAGAAACCAAGTCTTTCTTTTTACTCAACCATGAAACCAATCTATCGCCAAGAAAAAAAGCACCTCCACTAGTAATCTTTCGGTCATCTACACATCTAGCCCAATTAGCATCAGTATAAGTAATCAAGGTGAAATCATTACTCTTAGAATACCATAATCCATAATTTGGTGTACCTTTAAGATATCCAAATATCCCCTTTACAACTGTAACATGTGCTTCTCTAGGATCTACTTGGAATCTGACAACTAAACATACTACATGCATAATATCCGGTCTAGTAGTAGTAAGATACAATAGTCTGCACACCATAGATCTATATTTACTCTGATCAATCTTAGCAGATTTGTCATCTTTGCTCAGTTTACATCTAGTTACCATGGGAGTACAAACCAGTTTGGAATCATCCATCCCAAACTTATTCAACATCTCTTTTACGTACTTAGATTGTGAAATGAATATCCCTTTATTAGTTTGATTCACTTGTAGATGAAGGAATAAATTCAATTCACCAATCATAGACATCTTAAATTCTTTCTGAATCTCTTCAATAAACTTTTTGCACATGCCTTCATTTCTACCAAAAATGATATCATCAACATATACAACTACTATCAACATCTTATTACCATGCACTTTGAAGTAAATATTGTTGTTAGTAGAACCTTTGTTGAATCCTTGCTTTGTTAGGTATCTATCCAATCTTGCATACCAAGCTTTGGGAGCTTGCTTCAACCCATACAATGCTTTCTTCAAATTACAAACCATGTCTAGTTTGTCAGATAACTGAAACCCTTCAAGTTGTTCCATGTACACTTCTTCCTCCAATTCACCATTCAAAAATGTTGACTTAACATCCATCTAATACACTTTGAAGTCCTTGTGGGAAGAAAATGCCAGAAACATCCTAAGACCTTCCATTCTAGCCATAGGGGAAAATGTCTCTTCAAAATCTATACCTTCCACTTGTGAATATCCTTTGCATACTAGTCTTGCCTTATTCCCTACAAGTTCTCCACTTTCATTGAGTCACAGGCCTAGGGACTAGTTCCCATGTCTGATTCTTTTCTATCTTCTGCACCTCTTCTTTCATAGCTCTCATCCAACTCTCATCTTCACAAGCTTCACTTACATATTTGGGTTCAATTTTAGAAAGTAGACACAAATTTACCTCAACTACAACTCTACTTCTTGTCTTCACACATTCACTTTTATCTCCAATTATTTGTTCCTCTGGATGATTCCTCTGTAGATACTTAGGAGTCCTAACAATATATTTTGGTTCATTCTCTTCTTCTTCTTCTTCCACTTGTTCTTCTTTCTCTTCTTCTTCCTTTTCCTTCTTTTCCTTAGGTACATATCCACAAATAGGATCATCTATTTCAATTTCACTTATCTCAATAGGTCTGCATATGTCTTCATCAACTTTCACATTAGCACTTTCAATAATCTTTCTCAATTTTTTATTAAAGCATCTATATGATTTTCTAGTAGTAGAGTATCCAAGAAAGATTGCTCATCACATCTAGCATCAAAATTTCTAAGACTTTCATCATCTCTTTTAATATAACATCTACTTCCAAATACCATGAAATACTTCACAGTAGGAGTCTTACCAGTCCACAACTCAAAAGGAGTCTTTGTGTTGTTGTATCTGATATGAACTCTATTAAGAACATAAATAGTAGTGTGTATCGCCTCTCGCCAGTACACATCTGGTATATTTAATTCTTTCATCACGGTTCTAGTAGCTTCCTATACTGTCCTATTTTTTGTTTCAACTACTCTAGATTTTGCTGAGGGGTTCTCAGACTAGAAAATTGTCTTTTTATGCTATGATGTTCATGGAATGCATTAAATTCACCAGATGTGAATTCTCCACCTCTATCAGATCTCAAACACTTGATTTTCAAGTTTACTTCATTTTCCACTCTTACTTTGAATGCCTTAAAACTATCTAGAGCCTAAGCCTTTTCTCTAAGAAAAGAAACCCATGTCATTCAAGTATAATCATTAATAAGCAGCATGAAATATCTATCACCATTCAAGCTTCTAGTCCTAGTCAGACCATAGAGATCAATATGAACTAACTCCAACATTCTAGTAGTAGAATTTTCTTTTCCCTTAAAGTTTTACCTTGTCTTTTTTCCCAATTGACAACTTCTACAAATGGCATTAGCAGGTCTTGTGATTCTAGGCAGCCCTCAAACAATCTCCTTTGAACTGGTTTTCACTAGGTTATCAAAATTTACATGTCCCATTCTTCGGTGCCATAACCAACTTTCACTGATTTGAGATACAAGATAATGGCCATCAACTCCCTCCAGTTGATAGATGTTTCCATGAGTTCTTCTTCAAGCAGCAATCATATCTCCATTTCTAGATCCTTTTCTGATTTCATTTGTATTATTCTAAAAGAAAATTTTAAAACCATTGCTACACATTTGACCAACACTCAGAAGGTTATGCCTCAAATCCTTCACATAATATACATCATCAATATTGTACTGATGAGGGCGCATCCCGAGACTTAGAAAATAACCCACAAACAAGAGAAATTTTATTATTCAGAAAATGGAGCTTCTTATATGTAGAGGATCTCAAATCCCCAAGTTCTACAACACATGCAAGGTACAGACAGCTACAAAATAACCCTTTCGCAATATGCAAGCTTGTCCACCCAAAAAGTTACCCAAAAATTTAAAACCCGCCCATAAATAGAGATCCTCAATAGTTTGGAGCCAAAACAACATTCAAATTTGAGTTTAAGCGGTTTGGCACTGAAAATTTACAACATGATGTTCAAATTTCAAAAGAGCATTTGCAATTGTATCTTCTAGAAAGTGCACCAACTTCCCAGAGCCATAACTTTTGATCCGGGATTCCGATTCGCAAACCGTTTGAACCATTGGAAAGGTCTCAAAGTCAATAACGTGCATAAAATCTGCTATGCTGATTTTGGCAAGTTTTGAGGCCGTTCCGGGAACTCTAAGTGCCTCAAATCTAACTCGGAAGATTTTCAGGTGCAAATCTAGGAAACTAAAACTGCAATATCTTTCAACCTAGGAACAGAAAATAAAAACCGTAAATTGGGAATTTCATTATGATGGAAAGGGTATCCAAAAATGTAAAAAAATCTAAAAACTGAGAAACTTGAAATTTAACTATTTTTGGGTGATGCAAGATTGCCCTTACACCACTGGATGCTCTTGCATCATGTGCACTCCATCAAAGCTAATTGAACCTTTCCCACAAATCTTAGCTCCTGAATCATCACCAAACATAACTAAATCACCATCATATTTCTCAAGTTTAGTGAACTTACTCTTATCTCCAGTCATGTGATTAGAACATCTACTATCAATTACCCAGTAGTCTTCATCCTATCTTGTATGAAAGGTGGTAACCAAAGTACCTTCCACCTTATTTTTTATTATTCTTCATAGCCTTCTTGCTTACACATTTTCCTAGGCTAGTGGATATAGATTTAATTTCCAAAGCTAAGAATAAGCATTCACTATCATCAACCTCATTCTTAAATTCATCATCGGAAATTCTTGTTTCATCCTTAACATAGTACAACTTCTTATATTTCTTATCCTTCCTATCCTTATCCTTATAATCCTTTTTCTTCTTATGTGCAACTCTATATGGACATCTTGAAGGATAATGACCAATATTGCCACAACTGAAACATTTAAAGGACAACATACCTTTATACTTTCCAGTTCCTTTCTTCAACTTCTTGGTGAAGTTTGCTTCCAACTCATCAACACCATCACTATCTGGTTCATCTTCAATCTTCATTTCCTTAAATTCCATTTCCTTCTTCTATTCCATATTGTCTTCTTTCTAGAACTTTCTCATCTCAAATGCTTGCAAGGTGCCGAACAACTATTCTAAGGTGTACTTCTTAGGATCATACACTTCTTCAATCACCGAGATCTTATCACTGTAGCAATCCAGTAAGGTGATCAGGATCTTCTTAATTATGTCTTCATCTGATAGTTTTCCTCCTTGATTTCTAACTTCATTTGCAGTCAGTTCAAGACTCTGAAAGAAACTTATAAATTCTTCACCTTCTTCCATTTTTAGATTTACAAATTCGTGCTTTGTTGTCAACTTCTTTGTCAATTTCACTCTTTCATTTCATTCATACATGTCTTCCAACTTCCTCTTGACTTCACGTGCAGTATCTAAAGAGTTAATGTTAGCTTGCTTATTTTTATATAAGCCACTATAAATAGCATACTTTTCCTTCTCATTTTCTTCATAAGTAGAAATCTCATCTGCAGTAGTCAGAACACCAGACGGAGGTGTATACTTTGTCTCAACACCCTTCCAATTCTTGAAACCAAGAGAGATAATATATCCTTTCATTTTTCCCTTATAATCATTGTATTCGGTTCCATTGAACATAGGGATCGCCAACTTATGTTCCATCGGATCTTGCTTAAGAGGTTAAGCTTAAGCTCTACACCAAGGAACCAATGCTCTGATACCAATTGTTAAACAGGTGTAGGAGAACTGAGAGGGGAGGGGCTGAATCATTTTTCACAAAATTCAAACTTAAAACTTCAACACTTATTAATTCCACAACCACACTATTTTGTTATTAAGTAAGAGCATGAAAGAAAAATAACAAAAAGGAAATCAATACAATGAACACTAGATTTTTACATGGAAAACCCAATAAGGGAAAAACCATGGTGAGGGTTAACTCACAATATAAAAGATTATAAAATTGAATACAAAGGCTCACTGCAAAGGCCTCACTGCCCAAAAGAGGACTCACTATCCAAGTACAAAGTCTCATTGAATAATGTGAATGGTTATCATAGACTTGCATAAACTCAAGGAACAAACACATAATTAGTCGCATATGCAAGTTAGAAACAACATTCCCCATGAAATTCATTTGAAACTTAAAAACAAGAAATAATATGAAGAACAAAATGAAAAAGCTATTAAATCCAATTTAAATGATCAAACTCTCAATCCCATGGGGGAATTGGTTCCATTTTGATGTATAAAATGGCCCTTTCCCAACTCCTTGCAAGCTTTAATGATGATTGATAAAGATTTGATTCCCCTTGGTGGAATTCCTGCATAACCTAGCTATGAAACTTGAAGAAAATTATGAAAATGGATGAATGATGGATGAGAAAATTCAAAATCTCAAGATAATGATTTTGCATAAAGTTGTGGATCCCAAATCCCAATGAGAGCCTCTTATTTCTAGATGAGAAAGATGGAGGATGAGGAAAAATGGATTAATGTGGGATAAAAGACCATCCAATAGCATAAAGTCACTTGTCAACATGTGAGTGGAAAAAGGTGGAGCACATTTTGGTCATTGTACAATTAAATGCAATTAGGTGGAATTTCAAAATTGATGAAAGACAAGTTGGAGGGAGAAGAAAATTAAGTTAATGCCACTTGGCTCAAGGAAAAGGACATGTAAGAAACTTAAATGCCTTGTTGGATGTACAAACCCTTTTGGAGGGATTTTCAAACTTGAGGAATATTCCCTTTTTTATTCCTTTTTGAAAGTAATTAGAGATTTAATAAATCAATTAAAATGATTTTCATGAGCAAGTTGCAAAAGCTAGAGGATTTGATGGATTAAGATTTGCATTAATCAAGATTTGATTAATTAAAGGGAGATTAGTTGATTTGACAATTTTGATTTAGACTTTTGGATTAATTTAAATCAAAATGAGAGGAATATAATTTTAGACTTAATTAAATAAAGTTTGATTTATTCAATTAAAAAGGATGGTGTTAGATTAAATCAAATAAAGGTTAATTTAATTAATTTAATAGAAAGACTTTAGAGCTTAATTAAATAAAGTGAATTATTTAATTAAAAGAGAGACTATAACATTAATTAAATAAAATGATTTATTTAATTAATAGGAGATGATGACTTAATTAGATAAAATTTATTTATTTAATTAAGAGATTAAATGTGATGAATTTAATCAAATAAAGATTATTTGATTAAACAGATAGCAAAGGAGATGATTCAGGACGAACTGGTGTTAGTAAAATTAGGATCAGGTGTATAGGATCAATCGGTACATTTTTTGTGTCTACATTTTTCCCCTCTTTGAAGCAATGTACCCACTACATTGGTTCAAAGAATAACCTTTTCATGATCAAAATTCAAAATTTTCACAATTTTTTTAGATGCCCCACTGCTGCCCCAACAAACGAAATATGTTGGTATACTGGCCCCTCGAGAGATTGGACATAAATTTTGATTTTTTGGTGATCTTGTGAAAAAAGAGGACAAGGTGCCTAACGGGTCTAGGATGCCAAAAACGTGCCAAAATGTGAGAAAATGATGCAAAACAAGCCTCAGGTTAGGCAAAAATAGGATTAGGGGTCCAAAACCCTAGTTGGATGGCTAAACGGGGTCAAAAAATCCTAACTTTCAAGCTTAAATAGGCCTTGAGGGAGGACTTCAAATTCATTTGCACATTCATCCCTTAAAGATTCTTGAGTTTTGAGCTTTGAGCACTGTTCAAGATGGCGCAACTTGTGCTTCCACGACACATTTTAGAGTGAGTGTGAGTGTACCAGTAGCTACCAAGCTTAGGACCACTGGTAAGTGACCCTTACCTGACTTGTTTTTTCATCTTTCATGCACATTAATTAGGGTCCAAAGCCAACTTGACTCAAGCGGTGCTATTTGGTGTTGATGAAAGTGTTAAATCAGTGTTGCTTGGCCTTAAAGTGTGTCATTATTGAGTCTTGTGCTATGGTGGTCTAGTTTAGAAATTAGGGTTTAGGCTTCAAAGTCTATTGCATAGGTGAATATCATCGCGATGGTGCAATTTGGAATTTAGGTTTAGGGTTCAAAATGGTTCATTGTCAAACTACGATGCCACGACACAGTTTAGAAATTTTAGGTATCCAATGGCGTAGTTTAGAAGTTTCAAATAACGACGCCATTGGAGACAATGATGAATTTGTTATTTTGGTCATGAAAACTCCAAATGGGATCCTGATTTTTTACGAAACTTGAGGCAATGACTTTATTGGTGTAGGAGGATGTAGAGCTGGTACACTCACGGGAGCATAGGTCTTCAATTCTGAGTAGATTGAATCAAAATCCTAGTTTACATGAGGTTCTCTAGGAGCACCTAGGACCGATAAGACTTTGGTATGTTGCGTATGCTCCAGCTATCTAGACATGCTTAGGGATGGTGACAACAATAGTGGAGAGATGGCACAATGAGACATCCTCATTTCACTTCCCTACAGGTGAGGTGATAGTGACCCTAGAGGATGTGTGGCATATTCTTCGATTGTTAATCCATGGAGAGTGGGTCATCTATGATGTGGATGCCAGGATGGATGCTTGCTATGATGTTATGGGCCTAGACAAGATCATTTTTGCGGAGGGATAGATTGAGCTAGAGCGATACAGGACCTCGGTGTCGCCATTTAGATTGATTATAGCTGCTATTATTTTAGGCCTTGTGGTACCAAATTGGTACGACTGATAATTTATTCCAAGATGGGGTCTTTCTTGGGAGCAGCTGGTTCACCAGAGAGTACACTTTGCATGGGGGCCAATGATGTTGGCCTCCCTCTACCATGATTTGAACAAGTTTACATATTGCGATAGTAGGGCTATTGGAGCAGGAGTTACACTTTTGCACATTTGGGCCTAGGAGCACATTGCAGTGCTCCATCCATGAGTCACACTAGTTGACATGGAGCTAGATGATCTAGTGTTCTGATAGTATAGATGGGCCTTGACTTTTACGCATACAAAAGCAGCTGGTATTCCTCACTAGAGGAAGGTGATAGACAAGATGATAGTTTTTACCTTGAGGCCTTGGCTTGATATGCCCACCTGGTACGATGATGTACAACTCTTTTTCACAAGGCAAGACCATATTATGCAAGATAGAGAGCATACCATGATAGAGCATTATCTGCTGGATTAGGTTGAGAGATAGTTCATAGATGTGCAGGACTGTCTCGATGACCTGTATATGGTGATATTTGCGCATACTACGAGGGATACCACATGGGGTCACATGATCCCTCCAGAGGATGCTATAGATAGTTTTCAACAGCTGGTGGCCAGAACATTGTCATATAATTAGGGGGAAGTAGATGCAAGGACTACTCAGGAATATCGCGATTGGTTTCGTCCACTAGTCAGATTGACAGTGCTTGGTGCATTATTACTGTTGAGGAGACCTAAAGGCCAGTCAGTAGGGTGGGGGTGGGAGTGAGGAGGCAGAGGAGATAGGTACAGAGACAGATGGTGGTGGAGGTAGAGGAGGAGGTGGACCACCTCCAGATTGATAGGGTCAGAGGGATGGAGATAGGCAGCCAAGAGATGGGGATAGGCAACAGAGAGATGCCCTGAGGGACCATCAGTAGTAGCCACCTCCACCACCACCACCACCACCTCAGCTGGATCAGAGGGATGTCCTCTTTTAGGAACTATAGGCACAAGTTGCCACATTGATGGAATAGTGAGATCAAGCCCACGTAGAGTGGGATCAAGCTGTACAACAAAGACATGTTGTAGAGCTCCAGGTGGCACAGGAGATTGGGAGACACCAACAACTAGAGGCTACACAGGGCTAGACAGTTCCTGCGAGGATGTACTATGAGGCAGTCATGGAGGCACAATATTATAGGGTTCACTACCATCAGGCAGTGCCTCGAGTAGCTTGGGCACCAGAGTTCTCACAACAGACAAGGAAGAGGCAGGATTTTCCTAGTGAGGGGAGTAGCCATCAGGGCTAGCCTCATATTTTTTATCAAAGACAACATTCTTTTTGAGATCCATGGGCTTTGTTTTTTATAGCCCCATGGGCATTTGTATTATATTGATTGATACACATATTTGATCTTGATTCATGTACCATTGATAATTTTATTATTATTTTGATGATATATGAGATGATATGGTTCGATCCGATGTATGATGTGTTCTTATCTTATTTTTGCATGATGGATGGATGTTTTTACTTTCCTATATGCAATGTGATGCCATGCAATGTGATGATTCTATCTTATATGATGCATGTATGCTTTTTATTTTATGTGATGTAATGTGATGTATGTTTCTATATGATGTTATGCAGTGATTATGTAGATACTTATGGATGGATGTATTTCTTTTTTCAGTATCTTTCTATGCACTTTTTATGATGATGATGTATGGATGATATGGCTGTAGATGTTATGACATGTAGATGATTTAAAATTCTTAGACTAATAGATCTATATTATGCACCTAATGGATGATGATGATAAAATGTATGAGGTGTAATGACATATTCTTTTTCAATATCTTTCTCATGTATGATGTGGTGATGCACTTATGTATGACATGATGATGCACATGATATGATGTGATGATGCTTTTATGATAATACATATTTGATGATGAATTTAATGATGGTGCCTATGATATGATGTTTTTTATTATAATACTTATGTGATGTTTTTTTATTATGATCATATAGCACCAAAATGTGAATGGTGATCCTAGTGGATAGAGAGCACTTATTTACACAAGGCGCTTGTTTGCTAGGTTTTCACCAAGGTATTTTCCCAAATCACCACCGAAGTGGTTTTCACTAGAGGGTGATTTTTCTCTTTACTATTTTTAATCCTTATTCTGATTTTTTTGGAATTTTTATATTTTTTATTTGTTGTCACCAAGACATCTGTTTGCTAGGTTTTCATCAAGGCGACCATTTTTTTAGGACATTTTCTGATTTTTTTGTATTTTTTGGTTTTACACCCCAAAAGATTAGACATAAGACTTTCTAAGATGGAAGTTGTTCATGGGCTCTTGTAGAGGTTCCCCTTTGGGTGTTGACAACTGGTATGCCCCTAACTTATAGCTTATTGTGATGACGAAGGGTCCCAACCAATTAGGTTGAAACTTGCCCTTGCTATTTGGATTTGGAACATTCTTCTAATTCTCCTTGAGCACAAGTTCCCCAACTTGGAAGTTTTGACTCCTAATATTCTTGTTGTAACTATGCTTGAGTTAATTTTGATACACCTACAAATGGTTTAAGGCATCCATATGCCACTCATCCAGTAGCTCCAACTCATTCAGTCATGATACCCAGTATTCTTCATCTATGATGAGATTCTACAATGATATTCTTAGGGACAGAGGCTCGATCTCGATAGGGAGTATGGATTTTGATCCATAGACTAGGGAGAATGGGGTGGCACCTGCTAGTGTGTAGATACTTGTTCGATAGGACCATAGGGTGAGATTCAACTACAAATGCCAGTCACGACCAGCGTCAGTGACCGTATTTTTCAATATTTTTAGGATGATCTTATTTGAAGCCTCAGCTAGGCCATTTCCTTGGGGGTACTATGGGGTGGAAAAGCGATGTTGGATATTAAACTTTTGAAATAGGTCACAAACATCTTGATTCTTGAAAGGTGTCCCATTATCTAAGATAATGGTTTGAGGGACACCATAATGAAAAATTAAGTATTTCAAGATGAACTTTGATATCTTCTTTCCTATGATATATGTCATGGGAATGGCTTCCACCCACTTCGTAAAATACTCAATGGTAGTGATGATGAGCTTATGTCCACTGGATGAGGTGTGGGTGATTTTTCCAATGAGATCGAGCCCCCACTATGAAAAGGGCCAAGGTGTGACAATAGGGTGGAGCTCTTGGGCTGGTGCATGGATGAGGTCCCCATGCTATTGACATTGTAGACACCTTTAGACGTAGTCATGTGCTTTCCTTTCCATTGTATTCCAATAGTACCTTGTCCTCAGTAGTTTATTGGCCAAGGTTATACTGCTTGAATGTGAGCCACAAATGTCATTATGTATCTCGGTTAAGGCTGTCAATGCCTCCTCAAAATTTAAGCAATGTAATAGGGTTCCTTCAATGCTTCTATGGTATAGGGTATCTCCTAGGATAAAACAGGATGATTTTTTGACAAAGGCTCTTTTGAGGTTTGGGGTTATGTCAACAGGGAGGACCCCTATTCTCAACTAAGTGTATATATCATGGTACCAGGGATCACCAGGACCAATGATTTCGCACAAAAATTCAGACTTCGATACCTTGAATGTGGGCACATGAAGTTGATCTACAAGGAATTCTTGCTTTGGAATGTTGTGTAGGATTTCTAGGAGTGATTTGATTGTAGCCATTTCATATGTTGCTCTATTGTTTTCTCTAGGTAACTGCTCAAATGTGATATCAATGAAGGAATCCTTGAGACTTTCCACCAGTTCTTGTAGAGAGTCAACTTGTCATCCTTTGTCTGATACTCATTGTTGACCTAGTTGATTATGAGCTATAAATATCCATAGACCTTAAGTGCCATTATCTGCCACTGCACTGCAATTATTAACCTTATGACAAGAGCCTCATATTTTGCAATGTAATTTGTGCAAGGGAATGACAACTTGTATGATTTTGGTATGCAATCTCCTTGTGGGGTGATGAAGAAGATCCATGCCTCTAACCCATGCTATGTGTAGGATCCATCAAAGTACATTTTCTAATGATCTGCTACACTTAGGTTGAAGATTGATTCGTCAGGGAATTTTGATACAAGTGGATTTTTTTAGTATATTGGTGCCTCCACTAGTTGATTTGCAATTGCTTGTCCTTTGATGGCCCTACACTCCACATACTCAATGTCATGCTCTGTGAGGATCATAACCCACTTTTTTATCCAACTTGTAAGAGTTACTTTGGAAAGCAGGCACTTAAGGGGCTCTAACTTTGCAATGAGATTTATATGATGGGCTAGCATGTAATGTCCAATTTTTTTTGCTACAAATACAACCACTAGACAGGCTTTCTCAATGGTGTATAATTAAATTCATGGCCCACCATTGTTCTATTGATATAATAGATAGCTCTCTCTTTTCCATTTTCATCATGTTGGGCCAAGAGAGCGCCAAGAGTTGCCACTATTGTTGATATGTATAAGATCAAAGGTTTTCTTAGAATTCATGGCATGAGGACTGGTGGTGTGAGTAAGTACTCCTTGATCTTGTTGAAGTTCTAATCACATTTTTCATCCCACTTGTATGCTACTCCCTTATGAAGTAGATGAGAGTAGGGGACAACCTTATCTGCTAGTGCTGTGAATCGGCAGATAGACTGGAGTCTTCCTTGTAGGCCTCTTAGTTGTTTCAATGTTTTTGGTGCCTCCATTTTGAGGATTTCCTTGACCTTAGCAGAATCTATCTCAATTCCCCTCATTGACATGATATACTTGAGGAGCTTTCCTAACTGTACTCTGAAGACACACTTCTTTGGATTGAGTTTGACTTTGTATCCCTCTAACCTATCAAAGATGGAACCCAAGGCTGCTATGTGATCTCATCTTTTCTTTTATTTATCTAGTATATCATCCACGTAATCTTTGATAGTCTTATGAATCATATCATGAAATATTAGTGTCATGGACCTCTGATAGGTTGCTCCTACATTCTTCAACCCGAATGACATCATATTCCAGCAATATGTCCCCCATGGGCAAGTGAAGGTCATTTTTTGTTGGTTGTCCTTTACTATCATGATCTAGTTCTAACTTGAGAATCTATCCATCAATGATAACATCTCATGTTCTACCGTCATATCCACAATCATGTCAATGTTTGGTAGTGGGAAGTCATCTTTGGGACATGCTTTGTTCAAATCTCTGAAGTTTGTGTAGATGTGGATTCCCCCAATGGGATTTGAGATAGGTACAAGATTGGAGACCCACTCTAGATAATCTATCTGTCGTATAAACCCTGCATCTAGGAGCTTGTGTAATTCCATTTTCACCAACAATGTTATCTGAGGATGCATCTTCCTTAGCTTTTGTCTCACAGGTTTTTCTTCGGGATATATAGCTAGGTCATGAACCACAACCTCTAGATCAAGCCCAGGCATGTTAGTGTAGGTCCATGCAAATTTTTTCTTTCTTTTAGGAATGCAACTAGAAGTTCTTGTTCTTCTCTGAGAGGTGACTTTGCATAAAATGTTATATGTGGTAGTTCCTTTGTTCCCAAGTTGACTAGGTTGCACTTCTCTGCTAGGACCACTAACTTCTCCTGATGAATTACCCTAAGAGGAAGATTGAATCCTTCATCCTCCAGTGCCTCAGAGAGGTTTTCACCATTAGATACATCCTTTATTTTTATTGTTTTTGAGTTAGAGAGTGCCACAGTGTGGTTTTCACTCAAAGACCTAGAGATTATTCTCATATTTTCACTTTTGCAACTGAAGAATTCAATTGTTTCCTCGTAATAAGCATGTGTGTCTAGTAAGATGTCAAACTCAACCTTGTGATCTTTGTATGGAATAGTATCTCGTAATCCCATGAATTCTGAGAGTGCCTCATCATTTTGAAAAGTGACCAGAATTGGTGGTCCTCGTTGGTTATAATTGATGAGTTGGGGATAGACTAAGTTTATTTCATGAGTTTGATGGTCTGACCAAAAAGATAGGGTGTTAATCATGAGCAGGGAGGAATCTTCGAAAAGCATAGGAAAGTCAGTTATAGGATCCTCATCACTACTACACACATCAATTATGTCAAAGGTAAAAAAATTTATGACTCGACCTGTGGATACTAGTAATTGAAGGGCGGTTGTTGATAGCTAAGGGGGAGTTTTGACCTTTCTAACTGAGGCACCTTTTCCAAGTATGGTCACCTTTGGAGGGGTACATCTGAGGCCAAGATTTCTCATATGCTTCTCTAGAATGAGACGTACTAGAAGCCCATTTTCATTCTATCCAAGCTTCTTATTTCTGTTATAGCCCATACTAAGCATCATTTGTAATCCCTTGCTGCTCTCATCCATTGGAAGATCAGGCGCAAGCCTTTCATCTTGGTACAACAAGCTTGATATGTCTTTTTCATCTACTATTTCCCAACTTAGATCCATCCAACATCTGGATCTAGAAGGGTCTACTTTGAAAGTTTGGGATAATGTTTTAGCTGGTGGGGGTTGTCCATGAGACCTAGGAGATTGAGGTAACTCCCATATGACAAAAGAACTTTTCTTCATTCTGTAATCCCCACACCCATTATCCTAGATAATGGCCTTGATTTTGGATATATCTGAATGGCGGGTGTCTTTGTCTTAGAAGTGGTTGCTAATGTAGCTGGGTCTACATACAGAGTGGTGGGGCCTTCATCGTTCTTTGGGACTTGGGGGATTTTATAGTATTTTTCTTCTAGTCTCTTGTAGTAGGAAAAGGGCTCAGGATCACCATGGACTATGACTTCTTTATTTTGATATGGTAATTTGATGCACTGATGGAAGGTTGATGCGACTACTTGCATCCCATGGATCCACAGATGCCCCAGGAGAATTTTATAAGAAAAATCAAGGTCAAGAACCTAGCATGTGGTTTCCATAATGGTTGGCCCTACTTGAATAGGGAGCTAGATAGTGCCTTGAGACACTCATTCCTAATCATCATATGCTCTGATTGTGATACCGTTACCCTTTTCAATGGCATCCTCTGTGAACCCACGATTCTTTATTAATTTGAAGGAAAAAATGTTTAGACTTGCATCTCCATCCACCAAGACCCTTTTGACTTTGTTTTTATGAACCAGGACTTCAAGGTGGAGAGCACAATTGTGAGAGGGCTAGGATGGGAAGTCTTGATCAGAGAACGTTAGGAGACTTGGAATGGTGATATTTTTGACCATAGCTTAGAACTTGTCAGCATCTAGATCAGCGGAGATAGTGGATGAAGTCAATGCTTCCTCTAGTATTTTTCTGTCTGGGTGATATCTTCAGCAACTCCATGATGGAGAGCTAAATAGGGGTTCTTATTAGCTAGTCTAGGAGATTGTAGCCATTTGGAACAAATTTTGGACTAGAGGTGCATGCCCTAGGTGGCTTCAATGACCCAGTAATGGTGACTTTTCTGTTACGTGTGGTGACTCCACAATCAGCTTTGGATCCCTTGATATTAATAACAGTGACCATTTCATCTATGGAAATGACAACATGATCATACACATGGTTAACATTAGCATATTTGGTCTTTCCATGGTTGTTCAACATTTATGACCTTGTCATCAATGAGTTCTTGGATCAGATTTTTCAACCTCATGTAGTTGGTTGTTGTGTGCCCCTTGATTTTGTGAAAGTCACAAGGGTGGTTTTCATTGTACCATGGTGGTTTAACTTGGGCTTCTTGATAGTTCTCATAAGTGGGAATTTTAATGATATTTTCATTTATCAGTTTCCTCAAGACCGATTCAATTGGTTCCCCAAGGGTTGTGTACTTTTTCTTGGGGGGATTTTTGTTTCATTGGGGTGGTCCCCCTTGATTATTTAGGTTGTTGACTTGATTATTGGGTGGCTGTTGTGATACTATCTTGGCTTGTGTATTGTTACAATTGTTGTTTTGTGGTTGTTAGTCTTTTTGGGTGTTTTGTTTTGGATCACTGATTATGACCTTGGCATCCACCACACCATCATTAGTGACATTTTTGTTCTTCACCCATGTGTGAGGTTTTTCATTATAGCTATTGGAAAGGAAGTTGTCTTAATGTTCTAGATATGTGGGTGTTCCCCCTTGTACAATAAGGGCTCATTCGATGTTAAGCGCCTTGGGGATCAAATGGGCGTACATGGTGATACCTTGCACCTTAAGATTAAAATCCAAGGTTTTCTCAATATTACCAATGATGGTGCAAACTTGTTGTTCTTTTGGCATGGCCCATTTGTTGTTGTTGGCCTTAGATTTCCATAGTTGCAAGAAGGAAGCAAATGATTCCCCCTTAGCTTGTTTAAGAGTAGATAGTTCCTCTAGACTGACATCCATACTAATATTAAACGTGTAGTTTTTTATGAATGCTTCTATAATCTCTTGGAACTTTTTGACTCCATGAGGAAGGTGAGAGAACCACTCCATGGTAGGGCCAACCAAACTTCAAGGGAATAGCCACATCAAATACGTATCTTCGTATGCGACCTCCATGCAATGTACTTGGAATTACTTGATGTGATCTTCAGGGTTTCCCATCGCATGATATTTGTCAAATTTAGGGATTTCAAACCCCTTTGGGAATGGTACCATTGCAAGGCTCCTGTTGAAAGGATAGGGGCACAAGCTACTTAGTTTTTTTGTTGTTTTCCTTGATTGGAGATCAAGCACTTGTTGTGAGAGAAACTTGATTTGTGTCATCACATCATCTTGAAGATTGGGAGATGGATTTAATGTGTTTTGAAGTGGTTGAGGTGTTTGAGTCATGGGTGGAGTGTTGGGTATGTTGGTGGGAGTTTGTTGCAATCTCTTCTATACGATCAAGGCTTGCTGATAAGCCTTTATTTGTCGTTGTGCCAACAATGCTTGTTGTTGGTCATGTTGTAGTTGTGCCAACAACATTTGTTGTTGGTCTTGTTGTTGTTGTGCCAACAAAATTTGTTGTTGGTCTTGTTGTTGCTATGCCAACAATGCTTGTTGTTGGGCTAGTAATTGGACTGCTTCTTTTTGGTCTTGGTATTGTTGTAGGGCTTGTTGATATGCTTGTTGTTGGGCTGCTTGAAGTTGTTCATGGTATTGATCTTGCACTTTTTCTTGATAAAATTGGTATTGGGCTTGTGCCTGAGCTTTAGCTTGCGCTTTTTGAGTAGCTTGTGCAACCTTTGTAGCTTATGTGGCTTGAGCACCTTGAGCTACTTGAATGGCTTGAGCTACTTGAGAAGCTTGGGTGGCTTACTATTGTTGTAATAAGGCTTGGTCTTGAGTAGCCTACTATGCTTGTTGTGCTTGTTGTGCTTATTGTGTGGCTTGAGTTGCTTGAGTGGCTTGTGCTTGCTGTGTAGCTTGCATGTTTTGTGCTTGTTGTGCTTGAAATTTCTGAAGTGCCTTTTGATAAGCATGTTATGCTACTTGCAACATGATGCTATATTGATTGGGAACATTTGGTCTTAGTGGTGATGGCAATGGCGGTGGCGAATTTGGAATAGTGTTTGTTGTTGTGATGAGAGGTGTCATTGTATTGATGATAGGAACTTGTGTGGTGGATGGTGTGATTGATATGCTTGGTCCTTGAGAAACCATGTTTATGGATGGTGTGGTGATTGCTTGGGTTGCTTGGATGGTTGCCATTTGTTGTTGTGATATTGATGGAAAGATCAGAAGATTTGGTATGATGTTTTGATTTATGATTGGGGGGTTGCTTTGATTTTGATTGAGTGGTGGTAAAGGAGTTAACCCTAAACTAAGAGTTGGTGTGGATGTTAATGAAAAAGGTGGAAGTGGTGGGAAAATGGGTGGTGTGTTTGCTTGTGGAAATGATGATGATGAGGGGTCAAATATTCCCCCTTGTCCAAATAGCTCACCTTCTCCTTGCCAAGTCATAGGGAGAGAGGTTTTTGTGTTTAGAGGATATGTTGGTGTTGCATGAAAAGATGATGATGGGTCAATGGGGTCTTGAAAGGTAAGCAGAACATATGGGTGTAGCATATTTTGAGGAACAGATTGACCCAAGATGGTGTTTGAGTACAAGTCTTGGTTGTTCACAAGGGGTTGTGTTTGTAGTGCCTGAAGAAATGAGCTCCCCTTGTTGACAATTAGTTGAGTTTGAGCAATGGATGTTTTGATTTGGGGGATGGTTTGAGTGATGCTTTGAAATGGAGGTGTTGATGATATTGGGGGTGTGGATAAAATTGGGGGTGTGGATGAAATTGGGGGCATAATCCCAAGAGGCTTCTCCACAAGAGTGCTAATGTCATAGTCAGAAGGGATTTTAGCCCCTTCTTTAGCCAATTCTAGCATGTATTGTGAGGGATTGAGCTTCATCATGGTACTGTGAGTTTCAAGATTTTGGACCATTTCAAAAATTTCATCTTGTGTCATCCCTAAGACATTGTTGGTGATGTTTTCTATGTGTGTGAACATGTGAAATATGTGTGAGCTAACTAAAGAAATATAAACCAACACACCAATAAGACATTAAATCAAAGGAAACTAATCAAAAAGTAAAGCAAAATCTTAAAACAACTCCTTTGAAAGCATCTTATTGTGCTCTATCTCCAAGGATTCGTTGCAAGTATTGGCCCTCAATTGGTGTAAGCAATAGCTTGTTTAGAATGACAACTTCATAGAATGAGCCTATGCAAAATTAATGTCTATTTTCTAAATGATTTAAGCTATGATATGAAAACTAAGATGCTATGAACTTGAAATAAAAATTCCTGAAAAGATTGCTAAATGCTTATTAGAATGCGACTATAGTAAATTCACAAAATCTAGGATCATTTTCAACTCACAAAGAGGCTGTATTTATAGGTTTTTGGAGGCAAGAATCTAGTTGGAAAAGATCAACGGTCAAAAATAAGCCTGTCAAGATGAACAGTGAGAGATTCTGGAAGTTCATAAAAAGATGGAAGGTTGAGAGAATAATGGAAGATGTTTCCTCCTACATAATCTTTTCCACTCAAAATTGAGGGAAAGTTGCCATTTGAGGAGTTAGTTGATAGTTGAATATAAATCCCATAATTAAATAAATAAATTTATTTAATTACATGTGACAATGAATTTAGAAGTTTCCATAATTAAGTATTTAATATTTAATTATGTGTGAGAAGATGATCTAGAAAAGCGTTTAATTAAATATATAAAATACTTAATTAAATATGAAGTGAAGAAATTTTCTAATTAAATATTTTAGAATATTTAATTATATGAAGAGAAGAAAGTTTCTAATTAAATAATTTAGAATATTTAATTATGTGAAGAGAAGAAAGTTTCTAATTAAATATTTAAAATATTTAATTATGTGTGGAGTGAAGAATTAGAGAGTGTTTAACTAAATATTAGAATATTTAATTAAATGTGGAAAAGGAATTTAGAGGAATATCATTTGAATTTAAAATTCAAACTTACGATAATTAATATAAATAAATTATAAAAATCTATTTAATTAATTAAGAAGAATATGGAAGATGGTAATAATTAAATAAACTTATTTATTTAATTAAAATAGAAGAATTAGAAAGTGAATGATATAAATAAATAATTAAATTTATTTATATTTAGATGAATTTAGAAGATTAATTAATAATTCATATTTAATTAATTAACAGGCTTGATTAATTGTGACCATTTTTAGATGTATACATCTTCTACTTGACCTTCCTCTTGAGAATCTTGTGGAAGTGGAGGAAGATTGAGTGTGGGATTGCTAGACCCAATGGGATTGATTTCGGAAGTGGTTTGACTCAAGTCACTCGAAGTGAATGTTTATTTGTTCGTTTCCATGTTCTTCCTGTGTTGAAATCTAGTTTCAACCATGAAATAAGGATCAATTTCAAGAATGTAAGAGATGAACCTCTAATTCCTTAGATTGATCTAAACTTTCAGTACAAGAAACAGAGTCTAATATTTTGAGGATCAAAAGATGGTGATGAGATGATGAGATATGAATGATTGGTGAATGATTGGAACTCTTAGGAAACCTTGAGGAGGATACTAAACTTTAGGACTTTGGATTGATGTTTGATTTGATTTTGGATCTTGATTTTGGATTGATTTGATTTGATTTTTATTTTGATTGGATTTGTTTTGGATAATGAACTCATAAACTCTAAGAGGTTGGATGTTTTCTTAGAGTAAACTTTTCCACAAGATGATAATTTAACTAAGTGTGCAAAGAAGGATTCATCTACACACACCTAGAGAAACAAGATGATTTTGATTTGATTCAAGGATTTTCCCAAAGTTTAGAATAAATAATTTTTTCAAGATTTCCAAGAGTTGTTTGTGAGGTGATTTTGAACTTATGTTTGAAGGATGGATGAGAGTGTTTTGATTTTGATCCTAAGAGATATAGAGAGACTTTGTTTACTAGACCAAGGTGTTCAAGAACATGCTAATACTTCCTATGTGAGACACTCAAACCTTTGAAAGAGACTTGGATTTTGACAATAGTAAAATGAATACAAATTTGGATTGTTCCTTGATGCACTTTTGTAAAAGTTGAAAGTCAATATTTCTCTAAATTCGTAAAGCATAAACAACCTTTTCTTGTGATATTTTTGACTAAGACCTTTGGACTTTGGTTTTCAGATTTTGATTTTTTAGGAAATCATTTGAAAGAGCACATGTGTGGGGTCAAATTGTTTCTTATCTTTGCTTAGTGAGTTCTTTTTACCACAAACAATTCTTGATTAGGTTTTCAAACTAAATGTCCAATGTCCAAATTTATTCTCATCCCACAAAGTCCATTATGTGGAAATCAAGGAAATTAAGGAAAAAGTTCCCTATTGTTGAATTTAGTGAGAGAAAATGGAGATATAAATTCAAATTCTTAGAAGCCTCTAAGGATAGAATCCCTAGGGCAAGAAATAACACTTGAATTTTGTCAAAGGTATTTTCTTCCTAAAGGGTTTGAAATTTGATGATCATGTTTGAATGTTTGTTTTCCAATGTTTAAGATCCAAGCAAAGTGTTTTGATTCCAAGAACATGCACAACCCTATGGATAAGAGGCAATATTTTTTGAATCCCCACTTGGATAAATCCAGTTGCGCTTATTCTTGGTGGATGATTAAAAGCTTGACCACACTGTCTCCCCTCCACGACACTCACTTCTACAAGTCATCCAAGATTTAGTACCCATGAAACTCCCATGCAATACTTCTCATCTCTTCCAAGAACCGCAAAAATGTGGGGCGGCTTCAAAGGTCCAAGCTCTTGCACCAACAAATAGATAAGGATTTTGGGCCTCTAAACAAAAGGTTCTAGTATAGGAATTATGTTCGTGGGGGATCATCCATACAAAAAAAGACCATTACTGTCCTTCTTTTCAAAACAATCCTCGTGATACTTGAACTTTCCTCAAGTACCCACACTTATATACCGAGTGGAAGTTGCTTGGTTTTAGCATGTTCCTGATTGGGTCATTCCCTGGGGTGATTACTTTTTCCCACTAGGGAGGCCCTCTAAGGATAAACAAAAGTGAGCAAGCACATTCGTAGTTTGATCAATCTTTGTTGAGAAACAAAGAGATAACACACGCGATATACTCCACTCACACTCGCAAGATTTTGTTAAATTTTAAGAATCCAAATTGAAGTGTGGAGGAAATCACTTATACAATTTAATATCACAAAAAATCCTTTTGATTCTCAAGATTTCCATAAGGCGTGAGAGAAGTGCATACATCTTTTAGATGATATTACTTTGGATAAGAGATTACAAAACATAAAGGCACATGTTCATTTTAATCCTTCAAAGCAAGAATTGGATTCTTTTTAAGCACCAAAAGGAAATATGAGGGTTGCTTGTTCAATTTTTAAGTCCAAAACAAAATCTAGTAGGTTGCCTAAGGTTCTTTTTATTCCCTTTGTTTTGTTCTTTTTAATCCCAAACAAAAATTAGTGAGTCCTAAAAAAGCATGAAGATGACAAAGTCCTTAGAAAAGGGATTATATTTCCTCCCCAAAGTGTTTAAAAACACTTGATACAATGAAATGATGATGCTGTAGAGAAGCCTTCTAATTTGTTTCCTCCCTTCACTTTTGATCAAGCCAACCTACAAAACTGGTTAAAACTACAAAAACAAAAGCCAAAAACCAGTTAGTAGTCAAAAGCAACCAAAATGAAAAAGAACATGCTGAAATTAATTTTAAAAATGCCTTTTACCCAACTCTAGTAGCATAGTCTGCAATGGAGGCATAGTTTGAAGGAGTCAGCAACAATGTATAGTGCAGTTGGGACTAATAGCGGCGGACTATGGAAAACCAGTGAGGGAAAATGCAGTGTTGTTTTGACTAGTGGTAGACTTTTTTGTTTGGATGGCTGACATTGCTATTTGGAATTCAAATTTGTTAGTGGGAAGAACACGTCACAATTTGGATTTTGTCAGCATCACTAAATGGCATTGTTGGACTGATAGTGGCACAGTTTCTCTGTCAACAACATACTTTCCTATAGACACAAAAAGTTTCAAAAAATAACAAAATTTTGAAGGAAAACGTGTTATATTCTTCAAATTCGCCCTCATTCTAGCGCCAAAATGTGAATGGCGATCCTAGACCTACAAAAACACAAGGAAAAAACACATAATTAGTCCCATATGCAAGTTAGAAACAACATTCCCTATGAAATTTATTTGAAACATAAAAGCAAGAAATAATATGAACACAATCAAAAAGCTATTAAATCCTATTTAAATGATAAAAATCTCAATCCCATGGGGGAATTGGTGTCATTTTGGTGTGGAAATTGGTCCTTTCCCAACTCCTTGCAAGCTTTAAGGATGATTGATAAAGATTTGATGCCCCTTGGTGGAATTCCTGCATAACCTAGCTATGAAACTTGAAGAAAACTATGAAAATGGATGAATGATGGATGAGAAAATTCAAAATCTCAAGATAATGATTTTTCATAAAGTTGTGGATCCCAAATCCAAATGAGAGCCTCTTATTTATAGGTGAGAAAGATGGAGGATGAGGAAAAATGGATGAATGTGGGATAAAAGACCATCCAATAGCATAAAGCCACTTTTCAACATGTCAGTGGACAAAGGTGGAACACATTTTGGTCATTGTGCAATTAAATGCAATTAGGTGGAATTTCAAAATTGATGAAATGACAATTTGGAGGGAGAAGAAAATGAAGTTAATGCCACTTGGCTCAAGGCAAAGGACATATAAGAAACTTAAATGCTTTATTGGATGTACAAACCCTTTTGGAGGGATTTTCAAACTTGGAGAATATTCCCTTTTTGATGCCTTTTTGAAAGTAATTAGAGATTTAATAAATCAATTAAAATGATTTTCATGAGCAAGTTGCAAAAGCTAGAGGATTTGATGGATTAAGATTAGCATTAATCAGGATTTGATTAATTAAAGGGAGATTAGCTGATTTGACAATTTTGATTTAGAGTTTTGGATTAATTTAAATCAAAATGAGAGGAATATAATTTTAGACTTAATTAAATAAAGTTTGATTTATTTAATTAAAAGGGATGATTTTAGATTAAATCAAATAAAGTGAATTATTTAATTAAAAGAGAAACTATAAGATTAATTATATAAAATGATTTATTTAATTAACAGGAGATGATGACTTAATTAGATAAAATTGATTTATTTAATTAAGAGATGAAATTTGATGAATTTAATCAAATAAAGATTATTCAATTAAATGGTTAGCAAAGGAAATGATTCAGGATGAACTGGTGTTAGTAAAATCAGGATTAGGTGTATAGGATCAATCGGTACATTTTTCATGCCTACACCTACAGAAAGGACTCAATGACATCCAAAAGGGAGGCTCACTACCTACAGATATAAAAGAGAACAAAGGATCCACCAAAGAAATTAACACACATCCGCAACTTGAATAAGGATTGCAAAAACCTTTAGCTCATTTCCTTTAGGAATCTAACAGAATGAAGAACTACTGTCACAACTCACTCACAACCACACACTTCTTCTCTTATGATTTATGGCTCACTTTCATCACTATGCGTCACACTATCATACAACTCTTCACAATTTTACTTTCTTTTATACCATCCTTAACCTTAGAAACTTTCTTCAAGGTCTGCCACTAATACCTTATTTCATAAATTCAAATTAGGTCAGGAACTCAACATTCCCATGGTGGAAAGGAATGAGAGTGTACCAATAAAAACATTTTTTGAGATAAAAAATAATGTCTCGAATCAACCACATGCTTCCTTAATTAAATTTTATTCTTCAAATGAAGTGTAAACACCAAGTCGGCCAAACCTAATGAAAACAAAGAAGAATAATGATGTACATGCTTACCAACAAGAAGATGACACACATACGCCACAATACACTTCTTTATGTATGGGAATACATCTCAGAATCTTCTAGATACATCCGCAACAAATGCAGCGATTTCAAACACTGAACTTTCACCAGTCCATCTGGACTATACAAACTCAAACTGAAACACTGAAACATGACTTCTGGATCACCAAATTTCATACCTATTTTCTAGAGCACAAAAAATACCTTCACAAGACATATTCCTAATCCGCGAGATCTAAAATGAAATAGAGGAGGACTATAGAGCATAAATTATTTCTCCTAGTCCACAGAAGAGAAATTTTGCGAGAACAATTCACACACCCGTGAACGTAACTTTCACGTACCATCAAACTAGAAGCTAAAACATAGGATATATCACCACAAGATTACCATTATACAACCTTTAGATTTGCACAAGCATAGGATCAACACGGGAGAAATGTAGAGCACATACTAGAGCACATTCTAAATACTTTCATCATTCTGACTTCTTTTCTTTATTAATTTTCTCAAAGCACTTAGAAACTCATCAAACCAACACATTTGTAGCATCATAAAGATAGCTCCACGTACTCAAAACATCTCATAAGAATCTCAACTATACATGTACAATCTGCAACATACTAAAACATGTTGCCATCAATGACAACATTAATGACAACACCACCAAAAATTGGTCATACCTACAACAATCTCCCCCTTTGTCATTGATGCAACACATGATGTGAAAAACCATCAAAGACAAAAAATTTACATAATGTCCCGAGAGAACACCTTATCTTCCTCTGCAACTATTTTTCACGTGACTTTCTCTCCCCCTTTGACATTAATGGAAAAGATCAACAACTCTGATTACTCCCCCTTAGGAGTACACTCATACTACAACAATGGAAACCTTTTCTACTCCCCTTGCAGAGTAGATGCATTTATCAGTCCAGATAAATAAGGACTCTATGAATTTACTAAAATGATGCACCCTCATGTACACCTAGTTCAGAGGGACAATGACCCCCAACCTCTCCCTAAGATGCTCAAAGTATCCTTTGGAAGAGCCTTAGTAAATATATCTGTAATTTGTTCCTTTGTTGTCACATACTCCAATCTGACTTCATTCTCCTAAACTTTTTCTCTCAACAAATGATACTTGATAGATATGTGTTTTGTTCTTGAATACATGACTAGGTTATTTGAAATGCTTATTGCACTTTTTTTGTCATAGAAAATAGAAATAGGCTTATCACATATCACTCCAATGTCTTTTAGAGTTTGCATCATCCACAAAACCTGTGTGTAGCAGGATGCTGCAACAATATATTCCACCTCTATAGTGGATAGAGAAATTGAGTCTTTCTTTTCACTCAACCATGAAACCAATCTATCGCCAAGAAAGAAAGAACCACCACTGGTACTCTTCCATTCATCTACACATCCGACCCAATCATCATCGGTATAAGCACTCAAGGTGAAATCATCACTCTTAGGATACCATAATCCATAATTTGGTGTACCTTTAAGATATCTAAATATCCTCTTTAAAGCTATAACATGTACTTCTCTAGGATCTGCTTGGAGTCTGGAAACTAAACATACTGCATGCATAATATTCGGTCTAGTAGTAGTAAGATACAACAGTCTGCCAATCATAGATCTGTATTTGCTTTGATCAATCTTAGCAGATTCATCATCTTTGCTCAATTTACATCCGATTACAATAGGGGTACAAACTAGTTTGGAATCATGCATCCAAAAATTCTTCAACAACTCTTTTACATACTTATATTGTGAAATGAATATCCCTTTATCAGTTTGATTCACTTATAGACCTAGGAAGAAATTCAATTCACTAGTCATAGACATCTCAATTTTTTTATGCATCTCTTCAGCACACTTTTTACACATGCCTTCATTTCTACCAAAAATGATATCATAAACATATACAACTACTATCAACATCTTATTACCTTGCACTTTAAAGTAAAGATTGTTGTCATCAGAACCTTTGTTGAATCCTTGCTTTGTCAAGTATTTGTCCAATCTTGCATACCATGCTTTGGGAGCTTGCTTCAACCATACAACACTTTCTTCAACTCACAAACCATGTTTGGTTTGTCAAATAACTGAAACCCTTTAGGTTCTTCCATGCACACTTCTTCTTCCAATTCACCATTTAGAAATGTTGACTTAACATCCATTTAATACACTTTGAAGTCCTTGTGGGTAGAAAATGACAAAAACATCCTGATAGCTTCCATTCTGCCCATAGGGGAAAATGTCTCTTCAAAATCTATACCTTCCACTTTTGAATATCCTTTGCATACCAGTTTTTCCTTATTCCTTACAAATTCTCCACTTTCATTTAGCTTGTTCCAGAACACCCATTTTGAGCCAATCACATTTTTGTTCACAGGCCTAGGGACTAGTTCCCATGTATGATTCTTTTCTATCTGTTGTAACTCTTCTTTCATAGCTCTCATTCAACTCTCATTTTCACACTATTCACTTACAAATTTGGGTTCAATTTTAGAAAGTAGACACAAATTTAGCTCAACTGCAACTCTGCTTCTTCTCTTCACACCTTCTCTTTTATCTCCAATTATCTGTTCCTCTGAATGATTCTTCTGTACATACTTAGGAGTCCTAACAGTAGGTTTCAGTTCATTCTCTTCTTCTTCTTCCACTTGTTCTTCTTTCTCTTCTTCTTCCTTTTCCTTGTTTTCCTCAAATACATCTCCACAGATAGGATCATCAGGTTCAACTTCACTTATCTCAATAGGTTTGCATATGTCTTCATCAACTTTCACATTAGCACTTTAAATAATTCTTCTCAATGTTTTATTAAAACATTTATATGCTTTGGTAGTAGTAGAGTATCCAAGAAAGATTCCTTCATCACATCTAGAATCAAAATTTCCAAGATTTTCATCATGTCTTTTATATTAACATCTTCTTCCAAATAACTTGAAATACTTCATAGTAGGAGTCTTACCAATCCAAAAATCAAAAGGAGTCTTTGTGTTGTATCTGATCTGAACTCTATTAGGAACATAAACAACAATGTGTATTACCTCTCGCTAGTACACATCCAATACATTTGATTCTTTCATCATGGTTTTAGTAGCTTCCTTTATTGTCTTGTTTTTCCTTTCAACTACTCCATTCTACTGAGGGGTTCTCAAAGAAGAAAATTGGCTTCTTATGCAATGATGTTCACAAATTGTATTAAATTCACCAAAAGTTAATTCTCCACCTCTATCGGATCTCAAACACTTGATTTTCAAGTTTACTTCATTTTCCACTATTGCTTTCAATACCTTAAACCTATCTAGAGCTTGAGTCTTTTCTCTAAGAAAAACATCCCATGCCATTTGAGTATAATCATCAATAAACAACATGAAATATCTGTCACCATTAGGCTTCCAGTTCTAGTCGAACTACAAAGATCAGTATGAACTAGCTCCAACACTCTGGTAGTAGAATGTTCTTTTTCCCTTCAAGCTGCATCTTGTCTATTTTCCCAATTGACAACTTCTACAAATGGAAATAGCAAGTCTTGTGATTCTAAGTAGCCCTTGAACAATCTCCTTTGAAATGATTTTGACCAGATTATCTAAATTTACATGTCCCATTCTCTGGTTCCATAACCAACTTTCACTAATTTGAGATACAAGACAATGGCCATCAACTCCCTTCAGTTGATATATGTTTCCATGAGTTCTTCCAACAACAATCATATCCCCATTTTTGGATCCTTTTCTGATTTCACAGGTATTATTTTGAAACACATGTTTACAACCATTGCTACACATTTGACCAACAATCAGAAGGTTATCCCTCAAACCCTTCACATAATATACATCATTAGTATTGTGCACTCCATCAAAACTAATTGAACCTTTCCCACAAATCTTAGCTCCTAAATCATCACTAAACATAACTAAACCACCATCATATTTCTCAAGTTTAGTGAGCTTACTATTATCTCCAGTCATGTGATTGGAACATCTACTATCAATTACCCAATAGTCTTCATCTTGTCTTGCATGAAAAGAGGTAACTAAAGTACCTTCCATCCTTTTTTTCTTATTCTATGGAGCCTTCTTGCTTACACATTTTCCAAGGTTAGTGGATAAAAATTTACTTTCTAAAGCTAAGATTAAGCATTCACTATCATCAAAATCATTCTCAAATTCATCATCAGAAATTCCTGCTTATTCTTTGACATAGTATAGCTTCTTATATTTCTTATCCTTCCTATCCTTATCCTTATAATCCTTGTTCTTCTTATGTGAAACTCTATTCGGACATCTTGAAGTATAATCACCTATATTACCACAACTGAAACATTTAAAGGGAAACACACCTTTATACTTTCTGGTGCCTTTCTTTAACTTCCTGGTGAAGTTTTCTTCCAACTCATCAACACCATCACTATCCGATTCATCCTCAATCTTCATTGCCTTAAATATCGTTTCTTTCTTCTCTTCCATATTGTATTTTTTCTAAAACTTTCTCATCTCAAATTCTTGCATGGTGTAAAACAAATTTTCTAAGGTGTACTTCTTCAGATCATACATTTCTTCAATTAAAGAGATCTTATCACTGTAGCAATCTAGTAGGGTGATTAGGATCTTCTCAATTATGTCTTCATCTGATAGTTTTCCTCCTTGATTTCTAACTTCATTTGCAGTCAGTTCAACCCTCTGAAAGAACACTATAAATTCTTCACCTCCTTCCATTTTCAGATTTACAAATCTACGCTTTGCCACCAGCTTCATTGTCAATTTCACTCTTTCATTTCCATCATAAATGTCTTCCAACTTCTTGTAGACTTCATGTGCAGTATCCAAAGATAGAAACTTAGCTCACTCATTTTTAGATAAGCCACTACAAATAGCATACTTTTCCTTCTTATTTACTTCATAAGCAGAAATCTCATCTACAGAAGTTAGACCACCAGATGAAGGTGTATACTCTATCTCAACAGGCTTCCAGATCTTGAAACCAAGAGAGATAATATATCCTTTCATTTTTCCCTTCTAATCATTGTATCCAGTTCCATCCAACATGGGGATCACCAACTTATGTGCCATCAAATCTTCCTTAAATAGTTAAGCTCTACACCAAGGAACCAAAGCTTTGATACCAATTGTTAAATAGGTGCAAGACAATTGAAAGGGGGGTGAATAAGTTGTCACAAAATTCAAACTTAAAACTTCAACACTTATTAATTCCACAACCACACTATTCTATTATTAAGAGCATGAAACACAAATAACAAAAAAGTAAATTAACGCAATGAACACCAGATTTTTATGTGGAAAACCCAATAAGGGAAAAACCATGGTGAGGGTTATCTCACAATATAAAAGATTATAAAACTGAATACAAAGGCTCACTTTTGAGGTCTCACTACCCAAAAGAGGACTCACTATCCAAGTACAAAGGCTCACTGCCAATAGAAAGGACTCACTTTCCAACAGGGAGGCTCACTGCCTATGATACAAAAGAGAAAAAAAGATCCACCACATCAATTAACACACATTCGTAGCTTGAATAATGATTGCAGAAATATTTAGCTCATTTCCTTTAGGAATCTAACACGATGAAGAAGTGATGTCAGAACTCACTCACACACACACTTCTACTCTTATGATTTGTTGCTCACTTTCATCACTTTGCATCACACTATCATACAACTCTTCACAATTCGACTTTCTTTTATACCATCCTTAACCTTAGAAACTTTCTTCAAGGTCAGCCACAAATACCTTATTCCATAAATTCAAATTAGGTTGGAAACCCAACATTCCCACGATGGAAAGGAATGAGAGTGACCAATAAAAACATTTTTTGAGATAAAAAATTTATCTCAAGTCAACCACATGCTTCCTTAATTAAATTGTATTCTTCGAATGAAGTGTAAACACCAGGCTAGCCAAACCTAATGAAATCACAAAAGAACAATGACGTACATGCTTCCCAACAAGAAGATGACATGTGGATGCCACAACACACTTCATTATGCATGAGAATACATCTCAGAATCTTCTAGATACATCTGCAACAAATGCAACAAACTTAAAACACTGAACACTTTCACCAATCCATCTGGACTATACAAACTCACACTGAAACACTAAAACATGACTTCTGGATCACCAAATTTTAGACCTCTTTTCCAGAACACATAAAAGACCTTCAAAAGACATATTCTAGATCTGTAATATCTGAAATGAAATAGAGGAAGACTGCAGAGCAAAAAGTATTTCTCCCAGTCCACAGAAGACCAACTTTACCAGAATAGTTCACATACCGGTGATCGTAACATTCACATACCATCAAACCAAAATTTAAAACTTGGGAGATATCACCACAAGATCACCATTATCAAACATTTAGATTTGCACAAGCAAAGGATCAACATAGGAGAAATGTAGAGCACATACCAGAGCACATTTTGAACACATTCATCATTGTGACTTCTTTTCTTTATTACTTTTCTCAAAACCACTTGGAAACTCATCAAACCAACACATCTGCAACATCATAAAGATAGCTCAATGTAATCACAACATCTCAACAACATCTCAGTTATACATGTTCAATCTGCAACATACTGAACTGTGTTGACATCAATGACAAAATTAATGACAACACCACCAAAACTTGCTCATACCTGCAACAATCTCCCCCTTTGTCATTGATGGCAACACATAATGTAAAAAACCATCAAAGACAAAAAATTTACACAATATCCCAAGAGAACAACTTCTCTTCCTCTACAACTATTTTTCACATGACTTTCTCTCCCTCCTTGACATTCATGGCAAAGATCAACAACACTGATTACTCCCCCTTAGGATTACACTCATACTACAACAATGGAAACATTTTCTACTCCCCCTGCGGAGTAGACCCATTTATTAGTCTAGATAAATAAGGAATATGTGAATTCACTAGACTGATGCACCCTCATGTGCACATAGGTTAGAGGGCCAATGACCCCCAACCTCTCCCTAAGATGCTTAAAATTATCCTTTGGAAGAGCCTTAGTAAATATGTCTGCAATTTGTTCCTTTGTTGTCACATACACCAATATGACTTCATTCTCTAGTACTTTTTCTCTCAAGAAATGTTAATTGATAGATATGTGTTTTGTTCTTGAATACATGACTAGGTTCTTTGAAATGTTTATTGCACTTTTTTTGTCATAGAAAATAAAAATATAGGCTCATCACATATCAAGTCTCTAATGTCTTTCAAAGTTTGCTTCATCCAAAAAACCTATGTGCAACAAGATGTTGCAGCAATATATTCTACCTTTGTAGTAGATAAAGAAACCGAGTCTTGTTTTTTACTCAACCATGAAACCAATCTATCACCAAGAAAGAAAGTACTACCACTGGTAATCTTTTGTTCATCTACACATCCTACCCAATCAACATTGGTATAAGCACTCAATGTGAAATCATTACTCTTAGGATACCATCATCCATAATTTGGTGTACCTCTAAGATATCTAAATATCCTCTTTACAGCTATAACATGTGCTTCTCTAGAATTTTCCTAGAATATGGCAACTAAAAAGACTACATGCATAATATCTAGTCTAGTAGCAGTAAGATACAACAGTCCGCAAATCATAGATCTATATTTTCTCTGATCATCCTTAGCAAATTCATCATCTTTGCTCAGTTTACATCTGGTGACCATAGAAGTAAAAATCGGTTTTCAATCATCCATCCCCAACTTCTTCAACAGTTCTTTTACATACTTAGATTGTGATATGAATATCGCTTTATTAGTTTGATTTGCTTGTAGACCAAGGAATAAATTCAATTCACCTAGACATCTCAAATTCTTTTTGCATCTCTTCAGCAAACTTTTTACAAATTCCTTCATTTCCACCAAAAATGATATCATCAACATATACAACTACTATCAACGTCTTATTACCTTGCACTTTGAAGTAAAGATTGTTGTCAGCAGAACCTTTGCTAAATCTTTTCTTTGTTAGGTATTTGTCCAATCTTGCATACCAAGCTCTAGGAGCTTGCTTCAACCCATACAATATTTTCTTCAACTTACAAACCATGTACCGTTTGTCAGATAACTAAAACCCTTTAGGTTATTCCATGTACACTTCTTCCTCCAATTCACCATTCAGAAATGCTGACTTAACATCCATCTAATACACTTTGAAGTCCTTGTGGGTAGAAAATGCCAAAAACATCCTGATAGCTTCCATTCTGCCCATAGGGGAAAATGTCTCTTCAAAATCTATACCTTACACTTGTGAATATCCTTTGCATACCAGTCTTGCTTTATTCCTTACAACTTCTCGACTTTCATTTAGCTTATTCTGGAACACCCATTTCAAGCCAATCACATTTTTGTTCACAGGCCTAGGGAATAATTCCCATGTTTGATTCTTTTCTATCTGCTGCAACTCTTCTTTCATAGCTCTCATACAACTCTCATCTTCACAAGCTTCACTTACAGATTTGGGTTCAATTTTAGAAAGTAGACACAAATTTACCTCAGCTGCAACTATGCTTCTTGTCTTCTTACCTTCACTTTTATCTCCAATTATTTGTTCCTCTAGATGACCCTCTGTACATACTTAGGAGTCTTAATAGCAGGTTCTAGTTCATTCTCTTCTTCTTCATCCACTTGTTCTTCTTTTGCATCCTCTTCCTTTTCCTTGTTTCCCTCAAGTACATGTCCACAGATAGGATCATAAGGTTCAACTTCACTTATCTCAATAGGTCTACATATGTCTTCATCAACTTTCACATTAGCACTTTCAATAATATTTCTCAATCTTTTATTAAAACATCTGTATCCTTTGCTAGTAGTAGAGTATCCAAGAAATATTCCTTCATCACATTTAGCATCAAAATTTCCAATATTTTCATCATCTCTTTTAATTTAACATCTACTTTCAAATACCTTGAAATACTTCATAGTAGGATTTTTACTAGTCCACAACTCAAAAGGAGTCTTTGTTTTGTTGTATATGATCTTAACTCTATTAAGAACATAAACAGTAGTGTGTATCACCTCTTGCTAGTACACATTTGGTACATTTGATTCATTGATCATGGTTCTAGCAGCTTCCTATACTGTCTTGTTTTTCCTTTCAACTAATCCATTTTGCTAAGGGTTATCAGAGTAGAAAACTATCTTCTTATGCCATGATGTTCATAGAAAGCAATAAATTCACCAAAAGTAAATTCTCCACCTCTATTAGATCTCAAACACTTGATTTTCAAGTTTACTTCATTTTCCACTCTTGCTTTGAATACCTTAAACCTATCCAAAGCCTAAGTCTTTTCTCTAAGAAAAGCAACCCATGTCATTCAAGTGTAATCATAAATAATTAGCATGAAATATCTATCACCATTTAGGCTTCCACTCCTATTCAAACCATAGAGATCAGTATGAACTAACTCCAGCATTCCTGTAGTAGAATGTTCTTTTCCCTTAAAGTTGCATCTTGTCTATTTTCCCAATTGACAACTTCTTCAAATGGCATTAGCAGGTCTTATGATTCTAGGAAACCCTCAAACAATCTCCTTTGAACTGATTTTGACCAGGTTATCAAAATTTACATGTCCCATTTTTTGGTGCCATAACTAACTTTCACTAATTTGACATATAAGACAATGGCCATCAACTCCCTTCAGCTGATATATGTTTCCATGAATTCTTCTTCCAGTAGCAATCATATCTCCATTTCTAGATCCTTTTCTAATTTCATTTGTATTATTTTGAAACAAAAGTTTAAAACCATTGCTACACATTTGACCAACACTCATAAGGTTATGCCTCAAACTCTTCACATAATATACATTAGTAGTATTGTGCACTCCATCAAAACTAATTGAAACTTTCCCACAAATCTTATCTCTTGAATCATCATTGAACATAACTAAACCACCATTATATTTCTCAAGTTTAGTGAACTTACTCTTATCTCTGGTTATGTGATTAGAACATCCACTATCAATTACCCAGTAGTCTTCATCCTGTCTTGCATGAAAAGTGGTGACCAAAGGACCTTCCATCCTATTTTTCTTATTCCCCTGAGCCTTCTTGCTTACACATTTTCCAAGGCTAGTGGATATAGATTTACTTTCCAAAGCTAAGAATAAGAATTCACTACCACCAACCTCATTCTCAAAGTCATCATCAAAAATTCCTGCTTCTTCTTTAACATAGTACAACTTCTTTTATTTCTTATCCTTCCTATCCTTATCCTTATAATCCTTGTTCTTCTTATGTGCAACTCTATTCAAACATTTTGAAGCATAATGAAAGTGCCTTTCTTCAACTTCCTGGTGAACTTTTCTTCCAACTCATCAACACCATCACTAATCGGTTCATCTTCAATCTTCATTGTCTTAAATGTCATTTCTTTCTTCTCTTCCATATCGTCTTCTTTCCAAAACTTTCTCATCTCAAATGCTTGCAAGGTGCCAAACAACTATTTTAAGGGGTACTTCTTAAGATCATACACTTCTTTGATCACTGAGATCTTATCATTGGAGAAATCTAGTAGGGTGATTAGGATCATCTCAATAATGTCTTTAACTGATAATTTCCTCCTTGACTTCTAACTTCATTTGTAGTCATTTCAACCCTCTAAAAAAAACTTGTAAATTATTCACCTTCTTCCATTTTCAGATTTACAAATATGTGCTTTGCCGCCAACTTCTTTGTCAATTTCACTCTTTAATTTCCTTCATACATGTCTTCCAACTTCTTCTAAACTTCATGTTTAGTATCCAAAGAGAGAAGCTTAGCTCGCTCATTTTTAGATAAGCCATTGCAAATAGCATACTTTGCCTTCTCATTTTCTTCATAAGTAGAAATCTCATCTAGAGTAGTTAGACCACTATATAGAGGTGTATACTTTGTCTCAAAAGCCTTCCAGGTGTTGAAACCAAGAGAGATAATATATCCTTTCATTTTTCCCTTCTAACCATTGTAGTAAGTTCCATTAAACATAGGGATCACCAACATTGCGTTGTCAGATCTTCCTTAAGCGGTTAAGCTCTACACCAAGGAACCAAAGCTCTGATACCAATTGTTAAATAGGCACATGACAACTGAGAGGGGGGGTGTGAGACCCACCTCTATGCTACATCCAATAAGTGAACTATTTTAAGTTTAATTATTGATTATGCCGATGATACTATTGATGATAGGAGATTTAGACATTTGTGTTCATGTGATGGTTTGATTATAACTATGCTACATCTAGTCCTTGGATTATTTTGAGTTTGGTTATTGTCTATCCCTATTGATATCATTGATGATAGGATATTTGAGCATTTAATTTAATATGATTATTTGATTTTGATTATGCAACATGCTAGCTAACTATGATGATTGATCTAATTTCATGTTGGTTATTGAGTTTGTTCAATTTGAATATGAAAACTTAATGATGAAGGAATGAAACAAGTGGTGTGAACCAATCATGTTGCAATTAGATGAGTATGAAAATTAATGTTAATGAAAATGAGATAAGATAGGTGGCTAATGATTTTTCAATTATGTTATAGGATCTTTATGCTATACAAATTATGAAACTTGTGTGAATGCAATTGTGATTCAAATGATTTGATTATTATATGAATATGATTTACTTGGATGGATTAACGTGTGTATTGAGTGTGCAGGTACATTTTCCATGGCCAATGGAAATCAGAGGCAACTCTTGGGAACCCTATGTAAATTAACCAGTGAAACCGAGCTAAAGTCCATATGAAGGGACTACAGTTCCATCATGTAATTATTGATGTTATTTGTGAATACTTTTAATTTGTTTTTTATTGCCATGTCATTCCATCCAGGAGGTGAGTTGTCTATTCAAGTGGACAAACTCGGATTTGAACTTTTAGGCACTTTTTGGGGATTGAAAAGTGATTTTTTAAGTGTTTTTATGGGTTTAATGTCCCTAGGGCAGGTACCTATGGGTTAGGTACCTTTTTAGCTTAAAATCATGGGTCAGTCTCAAGATAGGGCACTCTTTTTGAGGCCTTATAGAAGTTTGACGAAAATAAGGTTTGGGAGGTGGGATGGGGAGTAGTCCCTTTCCAATCCCACTTCTCCATATTTTCTTGGAAGTCTCCCAAATCCTCACACATGTGTGAGAACACATGGGTGAGTGTGCCTGAGAGAGTGAATGGGAGGTTGACAAATGTCAACTCCCTATTCAAAGGAGTTCATACTTGAATTTCTATAAAGCAAACTCAAAACAAGGGTTAGGGGATTCTTTTGCATTCTTGATTTTGGTTGAATTTTGGGGGGGGAGTGAGGAGTTTGAAGAACAATCTTGGAAGAAGAGGAGTTGTGTGGATTCTCAACCCATCCTTTCCTAAGCTTGACTTTGAGGTAGATTCACCACTCTTTCTGTTTCTCTATGTTTCTATTTGCAAGATTACATGTGTATGTAAAAATGTTCTTTAAAGTATTTGATCTCTTGTGTTGCTTGTATGCTTGTTTTTAAATGCTTTTGGTGCTTGTTTTCTTGTGTTGTTGTATGTGGTTTATGTGATGGGTAAAGGGTTGTATAGGGATAGGCTCACCCAAAATTTGGGAAGAGCATCCCTCGTTGGGGATGGTATGGAGTAGGAACCTCCATGGGGAAGTTTAATTCCTCCTTAAGAAGAGACGTTAAAAAGGGTATGAGTACCCATATGTAGTTGTGAAATGGCAGAATGGTTTTGGTGGTATGGGTTTTGGAGAAAGAGATGATATTAAAGAAGGGTTGCTCATGAAATGAAGGAAGTATGATATTGATTTGATATTGTTTTCTATTATTATAAGTCCCCATATGGAGTGCGTAGTCCACCCTCATCCCCTCTTTGGATTCTTGATGGAATCCTAAAGTTATGTGAAAATCCCTTGGGTGGGTGTGAAAAAAAAAAAATCTTGTGTGTACCATGTGTGTAAATATTGTTTCGTTTAGTTTTGTTTGTACCCGGTTCCCATAGTTGCCTCCTAGCTCGGGGGTGGTTTGTGAGCAAACCTACGGTTGGGAGGTGAGCTCACCATTGGCCCATACAAGAAGTTTTTTGTCCTGTTTAGTTGCAGGTTTGAGAAGTTGCAGAATTTTTAGAGAACCCGTGCGTCTTGGAGAAATGGTATCTTTGTTAAAATTTCAAGCGGAATCCCCTTTTTGTGGGATTGGATAGACCCTTGTAAATACTATTGCAAATGAGTTAGAAATGATGTAACTGTACAGTGTAAGTGAAAAGATTACCTGCCAATTATGTATGTAGCTATGTTTACAAAAAGATCTATGATGTATGGGGTCATATTTATGTCATTACCCAGAAAATTTAAGTCTCTGTTTGTTTTCCATTTGTTTTGTTTTCTGTTGGTGAAAAGAAAATGAGTGGATATATTTTTTTTTTCTTGACGTTGTGTCAATCAAATGGTAAATTGTTTTGTAGAGAGTTATGTAAAAATTTCCTTAAAGAGAAACTGAGAAAAGCATTCATTTTACCTTTATATTTACTTAAATGCACATGACAACTGTATTCAGTTTATTCTCGATAAATAGTAATGATTATTCTAAGCTTTGTCAAAAGAAAAGAGTTATTCCAGTTTAAAATCTTTGCATGATACTTTTATGCCTGTTTATAAATGAGTAGTGGCATGTGAAAGAAAAAGATTATGTAGACAGAATTGGAAAGCTTTACCTTCTGTTATTGTGGCTTTATGCATTAGAAAATGAAAGAAAGCATATATTCTTATGTTCATGTTCATAGAACCTTAAATAAGCTTTCCTATTACAAGAAACATCTAAAGGAAATTTTAAAGCCTTTGTATTCTCTTACTGTTCAACGAGTAGTTGCATGTATGGGTAGGTGCATTCTGTTTGTCACGTAGAGCACTACTGTTTCAAAATGATTTCAAGCTATCTAGTTATATTTATCTTGAAGATAAAGAAAATATAGCAACTTTTATTCTGAAAAAGGAAGATGTCTCATGTGATAAGTGAAACCTTACATGAGAAATATTTCACTCAGGTTCTAGAAGAGAAAAAATAAAAAAAAATAAAAAATAGTGCAGTTTTCAAATTATAAGATGTAGATTAGATTTCAGAAGGCGTTCATAGACAGTCGAGGGTGAACATACTTACCTATATTCTTGTTGCAATAATCTTATGAATAACTTCAATAGAGGTGAAATAGGATGGCTCTATGATAAACTAAGTATCTGCTTTAAATAAAATAAATATTGTAACTTTTAAACCACCACTGTTGCCTTACAGTCTAAACCAAATATTACAGCTGAGATGTTTAAAAGGAGTGTATAGGATATTTTTGTGTCTTTAAAGAGTTTTATTCTCTTATAGACAGATAAAATAATAAGTTGGGATGCAGCATAGGGTGGTTTGGTTCATGGCACCACCGTTAGAAGGGCTCACGATCTCTGAAGGGAGAAGCCCTGTGAAGTGGTCGCAGACTCATCAAGCCCCCACACCTGGCTGTGAAGGGGGGCACAAAAACCCTATGTGTAGCCTGTACAAAACGAAAAAAGAAGAAGAAGAAGAATGCAAAACATTGACATCTAAACCTGTATCCCCTGCGTTGCTAGTTGTTCGGTGCCACAACATGATTTCGCCTACTGACTGTCGCCTCCCATAGTCGCATTATAACTATGTTATTTTCCCAGCTACTGCCATATTTGTATGTTGCTACTCAGACTCGCAATGACCGAGATGAAATAGGGGGTATCGCATAGGATGTTAGGGCTTCGTGATTTTTTTTATTTTTTTTATTTTTTCCTTCACTCAAATGGATGCCATAAATCTCTTCATTTCGTTAAACTCACTTTTCCGCCCCTTGCTATGCTTCAACGAAGAAAGGTAAGATAAGTTCGGTTAAGTGCTGACAGCATTGTTGGTTTGGCGCCCAATATTATTTTCAAAATGGACGCCAAATTTATTTAACTCGGGTAGAATTCTCCTCGCCACTTAATTTCTCTTTCTATGTTGGACAAAACTGTGGCTGTGTGTATGACGCCTCCTACGTGTACAATAGACAAAATTAAAAACAAGAAATGGTATTTCCTCCTACATTCACACGCCACTAAAATTAGAAGCCATACGAGTGCTGGTTTACAAGGAAATATAATAGTTTGAATAGTTGAATAAGGATAGAAAGATTGGTTAATGATGTTTTTTTTTTTTCCTCATTGCCGATTCACCGTTACCGCCCAAGCCAAATTGCGGCTATGCTTAAGTTAAGATGACTAAGCTTCAATAAATTAGAACTGAAGTGAAGTATATATGGCGCCCTTATGATAAGACTCTATAGGCGTGGTTGCTAAATGGGGTGTAAACAAAAATGAGTATACATATAAATTTCGCTATACATATATATTTTGCCTATCCATATTTGATGCCCCACGTCATTGAGAATTTTGAGATGGTTTTGGTTTAGGAATCACGTGCATACTCTACCTTGATTAAGAGGCCCTCTACGTGGAAGTAAGGTAATAGTGGAAGTAATAATATGACTATCTAAATTCCTGCCATAAAAATATACAAGATAACAAAGTCATGCCTCTAAGATAACATATAAAGGAAAAAGACAAAATAGAATATCTTTAAATAAAATTAGGCATGTATGGCTTCAAAAGAAAACATTTGAGTAAAGCTAAAAGGAATGAAAAGTAAAAGCTAAAAGGAGGGTTACGTGGCTTATAAGCTAAAGAGGGGAGAATAAATATATTTAATTTAAAATGAAAAGAAATCAATTTTTTTTATATATATATTAATAGTACTCTTTAGAAAGTAAGAGAGGGGCTTCCTTAATTATTGATTTTTATTCTTTTAATTTTCTTTTTTAAGTAAATAAATTATATATAGGTATAGGTAAATATATATTCATGTATAATACTAAATATTCACATAACTATTCATACATAAAAATAATAATAATAATAAAATAAAGAAGAGATTAATAGATAATCAAATAAATAAATATCATATATATAGATAAGAGATATTTCATTATGGAAATATTCATTTATTAATATTAAAGGAAGTAACAATATATTAACATTATCATTGAATATCAAAGTTGGCATTAGTTTTGATATTAATGGACAAGGCTAATATTAATGATCAAAAGAGAAAATATATATATATATATATATATATATATATATATATATATACAAATATAAAAAAAATTAGGTGCTAATAACATTAGTATCATTCTTACCTAATAGATTATTTTCTCACTACTTAATAGATTATTTTCTCACTACTTCTTTGAACAAGGGTTAATACGATAGCATTAGGATGGTTAATAGCTTCTTACGCTACGAAAAACCTATTGTAACGTGAACCTATTTGGATAGCACTTATGTGAAATTTCAAAGACAATCTTGATCCTAGTATAGATACTCCTTTTGGTAAATGTGCAATGATATACAACTTAATCAATAGAATTGTCTTCCATCGATTTTGGGAGCACACGATGGAATCCACACACTGTCTTAGTACCCTTCCACCCTCGCTCTCAGACGACGTGTCGCTGACGACAGTCCACAAAAATTATCATTTGATGAGTTTAATTATTCTTCAGGTGAAGCATAGTTAATCTTTATCGAGTGATAAGTGACAGTTTTTTAAAAAAAAAATGTTAGTTGTGGTTTTAACCTATGGTCTAATTAGGGCATTACAGGGGGGGTGAATCAGTTGTCACAAAATTCAAAATTAAAACTTCAATACTCATTAATTCCACAACCACAATATTATGTTATTAAGAGCATGGAACACAAATAAGAGAAAGTAAATGAACACAATGAACACCATATTTTTACATGGAAAACCCAATAAGGGAAAAACCATAATGAGGGTTAACTCACAATATATAAGATTATAAAAATGAATACAAAGGCTCACTAACAAGGGCTCACAGCCCAAAAGAGGACTCATTGTCCTAGTACAAAGTATCACTACCTATAGAAAGACTTGATGTCCAACAATGAGGCTCACTTCCTATAGATACAAAAGAGAACAAAAGATCCAACACGATAATTAACAAACATCTACAACTTGAATAAGAATTGCAAAAATCTTTAGCTCACTACCTTTAGGAATCTGACACAATGAAGAACTGTTGTCACAACTTACTCACACACACACTTCTGCTCTTATGATTTATGGCTCACTTTCGTCACTTTGCATCACACTGTCATACAACTCTTCACAATTCGATTTTATTTTATACCATCCTTAACCTTATAAAATTTCTTCAAGGTCAGCCACAAATATTTTATTTCATAAATTTGAATTGGGTTGGTAACTAACCATTCCCGTGGTGGAAATGAATGAGAGTGGACCAATAAAAACATTTTTTGAGATAAAAAATAATATCTCGAATCAACCACATGCTTCCTTAATTAAAATTTATTCTTCAAATGAAGTGCAAACACCAAGTCGGCCAAACCTAATGAAAGCACAAAAGAACAATGATGTACATGCTTCCCAACAAGATGATGAAACATGGATGCAACAACACACTTCATTATGCATGATAATACATCTAAAAATCTTTCATATACATCCACAACAAATGCAACAAAATTCAAACATTGAACACCTTTCACTAGTCCACTCGAACTGTACAAACTCACATTGAAACATTGAAACATGACTTCTGGATCACCAAATTTTAGACCTCTTTGCTAGAGAAAAAAAAATACCTTCACAAGACATATTCCAAATCCACAAGATCTGAAATGAAACAGAGGAGGACTATAGAGAAAAAAATATTTCTCCGAGTCCATAGAATACCAACTCTGCTAGAACAGTTCACATACCAGTGAATGTAACTTTCATGTACCATCAAACCAAAAGCTAAAGCTCGTGAGATATCACCAAAAGATCACCATTATCAAACCTTCAGATCCAAACAAGCATCAGAGCAAGGTAGGAGAAATTTAGAGCACATACCAGAGAACATTTTGAACACTTTCATCATTCTGACTTCTTTTCTTTATTAATTTTCTCAAAAGCACTTAGAAACTCATCAAACCAACACATCTACAACATCATAAAGATAGCTCCATGTACTCACAACATCTCAAAAACATCTCAGCTATACATGTACAATTTGCAACATACTAAACTGTGTTGACATCAATGACAACATTAATGACAACACCACCAAAACTTGCTCATACCTGTAACAATCTCCCCCTTTGTCACTGGTGGCAACACATGATGTGAAAAACCATCAAAGACAAAAAATTTACACAATATCCCAGAAGAACACCTTCTCTTCCTCTGTAATTTTTTTTCACATGACCTTCTCTCCCCCTTTGACATCAATGGAAAAGATCAATAACTCTGATTACTCCCCCTTAGGAGTACACTCATACTACAACAATGGAAACCTTTTCTACTCCCCTTGTAGAGTAAACCCATTTATCAGTCCAGATAAATAAGGACTCTGTGAATTTACTAAAATGATGCACCCTCATGTACACCTAGTTCAAAGGGACAATGACCCCCAACCTCTCCCTAAGATACTCAAAAGTATCCTTTCGAAGAGCCTTCGTAAATATGTCTGCAATTTGTTCCTTTGTTGACACATACTCCAATTTGACTTCATTCTCCAACACTTTTTCTCTCAGGAAATGATACTTGATAGATATTTGTTTTGTTCTTGAATGTATAACTGGGTTCTTTGAAATGTTTATTGCACGTGTGTTGTCATAGAAAATAGAAATAAGCTCATCACATATCACTGCAGTGAATTTCAGAGTTTGCTTCATCCACAAAACTTGTGTGCAGCAGGACGCTACAACAATATATTTTGCCTCTACAGTGGATAAAGAAACTGAGTCTTTATTCTTACTCGACCATGAAACCAATCTATCACCAAGAAAGAAAGCACCACCACTGGTAATCTTCAATTCATCTACACATCCGACCCAATCAACATCAATATAAGCACTCAAGGTGAAACCATCACTCTTAGGATACCATAATCCATAATCCAGTGTACCTTTAAGATATCCAAATATCCTCTTTATAGTTTTAACATTTCCTTCTCTAGGATCTGCTTGGAATCTAGCAACTAAACATACTACATGCATAATATTTGGTCTAGTACTAGTAAGATACAATAGTCTGCCAATCATAGATCTGTATTTTCTCTAATCAGTCTTAGCAGATTTATCATCTTTGCTCAGTTTACATCTGGTTACCATAGGAGTACAAACTGGTTTGGAATCCATCACAAACTTCTTCAACAACTCTTTTACATACTTATATTGTGAAATGAATATCCCTTTATCAATTTGATTCACTTGTAGACCGAGGAAGATATTCAATTCACTAATCATAGACATCTCAAATTCTTTTTGCATCTCTTTAGCACACGTTTTACACATGTCTTCATTTCAACCAAAAATTATATGATCAACATATACAACTACTATCAACATCTTATTACCTTGCACTTTGAAGTAAAGATATCTATCAATAGAATCTTTGCTAAATCCTTGCTTTGTTAGGCATATGTCCAATCTTACATAGCAAGCTTTGGGAGCTTGCTTCAACCCATACAATGCTTTCTTCAACTTACAAACCATGTCTGGTTTGTCAAATAACTAAAACCCTTCAGGTTGTTCCATGTACACTTCTTGCTCCAATTCACCATTCAGAAATGTTGACTTAACATCCATCTGATACACTTTGAAGTCCTTGTGGGTAGAAAATGCTGAAAACATCCCAATACCTTCCATTCTAGCCATAGGGAAAAATGTCTCTTCAAAATCTATACCTTCCACTTGTGAATATCCTTTGCATACCAGTCTTTCCTTATTCCTTATAGCTTCTCCACTTTCATTTAGCTTATTCCAGAAAGCCCATTTCAAGCCAATGACATTTTTGTTCATAGGCCTAGGGACTAGTTCCCATGTCTGATTCTTTTCTATTTGCTACAACTATTCTTTCATAGCTCTCATCCGACTCTCATCTTCACAAGCTTCACTTACAGATTTGGGTTCAATTTTAGAAAGTAAACACAAATTTACCTCAACTACAACTTTGCTTCTTGTCTTCACACCTTCACTTTTATCTCCAATTATTTGTTCCTCTAGATGATTCTTCTGTACATACTTATGAGTCTTAATAGAAGGTTTCAGTTCATTCTCTTCTTCTTCTTCCACTTTTTCTTCTTTCTTTTCTTCTTCCTTTTCCTTGTTTTCCTTAGGTACATATCCATAGATAGGATCATTATTTTCAACTTCACTTATCTCAATAGGTCTGCGTATGTCTTCATCAACTTTCACATTAGAACTTTCAATAATCTTTCTCAATATTTTATTAAAGCATATGTACGCTTTTCTAGTAGTAAAGTATCCAAGAAAGATTCCTTCATCACATCTACCATCAAAATTTCCAAGATTTTCATCATCTCTTTTAATATAGCATCTACTTCCAAATACCTTGAAATACTTCATAGTAGGATTTTTACTAGTCCACAAATCAAAAGGAGTCTTTGTGTTGTATTTTATTTGAACTCTATTAAGAACATAAACAACAATGTGTATTGCTTCTCGTCAGTACACATCTGGTACATTTGATTCTTTCATCGTGGTTCTAGCAGTTTCCTATACTATCCTATTTTTCCTTTCAACTACTCCATTATTCTGAGGGGTTATCGAAGAATAAAACTTTTTTCTTATGCCATGATGTTCATAGAATGTATTAAATTCATGAGAAGTGAATTCTCGACCTCTATCAGATCTCAAACACTTAATTTTCAAGTTTACTTAATTTTCCACTCTTGCTTTGAATACCTTAAACCAATCTAGAGCCTAAGTATTTTCTCTAAGAAAAGAAACCCATGTCATTCGAGTATAATCATCAATAAGCAACATGAAATATATGTCACCATTTAGCTTCTAGTCCTAGTCAGAGCACAAAGATTAGTATGAACTAACTCCAACATTTCAGTAGTAGAATGTTATTTTCCCTTAAAGTTGCATCTTGTTTTTTTCCCAATTGACAACATCTACAAATGGCATTAGCAAGTCTTGTGATTCTAGGTAGCCCTCGAACAATCTCCTTTGAACTAATTTTGACTAGGTTATCAAAATTTACATGTCCCATTCTCTAGTACCATAACCAACTTTCACTACTTTGAGATAAAAGACAATGGCCATCAACTCCCCTCAGCTGATAGATGTTTATATCTCCATTTTTGAATCCTTTTCTGATTTCACAGTTATTATTCTAAAACCCAAGTTTAAAACCATTGCTACATATTTGACCAACACTTAGAAGGTTATTCCTCAAACCCTTTACATACTATACATCATTAGTACAGTGCACTCCATCAAAACTAATTGAACCTTTCCCACAAATCTTAGCTCCTGAATCATCACTGAACATAACTAAACCACAATTATATTTCTTAAGTTTAGTGAACTTACTCTTATCTCTAGTCATGTGATTAGAACATCCACTATCAATTAACCAGTATTCTTCATCCTTTCTTGCATGAAAAGTGGTAACCAAAGTACTTTCCATCCTATTTTTCTTATTCTTTGGAGCCTTCTTTCTTACACATTTTCCAAGGTTAGTGGATACATGTTTACTTTCCAAAGCTAAGAATAAGCATTCACTATCATCAACCTCATTCTCATATTCATCATGAGAAATTCATGCTTCTTCTTTAACATAGTACAACTTCTTATATTTCTTATCCTTATAATCCTTGTTCTTCTCATGTCCAGCTCTATTCGGACATCTTGTAGCATAATGACTAATATTACAACAATTGAAACATTTAAAGGGAAGCATACCTTTATACTTTTCGGTGCCTTTCTTTAACTTCCTGGTGAATTTTGCTTCCAACTCATCAACACCATCACTATCTGGTTTGTCTTCAATCTTCATTGCCTTCAATGTTGTTTCTATCTTCTCTTCCATATTGTATTCTTTCTAGAACTTTCTTATCTCAAATGCTTGCAAGGTGCTGAACAACTATTCTAAGGTGTACTTCTTAGGATCATACATTTCTTCAATCACCAAGATCTTATCACTATAGCAATCGAGTAGGGTGATCAGGATCTTCTCAATTATGTCTTCATCTAATAGTTTTCCTCCTTGATTTCTAGCTTCATTTGTAGTTAGTTCAAAAACTTGTAAATTCTTCACCATCTTCCATTTTTTAGATTTACAAATTTGTGCTTCGTCATCAGCTTCTTTGTCAATTTCACTCTTTCATTTCCTTCATACATTTCTTCCAACGTCTTTCATACTTCATCTGCAACATCCAAAGAGAGAACCTTAGCTCACTCATTTTTAGATAAGCCAATGCAAATAACATAATTTTCCTTGTCATTTACTTCATATATAGAAATCTCATCTGTAGTAGTCAGACCACCATACAGAGGTGTATACTTTGTCTCAATAGCTTTCTAGGTCTTGAAACCTAGAGAGATAATATATCCTTTCATTTTTCCCTTCCAATCATTGTAGTCAGTTCCATCAAACATAGGGATCACCAACTTATATGCCATCAGATCTTCCTTAAGTGGTTAAGCTCTACACCAAGGGACCAAAGCTTTGATACCAATCATTAAACAAGTGCACGACAATTGAGAGGGGGGTGAATCAATTGTCACAAAATTCAAACTTAGAACTTCAACACTTATTAATTCCACAACCACACTATTTTGTTATTAAGTAAGAGCATGAAACACAAATAACAAAAAGTAAATCAACACAATGAACACCAAATTTTTATGTGGAAAACCCAATGAGGGAAAAACCATGGTGAGGGTTAACTCACAATATAAAAGATTATAAAACTGAATACAAAGGCTCACTACCCAAAAGAGGACTCACTATCCAAGTACAAAAGCTCATTGCCTATGGAAAGGACTCACTGTTCAGCAGGGAGGCTCACTGCCTACAGGTACAAAAGAGAACAAAAGATTCACCACAACAATTAACACACATCCGTAGCTTGAATAAGGATTGAAGAAATCTTTAGCTCACTACCTTTAGGAATCTAACACAATGAAGAACTATTGTCACAACTCACTCACACACACACTTCTGCTCTAATGATTTGTGGCTCACTTTTGTCACTTTGAATCACACTGTCATACAAATATTCACAATTCAACTTGCTTTTATACCATCCTTAACCTTAGAAACTTTCTTCAAGGTCAGCCACATATACCTTATTCCATAAATTCAAATTAGGTTGGCAACCCAACATTCCCACGGTGGAAAGGAATGAGAGTGGACCAATAAAAACATTTTTTGAGATAAAAAATTTATCTCAAATCAATCACATGCTTCCTTAATTAAATTGTATTCTTCGAATGAAGTGTAAACACTAGGCTAGCCAAACCTAATGAAAACACAAAAGAACAATGATGTACATGCTTCCCAACAAGAAGATGACACGTGGATGCCACAAAACACTTCATTATGCATGAGAATACATCTCAGAATATTCCAAATACATTTATAGAAAATACAACAAACTTCAAACACTAAACACCTTTCACCAATCCATCTGTACTATACAAACTCACACTGATATATGACTTCCGGGTCACCAAATTTTAGGCCTCTTTGCCAGAACACAAAAGATACCTTCACAAGACATATTCTATATCTACAAGATTTGAAATGAAACAAAGGAGGACTGTAGAGCAAAAAATATTTCTCCTAGTCTATAAAACACCAACTCTACTAGAACAATTCACATACCGGTGAACGTAACTTTCACGTACCATCAAACCAGAAGCTAAAAATTAGGAGATATCACCACAAGATCACCATTATCAAACCTTGAGATCAGCATAAGCATAGGATCAACACATGAGAAATTCAGAGCACATACCAGAGCACATTCTAAACACTTTCATCATTTTGACTTCTTTTCTTTATTAATTTTCTCAAAATCACTTGGAAACTCATCAAACCAACACATCTGCAACATCATAAAGATAGCTCCATGTAATCGCAACATCTTAGCAACATCTCAGCTATACATGTACAATTTGCAACATACTAAACTATGTTGACATCAATGACAACATTAATGACAACACCACCAAAACTTGCTCATACCTACCACAGATACCTTCTTCACAAATAGGAGAGAATTGAGTGAAGAATAAACATGATTTCCATGATTTTCAATGATTGCATTCTCTTGCACCAAGCTAACCTCAAACATAGGAGATATAGCGGGAGAGTGATCAATGAAAAACAATAAAAGAGGGGAAATAAACTCATTGTGACATGCTTTTAATAAAAATTCTTTGAAATGCTTAACAAGATTTGACAATAGAACATGAATTATTATAACACAAGATTTTTGCAATGAGAATATGACATAAACAATTTTCCTACTAAAATGCAACAGTTTTTTCCAATTTTTCTACAAATTAATACAAATGATACCTTTATTGCACATGCAATAACACCTTTTCATAGTTTCAAATTAGAAAACAATAGGTAAAAATAAACAAAAAAAACAGAGACAAAAATCTATGTAATTTTTTTTCTTGAGGCACTAGTAGCAAGACAGAGGCACCCAAGCATGTTTGAGTTCTACATAGGTTGTATGAAATTTAAAAGTTTGATTGTGTAAGGTACTACTGAAGGATTTTGGGTGTTCTTGAAAATAGGTTTAACAATGAATATTTTTCCAGAATTTTTGAATTTATGCTAATGTGATTCAACATACAAGTGTGCAACAATATTGAAAATGTTTTGAAAAATTTGAATGCAATCTTCAAAGCTCAGATGCAATAACTAAATGATACTAAGATGCCAAAACTTGAAAAGGATGATTTTAATGCAATTTTGAAACAAAACAATGCAATATTTTTCACTTTTTTAACCTAAATGAAAGATGCCTAAATGGATGCAATGAACAATTTCAGACCTAATGAATGCAATTTGAATGTAGATATTGTACTGAAGGAAAAAGTATCCCCTTTTAACACTTAATTTTGGATGAATAATTAATAATAAAATGAGCTTACTAATTCCTTAATTTAGTGTTGTAATATGTATTTTTACATGTTCACATTAAGTTTAGGGCTCTTTTAATTAAAATGGACTTAATTGTGGCTTGTTTTTGGTGTTGCAAGTTGGACCTTTACACTTTCACACTAATCTAGGGAATTATTAATTAATTGAGGTTAATTTTCCTTAATTGGCCCCTTTAATTCAAATCCAAGCCTAATTAATTCCAAATTTTGAGGGATAAAACCTAACATTCATAAATTTCATAACATTATGATTAACATTGAGTAATTTGTGTCCTAGGAAAGTGGCCTAGGACCCATTTTCCATAGGGAAAATGGGTCCTCACTTTCTCCTAGGATATAAATTCAAATTATATTTTTGGTGGTTTTTCAATGATTTCAAATCTAAAATTCAATTTTGACTTGTGATATTTGAATTTTGAGAATTAATGTTAAGATGTGTATAAATATGAGGTCATTTCACCATGATCCACCTAGAATTTCAAGAAATCAATCCTAGAACTTTTGTGTGACTTCTCGATATCAAGCTAGAGCAATTTAAGAGCATTCAAGAGAAATTTCAAGAGCATTCAAATGGCAGATTTATTAAGGATTATTTCAGCAATCAAGATTCCTATCATCATTTCAAGGATTTCTTGCATCATGCATGTTCTTTGAGCTAATATGGTGATGTTGTGTTCAAGATCTATTAAAACATTCAAGGACATTGTTTCAAGACAAGCTTCATGATCAATATCTACATTCATTGAGGCCACTTCATGCTTGTTTGCAAATTTGTAATTCAGGGTTCAAATAAAATTTGGTGCATTTTTACATAGATTTTTCTATTCATCATTCCTTCATGCTATTTCATTGTTTCATTTCAAGGTTTAATTACCAAAATGGGGTTTGACCAAGGCAAACCCCCATTCTCTAACAAACAACATTTTTCTCTCTTTGATGTGTGATTGTAGATTTTAGGTTGAAGATCCTTTGAAGAGAAAATTTGAAGAGAGTTACAAAGATGTCAAAGTTGCAAGAAAAGTTGTCATATCATAAAAACTCTACAAAATTTATTTTTAGCTGTCTGACAGTGAAAATCAACAATCTAGAAGTGCAAACATAGTAGAAGAGAACCTAGAAAGCAATTTTCAAGAACCCTAGCCAGGACCCATTTTCCATAGGTTGAGTGAGCCCTCATTGAACTTCAAAAGGTGGCTTTTGGTGAAAGGTACACATCCTTTTCCCCTTTATAGATTTTCCTTTTAATTACTATTTCTGTTAGATTTGATTATTGTTCTTCATTTGCATTTTATAGTTTTCATTTTGGAGTTTTTTTTATGGTTTTGATATTTTTCTCCAAAGTGTTATTTGGCTTATACCCTCATCCTTGAATGTAGATAGGAAATTTGTTGATTCATACCTTTGATTTGACTCACCTAAGGGTTGATAGTCACTTCATAGTTTGGATCTCATTTCCTTGAATGAAATTAGGGAAATAGGTTCTTTGGTGTCAATTCATTGCGGTGAACCCCTCTTTATCAACCTCAACCTATTTTTTTGTTGTTTCATTTTGGTGAACCCAATGTGAATATAAGCCAAATAACCTAAAATCAAACCTGCATAATGTTATTCCATTGATGAATGTCGGGTTTAATCCCTTAGAATTTGTAATTAATTAGGCTTGAATTTGAATTAAAGGGTCCAATTAAGACAAATTAACCTCAATTAATTAATAAAGCCCTAGGTTAGTGTGAAAGTGTAAAGGTAGACCTTACAACACTAAAAAAAAGGCACAATTAAGTCCATTTTAATTAAAAGGGCCCTAAACTTAATGCGAATATGTAAAATACATATTATAACACTAAATTAAGGCATTATTAAGCTCATTTATTTATTAATTATTCATTCCTAAATTAAGTGTGGAAAGGGAATACTTTTTCCTACACTACATTTAGCCCCCAATTTGGTGCAAGGATGGGTGCAAGCATAAACTCACACTAAATTAGGAATTTGAGATACTTATGTATGCAACAATGAAAAAGATACACAATCATTCACCATCAAAGACCAAGAAAATCAATCCTAGATGTTCCAATCGATGCGGAAGACATCTAAGCCTTCGGTTTTTTGCTCACTCCATGTTAGTGGAACTTCAAGCTATCCACTAGGTGAGTATTCCAAAAGGGTGGCAAATGAGAGAATCATATTAGGCTCCCATACCATATCGAAGGTTTCCTCCTAACAAATTCAATAAGGTAACACAAGGCAAGGCTCCATAGGAAAGCAAGGTGTGTTATGCTAGGTGGCCTTGAATTTAGAGTTTGAGCTTTATAGGGCTTAACAAGTTGTGTTATGCTAAACACCTATGAACAAGGCAAGGATCCCTAGGAAAGAAAGGTGTGTTATGCTTGGTGGCCTTGAATTTAGGGTTTTGAGCTTCATAAGGTTAACAAGTTGCATTATGCTAACACTTATGAATAATAATGCTAGTAAAATTTTTAGTTCAAAGGGATTTTGTTTAGTTCATGTAAGGTTTTCTTCTTAGGGAACATTGCACCTAATGTCTCCAAGAGAGGACAAGTTAAGAGTAAAAGATTCACAACTTAGGGAATCTAGTGCATCACATCACCGCTAAGAGGAAAGTCATATCCTAAGAAATATTGCACTCTTGGAGGACATCAACCCCAATGAAACCACCAAGAAAAGGACACATCACAAGAATAAAGAAAATTGCACCATGAAACATGAGAAATGCCAAAAGATATTATCAATGTATGCCCCCACATTAAAGTGGTTGCTAACACCATTGATGTGAGAAATTGATTTAATGTAGCCAATGTTCAATCCTAGGACATGAGATATTCCTCAGAAAGCTCTATGCCAAGTCATATGTTTCTGAAATAAAGCTACAATGTTGTTATAGAGCTTGGAAACATCATCATTCCCCAAATAGTCATAGAACAGTTGGAAGAATGACACATAAAGAGAAAAAATAAAAGAAAAATCCTTTTGGGTCAACATGGAAGAGACATAAATGTCTTGACAACTAGTGTCATCCCCAAAAGGAAAACACAAGAAAAGTAAAAAAGGATAAAATGTTTATGGCATAGAGAAGAATGTAGGTACAAATAGAGTAATGCACATGAAGAGAAAGAGAGGCATCAAATAGAACAGTACAGGGGATCACATTACACACATGCAATCACATAATGAAACAAAGAAAAATACTAGTAAGGAACATACGATTCAACCTATAGTAGGTCATCCACATCCTAATCTTGATCAATATATGTGGAAGGTGGACAATTGGTTGAAGGTACAATATCAAGTGTTGAATTAGGACACACACCATGTTCAACACTCTTTTTAGAAGAATTGTCATTTAAGCTCATAGAAGAGGATAACAATTAATTCAACGCATTATGCACTTATCCATCAATCGATGCAATATCAATGTCATCATATAAATTAATCCCAATAGGAGGTCAAATGATAATGTCTCTGGAAGGTTCTTTTTTACATTGCAGTAAAGGTATAAAATCATCATGAATTGCTTTAGGAAAGTTCAAATTTTGATTTTTTTTGTTTCTCTTTCCTTCTTTAGTTTGTAACACATGATAAAAAGCATGATTTCTATGCTTATTCTCTCTATCATTTTGGTTTTTTTTCATTCTATTTTTAATTTGTGATTGTGTAGGATCAGGTTTGTCAACCATAGGTTTCTTTTCTTCCCTTAAGGGAGGAATGGAAGGAACCAAGGGAGGTTGTTCAACAACTTTATCTTTAGCTTTATAAACTTGTTTGATTTTAGGAGGCACAATGGGATTATTTTTATTGTCTCGTGGTCTCTTATATGAAATGGTAGGAGGATTTGTAATAGGCTGCTCTTGGATATTTTGAAGGATGGGTGGCTCAATCATGGGTTGAGGCATATTTCTAAGGGATAATTTTTCTATGTGCTTTGCCTTAAACTTTTGATATTATTTGAAAAAGTAGTCTTTGTGAGGTTTAAGAGGTTTAGTAGGCTCGAGCCAAAATAAATCCAATGAAAACTTCCCATGAGAAGAAACATGATTAAAGCCACTATGGTGGACAATAAAGATTTCATTGCCAAAATGAAAATTTAAACATTTATGGAAAACCAATGGGATAGCATTCATGGAGAAAAGCAATAGATAGCCTAGATTCACATGAAGTTGGTCCAATGATGGGATGATGGTGAATGAGACATTTAATGTTTTTGGTCTGACTTTTAGAGGAAGATTTATCGAGTCAATCATAGGGAAAGCAAAACCATTATGCATTTTGATCCATGTTTTTGGTTTGTCATATGTATCTTGATAGAGCTCATGAAAAAATAGGAAATCTTCATTGATCACATTCTCTACAAATACAAGATCAATTAATATCCCATTAGTAGGCTTGTCATTGATTCTTCTAGCTATGTAAAGAGGACTACTTAGTGCATGTTTAATTATAATTTTTTGTTAGAAAGAAATATTGAGGGGCATTTAGGTTTGGCTCGTATGAGGTTTAGCTTGAATAAATTCCACAACTTCAACCATTTCATCCTTATTTTCATCTTTTGTGTTTTCATCATCTATGTCAACATTCATCACATCATTATTTCACTAGCTTTGACTAATGAAATAGTGTGTTTCAGCATGGGATTGGTAAAGATTTGTAATTTTTGGTTAGGAAGAGCTATGAAATTATTATCTTGATTGTTCACACCTCCAATTTGAAGTCAATTAGAATCAATGAGGTCTTACACAAGATGTTTAAGATGGTTACAATGTTCCATATCATGTCCATTTTTTTGGTGGAAATGGCTATAAGCATTTGATCTATAGTTTGAGGGTAATGGTTTATTAGGATCAAGACCTTTGACAGGAGCTAAGGAAAGCATATTCTTGTCCAAGAATTGTACCATGGTATTATGAAGGGTGTTAGGTAGAGGGGTAAATTGTCTATTCCTATCCCCAAGGAAAAAGCATTTGTCATCTTTATAGCAGCCACTTGGTTATTAGCTTGTCGATTTGGTTGAGGGGAATTAAGTTGTAAAATTCTCCTATTCTATTTCTTGAAAGGTTGATAACTATTTTGAGGTGTAGATTCAAACTTTTCAAAACAGATAGGTCCATTTATCACATTATGACTACTAATCAAATTTTGGTAATCATGAAGGGTTGTGCATAATTGTGTGAAGGAGGTAAATCTCATCATCTCAAGCTTTGTTTGAATTTTGTCTTGTAAATTGGAAATAAACATTCTTTGAAGGTTGAAATTAGGAATCTTAATGTTTACTTGTGAATAAAGCATTTGATATTGCACTATGGAATCAATGACTTTCTCATCATCCTTTTGTTTACATTTCATTAGGTCAGCTAAAGTCATCTTGGGACCCATATGAATTTGGAAGTTTTTGTAAAAGTCATCAATTAGTTTATTAAATGAATGAATTGCATTATACGATAAGGAGAAAAACCACTCTAAAGAAGTATCTTTCAAGGATCTAGGGAAGAGTTTAGCCAATATTTTATCTTCAAAAATGAAATCTACATAGGGTCATGTAAGCATAAGCATGGATAACAAGATCTCCTTTCCCACCATATTTCTCAAATCTAGGAACCTCTATACTTTGTGGAATTTTTTTTCTCAATATCTCCAAGGATAACAGATTCATTTTGATGTATTGTGAAGGTTGGCCATTTTTTATTTATTTAGGGTTGTGATTTGTTGTTGAAGGGATACCGTGTTTTACAAAAGTATGTTAATGATGAGATCATTATTGGTATTATGAGATGGAGGGGATTAAGGTGGAGTGATGTATGTTTGTTGAGGGCAAGTGAATTGTAGGTTTGTAAGTGGAGATGGTTGAGGAGATATGAGATTTGAATGGACAAAGCTAGAAGCATTCCTAGTAGAAATACCTAAGTGCTAACTTTGCTAGTAGGTTGAATTGTTGTGGTAACATGAGTACCAATGTATGTAGGAATAAAGATGGGGATCATGGAAGGAGGAATAGAATTCCCACCTTGGCTTTGAGTATACCCCAAAGCTTGAGAACAACTAGTCATGGTAGACATGTTATTATTAAGAAGATGACCTATACCTCACATAATCTCCATTCCCTTTTTAGTTTCAATTATTTTCTATAGATTATCTAAAGTAGGAATGACACTAGTATCCATGTTTTCATTGTGCACAATGTCTTGTAACTTTTCTAAGCTTTCATCCATTCTTTTTATGTTTTCTTGTGGGACATGCACAACATCATGCACATTGGTTGTAGGTAAAGAAGTCATTGTAAATGAGGTATGGGGGCTATGATCCATAGGGGGTTGATTATCAAAACTATTAGAAAGAGACTTAGAAAACCCAAGATCCACATCAAATGGTGTATCGCGAGATGGAATGAGTCTCAAACTATGTCTCACAACAATATTGCTAATAGGACACCAACTTGTAAAGCACATACAAGTTTCAAAAACTCAATGCCAATCCAAAATGGAAAGAGGGTAAAATGCAATGCAATGACCTAGGATTTAATATGTAAATGCAATTTTTAGATTCTAAACAAGGTAAATTTTTTATTACACTATGCCAAAACCTGAAAGTAATGTCTTGTAAATGCAATTTTGGAATCACACAATGCACTAACTTTATAAAATGAAGCTAAATATGATCAAATTGAAGAAAAAAATATGCAAACAAAAATAGAAATCTGAAAACACAAACAAAAATGCATAAACCAATGTTTTAATGCCCAAAAAATTAGAATATGTCCCTGATCAGGGACTCATTTTCCCTAGGGTAAATGGGTCCTAGGTGACGGATTTGAAACAATATTTTATAGATTTTTGAGTAAATATTAATAGTTTCCTTATTCTGATACGATACAACAAGTTTCAGTTTTAATTTTTAGTGAAATGAGGATTGAATGCAAATGCAAAATGTGACAAAATGACAACCTAGAATGCCTAATTTTATATGCAATTTTGTTTCAATTTTCAAATGCAAATAAATATGATGTAATGCTATGTAAATGATATACAAGATTACTAATTTTTTTAATTTTTTTTCAAATTTAAAGAATGAAAAATATGCAATCCTAAAACCCTTAAATGAAATGCAAAGTAGACACCCTAGTTGAGACTCAATTCAATGTAAATATATGTAAACGAATGAAAAATATAAATCTAGGGTGAAAGAGGACCTAAAAAATAGAAAATGCAATGATCAAACTTAGGTTCACCAAAATGAAACAATGAAAAATTTACCCCTCTACCCAACTCCCTTCATAATATCATGCTAATGCTCTTGGACAAGAATATGCTCTCCTTACCTCCTCTTAGAGCTCTTGATCTTAATAAACCATTACCCTCAAACTATAGATCCAATGCTTATTGCCATTTTGACCAACAAAATGGACATGATACAGAATATTGTAAGCATCTTAAAGATCTTGTGCATGACCTCATTGATTCTAATCAACCTCAAATTGGATGTGTGAATGATTAAGGAAATAAGTTTGTAGCTCCTCCTAACCAAAACTTACAAACATTTACCAATCCCATGCTGAAAGACACTATTTCATTTGTCAAATCTAGAGAAACAAAGAATGATGTGATGAATGTTGAAGTGAACGATGAAAACATAAAAAATGAAAATAAGGATGAAATGATTGAAGTCGTGGCATTTATTGAAGTTAAACTTTGTACGAGCCAAACCAAAATTCCCCTTGGTATTGCTTTCTCACAAAAAGACATTATCTAACATGCACCTAATGGTCCTCTTTACATAGCTGGAAGAATCAATGACAAGCCTACTAATGGGATATTAATTGATCCCATATGTGTAGATAATTTGATTACTAAATAATCCATATTTTTGCACGAGCTCTATCAAGATACATATTACAAACCGAAAGCATGGATTAAAATGTATAATGGTTTTACTTGCCCTACAATTGGCTCAATAAATCTCCCTCTAAAACATGGACCAAAAACATTAAATTTCTCATTCACCATCATCCCATCATCAAACTAATTTAATGTGAGTTAGGTTATCCATGGCTTTGCTCCATGAATGTCACTTTGTTGGTTGTGCATAAATGTTTAAAGTTTCCTTTTGGCAATGAAATATTTACAGTCCACCATAGTGGCTTTAATCATGTGTCTTCCCATGGGAACTTTTCATTAGATTTCTTTTGGCTTGAGCCTACTGAACCTACTAGACCCCATGAAGACTTCTTTTTTAAATCATATAAAAAGTTTAAGGAAAATTACATAGTAGAATTATCCCTTATAAATATGCCTCAACCTATGATTGAGCCACCCATCCTTGATGAAACCATGATTGAACCAAAAGTCCTTCCAAATAACCAAGAGTAGCCTATTACAAATCCTCCTACCATTTCATATAAGAGACCATGAGACAATCAAAACAATCCCATTGTGCCTCCTAAAATCAAACAAGATTACAAAGCTATATAGAAAATGGTTGAACAATCTCTCTTGGTTCCTTTCGTTCCTCCCTTAAGTGAAGAAAGGAAACCTATGGTTGACAAACCCACTCCTACATAATCAAAAATTAAAAATAGAATGAAAAGAAACATAACTGCTAGAGAGAGTAGGCATAGACTTCGTGCTATTGCTCATATGTTACAAACTAAAGAAGAAAAGAGAAATAAAGAAAATCAAAATATGAACTTTCTTGAAGCAATGCATGATGATTCTATACCTTTTTTGCAATGTAAACAAGAACCTTCCAGAAAAATTATCATTTGACCTCTTGTTGTGATTAATTTAGATAATTATATTAATATTGCAACAATTGACGAACAAGTCCATAATGAGTTGAATTCATTATTCTCCTCTTCTATGAGCTTAAATTACATTTCTCCTAAAAAGAGTATTGAACCTGGTGCATGTCCTATTTCAACATGACATTGTCTCTTTAGCTAGTTCTTTTCCTTTCACATATATTAATCAAGATTGGAATGTGGACGATCTGATATAGGTTGAATCACATGTGCCTTACTAGTATTTTGATTTGTTTCCTTATGTGATTGCATGTGCATAATGTGATCCCCTGACTATTCTATTTTATGTCTCTCTCTCTTCATGTGAATTCCTCTATTTGTACCTACATTCTTCTCTATGTCATAAAAATTTTATCCATTTTTGCTTGTCTTGTGTTTTCCTTTGGGGATGATGCTAGGCGTCAAGACATTTAGGTATCTTCCATGTTGACCCAAAAGGAATTTTTTTTTCTTTTTTTCTCTTTATGTGTCATTCTCCTAGTTCTATCAATACTTGGGGAATGATGACATTTCTAAGATCTATAACAACATTGTAGCAAAGGTATATTGGCCCGAAATCCATAGATCCCTTATGTATTTTTGGGGGCAACCCATCCTTCCTTTTTCATGAGGTAGCTTTATTTTGGAAACATATGACTTGTCATAGGGATTTTCAAGGAATCTCTCATGCTTTAGGATTAAACATTTTCTACTTTAAAGTAATTTCTCATAGTAATGGTGTTAGTAACTACTTTAAAGTGGGGGCATACACTGATAATATCATTCAACATTTCTCATTTTTCATGGTGTGATTTTTTTATTCTTGTGATGCACCCTTTAATTGGTGGTGTCATTGGGTTTGATGTCCTCCAAGATTGCAATATTTCTTAGTGTATGACTTTCCTCTTAGTGGTGATGTGACACACTACATTCCCTAGGTTGTGAATCTTTTACTCTTGACTTGTCCTCTCTCAGAGACATTAGGAACGATGTTCCCTAAAAAGAAGACCTTACATGAACTAAGTGAAATCCCTTTGAATAAAAACCTTTTACTAGAATTATTGTTCATAAGTGTTAGCATAATGTAGCTTGTTAATACTTATGAATCTTGAACCCTAAATTCAAGGCCACCTAGCATAACACACTTTGCTTTCCTATGGAGCCTTGCCTTATTCATAGGTGTTTAGCATAACATAGCTTGTTAAGACCTATTAAGCTCAAACCCTAAATTCAAGGCCACCTAGCATAAAACACTTTATTTTCCTATGGATCCTTGCCTTGTTCATAGGTGTTTACCATAACATAGCTCGTTAAGCCCTATGAAGCTTGAACTCTAAATTCAAGGCCACCTAGCATAACACACCTTGCTTACCTGTGGAGCCTGGCCTTGTGGAACCTTATTGAATCTTTTAGGAGGAAAAATTTGATATGGTATGGGAGCCTAATATGATTCTCTCATTTTCCACCCTTTTGGGATACTCATATAGTGGACAACTTGAAGTTCCACTACCCTGGAGTAAGTGCAAAAGAAATGATGGCTTAGATGTGTTCTACACCAATTGGACTGTGTAGGCTTGATCTTCCTAGTCTTTGATGTTGTATGAATGTGTTACTTTTCCATTGTTGCATACATAATTTTCTTGAATGTCTACTTTAGTGTGATTTTGCACTTGCGCTCATCCTAACACTAAAGTTTGGGCTAAATGTAGTTTAGGAAAAAGTATCCCTTTTTCACACTTAATTACACTTAATTTGGGGCTGAATAATAAATAATAAAATGAGCTTAATGATGCCTTAATTTAGTGTTGTAATATATTTTTACATATTCACATTAATTTTAGGGCCCTTTTAATTAAAATGGACTTAATTGTGCTTGTTTTTGGTGTTGTAAGTTGTACCTTTCCACTTTCACACTAATCTAGGGCTTTATTAATTAATTGAGGTTAATTTCCTTAATTGGCTCCTTTAATTCAAATCCAAGAATAATTAATTGCAAATTCCAAGGGATAAAACTTGACATTCATAAATACCATAACATTATTCTTAACATTGAGTAATGTGTGGAATAGGAAAGTGGTCTGGGACCCATTCTCCATAGGGTGAATGGGTCCTCACTTGCACCTAGGACCTAAATTCAAATTATGTTTTTGGTAGTTTTTCAATGATTTCAAATCTACAATTCAATGTCGGCTTGCGATATTTGAATTTTGAGAATTAATGTTAAGATATGTATAAATATGAGGTCATTTCACTATGTTTCACCTAGCATTTCAAGAAATCAATCCTAGAACTTTTGTGTAACTTCCTGAGATCAAGATAGAGCTATTCAAGAGCATTCAAGAGCAATTTTAAGCCATTCAAAGTGTAGATTTATTAAAGATTATTGTAGCAATCAAGATTCCTATCATCATGTCAAGGATTTCTTGTATCATACATTTTGTTTGAGCTAATATGGTGATGTAGTGTTCAAGATCTATTAAAGAATTCAAGGACATCATTTCAAGGCAACTTTCATAATCAATATCTACATTCATTAAGACCACTTCATGCTAGTTTGTAGATTTGTAATCCAAGGTTCAAATAAGTTTTGGTGAGATGTTACATAGAGTTGTTTATTCATCATTCCTTCATGCTATTTAATTGTTTCATTTCAAGGTTTAACTACCAAAATGGGGTTTGACCAAGGAAAACCCCCACTCTCTAACAAACAACAATTTTCTCTTTTTGATGTGTAATTGCAGATTTTAGGTTGAAGATCCTTTGAAGAGAAAATTTGAAGAAATTTGCAAAGTTGTCAAAGTTGCAAGAATTTTTTTCATATCATAGAAAATCCTCTACATAATTTATTTCCAGTTGTGCAAAAGTGAAAATCAAGAATCTGGGAGTGTAGACATATCAAAAGAGAACCCAAAAAGCATTTTTCAGCAACCCTAGCCAGGACCCATTTTTCATAGGGCGAATGAGTCCTCAGTGAGCTTCAAAAGGTGACTTTTGGTGAAAGGTGTACACATCCTTTTCCCATTTCTAGATATTCCTTTTTTTTACTATTTATGTTAGATTCCATTACTATTCTTTATTTGCATTTTATAGCTTGCATTTTGGAATTTGTTTGATGGTTTTGATCTTTCTCTCCAAAGTTCTATTTGGATTATACCCCATCCTTGCATAGATAAGATTTTTTTTGATTCATACCTTTATTTGAATCACCTAAGTGTTGATAGTCACTTCATAGTTTGGATCTCATTTCCTTGAATGAAATTAGGGAAATAGGTTCTTTGGTGTCAATTCATTATGGTGAACCCCTCTTTATCAACCTTAACTTATTTTTTCATTGTTTCATATTTGATTTAAGATGACTTAAACAAACCATAATACAACCTATGATGCAATATATGCTGCAAAATGTGTTGAAATGAACAAGACAACTAAGGGGGGCTGAATCAGTTGTAACAAATTAAACATTCAAAACCCTCCACAGTAAACAGATCCACAATAATTCATTAAACCCTTATTCTATTGGATTGATTAAACATGAAATGTAGATAACAAAAACTAAAATCACAACACCATGTACAAGAGAACACTAGATTTACATGGAAAACCCAATGAGGGAAAAACCACAGTGAGGATTAGCTCATAATATAAGTAATAGAAAAACTAGTACAAAGAGGTTCATTTCCAAAATAGGACACACTATCCAAAAAGGGTCATAAGCAGGGCTCACTACCACAAAAAGAATATAAGAAGATAGAAGAAGAATGTTACACAAAGAAAACACTTCTCAATGCAACAAGTAGTCCACCACAATTGCTTGCACACTTTCATAGCCTCACATGAAAGATTTTATATGCATTCAACTCACTACCTTCAAGAACCCTAACATGAAATTCACACTTCTTTGCTCAATTTCACATCACACACATCACTCACATCAATCTTGCATCTATCTTACTTCTTACTCTTTTGTTCGCCCTCTTGCATCAATGCCATACATATTTATATCAAGCTCTACCCAAAAAAATTTCTACAATGTCGACCACTAGCCATTATACATTCAAATTCAAAATAGGTTGACACCTAAAAATTCCTGTAGTGGATAGGAACAAAAGGAATCCTACATAAATCCTTAATTAGGACCCAAATAGATCCCAACACACTTCAACATGCTTCCACAAGCCTCACATGTAGTGTTAAACACAACGTCAACCAACACCCATGCAAAACACAATAATCATTAAGTACATGATTCCTTAAACCAAGTTAAAAGTTTCTAATAATATAATTCATTTGAAATCCATCCAAAATAATCCAAGAACTACTTAAGATTCATCAAAACACTTCACTCAATCTCGCATCACAAATACTTTAACTCAGAACAACAAATAACCCTTAATTACATACTGGTAAATGAAACTCACAATGTACTACACCAAATCAAGTAAAACCTTGAATACATAAAGATAAAAAGGGTTATAAGATACTTCCCAAATCTGCACAACCTGAAGCCAAATAGTGGAGAAATGGGGAGAAAATATATTTCTCCTAGACCACAAAAAACATCACTGAACAATTGATTCACACACTATTGAAAATATCTCGCACTGTACAATAATCCACAAACCCAAATTTTGAATATAGCAACCTCTAACACCCTTGAATAACCTGTAAGATCCACATAGGAATAACATCAACATAGAAAGAACGTAGAGCACAATATCAAAGCACACTATTCATGAACATTTTCACAACATAGTTTACTTTTTTTATTAAATTTTCTCAAAAGTATTTGGAAACCAAGTACTAGAGACATCACCTCAGCTCATTAGTTCATTCCAACTCATCTTCAAACTCTACAACAAAATAATAGCTCCATGTACTCACAACACTTCCTCAAGGTCTCAACTACACATGCACAACATTTTTTCCTCTTTTCCACAATTTTCTCAATATCCTCAACATCTCATTCCATAGTTGACATCAATGAAAACACCAATTAGTAGACTTCCTATTGGCATCAATGACAACACCATCATACTTACAACAATCTCCCCCTTTATCATTTATTGAAACAAATGATGTGAAAAGATACCAAAGACCACACAATAGCTCTGAATACTCTATCCAAATGCCTTACACGATTCTCTCTTCCCTTCAATAGATAAGTTCTTTTTTGCATGATTATCTCTCCCCCTTTGACATTAATGGAAAAGGATAAAATATTTTGCATTTTTCTCCCTTTTTGACACTAAACCAAAATACCTGCTCTAAATACTCCCCCTTCGGAGTAAACCTAACTAAATCAACAACACAATGACAACACGTGACACTACCTACTCCTCTTGAGAGGTAGCCACCAACATTAGTCAAGAAAAGAGATAGATCCATAGATCCACTGGACTGATGCATCTCCAAATGCATCTAGTTCAAGAAAGGAGGGGAAATAACCCCCAACTTCTCTCGAAGATACTCACAAGTATCCTTAGGAAGATCCTTAGTAAATATATCAACAACCTAATCCTTTTTAGGAACATACTCAAGCTTGACTTGGGTATGTGCAGGATCATGATGGGCCAAAAAGTGGCAATATGATGGGTATGTTGCTGAAGACTTTTTTTTACCCAAAATTGATGAAACGAAAAGGGTTTTTAAAGGAGATTCTCAGCTTTCCACTAGTATAAATTATTCTTTACATTGAATTTAATAAGTAATTATTATTCATTTTCTATTCAAATTACAACTAAAGTCCTGATTGATAGACTGATTGAAAAACATCTATAGCTTTCAAAAGGTATCACATTTTTGAATCCAAAACATGCATCACATTCTATGCTTCACATACTATAGGATTAAAAAAATAAAATTGAATTTCATGAAGTTTTGACCAAGTTAAGGTGGTGACATATGAGGTTTTTATATTTTTAAAATTTGTAATAAAAAAATTAATAATTAATTATTTACTTGGAAAAAATTACAAAAATATGCATCACATCGGACATGAGTCCTCTACTTATATCTAAAATCTTATAAAAAAATATTATCATTTTATTGTGGTTAGGTGGTCAAATAGACACCTACTTATTTTTTCCACTGAAATTTAAGTACTCTTGCATTGAAATTTCAAATTTTCACCAAATAGATTTTTATTTTTAAAACAAACCTAGTAGTTTAGAAACTACATTCAATTTGCTATAGATTCTATTCTTACATATTTTTGAAATAATATAGATAACTTATTCAAATTTTTATGTCAAGTTTCCTAACTCTGATTTTTCTAATTTTTTTGCCACTTAAGGGCCTATTTTTTCCATGATGATGCTGCACATACCCACTTCATTCTCCATAACCTTTTTTTCTCAAAAAGTGATACCTGGTAGATCTATGCTTTTTCTTTGAATGCATCACTAGATTTTTTAAAATTTTAATTGCACTTGTATTATCATAGAAGATAGATATAGGTTCATCATATACAACTATGATATCCTTCAATGTTTGCCTCATCCATAATACCTGTGTACAACATGATGTTGCTGCAATATACTCAGCCTTTGCAATGGATAAAAAAATTGAATCACATTTCTTACTTAGCCATGACACCAATCTACATCCAAGAAAGAATGCACCACCACTTGTACTTTTCGTGTCATCAACACAACCAGCCCAATCTGCATTTGTATAAGCATTCAATCTGGAATTAGTATCCTTAGGGTACCACAACCCATAATTTGCTGTACTTCTTAAATATCTGAATATTCTCTTCACTACTACATATGTTTCTTTAGGATCTTCTTGAAATATAGCCACAAGAAAAACTACATGCAAGTAGTCAAATATAGTAGTTCAACAATCATAGATCTATACTTTCTTTGATCAGCCTTAGGTGAATCATCATCTTTGCTCAGTTTACAACTAGTCACCATTGGAGTATATACTGGTTTGGAGTCATCCATTCCAAATTTCTTCAACATCTCTTTGGCATACTTAGATTGTGAAATAAAAATCCCTTTATCTATTTGATTGATCTATAGCCCAAGAAAGCTATTCCTCTCCCCAAACATTGACATCTCGAATTATTTCTATATTTCTTTAACAAATTTCCTACACATAGCCTCATTTCCACCAAAGATAATATCATCCACATATACAAATACTATCAAGATTTTTTCTTCCTCAATTTTAAAGTAAATATTACTATCTATGGAGCCCTTTTTGTATCAAGTACTTGCTACAAACCATATAGAGTCTTCTTCAACTTACATACCATATCTGGTTTATCTAGCAACTAAAATCCTTCCGGTTGTTCCATGTAAACCTTTTCTTCCAATTCTCCATTTAGAAAAGTAGACTTTACATCCATCTAATAGACCTTAAAAATTTTATGTGCTACAAATGCCAAAAACATTCTGATAGCTTCCATTCTAGCCATAGGAGAAAAATTATCCTCAAAAAATATACTTTCTACTTCTGAGTAACCCTTACACATAAGTCTTGCCTTATTTCTTACTACTTCTCCATTCTCATTTAACTTGTTCCTGAATACCCATTTATTTCCAATTATGTCTTTGTTTGTCAGGCTAGGGACCAATTCCCAAGTCTAATTTTTCTCTATCTGCACAAGTTCTTCTTCCATTTCCTTCATCCAATGCTCATCCTTACATGCTTCACTTAATTATTTAGGTTCAACTTTAGAAAGTAAACATAAATTTACCTCAACTTTAGCAACTTTTCTTCTTGTCAGTACACCTTTCCTTTTGTCTCCAATGACCTGATCTTTGGAATGATTCTTTTGCACATACTTAGGGGTTTTAGGTGTCTTCTTTGGATCTTCTTCCTCTTCACTCTATACTTCGTGTTCATCAACTTTTCCTTCTACTTCTCTACAATCAAGTTCATCTAACACATATCCATATACTACAATATAATTTTGTATGTTTTCATCAACATTAACATTTTCACTTTCAACTAACTTTCTTAGCCTTTTTTTGTAACATCTATAAGCTTTCCTTCTAATAGAATATCGAAGGAAGATACCTTCATTATACCTTGCATCAAACTTTCCTAAGTTTTCTTCTTCTCTTTTGTTGTAACATTTTCTTCCAAACACTCTAAAGTACTTCAAAGTAGGAATCTTTCCATACCATAGCTCATAAGGAGTATTTGTGGTGTTATCTTTATCTTGAACTTTATTAAGTATGTAAACAATAGTATGAATAGCTTCTCTCAAATAGACTTGAATTATATTTTCTTCTTTCCTCATAGTCCTTGCAACTTCTTGAATAGTTATGTTTTTCCTTTCAATGACTCCATTATGCTGAGGAGTTCTAAGGATAGAAAAATGCCTCTTTATTCTATGAACTTCACCAAACATGTTAAACTCATTGGAGGAAAATTCACCACCTCTATCAATCCTAAATAATTTTATTTTTGAATCCATTTCATTCTCAACCATAGCTTTAAATCCTTTGAATTTATCTAATGCATAAGAATTTTCTCTAAGAAAAGTAACCCATGTCATTCTAGAATAATCATCAATCAAAAGCATGAAGTACCTATCACTTTGTATACTTCTCACCCTTGTATGACTACAAGGATCTCTATGCACTAATTCTAGTAGTCTAGTAGCAGATTGTTCCTTTCCCTAAAAGATACTCATTTGTTTTCCAAATTGACAACTCTAAAAAACAACATTGATAGGTTTTGTGATTCTAGGTAAATCTCTCACAACATGAACTAAACTAATTCTTGCCAACTTATCAAAATTCATGTGACACATCCTCTAGTGCCATAACCAACCATCATTAATCTGAGACATAAAGCAATGACCATCAGTATCCTTAAGCTGTTAGATGTTTTCATCTTTTTTGTTACCAACAACAGTCATAGTTTTGGACCCTTTCTAAATCTCACATACTTCGTCCTTAAACACAATATTATACCCTTTGCTACACATTTGTTTGACACTCAAGAGATTATGTCTTAGTCCCTTAACATATTAAACATTGTTAGTATTATGCTTTCCATCAAAACTGATTGAACCTATTCCATAAATATTAGCTCCTGAATCATCTCCAAATTTAACTAATCCTCAATCATACTTTTCAAGTTTAACAAACTTAATTTTGTCTATGGTAATATGATTAGAGTAGCCACTATAAAAAACCCAGTAATTCATATCATCCTTGACATTAAAACCAGATACCAAAGTACCTTCAACCTTATCCTTCATCTCCATAATACTTCACACAACTTTCAGGGTTAGTGGAACCATATTCTTCTTTTATAGCCAAAAAAAATTCATTATCATCAAAATCTCCATAATCAAATTCATCATCAGAAATACTATCATCTTCCTTCACATAGTAAGCTTTATTAATCATCTTTCCTATATTTTCCTTGTTCTTATTATTTAGAGCTCTTTTTGGACATCTACCAGCATAATGACCTATCTCACCACAACTAAAACATTTGAAGGGTAATTTTCCTTTGTACTTATCAGTTCCCTTTTTCATCTTCCTCACAAAGTTAGCTTCCAAATCATCAAGATCTTCATCACCTAAATCTTCAACCTTCTTTGATTTACCAACCTTGAAAGCAATCTCTACTTTTCTACCTTTCTTCATTTTTCTCATTTCAAATGTAGTTAGAGTACTAATCAACTAATCTCTAGAATAATTATCAAAACCAATAGTTTCCTCAATAGCAGATACATTTTCACTAGAACAATCCATAAGAGATTTGATAACTTTCTTCACCACTTTAGATTCTTTAACTATTGCACCAAGGCCTCTCGTATTACTTACCAATTCATCAACTCTCTATATGTAGCCTTTAATTGTTTCATCTTCAGACATATGCATCATTTCAAACCATTCCTTCAAGTTATACAACATTTTGTTGGTTTGACCCTCAAATCTCCCTCATAAATTATTTCTAACTTATCACAAACTTCTTTAGTAGTTTTCAAACTCATAACTTTCACTAGTTCGGTATTTGAAAGACTATTCACAATAATGTACTGTGTAAGGGGGAAATCAGCTATAGCATGAGATAATCAAACATAAAAAAATTAAACTAATCTAATTCAAATAAAAGATATAGATTCATACTCATTACTCATGAAATGAAGTTTTTAAGCTATTGAAATCAACTAATGAAATCCAAAGATAACATAATGAATTCAAAAACAAAGAAAAATTTGCCATCCCATGTCAAAGTGTATTCACAAAGATGTTGGATCATTGTTGTATCAATGCAAAGCCTCCATTTGTGCATAGAAAAAGCTTAAAAGCTCTATGATGATGATCAAAGATGTATGTAAAATCTTTCAAGAAATCAATTATTAATTTGACAGTATTTCATTGTGTAAAAGATGTCAATTTTCTAATCATTTTTTTAGAATAAATGAGGTTGTTATATATATTTTGTGTTTCGAAATGAATGCTCAAGATCACGTAGTATAATATCCTGATCAAGGGTTCAAAACCGTTAAGAGGAATTAGATGGGAAGAATCAGTGGATTTTGATTACGTAATCAGTGTGATTAAAGAAAACAATTTTATTGTTTAGTGCAATTGAGGAAATACATTGAGCTTTTAGTGGAAATGAAGAAATCTTGTTGATCCTTCATTGATATTGAAGAATAGATGAATTAGTTAGGAAATAGATGGATCCATCATCCAATTAGAGTGAGCAATTGATGGATTGTAATTTTCTCAATCATGAAAGTGGGTGAGGGTAATTAATTAATTGATTTAATTAATTAAGCCTTTTTGAGTTGAACCTGCAAGTCATGTTTGACTTTTACAAACAAAGTTGCATTTGTTTGTTTTGACCTTTTTGAATGATGTTTTGAATAATTAATTTAATTATTCAAATTTAGGGGAAAGTATTAAGTGATTAATAATTTAATTGACTTAGGGGAATAAAGTAAATTAGCGACATAACTAAATAGTTGATGTTATTTAATTAATCAGGAAGAATAAAGTTAGATTAGGACTATTAAATAAATGAAATTTATTTAATTAGTCAAAAGTGATGAAAAAGTGAGTTAATTAAATAATGTAATATTATTTAATTACTAGAGGAAATTAGGGTTTTTGATATAATTGATCTAAAATGCATTGATATTAGGTGATAATGATGTCGATGATGAGAAAATGTCATTTAGGATGTGTCATGTGTGTTAGGTAATTTTTACATGTCTGCATTTTTCCCCTCTTTGAGACAAAGTACTGGTTGCTTTGTTTCAAAAAAATCAATGTTAAGATCAAGATTGAAAAATTGTATATGCCCCACTATGCCCCAATGGTCAATGGAATGATGGTAGGAATCTAGGTTGCCCCCTCAAGAGGTTGGTTGAAAATATCAATTTTTAGGTTGAGCTTGCAATAATGTTTTATTTCAATTCAAATGTGTAGAGGATGAAAAATTAAGCTTATAGGACCCTTATTGATAATTTAGATGTCCCAAGAGCTCCTAATTTCAACCTAGGTTGCTTTCCTAGGTAAAAAAATAGGATTTGGAGGGTTAAGATAGGTAATTAGGGTTTAATTCTACTCATTTGCATTTTGAGCCTATAGTAATTTCTTGCCTCTGGATTTTGTGATTTTTCAATTGTCGAGGAGCCATGGTGAGGATTTAGGGAGCCCCACATCATGTGGATGCAGTTCAAGAGTTTGAGAGGCCTACAAGCATTGGTGCCTTGGTATGTACCCTTTCCTTTTTTGTTTTCATCTTTTCATTTTTGAGTAATTAATGCATGAACACAAACTAGGTGATAATGGTGATTTTATGTTTTATTCACTTTTGAATCGTTTCTACTGCTTTGTAGTTTTTGAATGGACCTCTTTTGAGTTTCCTACATGCATTTGACTTAAATGTTCTCTCTTATTGTAAATGTTCGCTCTTGTTTATCCTTTTGCTACAAATGTTCACTTTTAACTTTTTTCATGTTAAATGGCCACTTTTGTGAAAAAAATCTATTGGGAAACTTTTTCATTTTTGATGTTTTTAACACTTTTGACTTTCTTTGCCACTTTTGACAAAATAGTGATCATTGTTGACTAGTTTTATCACTTTTTTATGAAAAAGCAACTGCTTTTGACTTTAAGTGACTGCTTTTGTTGTTTCTGGAATTTTGAGTTAGCTTGTTTATTTTCTTAGGTTCATTTAGTGTTTTTGTAGCAAATTCTTAATGTCATGGGTTGAATTTTTATAAGTAGATCTCAAACTAGTTATGTCGAGGGAGTGACAACCATGTGCATTATTTGATTTGATCACTAGTTTTCATGAGTTGGAGCAAGATATCCTAGATTTTGTGGGGTTAAGACATATATGTTACATGTTGACTATTAGATTCCATAAATATATGATGACCGCCATCATGGAGCAATGGTATTCTGAGAAATTATCTTTTCATTTACCTACCAGTGAGGCCACCATCACCTTGGAGGATGTATGGAGGATCCTCTATGTACCAATTCAAGAAGAGCTTGTGATCTATTCTATATGTGAAGGTACATATGTGCAATGTGTTGAGTGCTTGGTGTTAGGCATCTTCGATTTTGGGAGTTAGAGATAGAATTGTCTCCCTTCATTGGTAGTGTAGATCCCATTTCATGGGTTCTATGTGCTTTGGTCTTGGGGCTCATCATTCCTGATTGATGAGGCATGTAGTTTCTCATTTTTTGGGTGTTTGCATCAAGTAGATGTTCAAGCATGGCACTAGGTATGAATGAGGCCCATGTCTCCTTGTGCATTGATACGAAGACATGCATGAGGTCACCTATCAAGGAGGTAGTTCCAATTTTTCTCGGGTCACTCTACTTCATGTATGGACCTGGGAGCACATCCTAGTTACTAGGCTTGATGGAATTTTTGATTGAGATCCAGATGATCTTTATTCCTATAGATATGGTGACTTTCTTCATTATACTTTTCCTAGGTAGCTACATTACTAGTGTCACATGATAGATGACATGTCTGGTTTCATGTGGAGGATGTGGTTAAACTACAATGCATGGAATGATGATTAGGAGCAACTACCATTTTTGTAGATAGACTTAGTGGTTGATCGACTGAGTGCATTCTTTGTTATAGAGATATCTACCTGATTATGTTCTTTTCCAGCTTAGTGAGAGACAAAGTTGTTTTGCTACTGATTACGATGCTTGTTTTGGTAGAACCACTTGAGAGGTAGAAGTATGGGGTTTATAGGTTGGTCATGATGTTGTTGTTGTGATTTTAGAGCACTTGTCAGCTTTGGATGGGGTGGCTAGCTGGACATGTAGATCATGTTGGAAATGCACTAGCCATGGGCAAAGCAAGTATTACCCACCACTGAGGGGAGAGATAGCGACTCTAGATCGCTACTAGGTAGTTGGATAGAGCTATACAAGATGGGTGATAAGATGGACAAGATGACCACATGCAATAGGATCAGACATAATTTCTAGGTCCTCCTCCATCACCTAGTGATGCAGCAATGATAGTGCAAATAGTTCAGTTGACAATTGTTAGAGATGCAGAGGTAGTGTGATGACAGGCTATGGAGGTGTAGGTTGTTACCTTGACTACAGAGAGAGACACTACGAGGCAGGAGAGAGATGGCTTTAGGTAGCAGTGTGACACCGAGATTGGGTGACATCTTGTTGTTGAGGCATAGGTGCAGGTCATTATAGTTGAGAGGGATACACTCAAGATAGAGGGAGATGTTGTCTGAGTAGAGCAGGACTAGTATATGAGAGATGCTACATATTATTAGACTCTATATGAGGTTGTCATCCCCAAAGCATGTAGACATCTGAGGTTTGGTGAGACTAGCACATCCACTAGTGCAGATGATTCTGGTGACCACTTAGTAAGATATCCCAATCAACCTATAGTTATGCCACAACCCTCTCTACACCAAATCCATGACCATCAAATATATCCACCTCTGACCAGGTAGTAGGAGTTATTTGTCCTTGATCATTATGTTGTCTATTGTTCAAAGGCTTATATTATAGACATGATTATGTATATACATTCATTGGCCCTATATATATATGTATATGTATATGTATTATGATATCACACATGTTTACATGATGATGTATGTGAAAATCTCATTTTAGACGATGATATACATGAGATATACATGTTTCGATTTGGCTTCATTATGTGTTTATGAGATGATTATGATATATGCTTATACATGTTTTTTGTACTTTTTTGATGTATGTATATGATTTGGATAAATGGATGATCTATATACCTATATGATATATTATGTTTTATTATGTATATGATAGATGATAATATATGATGGGTGTTGATATCCTATATATGCAATGTATTATGATAGAGGATACATGATGTTTTTATTTCTTTATTATCTCCATGATATGTATTGACAAAAATGTGGATGCAGGATGGATGTGGCACTAATGATATTGCGATTCATGATGGATGTGTTAGTTAGAAGAAAAGTTGGATGATAGATAGAAATTTAATGTTGTTAGTTACTGATGAGTTTCTTTTGCTTTGCATAGAGGATTCATATCTTTATCCATCCTTTTTGATGTAGAAAATAGATATGATGCACTAGGGTATTAATAACCAAGGTGGCTATGTATCCATTACATGGAATTTGATTTAGCATTAAAAGAATATTCTTTCTCATACCAGACATATGGAAACCTTGTTAGGATATACGGTTGGATGGTGTTACAACTTCTTGGACTAGTTACATAGAGAGGTATGAAATACCTAACATGCAACTACCCCACAAATTGTCTCAAAATAACTTTCATGTACCAAACAAAGAAAGTATTCACCATGGTAATATTACAAAAACATCTTACAAATAGAACTAACAAAAATTGACAGTTAATCTTGATTTAGTTGTATCTTATGATTCTCTTTGAGTACCAAGTCACCAATTTGAAAGTTTCTATTTTTGATATTTTTATTGTAGCTTTGTTTGAGCCAATTATGATAAACCTAAAGATGGTTTAGCATGCTCAAACATCTTTCATCTAGGAGTTCCAACCCATCTAATCTGGACACCTAATACTCTTCATTGCTCACCATGCCTTTTAGTGATATTCGTAGTGAGGGTATTTTGACTTCAATAGGTAAGACAACTTCAGATCTATAGACCAAGGAAAATGGTGTGGTAGTTGTTGGTGTATGAATACTATTTTAGTAAGCCCATATGGGTGGGTTTAGTTGCATATTTCAATCACGGTCGATGCCATTAACAATATCTTTTAATATCTTCAAGATGGTTTTGTTAGATGCTTCAGCCTGACCATTTCCTTGGAGGTAATAGGGCATGGATAATTTGTATTGGATAAAGAACTTGGAACAAAGCTCTTTGACATCTTGGTTTTTGAACTGGGTCCCATTATCTTTTATGATGGTTTGGGGAATTCCATATCGACATATCAGATAATTCAAGATGAACCTAGATATTTGCTTACCAGTGATGTATGTTAATGGAATTACTTCTATCCACTTGGTGAAGTATTTAGTTGCGATAATAATAAACTTATGCCCATTTGACGAAGTGGGAGAGATCTTACCTACCAAGTCTAATCCCCACTGTGAACAAGGCCATGGTGTTGTGATAGGTCTTAGCTCCTTTGCTGGTGCATGAATGAGGTCACTATGCTACTAAAATTGGTGACATTTTCTTGTCTAGGAAATAGCTTCTTGCTCCATTGATGGCCAATAGTATCCTGTTCTTAGCAAATTTTATGCTAGGTTAGGTCCACTAGAGCGGGACCCACAAACACCTTCGTGTACCTCTTTTAAGGAAGTTTGGGCCTCTTCTGTGTCAAGAAATCATAGTAAAGTACCATATAAACTTTAATGATATAAGGTGTCTCCTAGTATTGTAAATCAAGAAGTCCTACAAACAAAGGTTTTCTTATGGGTGTGTGTCAAGTGAGGGGGTATGATACCATGTTGGATATAGTCAAATGTATCATGGTACTATGTCAAGTTAAGACCAACAACAACACACACTAGCTCTAATTTTGGGATCTTGAATGTTGGTATTAAGATTTGTTCCACAAGTTGATGGTGACAAAATATTTCTTGAAACTATCCACCATCCTTTTATATAGTAGTAGCTTGTCATCCTTTATTTGATACTCATCATTTACTTGCCTGATTACTAGTTGAGAGTCTCCATAAACCTATAGTTCTTTTATCCTCCATTCAATTTCCATTTTGAGTCATGTTATTAGTTTTTCATACTCCAAGATGTTATTTATACATGGGAAAGCCATTCTATAAGCCTTATTTATACTACCTCCCTGTGGTTTGAGAAATAATATACCTACTCCTAAGTTGTGTTGAGTGTGGGACCCATCAAAGTACAAGGTCCAATGGCTTGTTTGTTATGTTATCAATATGCCTTCATCTAGGAAGTCTATTATGAGAGGTTGGTGATCTTCCATTGGTGCTTCAACAAGCTAATCTGCTATGATCTATCCTTTGATGGCTCTCCTATATATGTAATCTATATCAAAATCACTTAGTATCATCACCCATTTAGCAATCCTTCCTGTTAGAGTTTCTTTTGCTAGTAGTTACTTTAGTGGATCTACTCTTGAGATTAGCTTTACTTGTCTATTCAGAATATAGTGTCTCAACTTCTATGCCACAAAGATGATAGAGAGGCATTCTCTTTCTATGGGTGAATAGTTCAATTTATAGCCCACCAGTGTTCGGATAATGTAGTAGACTGCTCTTTCCTTGTTATTATCATTTGGTTGTGCTAAGAGAGCTCCTAATGTTGCTTGTGTCATAGATACATAGAGTATCATTGCTTTATCTAGAATAGGTGGCATTGGTACAAGAGGAGTGAGTAGATACTCTTTGAATTGCTAGAATGCTTGATCACATCTACCATCCGACTTGAATGTGATGTCTTTGTGTAGGAGATGGGTGAACAAATGACATTTCTCTGCCAATTGTGTGATGAATTGCTTGATGGATTGTAGTTTACCCTATAGAATTTTGAGCTCCTTTAATGTCTTCAAAGGAGGCATTTCTAATATGGATTTTACCTTTACAAGATCTACTTTGGTGCCTCTCCTTGACACTTTGTATCTAGTAGATTCCCAAATGTTACTCCGAATACACACTTTTTCAGATTGAGCCTCAAGTTATACTATTCAAGCCTATCAAACACCTTTGCAAGGGTGGTCAAGTGGTCTTTTGTTTTGATGGAATTTTCTAGTATATCATCCACATAATATTCTATAATTATATGTAGCATATCATGAAATATTGTAGTCATTGCTCATTGATAGGTTGCTCCTACATTCTTTGGACTGAATGGCATGACATTCCACCAGAAGGTCCCCCATGCACAAGTAAATGCTATTTTATGTTTATCATTAGGGGATATCTTAATCTAATTATATCCTAAGAATTCATCCATCAGTGATAGCATTCCATGTCCTATGGTTAGATCTACAATGATATCAATTCTTGGAAGAGGAAAGTCATTTTTTGGGAAATCCTTATTTAGATCTTAGATGTCCATGTAGATTCTTATGCCCCTAGTGGGATTTTATACAGGTACTAGATTTGAGATCCATTCAAGGTAATCAATTGGTCTGATGAAACCTACATCTAGCAATTTCTTCAGTTCTACTTTTACCAATACTCCTATATCGGGATGCATCTGTCGTAGTTTCTTCTTGATAGGTTTAGCTCCAAGAAATATGGCTAGGTGGTGTACAACCAATGCTAGATCTAGCATTGGCATGTCTACATATGTCTGTAGACTCATAAAATATACTGATTGATCCTATACACCTGATCCTGATTTACTAACATTGTTTCGTCCTAAATCATCTCCTTTACTAACCATTTAATCAAATAATCTTTATTTGATTAAATTCATTACATTTCATTTGTTAATCAAATAAATCAATTTTATCTAATTAGATCATTCTCTTCTATTAATTAAATAAATCATTTTGTTTAATTAATCCTATAGTCCCTCTCTTAATTAAATAATTCACTTTATTTAATTAAGCTCTAAAGTAATCTCATTTAAATTAAATAAATTAATCTTTATTTGATTTAAATATAACATCATCCTCTTTAATTAAATAAATCCAACTTTATTTAATTAAGTCTAAACTCATTATTCCTATCATTTTGATTTATTTATATCCTAAAATCTAAATCACAATGTCAAATCAGCTAACTTCCATTAAAATTAATCAAATCAAGATTAATGCTAACACTAATCACTCAAATCCTCTAGCTTTTGCAACTTTTGCATGTAAATCAATTTAATTGATTTATAAATTCTTCTATTTTATTCAAAAATGGCATAAAGTTGGAATATTCTTCAAATTTTAATTTTCCCTCCCACATGTCTTTTCCTCCAACTTGGCATTTATTTCTCTTACAAGTCCTTTTTCTTGAGCCAAGTGGCAATAACTCCTCTTCCACATCTTTCTCCACAATCCAACTTTCAAATTTCAAATCTCCACCTAATAGCATTAATGTGCACATTCATCAAAATGTGCTCTTCTTCTCTCCACTCACATGTTGACAAGTGGCATTGTGCTATTGGTTGGTGTTTGATCCCACATTCATCCCTTTTGCTTATTCTTCCATCTTTCTCTTGTATAAATAGAAGACTCTTTTACTAATTTGGGATCCACAAGTTCATCCAAAATCTTAGGCATTTGATCCACAACTTATGTAAAGTTATCATCTTCATTTTTTTGAGAAATCTTCATCCATTATCATCCAGTTTCATAGTTTTCATCATTTCATAGCTAGGTTATGGAAAAATTTCATCAAGGAGCATCAATCTTCAAAGTTCATCATCAAGCTTGATTAAGAATTGGGAAAGGGTTATTTCCCACATCAAAATAGCACCAATTCCCAATGGGATTAAGAGTTTGAGCATTGAATAAGATTTGCTAGCTTTTATTTGTGTTCTTCATGTTATTTCTTGTTCTTTGTATTTCAAATAAATCTTATGGGGAATGATGTTTCTAACTTGCATATTGGATTAATAGTGTGTTTGTTCTGTGTTTGTGCAAGTATAGGATCACCATTCACATTTGGGCACTAGTAGGAGGGCGTAAATCTCAAAATTAACTCATTTTTTCAGCCATTTCCCTTGTTTTTTATGTTTTTTGGCTTTCTAGGTCAAGCAGTGTCGCTGGAGGAAATAGTGACACATATGCAGTCTTTGTTTTTCCAAACAGCACTGCTAGTTTCACCAAAGTACCACTCAAATCCTGAAACAATGTTGCTATCATTCCAGCGTCATTGTTTGCACTCAAACAACTCCACTACCTGTGTGTTTCAAATGGCATCGCCTTTGCTTTCTTGCTTTTTCACTCAATCTTAAAATGGTCGTATCTTGGTCATATTTTGGTCTTTTTCAGAGTTTTTTTTTTGAAATGGGGTAGAATTTGATAAGCTATCCAATGGTGTAGGTTTTCTCAACTTTGATAAATTTTAAAGTTTGAAATTTTCACCTAATGTCGAATCACAATGAAACTTGGTCTAAATTTTAGGGTTTTTATGCTTAATCATTTATTTAACCCTCATATCTTCTTGTTTCTTGATTTTATCTAACATTTGGAGTTTGGATTGTAGGTTTTAAAGGATCATGGAGCATGGAAGTGAGAAAAATAATTATCAAATGATTGTAACAAGTGTTTTTAAACACTTTGGGAGCAATTATAATCCCATTCTTAAGGATTTGTTATCTTCAAGTTTTAGGACTCAAATAAATTTCTTTTGGGATTTAAAAAGAAAAATAAAAGGGTTAAAAAGAACATTAGAAACTCAATAGATTTGGTTTTTTTTTTTAAATAATTAAAAAAAACAACTTCACACTTCATCTTGGTGCTATAAAAAGAATCCATTATTGCTTTTGAAGTTAAAATGAAAATGTGTTTATCTTGTTTTGTAATCTTTTCTATAAACTAATATCATTTAAAGGCATATGCACTTCTCTCGTGCTTCACGACGATCTTGAGAATAAAAAGTCTTTTTGTGATATTAGGTTGTCTAAAATATTTTCTCCACACTTCAATTTGCATTCTTAAAATTGAACAAAATCTTACGAGTGTGAGTAAGTATATTGCCTGTGTTCTCTCTTTGTTCACACAAACAAAGATTGATCAAACTACAGATGTACTTAATTTCTTTTTTTCACCTTTAGAGGGTCTACTTTGGTGGGAAAAAATTACTCACCCCAAGGGAATGACCCAAGCAGTAACAAGCATAAGCCAGGCTCTTCCGAACCGCTATAAAAATTTGTGGTTGCAAGGAAAGTTTGCAATAAACTTAGTGATGCATTATAGCTCTCCCCCAGTATGTTTATGATGTGTAAAGCCCTTATTCTAAGGGTTGGGAGACCTCTTGAGGTATTTTATCATTGTGTCCTCTAAACTAGATGCCTTTATTATGAACCATTGTGTAGTAATCAAAAATCCCAATATTTGTTGGTGTCAGGAGGTTGGACTTCCGGAGCCATCCCACACTTGCAATTCTTTGTAGAGATGAGAAGTTCATCATGGGAGATTCATGAGAACTTAAGCTTGGCTGATCCAAGAAGTGTGTGTCATGGAGGGGAGCCAGTGTGGTCAAGCTTCTAGTCATCTACTCTGAATAAGCGCACCTAGATTTATCCAAGTGGGAAATTCAACAAATATTTTCTCTTCCATCCCAGGATGGTGCAATTTTGAGTTAGTTAAACACATTTATTGGATCCAAAATATTAAAAACAAACATTCAACAAGAACATCAAATTTCAAACCATTTAGTAGAAGAAAATTCCTTTGAAATAATCCAAGTGCTATTGCTTGTCCCTTTGGATTTCATCCTTAGAGGCTTCTAAGTATTTGGGCCCATTTCTCAATTTGCTCTCTAAAGTCAACATTAGGGAACTATTGTCTTGATTCTCTTGATTTCCACATAGTGGAACTTATGGGATGAAAAGGAAATTGAGACATAGACATTCAGTTTGAAAAACTAACCAAGAAGTGTGGATGTGTTAAAAAGAATCTTTAACCAAGATTAAATTAATTGAACCCCACACATGTGCTTGATATCTTTTTTCTTATGGTCTTCCAAGCAAAACATTGGTCATTTGGTTTGAACTACTTATAGGGTAAAGCATGTTCTTCACTATCTTGGTCTTGTAAACAAAGCCCCTCTTAGGTTCATCTAGGGTCACAATCAAACATTTCATCCATCTCAAACATCAATGAAATCCCATCTCAAAAAAACTCTTAGAATCTTGGAAAAATCTTGCATACTATACTTTGGTAAAATCCTCTAAATCAAATCAAAATCATCTTGTTTGACTAGGTGTGTGTAGATGAATCCTTCTTCATACACTTAGTTAAATTATCACCTTGTGGGAAAATTTATTCCAAGACAACATCCAACCTCTTGGAGTTTATGAGTTCATTATCAAATCCAAATAAAATACAAAATCAAATCAAATCAAATCAAATCCAATCCAAATCAAAAATCCAAAATTCCTAAAGTCTAGTATTCCTCCAAGGTTCCTTAAAGTTCAACCCCCATATCATTCACCCCTTTCATTCTTCATCTCATCATTGGTCCTAAATCCCTTAGAGTTCAACAAGGTTAAAACACAAGAAAAACATGGAATATAAACTTGATTCATGCATCACGAGTGGTCTAAATCAACCAAACTGTCAAAGCCTTACAATGCCAATTTATTATCAAAACTCACATTTACGCAATTCATACATGGCATCATTATCTCCTACAAACCTCAATGGTACAACAAATGTGAGTATGCCTAATTTAAATTTTGGAACAACTTTCCCCATGGTAGATTTAAATCAAATTCCAAACCTACAAATCTATCAACCAAATAATCAATGCATGAGTCTTCAAAAAAACAACATTATCCCACCAAATCCATACATGCCAAATATACCAAGTACAAATTTACCAAACATGAACATTTCAAATTCACACTTGGTAAAGTTTGGGATAGATATATTTGTGAATCATACAAATTTTATTCAAAGTACAAACAATATGTTAATGAATCCATGTATTGATCCAAGTCAAGGTAACACCATGCCAAATCTAAACATCAACCTATAATGCCAAATCTAAACATCATCCCAAATCAGAACATTGTCCAACATTAATTTGTCCATGATTCCATACAAACACCACAAGTATACATTCCAAAACTTCTTGAACAAAAACCAAATCAACCATATCAAGGGTGTCAAGATCAAAATCAAGATCAAATTTGTGAGATCAAATTGCTTCACTTTCCAAAATAATTGACTCATTACGCCAAGAGTCATCTCCACCCCAAAATCAATACACTCTTCCATTGGTTAAACCATGTCATCAAAGCATTGAGTTGTGTCCACAACCACATCAAGAACAATATCTCCAATGTCAAGAGTTTGGATATCAAGATCAACAATGTCAACAACAAACCCAACCTCCACATCTCAAAGATCAATCACCACATCTCAAAGATCAATCACCACATCTCCAAAATCAATCACCACAAGGTCAATTTAAAGTACAAATCTCACAAGATAACAAGAGAAAATACACAACACTTGGGGGACCAATCGAATCGGTCATGCAACAGTTGGCACAAGAAAATATCATCAAAATCCCCTTTTATGAAAATTATCAAGAGCCTCAAGTTAAACCACCAGGGTATAACGAGAAGCACCTTTGTGATTTTCACAAAATAAAGGGACACACAACATAAAATTTTATGACTCAAAAATCTCATCCAAGACCTTATTGATAAAAAAACAATAACTATTGAGGACAATGATGAAGATTCAACCACTAGTGATAGAATTGACAATCTCTTCACCACAATTGTTGAAAAAAATTATCAAGATCTATCCATCAGTGAGCACCTTGAAGATTTTTCTACTTCATCCGAAGATCAACTCAACATACATCAAGAGTCACTTTTTGATCATGATAAATACCCCTCAACAATATCCAATGATGATTTATTCAAAGGAGTGTTAACATTATTTGACCCTATAATCAACAATCCTTCCACCAATAATCATGTTGAAAATGTCCCTACATCACCTAATAAGTTAAAGGACATATCTCAAGAATTTATTCCAAAGCATGATCAACATCTTTCACCGAAGTCTAGCAATGGTCCTTTCCAAGACATATTGATGTCCTTCAACCTCATGGCTACATATATTGAAGGAATCTTCAATTCAACACTTAATCTAGATTCATGCAAAGATCAAGAGGATATTGAGCCACTTCCTATGCCTAATGAAGATATCCAAGAACCCTTTATAAGAAATCCATCCTTTGAAACTAGCCCATGTCAAGAACTTGATCCAAATCATGTCAAAAATAATTCCAAAATAAATCAAGATCAAGAATTCGTATCTCTAGAATACTATAATGATCTAATGGACACTCTCCAATGTATACAAGATGTTGCAAATGATGATCATATCCATGTAGCACATATTCCTCCATCTACCCATGAGATGATTCCTTTGGATGTAAATGTAGATTATCTTCATTTAAAACAAGAGTCTCATCCTCTTGATATCATTACCAAGGAACAAGAGTCTCCTACTCTTAACATTTGTACACATGATCAAGAAATAGAAAAATATAGAGACATATCAGAAATGGGTCATGAAGAAGGTTTCTATAGAAGTTGTGAATCAAAAACATCGTATGTTCAGGCATATCAAAAATGAATCATGAGGAAGACTTTTATGTGGACAGTGAATCATCCACACCTCTTGAAGAAGCAATAAAATATGATATTTCACAAGATCAAGCCAAAGATATGAATTAGGAAGTTATCTCACTTATGGAGGATCCTATCACTTATAAACTTGGATCACTTACCTTTTTTAGGGAAAACTATCTTATTAATGAAGAATTTATCACCTTTGAAGATCCACAACAGAGTAGAGAAGGAGTAGCACCTTGTTTCCAAGGAAAATCATATCCTATTGCAAATAAAATGTTTCAACAAATGAATTGTCAAGGAAGAGGATTAGGCCTACAAGAACAGGGTATCCTAGAACTAGTGCAGATAATTGGCAATCCTAAGCATCAAGGTCTTGGTTATTCGACAATCAAGGGATCTAAAAATATTAGTGATACCACTATAATACTAGGGGAAACTCTATCTAGTGCAAGCATCAACATAGGGAGCATGAAGAGTCCTTATGAGGAAACCAATTCCAATACTACAACCAACCACATCATGAATATTCATCCACCCACCCCATCTAGAAATTGGGACCAACATCAAAAGAAGGATGTGAATCAAAGCACAAAGAAAATTATCAAAGAAAAAGAAGCTAAGAAGCATAATGGACAAATCAAATACACATGGGTACCAAAGAATATAAAGAAAGATTATCCCTATCAAACTCCATTAGTAAAAGAAACTATGGGGAAAAATAAAAAAGGGAAAAGTATCCATCAAAGATGTCCACACAAGAAAAAGCAGGCTTCCCAAGCGATGTACAAAGTATATCAAGCAATTGGTCCTAATTCCATGCACACTTTTGTATCCACCCATCATTGCTCATCTTCCTAAGTTTGGAGAGTCAAAGGTTCCAAACTATCAATCAATCCATATTTTATTCCTAAACACACTCCATCGATGCCTCCACACATGATACCAATTCTTACATTGACCATGTATTGGAATCCACCCTTCATCATAATGATTCAAAAGGCATCCTATTGTGATGTGTGCACAAAGACAAAGTTAACTTCGATATCAACAAAGCAGATCAAGAATCTCAAAAGTTGTATTTAACTGCACATATCTTGTCAAAACAACTTCTTCAGGGAGTATATCGATTGCACATTATGATAGAAGCATCTACATCAACACCACTAGGTGATTCAACATGAGCTTAAAATCTTTCATAGAGAAATACAAAAATATAAAAAAAAATGAAAATCCAAAAAAAAATCAAAAAATGATTGAAAATAGTAAAGGAAAAAATTGTCCTCTAGTGAAAACCACTATGGTGGCGCTTTGGGTAGGTACCATGATGAAAACCTGGAAAATAGGCGTCATGTGTAGAATCGAGCATCTATGTTCACTAGTTCAAGTCGAAGCATCTCATCCCATCCATAATAAATCCAACATTCCATCCATCTTATATCCATAATAAATCCATTAATCTATAAACCATTTATCCAATCCATTTTCATCCATCTACATCCATCTTCCAAATTATCTTGATGAAATTTTGGTGCACACTTTGCACTTGCTTATGGTAACCATCTTGACATGGGTTATTTTAATTGATCCTATCCTACCCAAGATTATATAATCCATGAAGCACTATCCAAATGAGCATCCTCTATTCAACACCTTATCTTATGGCAAGATAATCCATATCCATCCATCTATACACCTATCCAAGCATCCATCCATGGAATTCCATACATTTCTAGACACTGGGGGCAGATATTTACATCTTGCTTTGGGAGTAAATATTGATCTATATCTTCCAACTTATGTGGTGATTTGAACATTGGCAAACATAAAATCAGATTGGTCAAAGTATTTGTGAGCCAAAAATACAAATCACTAGCCCATGGCATATTTTGACAAGAAGTTTCTTATCAAGCTTTATCTTTCATCGAACATCAATTCAAACAATCAATATTAGTTGCATCTAATTTTCACTTCAATGTCACATCAAATCATTCAAACATATTTTATTCCAAAACCAAGCTTCAAAATCTTGATCAATCAAATCCAATAAATCCATCATCTTGGGATATCCTTCCCAATCCTTGTGTTGCTTAACACCATCCTTGCATTGTTGTGTATCCTCGATAATGTTATCATCATCAATCCCTCATCATCTTGGGATATCCATCCTAATCCTCATGTTGCTTAACACTATCCTTGCATTGTTGTGTATCGTCAACAATGTTATCATCATCAATCCATCAATCTGATCAATCAACCTTGGCTTGGATTTTAACAAAATCCCAAATAGAGCACTAATATCATCACACATGTCCATATCCAAAACATCAAAATCATATCAAAATCCAAAAAAATTCATAAAAATAGAAAACATCAAAAACATGGTATCCAAACTAAGTCGTCTCTGAGCTTAAATGTAGGAAAGGCTAATCTTTAATCAGCCCCCAAGACACAAAAACACAAAAACATTCATAAAATCTCATAAAACACCAAAAACATTAGAAATTTTGAAAATCAAAATATTTGAAAAACCTTGAAAATACCAAAAACAACCTCAAAACATTTTAAAATCATCAAAGACATTCAAATATTTGAAAAAAATCCACCCATCCCATTTCACAATCACCCGAAATAAACCTCCACTCACAATAAATCAATCATCATCCTCAACCTTTGGTGAAACAATCAGAAACGCGTCTAACGGGTTAAAAGTAAAAAAATCAAACATCAAGGTCTCAAGTCTACATCAATAAGTAAACAAGTTGGTCAACTCTTGGTATTAATAGCCAATCATCCAATCAAATCCTAGATCATCTGATAACATCATTTCCTAGGATGCATCCTTCCTAAAATGGACATCAACATCAGGCTTCACCATAGTTTAGTCTTGACTAGCAGTATGAAGAACATTAGCTTGTTTGTTTACTTGATCTTTGTCTTTTAACTTATCTTATTGCACTAGTTGGCCTCCTATAATGATTTTAATAACTAAGCCTTTATGACCATGACTCAGAGATTGGACATCTAACCTGAATAGCTATCTCAATCATCATGAAGGTGCATTTAACTTGTCAACCCAAGGATGTGAACTTGAAATGGGTCAGCACAGTATGTGCACTAAGAACTCGAAGTAGCCATTGCATTCTACAACTAAGAAACACAATATTGAAAGTAAATTTCTTGAAAGGGAAAGAGACAAATGTTGAATATCAATCAACAACTATGCTAAGCTAAAATGCATAACAAGAAAACAAATCTAAGCAACGAACAAGACACTACTATGTCCGCTTTGGCTGTAGGAATAGTCACATAATAGAATTCTAGTGGCTACAAGAATAGTCAATGCCAGATTTCTAACTAAGTACTAAAAAACAAGTAATACTAAACTAATGCTAAACTAATAGGATAGATTACTCACCAAGTGGGCCCCCTTGGATAAGTATCCTCTAAACTAATAAGAACTCAAGTGCTTGAACTCAAAACTTTATTTTATTCACTTTAAATCATGCATACAAGAAAGTAATGTATTTGTATCACTGAAACTAGAGAATGAGAGTACAATATCAAATCGTGCAACCTCCTAAAGAAGGACCATCAAATCATTATTTATACTATAGCTAAATAAGGCAGTTAACTCCACGACTTGGAGCATACCATTTAGGGAAAAAAGGGGAAAGTGGAGTGATGGCAGTTACGCATGCATGGAATCTGGTCAGACATGCAAGTCTAGATGGAGATCCAACAAAATATTAATGCCCATGCATGCTCAATCATTATGGTCCTATTAGCTCTAATGATTTGCACCAAGGCTGATATCAAATACAGCCAATCATGAGTAACATGGGAATTTTCCTAGGGTTGTGGGTAGCCCTGTAACAGAAAAATTCCTCCAGAAAAGCTGGCTCTTATTGATTTCTACCTAAAACTGATTTCTACCTAAAACTACTTGTCTTTTGAGGGGAAAAAGGTGAGAAGCAACTAACACAAAAAATGAAGACTGAGGAAGAACCTAGGTATGATAATGAATTACCTCAAACTGACTAATAACATGCAAAATTTGATTCTACTTCACTTGAGTTAACAGATTAACAAAGACCCCACATAATCATCTTTGTATATCCTTTATAAAAACTTGATTTATGAGAAGGTATTAACACAAGACTCTAAGAAAGAGAGGAATAACTCCATAGCTTAAAACTTGTATTTCTTACACAACCCATACCCTATAAAATGGATATTCTTTTCCAAGAAAGGCACTTTTAGAAGAAAAGTAGAAATACAGGGAAAAGTTAGAAATTTCACAAGTATGCTGATTAACTTCAAAGAACATGTACACTAACAAGAAAGTAATGAGAAAGTGATGAGAAGATAGACTGAAACTATTACAAATTCTCAAGGAAAAACTTATAGTTTGCATGAAAGCATGAGTTACAAAATCATACTGAAAACTGAGGATGAACAATATCCAGAACTCTGTTAATTCAGAATTGCCTTATAATGATCAAAGAAAATGACTAGATAAGAAAGCTTTGAATGAAGTCCCATCAAAATAGGAATGGAAACTTCCTTTCCTCAGATGGCCTACAAAAGCCAAAAATATAGCTACCAGATTTGCTCCAAAAGACTTTCAAGATGGTTGAAAAAGTCAATTCTAACATAACAAACATGGAGGCACAACAAACTGATGCCTATATGCTCTCCAAAACAATAAAAGTTCCTATTTTTGCTCTAGACATTCTTAAACTAACTCCACAATGCTTGGAACCTCAATACATGCTCTCAATTTTTCATTTTAAAATAACACTTGCTTAAAAGGTTTATAACTTCACCATTTTAAACAAATTTTTTACACCTTAAAGTCAAACAAAACTTCATAATCAAGCCATTACCTTCTTAAGAAAATAAAACAAGAGGAAAAAATTAGGGAAAATCCCTAATCACCAAATGTATTCACTAGGTCGAGGGATTAATTAATTTCTTGTGAAGCTTAAATATAAAGCAAAAAAGGTTTAAAATTGTGTCAGCCAAAAAATTAGGGTAAAACCCTAACACAAAACTAATAGCAAGAAATGTGAAAACATTTCATTTCCTCCGCCTTTGCATTTTTGGAGTGCACACAACCACCAATGTAGGGTTTGATAAAGCTTCTTGAAGGACTTCATGGAAGATTTCACAGGCTCTGGTGGAATTTTCCTTTGCAGTTTTGGTCAAACAGTGATCTTCAAATACTGGGTAAGTATCTTTCGGAGCATTTTTCTTTTATTTTGTTTCAAAGTCAGGGTATCCTATAGAGTGCTTCATTTCTAGTTTATTTCTGCAACTATTGTGTTCCATGAGATAGTTTTTCTTTTAGATATTCTGCCAAACAGTGATCATGCCTTGTTTATGCTTTCGCATTTTGCACACATGTCCAACAGAGCATTCCAAATTGTAGTATCTACTGAGCATCATGAATTGTTATCCTTCCAATACTTACCATTCATTATTACATTGTCATATGAAGCTACAACTTTCCTATTTTTGCATTATCATTGTGTTCTCTTAGAGTAGTATAGCACAATGTCTTCTAATATCTCAAAAATTGTATTGTCTCCAACTCAAAAGCCTGCTTGAAAGAACCCTATGTATCTTGGAAAATGACTAAGTTATGTTCAAATTCAGCTATTATTCGTTTCCTATGCAAATGGTGCCATTTCCGCCTAACAGGTTATCATCATTTCTCTCATGTCGCCATCACCACAATACTCAACTCTCATTAGTAGTTATTTAGTAGCCTTAATTGTTTTTCCCTATATATATCGGCCACAGGAATATGTTTCCTTGAGATAAATACTAATTATAGTTTCAAACTTAGTGACTTCTATTAAAGTTCCCGGTGAGGTTTATGACAAGAATGGCTTGCTTGTAATCATGGCTTCACCCTAAGTCTTTACATCATTAACTACCTCTTTTATCCTATAGCATTCCAAACTTGTATTTTCGCTGTATTTCCCAGACTTTATAATTGCTTTCATAACCACAGTCTCATGCAAATGTAGAGATATGAATTGGAATATCAAAGACCTGACAAGAAGTGCATTTTGGTCTTTTATTAATAAATTCAAATGTTATCTTAAAAACAAAACATATTGCTTTGCTCTCACAAGACTGCGTCTTTTATTTGGAAGACAACTTCAATATTTTCACTATGCATATTACTTTAAAATGTTGGTAAATTTCTTGCATTGGACTATCCTTGTTTGTAATATTTACCCTTCTGAAGTATGTTGTGTCTTGATATTGCAACTATGTTTCAGTAGGAAGGATTGATTTAAAAAAAAAAAACTACTCAGTGTGTTCCTGTCTGAGATGATCACAATGCCTTCTATCTCTTGCTTTAAGATACACATTCATCTTTTCCTATTTACTTACTATCAATGCATTTATCACACATGGCTCTGTTGTTTTTAACATCATCTCGTAATCTAATACATAATGTTTGTGCCCTTTATAAATGACATGTACCATTGTGTTTAATGGAATTTTCATTTATCACATTGCTTCAATTTATGTGCCAAGACTTCATTCATTAACACCTGCTGACATATCCATCCTTTCATAATGTAAGTGTCCTACTTTTGATCTTTAATGAAAAATTCTACCTCATGGTTATATTATGACTGTGCATAGAATATCACTGTGATGTTCAGCCGATACACTGTTAATGGATCTCCCTTCTTAAAGTGACTATCCAAAGTTGACTTTCCACTATAGTTCATGTTATTATGATACCTGTTGAATGATATTGAGTATACCTAAAAGATCATACATGAACTATGAGCTGGGCTCAACCCTTGTGGGAGCCACATTTACTCCACTCATAGTTAATCAGATTGTTTCTACCTATAGCTGCACATGGAACAAACAGTTAGAAAAACATGACATTTTTCTGATGTATTTGATCATCATTTCCTCTCTCTTCTCTGAACATGAATGACTAGCTTGTCTGATGCATACAAAAACATTATATACATTGATGGGTGGATGTATATGTAGGATCAAAGACCGTCATTTTTTAGAACTCTGTTCTAACCATTGCAATTCTTTCAGATGCAGGATATGAAAACTGAGAGTTGTAGAGGACACAAAACAAGCGATCTAAAGTTGAGGAACATGGAAGATGATGGACCTTAACCAGTCATTAGGAAATGACTAGACTTTCTCTCTATATAAGCATCTTTTTTCTTTCAATCCATTCTTGTATATATTGTATTTTTTGCACATTGGACAAGCTATATCTCACAACTTTTGTGAGATAGATCTTAATCTTTGAATCAATAAAGATATTTCTTTTAGCAATATTCTGTATGAATCTTTTCAATATTGTATACATTTGTATAAATGCAACAATCCATTGCTGAAAATAAAAGCTTCTTGATTCTTCTGTTTATACATCTGAATGCAATATAGGAAAGACTTAATATAAAATGCACCTCATACTTAAAACTCACTCAATTTGATCCAAGAATAAAAAATGAGTAACATCTCTGGCAACATTTGTTGTATGTTTGCCTACTAAACACTAGGACCAATTACCTAACATGTCCATTGGGCATGGGGTCACTCAGAAACTCATACTAGGTCTGAAAATAGCTTGCTTCATGTTGTAACTCAATCATGAAAACCCAGAACTCCCTGGAGTTCAAAACCAACTAACTGTGCTGAAAAGCACTTAGGGAAACTAAAAAAAACAACTATTCTAAAAGGTGCATGAACACTTATTGAAAGCATGAAATGACTGAAATGATGTAGATCAAACCTCAAAGCAACGCTTGAGGTGTATCCCATTGACAGGGATAGGCAATATTTCACCATCCATTTTTGACAACTGGAATGCATTATGCTCCTTACATTCTGTGATGAAAAACGGACCACTCCAAAAACTATCAAACTTCGTATGCTTCCCTAGCCTACTTTTTAACTCATCCCATTTCAGCACAATATCACCTTCTCTAAAAACTCTAGCAGTTTCCCTTTTGTCAAAAACTCTTTCAGTTTGGAGCTGATGATGCTCTAAAGACTTCATGGCTTTGTCTCTAGTCTCTTCCAACTCCATGAGTTGAGAAAATCTAACTGCTAAGGAATCCTGTCCTTCAAACATTTCCAACTGATGCATGAAATCAAGAGCTGGTAACTCTACAGATATAGGTAGTATGGCTTCCTTACCATAAACCAACATGTATGGAGAATTTCCAATAGACCTTTTAGGATTTATCTTATCTGCCCATAAGGCAGATTTCAGCTTAGTGTGCCAAGCTCTCTGATTGTCCTCCATCATTCATTTAATGATCGTGATCAAGATCTTATTAGTGCTCTCAGCTAAGCCATTACCCTGAGGGTAATAATTTGATGAAGTGTTCAAATATATACCATTTTTCACTGCCCAATCAGCCACTCGAATTCCCACAAATGCCAAGGCATTATCTAAAATGATAGAATCTGGAACTCCAAATCTGGTTATAATCTCATCATATAAATTTAATACAGAGGTCTCATTGGCTTCCTTCAGGGCTACTGCCTCTATCCATCTTGTAAAATAATCTGTAGCAGTAAGTACCCACTCATGCCCAGCACTGGAAGGTGGGTTTATAGGTCCAATGAAATCAATGCCCCATTTCATGAAGGGTTGCTCTATTTGAATTGGCTGCAAGGGTAGTGCTAGCAGTTTTTCCTTTCCAGCAAAAATTGCACATTTCACACATTTTTTGGCCCATGCATGGGCATCTTTAAATATGGTTGGCCAATAATAACCAGCCCTCATAATCTTCCATGCTGCTATTTTTGGGGAAAAATGACCCCCTGAAGTTCCATCATGGAACTCATGAAGCACTTTCTCAATCTGATTATAATCAATACACCTTAGCAAAACACCATTGAGATCTTTCCTGAATAAAAAATTATCAATTAGAACATATGGAATGGATTGTAACCTGAAATACCTCCTCTTGGTTCTGTCTAAGTGTGGTGGACATTGACCAATTTGTAGAAAATGAATCATATCCTGAACCCAGCTTGCTACTAGAGTAGGTACAAGATTCTGATCCTGATCATCAGTAACTAAAACAACTTCTTTCTCCTTTTCCTATATATTTTCTAAAGTTGAAGCCAACTGTTCACAAAGTCCCTTACCCCTTACCAACTTTGTGATCTTGATCTCTATATCAAACTCCATGACTCTAGTAATCCACCCAACCCTTTTTTCATTAAGATCCTTACTGAGTAAGAATTCCTTCACGCTTGGATGTGTTACCATTAAGTGAATCTTGTTATTAGAAACCAATGGTTTGAATTTCTTGAGGCTTCTAATGACAGCTAAAACATGTTTTTCTACAAATGAGTATTTCTGCTCATAATCAGCCAATCCTTGGCTAAAGAATGCAATAGGCTATTCTAAGCCTACACTATTCTGTTGAACTAGCATTGCTGAAACATAATCAATGCTGCAAAATGCATACAAGATAAAATATTTTGTAAAATCTGGATTCACCAGTAGGGGCTAATACTAAGGCCTCTTTAATGGCTTCAAAACTACATTTTTCCTCCTCAGTCTAGCTGAAAACTGTGTTTTTCCTCAGCATAGTAGTTAAAGGCTTAACAAGATTTGCTACATCAGGTATAAATCTCCTCAAAAAATTGATCCTGCCTAAGAAACTCTGTAGCCCCTTCTTGTGATTGGGCAAAGGTAGCTCCATAATAGCTTTAACTCTCTTAGGGTCAATTATGATTCCCTGTTTTGACACTATGTGCCCTAATAGCTTACCGTCATGAACAAAAAAAATACTTTTCTTGGGATTATGGGAGATTCCATATTCCCTACATCTTTCAAACACTAGTTTTATATGTTGCAGATGTTCATCAGCATTCTTTGAGAATATGGTAATATCATCTAGATATATCAACACTATTTTAATGATCAAACCTTGGAAAGCCATGTCCATAGCCCTTTGAAAAGTGGCTCCAGCGTTGGACAGACTAAAAGGCATTCTCTTGTAGGCCATAGTGCCCCATTTTGTTGTAAAGGTAGTCTTGTATTGGTCTTCTTCTCTGACCAATACCTGGTTATAACTAGAGTAACCATCAAGCAGAGAGAATCTTTCTGAACCAGCAACCACTTGAAGGATCTGCTCCATATTAGGTAATGGATAATGGTCTTTTAGAGAGGCTCTGTTAAGATCTCTAAAATCTACACATAACCTAATTTCACCATTTTTATTTCTAACTGGAACCAGGTTAGAAACCCAGGAAGTGTGCTTAATTGGAAATACAATACCCCCCTCAACTAACTTAGTCAATTCCTTAATCATTAAAGGTTCCAGCTTAGGGTTTAAAGGTCTATGTTTTTTCCTAATTGGCTTAGCATCAAGTTCTAGTTCTATTGTATGTTGAGCAATTCTAGGATCAAAACCTATCAAATCAGAATAGTACCAAGCAAAAATATCCAAAAAATCTTGACATAAAGTAATGAAAGCCTGTTTATCTGATTCAGAACAAATTTTCCCAACCTTGAGAAGATTACCTTTAAAAATTTCCAACTCCTCATAATGCTCCTCCTTAACCTAAATGTTGGTTTTATTCTTTTTCAGTTGATCATCAGTACTGAAAATGGACTCTAAAGTAACTAGGCCCCTGGGCAACTTATTTGTTCTCAGCTGGATAATCTGATCTTCATATTGTTGTTTCAGCTTCTCCTGATTTACAATAGAAAACTGGTCTTCCTCAAGTAGAAAGCTTAGAATTTGCTCATCACTTTCAAAGACTTTCCAGTTAATGTCGTTATCTAGAATAGATGGCCTGATAATTATCTTAATGTATGGTTGTACTTTTTATTTTCTAATCTCATTAGGGATGTCAAATTGTGCACCAATTGCAGCCAATCTGTCTGCATGTTTATTCGGACTCCTAGGGATTGAAACAAGATTGAATGCATTGAACTCCTCAATCATATCCCATACTCTATGCCTATAAGATTTCAAAGTGTCATTTTTAGCTACATTCAACCCTCTTACTTGATTAATAATCAGTTCACTATCCCCAAATACTTGCAAGCAATTGATTCCTCTTCTCCTTGCCCACTCTAAACCTTGTATCAGTCCTTCATACTCGACAAAGTTATTGGAACAAGAGAAACAAAATCTAAATGCAGTATAATATATATCACCCTATGGAGAGATTAGCATTGCACCTCCACCAGCTCCATTTCTGTTTCTGGAACCATCAAAGTACATTTGCCATAAGTCATCTTGCTGTGATGACTGCTATTCTACCTTCTTTTCAATGTTTGGGATCTCTGTTTTAGGTTCATGAAGAACATAAATGCCTAATCTAGCCTCTTGAATAAGTTGACTTGGATTATCTATGATTTTTTCTATTGCCCACTCATTTAGCAACACCTTAGGTATACATTCAGTTTGTAATTCTTGAACTACAACAAGCTCACTGTCTTCAAGAATCACACAATTAGCATTAATTGCACTTGGCACATAAGGCTCCATGTGATCCTTAGCCAATGACCCAGATTTAATTGTTACTTTTGTCCCATATCTGGTCCTAAAAAAGCATATGGGACCAATCAGATGATAAATAACCCCCATCTTTGTAGTGAAGTCCCTTGATAGGCACAAGGCAAAGAAAGGAAGTAAGTCAATAACGAAAACATCTTGAGGAATAGAAAAATTCGGACAAGCATGTAATGTGAGTACCAGATCCTTGACGACACCCACAATGTTAACTGTTGTTCCATCTAGTTGAAGCACTCCTTTCTCAAGGGGCTGGTATTTCAGTCCTAACTGATCTGCAATTTTCTTTGGCATAACTGAACTAGTGGCTCCACTATCAACCATGCAGTTGTGAACTAATTTGTCTCCCACAATCAATGTCACATAGAAAGGAGGAGGCTTAACACCCTTCCCAGACTTCTTTCCTAGCTATTTACTTTGTGAAACATCACTTTCTTTCTGTTCATTTGTGAAAACAACTTTAACTGTATGAATTGAAGGTTCATTTGTTGCTACTTTTTCAAGTAAGGTAGACTGTAACAATTCCTTTTGACCTGGAATTGCCAAGGAATCCCACATAGACATTGTGATGTTCAACTTTTTCATACTTTCAACAATATTAAAAGGCACTATAGAATTTATCTTATGTTGTCCTCTTGCAACAACAGGCTCAGTTTGCAAGTGAGATTGCTCTTTAGCAGCTGTTTGTGGATTTCTCTGCAAAATGTGAGGTACTTGTGATGTAGATGATTCATTAACTACTGCTTTCCCTTTATCAGCTGCCTACTCAAGCTCAAAGGCTCTTTTCTTTGATCTTGTGTTCGCAGCAATTGAGGAATCATTTGCATTTAATCCACATAACTCTTCACCTTGCCAATTTAGAAGAGTGGCTTCACTAGTAGGTTGCTCTTGCTGCTGTGTATTTGAAACACTCTGTACCATCAAGGCCTGATTAATTATTCCATTTGAACAAGTGGCATGATTATGTGGTTGGTTGCAAGGGTAGCACCATTCATAATCTATAGCCAAGTTATTCTGAACAGGAACAATATCTTTGGATGTGCTAAGAGGGGGAGGATTATAAACCTGAAATGGCCTTGAGTTAATATTTTTCCTTGCACCTTGATAATAGCCTTGGTAAGGCTATCTATTGCCTTGATACTGTTGTTGTTGACCTTGGTAAGGCTGATTTATAGCTTGATTCTATGGTTGGTAAGACCTATTGTATGACTGTTGTTTTTCTAAATTCACCAGTTTATTGCCAAAAGTCTATAATAAAATCTTAATCTTTTGAAGCTCTTGAGATAAGCTTGCTGAAGCATTTTCCTGATTTGCAACTGTTGTGATAGTAGCTGGAATAGCAGCTGATGACACTGGTGCAGCTGGTAGGGGTGTAAAAGGTGGTACTTGAAGCAACATACTAGCCTATATCTCAAGAAATATTGGCATTGGTGGCCTAGGGGCAATTTTACCTGCCTGAATCAAATAATTTTCTGATCTTATTGCTACTTCATAAGAATATGGTAGGGATACCCCTCCCATTGACTGTGTCATTACTGCTATCTCACTATTTATGGCTTTCAAATAATACAGAAAAGCATGTTCAAGAGAAGGCCTCACGGTAGCTGCAATCCTATACCAAGTTTTCTGAAATCTGAAGTTAAAATCTAACATTTTCTCTTGAGGAGCTCTTTTTATGGTTGTTAACTATTCAACCAGTGACAGGTGATCAGACTTGTCCTAAAATTGTTTATTTAACTTATCCCCTAATTCATCCCAAGTTGCAACTGATCCAACTTGTAGACCTCTAAACCATGTAATGCTTTTCCCTTAAAGGAGGCTGCAAGCAATCTGACAACTAAATTCTCTTGGGTTATATGGTGAACCCCACAGAGAGAGGCCACGTCTATAATATGTTCTATAGGAGTTGTTTGATCTTCTCCTGTAAAAAAGGATAAGCTCTTCAAAGCTGCTACAGGAATATCATCATGTTGGGCCAGGTTCAATGGACTACCTCCATTGAATGGCACAAAGGGTTGATTTCTGGCCATTTGCACAACTTGAGGATGATTAACCGGAATTGAGAGAACAGAAGCCAAGGTCGTGACTATAGCTGAAATAGCTTTGGAGGTTGGTTTGAAACTAGGTGGGGTTGATTGAACCCTCTTTGAAATGGAGACTCTCTTAATAGACCTACTCTGTCTTCTAGGTGGAGATAGTTGTAAATATTCAAAAGATTTAGAACTTCTTGTCTGAATCTTTTTCATGTAAAACTATACAACACTAGTTTTAAATTTTTCCCACATTGAAAGTCACCAGATATGCAAAATTTTTCCTCTCAAAGGCTTAAAAATGTTGGCAGCATATCAAAACTAGCAATATCTTATGCTTTTTCTGAATTGTCCAAAATGACAGTCCCACCGAGCATGCCAAAACTGTTAGCTCTAATGATTTGCACCTAGGTTGATATCAAATACAACCAATCATGAGTAACATGGGAATTTTCCTAGGGTTGTGGGTAGCCCTGTAACAGAAAAATTCCTCTAGAAAAGATGGCTCTTAATGATTTCTACCTAGAACTACTTTTCTTTTGAGGGGAAATAGGTGAGAAGCAAGTAACACTGAAAATGAAGACTGGGGAAGAACCTAGGTATGATAATGAATTACCTCAAACTAACTAATAACATGAGAAATTTGATTCTACTTCACTTGAGTTAACAGATTAACAGAGAACCCACATAATCATCTTTGTATATCTTTATAAAAACCTGATTTATGAGAAGGTATTAACACAAGACTCTAAGAAAGAGAGGAATAAATCCATAGCTTAAAACTTGTATTGCTTACACAACCCATAACCTATAAAATGGATATTCTTTTGCAAGAAAGGCACTTTTAGAAGAAAAGCAGAAATACATGGAAAAGTTCATAATTTCACAATTATGTTGATTAACTTCAAAGACCATGTACACTAACAAGCAAGTGATGAGCAAGTGATGAGAAGGTAGACTGAAACTATTACAAATTCTCAAGGAAAAACTTATAGTTTGCATGAAAGCATGAGTTACAAAATCATAGTGAAAACTAAGGATGAACAATCTCTAGAACTCTGTTAATTCAGAACTGCCTTACAATGATCAAAGAAAATGACTAAATAAGCAAGATTTGAATGAAGTCCCATCAAAATAGGAATGGAAACTTCCTTTCCTTGGATGGACTATAAAAGCCAAAAATATAGCTACCAGATTTGCTCCAAAAGACTTTCAAGATTTTTGAAAAAGTCAATTCTAACATAACAAACATGGAGGCACAACAAACTGATGCCTATATGCTCTCCAAAGCAATAAAAGTTCCTATTTTCGCTCCATACGTTCTCAAACTAACTCCTCAATGCTTGGCACCTCAATACATGCTCTCAATTTTGCATTTTAAAATAACACTTGATTAAAAGGTTTATAACTTCACCATTTTAAACAAATGTTTTACACCTTAAAGTCAAAAAAAACTTCATAATCAAGCCATGACCTTCTTAAGAAAATAAAACAAGAGGCAAAAATTAGGGAAAATCCCTAATCACCAAATGTATTCACTAGGTCAAGGGATTATTTAATTTCTTGTGAAGCTTAAATATAAAGCAAAAATTCTTTAAAATTGTGTCAGCCAAAAAATTAGGGTAAAACCCTAACACAAAACTAATAGCAAGAAATGCGAAAACATTTAATTTCCTCCGCCTTTGCATTTTTGGAGTGCACATAGCCACCAATGTAGTGTTTGATAGAGCTTCTTGAAGGACTTCATGGCAGATTTCACAGTCTCTGGTGGAATTTTCCTTTGCAGTTTTGGTCAAACAGTGATCTTCAAATACTGGTTAAATATCTTTTGGAGATTTTTTTTTATTCTGTTTCAAATTCAGGGTATGCTACAGAGTGCTTCATTTCTGGTTTATTTCTGCAACTATTGTGTTCCATGAGATAGTTTTTCTTTTAGATATTTTTCCAAATAGTCATCATGCCTTGTTTATGCTTTCACATTTTGCATACATGTCCAGCAGAGCATTCCAAACTGTAGTATCTACTGAGCATCACAAATTTTTATCCTTCTAATACTTACCATTCATTATTACATTGTCATATGAAGCTACAACTTTCCTATTTTTTCATTATCTTTGTGTTCTCTTTGAGCAGTATAGCACAGTGTCTTCTAATATCTCAAAAATTGTACTGTCTCCAACTCAAAATCCCACTTTAAAGAACCCTATGTATCTTGGAAAATGACTAAATTTTGTTGAAATTCAGGTATTATTCCTTTCCTGTGCAAATGGTGTCATTTCCTCCTGACAGGTTATCATCATTTCTCTCATGTCGCCATCACCACAGTACTCAACTCTCATTAGTAGTTATTTAGCAACCTTAACCATTTTTCCCTATATATATCAACCACAGGAATATGTTGCCTTGAGATAAATACTGATTATAGTTTGAAACTTAGTGACTGCTGTTAAAGTTCCTGGCGAGGTTTATGACAAGAATGGCTTGCTTGTAATCATGGCTTCACCCTGAGTCTTTACATCATTAACTACCTCCTTTTATCCTATAGCATTCCAAACTTGTATTTTCGCTGTATTTCCCAGACTTTATAATTGCTTTCATAACCATAGTCTCAAGCAAATGTAGAGATATGAATTGGAATATCAAAAACCCGACAAGAAGTGCATTTTGGTCTTTTATGAATAAATTCAAATGTTATCTTAAAAACAAAACATATTGCTTTGCTCTCACAAGACTACCTCTTTTATTTGGAAGACCACTTCAATATTTTCATTGTGCATATTACTTTAAAATGATGGTAAATTTCCTGCATTGGACTGTCCCTGTTTGTAATATTTACCCTTCTGAAGTATGTTGTGTCTTGATATTGCAACTGTGTTTCAGTAGGAAGGATTGACTTTTTTTAAAAAAAACTGTTCAATGTGTTCCTGTCTCAAATGATCACAATGCCTTCTATCTCTTGCTTTAAGATACACATTCATTTTTTCCTGTTTACTTACTGTCAATGCATTTATCACACATGGCTCTATTATTTTTAACATCATCTCATGATCTAATACATAATGGTTGTGCCCTTTATGTATGACATGATGTACCATTGTGTTTGATGGAATTTTTTTTTATCACATTGCTTCACTTTATGTGCCAAGACTTCATTCATTAACATCTGCTAACATATCCATCCTTTCATAATGTAAGTGTCCTACTTTTGATCTTTAATGAAAAATCCTGCCTCATGGTTATATTATGGTTGTGCATAGAATATCACTATGATGTTCAGCCGATACACTGTTAATGGATATTCCTTCTTAAAGTGACTGTCCAAAGTTGACTTTCCACTATAGTTCATGTTATTATGATACCTGTTGAATGATATTGAATATACCTGAAAGATCGTACATGAACGATGAGCTGGGCTCAACCCTTGTGGGAGCCACATTTACTCCACTCATATTTAATCAGATTGTTTGTACTTTTAGCTGCACATGGAACAAACAGTTAGAAAAACATGACATGTTTCAGATGTATTTGATCATCATTTCCTCTCTCTTCTCTGAACATAAGTGACTAGCTTGTCTGATGCATACAAAAATGGTCTATACATTGATGGGTCGATGTATATGTAGGATCGAAGACCGTCATTGTTTAGAACTCTGTTCTAACCATTGCAGTTTTTTCAGATGCAGGATATGAAAACTGAGAGTTGTAGAGGACACAAAACAAGTGATCTAAAGCTGAGGAACATGCAAGATGATGGACCTAAACCAATCATTAGGAAATTACTGGCCTTTCTCTCTATACATGCATTTTTTTTCTTTCAATCCATTCTTGTATATATTGTATTTTGTGCACATTGGACAAGCTATATCTCACGGCTCGTGTGAGATAGATCTTAATCTTTGAATCAATAAAGATATTTCTTTTAGCAATATTTTGTATGAATATTTTCAATATTGTATACATCTGTATAAATGCAACAATCTATTGCTGAAAATAAAAGCATCTTGATTCTTCTATTTATACATCTGAATGCAATATAGGAAAGATTTAATATAAAATGCACCTCATACTTAAAACTCACTCAATTTGATCTAAGAATAAAAAATGAGTAACAGGTCCACTACATGGCAGTTATGTTTAGTTGCATGAAGAATCTTTTTTCATTGGTTGCCTTTGACTTGGAGTGATTCCTCAACTGGTCATTATGGTGCATGCCCAGCTGGCGGTGTCTTCCACAACTTGGCATATCAAATCTGCATGGCAAAGTCATTATGCATAATAATTGCACATCTATAACCACTCTAAGAATCATTCATTAATCACATGCAAAATCAATATAGATAAGCCACATAATATGCCAAAGGTCATTAAATCTTGTAGAGATAGGATAATGTCAAATGTCAATGGTTTGAGGGAAACTTTATGAAAATACCAACATTTAATCATCATAGTTCATGTCATCAGCCAACAAATAGACTATAGATTCTACCCAAAACTAGACCAAAAACTAGGCTCATCACTCCCCCCAACCTAACATTTTGTTGGTCCTCTAGCAGAGGAAGAGTTTTTCTTCTGCTTAGTCAAAGCTTTGAAATTTGCAACTAAAAGTTGTCCAACATCAATGGATACAATACATGAATCAAGGTCCCAATAGAATCCTCTCAATCTATCAAACCTGTTCCATCTTTTCCTCTCTGTAGCAATTTCATACTGGTAGAATCTAAAATTTGGCACGGGCCACATGAGCATGGGTCGATGGAAAGTTAGGGGAAGCCAAATTCATCCCTATGTTCTCCCAATATCAATATACCTCTCAATTCTTTTTAGTGCTGCAACATAATTTTGGATGGAATGAGGCTCAAACTGTTTCAGCTCATTAGTCAAACTACTCCATCTCTGTGATAGACATCTCCTCATGGTCTCCTCCTTTGTTTTCTTCTTTACTTCATACTCATTGTAAACTTCCTCAATCCAAGGCATAATTATATTACCATAACTTGGTATGAGCAACATTCTATTCCATTCTCTGTAAATGTCTCTTGGGTTGCTTGATTCAGCTCTAACAGGCAGAGGGATATCAAATTCCAATTGCTTATAAGCACTATGTTGTCCCCAACTAATCTCATTTTGTACCCAAGACATGAATGATCTCAATTGAATATCCCCAACATACAACAACGGATTCCAATCATGGTCTTTTATGACAATGTAATTATGCAAATAAAATTCACATAGCAAATTCTTCATTTTGGGGGAGGCAATCCTATAAGCATTGAAAAATTCCATAGGGGTATCAATAGGAGGATTCAAACCTAAGGAAATTCTTGACATCTTAAAAGAGAGATACTTCTCTTTTAGGAGCAGAGCATAGACCCTTGGAGGGTCTCTACATTCCAGAATCTTTGGTGCCAAAGCTACCATATCATCCACCCGCTGCTTCAGGGTGGCAATCTCTGCATTTTTATCCTCAATCTCTTCATCCTTCTTTTGAATTTCCTCTTTTAATTTCTATTTTTCCTTTTTCCATTCTTCCTCCCTTCTTTGTATTTCTTTCCATAAATTCAAAATTGTTGCATGTACTATAAAACCAGGAGGATTATGAATGCCTACCAGTCTTTTTGTTGATGGTGGCTCCTCATAAAGCACTATCTGCATGGACACAAGCTGTCAAGTTATCTCTAGCTGCAAGGGTGTTGTTTCTTCTTCCTTTTGTTGCAGGGACTCTTGTTCTTGTTGTGGTTGTAGCAATTCCTGCTTTGGTTCTAGTTGTTACTAGAGGACTTCTTGCTCATGTTGTAGGACCTCTTGCTCATGCTAGAGGAATTCCTAATTTTCCTCCAATTCTTCTGCAATGTTAGCAAGATTGGCCAGTGTTATATTTGTTTCTCTCCTAAATATGTCTTCTTCTTCTTCAAAATTCCCCTGCTCCATTGGACCTTCAGGGTCCTTTTGTGAGGTCTCACTAAGTTTAGGGTTTTCCTATGAAGGCGTACCAATCGCAGGCCCAACTGGTCTTGATTTCCTGTGAAGTATCTCACGTTTTCCTTTGGTTGTAGGATGAATAGTTTCAGCCTTCATCTTCTTAGAACTTGGCACTTTTCTTTCTATAGGTTGTGTCTTAACCTTCCCTTTTATTATTTTTACCTCTCTCTGTTGTGCGCTAGTTTTCATCAACATTTCAAGTGGGATGTCATCATTAGAATCTGAGGAAGAGCTTTCTTTTTCTGAGTGCTCTATTCCAGAAGAACTAATTTCTATGGTTTCTTTTACTATAGGAGGATTCACACTAGAGCTAGCACTAGAGGTTGAAGCACTAGGAATGGCTTCAACCATGCTTACTCTCTTGCTAGACCTATGGGATTGAGGCAAAGCCCTAGGTTGCAAGTGATCAGGTCTAATTTGATCAACATTTATAATCTCTTCTCAAATCATCCCAAATATATCATGTAGAGACTTTTCAACTAACAATTTAATCAAGCAATGGTGGGAAACAGAATTATCCCTACCTTTTTGGGTCTCGGCCGCCATAATTGAGAGAATATTGTACAACACATTGGGCACATTCATCCTCCTTTCGTGCCTCATGTGATTCAAAATCTTGAAGTGGATAGAATGCAAGTTTGATTGGAGACCCTCACAAGTGATGTATTTGATGACATACATAGCTATCTGCTTCCACGGCCTGGGCAGAGAAATTTTCTTTGCACCATGTTTGTCTATGCTCAATGAGGGGTCGTTTGGCTCTATAAATTCAGCCCTAGGTAACCTAGCATCTCTAGATGTAGGGTAATTTTCATCATCAGTTGGTAACCCTATAACTTTTGCAATTCTTTCCTTTGTTGCCACAACTTCCAACCCTTTTACTAAGGCTTTTCCTTCTGAAAATGTCTAGGAAAATTTGAGGGCAATGCCTTCATCAAAACCATCCAACTTCAAAAAGTAATCTATCCATCCACAATTTTGAAATTCTACTAGGCACTATGCATCTTGTAGTAAAATATCATGCACCGTGGGTTCATTCTGAATTAACCCACCTCCCATTGTCTTCAATCAAAAAAATGATCTACAATTTTTCTGCAATTCCCCTTCTTTCCTACAATTCCCGTCTGAAAATCAAATACACTATCCTGAAGTATCTGCTAAATTCCAGTACCAACTTGCTAAATTTCTAGTGCCAGTGTCGACAAAATTTTCTTTCTTTTTTTTTGCCTTCTTGCTTGCAACTCAAGATTACAATAGGAAATAATGGCAAGAAAAGGAGTGATAAAGGGAAATTATGATAGGAAGAAATGGTGGTTGCAGTTATTGTCACTTCACCCATGCAAGCCGTCCTTTCACTAGGATTTAAAATCAGCTCATTTTATAATTTCTAACGTAGCCTAGTATGATTTGACACATGGGAAATAAATTAACAAAATATTTTCATATTTTTCTTTCCCTGACCCCCAACCTAAATTTTGACATGTGTCCACAGATGTGAGATGGCAGTGGTAGTTGACAGCTAATGATGGCATTTATGTGAACATCCATACTAACGTACAGTGATTAAATGAATGCACTTAAGAGATGATTAAAGATAGAAATTAATGCACACATACCTGAATGTGTGGAAGATTTTTTTCAAAGATCATGAATAAAGCAACACTTGCCTTTTTGGAGAATAAATTGAACAATAAATGAAGTGAAATGAGGTGAGGTGGAATGAAGTGATGGAAGAGAGAGAAAGGTGGTAATGGATGGGTGGATGGGTGGATGGATGAAGAAATGGACTTCCACATAAGTGAAAGTCTTTATTATGAAAAGTGTGTACCTTAATTATCCAAAAGGAGGGACACTAGGTCCACTTCCTTCAGCTGCAGGAAGCTCTGGTGTTGAATGTTGGATGAATTACTACAGGAACTCTTCCTTGGAGGCTGGCTTGTGGTATAATTTGAGGTGCTAACCATTGAAAAATAATTTGAATTTGATAGGGTCAATGGTAGTAGGCTAAACAACTCCATTAGGAAAGGCCTCAGCAACTTCGTATGGTCCTAGCCACCTTGTCTACAATTTTCCTGCATTGTCCTAGTATTTTGAGTCATAGAGCAATGGCTAATCTCTTGGTTTGAATTTCTTGTCCCTGATAAATTTTTCATGCCACTTGATCCTCTAATTCTCCACTACTTCTATATGTTGTAGGGTTGGTCTTGTTATTTCATCCAAAGAATTGAGCTGCATGATCCTTCCTCTCCGTGTCTCAAAAATATCCATCCCCAAATCTACTACAGTCTACAGAGTCTTATATTCAAATTCAACTGGCATCATAGTTGTTTTTCCATACAACAACTCAAATGGTGTGAATCATGTAGTTGTTTTCCATGTTGTCCTATAGGCCCAAACAACTTCTGGTAATCTATTTTCCCAATCTTTCCTATGGATAGCTACTATTTTAGTCAGAATGGCTTCAATTTCTCTATTTGTCACCTCAACTTGGCCATTAGCCTGGGGGTGATAAGGAGAAGAATTCCTATGCCTTATGTTGTACTCATTCACTAGTGCTACAACAAGGGTTGATGTGAATTGTGGCCCTTGATCAGTCACTATTTCTCTTGGGACTCCATATCTTGTGAAAATCTCTTCATAAAGAAACTTTGCAACCTTGCTATCTCTTGCATGCTTCATAGCCTTAACTTCTACCCATTTTGTCACATAATCAGTGCATACCAATATACAAGACTTAACATTTGATGGAGGGTCAATTCATCCCACAAAATCCAATCCCCACTTGTCAAAGGGTGTGATTATTACCTAAGGGAAAAGTGGCATTTCATCAGATCTGATTGGTCTGTCCATCCTTTGACATCTATCACATTTTTTGGTATACCTTCTTGCATCCTTGTGGAGTGTTGGACAGTAATACCCTATATTCAAAATCTTTATTGTTGTCCTTTTGGCTGCAAAGTTTCCTCCACATGGTTCATTATGACATGCATGCAAAATTTCATGTCTCATCTTCTCTCACACATCTCCTCATGACATGGTCACGTCCAATATAAAACAAACATCCAACAATCCAAGAGAAAGGAAAAGAGTTTTCAATAAGTGCCCTTTTCTCATTTGGAGAGAAGTGAGAAGGAAATCTACCTATGACCAAGTAATTGGTTATGTCAGCATACCAGGGTGTTTGTATAGTGAGGGGGAATAGATGCTCATCAGGAAAAGAGACATATATGGGCTAATTATTTTTTGATGTAGTTAGTCTTGAAAGAAAATCTGCAACAACATTGGCCTTCCTTGGCTTATCCAAAATGGCTATATCAAACTCTTGCATCAACAATAACCATCTTGCTAATCTTCCTATAATCAAAGTTTTATTCATGAGATATCTAATGGCTGCATTATCAGTGTGCATAAAGATTTGGTAGCCTATTGTGTAATGTCCGAATTTGTTCAGTGCATAGATTATGGCCAACATCTCTTTCTCTGTCACTATATAATTGAATTCAGCTCCTTGTAAATTTTTGCTAAGTAAATAGAATTCTCAACAGCTCACTCTTTTTGTCCTAAGACCACTCCTATGGCATAATCTGATGCATCAGTGTGGATGTGGAAAGGAAGCTCCCAATTGGGTCCCTTGAGTACAAGAGCATGAGTCAAAGCTTCCTTCAAGTCAAAAAATGCCTTGTCACAAGCTTCAATCCACTGAAATTTAGCATCCATAGTGAGAAGGGTATACAATGGTATTGCTACCTTGCTAAAATCTTTGATAAAAAGCCTATAATATCCTACATGACCCAAGAAACTCCTAACATCCTTTTGTTTTGCAGGTGTAGGAAGATGTGTGATTACCTCAATTTTTGCAAGATCTACTTGAATTCCTTTATGGGAGATGTAGTGGCCAAGAACTACACTTTCTTGCATCATCATGAAACACTTTTCACTATTTAGGGACAAGTTTTGATCTTCACATCTCTGTAGCACTCTCTTGAAATTTTACAATGCTTGATCAAAATCAGCACCATAAGTGGTGAAGTCATCCATATAAATCTCCATGCAATCATGAGAAATGTTTGAGAATATGCTAATGACTTTCCTCTGGAAAATTTTAGGTGTATTGCACAAGCCAAATGGGAGTACCGAATAGGCATAGGTCCCCCATGGATAGGTGAATGTGGTCTTCTCTTGGTCCTCTGCTGCAATTTGGATCTGGTTGTATCCGCTGAATTCGTCTAGAAAAGAGAAGTATTGCTTTCCTGCAAGTGTATCCAAAACTTGATCAATGAAGGGTAAAGGAAAGTGATCCTTCTTGGTGGAAACATTAAGTTCCCTATAATCAACACAAAATCACCATTTCCCTCCTTTCTTGGGAACAATCACTAATGGAGACACCCACTGACTATTTGAAATGGGGTAGATAAATCCTGCATCTAGTAATTTCTGCAATTCTCTTTGCACAATCTCTCTTAGTGCAGGGTTAATTCTTCTTTGTGGCTATCTTATTGGAGTGCAATCATCTCTGATATAAATTCTGTGTGTACAAATTTTAGGATCCAGTCCTTTCATATCATATCATGATAAAGAACAAAATTTTCAGTGCTCCTCCCATCTGAAATGGTCATGTCACCTAACCAACATCCAATGTATGCATCTGTAGTTGCTAACCAAGGCCTTCCAAGAATGATGGGATACCCGCCTAGTGTAGCCTTAGGAGAAAGAATCATAAAATCTGTTGGATACTCCCAGGAGTCTAGAACTACCACAAGATCCTCTACTACACCATCAGGCTTAACAGTAGAGCTATCAACAAGCTACAAGATAGTAGGAGTAGATCTCATGCTTGCAATGTTTAGTTGTTGCAGGATGTCTTTAGTCATTACATTGATCGCTACCCCTGAATCAATCAGAGCATTTTTCACTTGGATTCTGTTTATGACAACAACTACTATAGGACTTCCTAGGTCATTATACTTGGGAATAGTCACTTTCCCTAGAATGATGTCAACTAGTTGGCCCACCACATGAACTGTATTTGGGTCTTTCTTTTTCCTACCTAGCTTCTTGATACATGCTTCTTTGATTGCTTTGTCATAGATTAGAACATCCTTTATGTCTTGAAATAGGGGTATTTGAACACATATATGCTTCAGCTGATCCAAGATATCAAAGGTGGTATCCTCCTTTTCTTCTTTCTTCTTGGAAACTCAAATCTCTGAGGAAATGGTGGTTCTTGCTCAGTCTACTTGGCTTGGACTAGTTCAATATTTTTAGGTTCATTTGGTTGAATAGGATCATTTAGAGGTTCCTCCTCCTCTTCCATAGGAAGCTCAGTAATGATGGGCTTGGAAGGGGCTGGTAGGGTGGTTCCTGAATGCAAGTGGATATCACTTACACTCAACATATGCATGGAATTGATTTGAATCAATAGAATATGTAGGCTATTGTTGTAGTTTGTTATTTGGATTGGGTGTGGGCTGAGCTAGTAGCTAAGTAGGTTTAGGCGTATTTGAGCTTGGATTAGATGGTGGAGGCATTATAGCAAGTTTTTGGGGCTGAGAAGGTGGTTGCATGTAACTGGTTATCTTAGTAGGCCATTGTTGTCCTCTCCATTGATATTTTTGCTGCTAATTTCCTGAAGGTGGTTGCCAGTGCCCTTGAAATTGCTACCAATTCCCCCGAGGTTGTTACCATTGGGGTGGAGAACTCTAATGATTGGACCAAGCATTTTGAGGGTTAATCCAAGGCTGTGGTGGATATCCTCCATAATTGGGTGGATATGGGGGCTGTCATTGGCTACCAGATGAATAGGAGTTAAAATATGGTCCAACATAGGATAGTGGATCTAGTGGCATACCTTGTCTTGGAGACCAAGTTTTCCTTTGTGCAACATAGTAGACTTGGTCTTCTTCAATCTAAATTGGCTTGAACTCAGGTGGAGCTTGCTTGATTTCAAGGTTAGCTACCATCTTACATCTGCAATCCTTTTTTTTGTAGTGGGGGTAATACTCTATCAACATTGCTTCTTCCTCCTCTTGCTTCTTCTTGGCCTGAAGTGTATCTAGCTGAGTAGCTAGAGTTTTTATAATGTCCTGCTTGAAGTCTGCCAGCAAATGAGTGATCTCCATTTTTGAAACTCGACCTATAGTTGACTTACCCATGGAAGATTGATAAGCTCTCCCTTTCTTTGAAGCTGCCCTAGAGTAATTATGGCATATTTTCTTGATATCCTCCCAAGGAGTTTGAGAGATATCTCCTCTTGCCATGAGGTCCAAGGCATCAATTCAACTTTCATTAATTACTCTAAGGAAAAGCAACTTTTGCGAGTCCTCATTAAGTGCATGGTGTGGAGATTTTTGTAGGAAAAATAGGAACCTTGCAATGTTATCTTCCAGGCTCTCATCTTCCTTTTGTTGCATCCTGAAAATGTCACCTCCTCTCATGTCACTACCCCTGTAGTATTCTTTGTATTTCTCAAGGAATTTTGTCTTCATGTCTTCCCAAGTTTCCATAGTATCTCTTCCTAGGCTCATGAACCATCTTAATGCAGCCTCTTTTAGAGTGGTAGGAAATAGATTAAGCCTATGGGAATCAATATTATAATCATAACTCCTATAGAGTATGTCAAACTCAAATAAGAAGGTATTAGGATCTTCTGTCACAAGTCCATAGAACTTGGGGAGTGCTGAGGTAGGAATGTTCTTGATGTTGTCAACTTCACTCTGATGGGAAATGGGGAAAGAAAAGGTTAGTTGGTTTGGTTTGTTCTTATTTGCATCACCCATGCCTACTTGATGTGGTTCCAAGACAAAGGGGTTGTCAAGTTGATTTTGATCTTCAAAGGAGACTTCAAAATTAGTCAAATTAGGATATGTATTAGCAAAGGGATGCAGATCTTCTTCTTCCACTTCTTCTAGTAGGTTTTGATATTCAACTAGCTAGAATGGATGAGGATTGTTAGGAAGAAATATCCCATAAGCATCCCTTCTCCTTCCTCTATGCATGTGGTATCACTCACTATCAGTTAGCTTACACAAAAAATTGGTAAAGAATAGGGGGGTTCATTACTTCCTAAATGAGGAAATACAAAGAACAACTTCTAGAAATAGTACAACAAGAAAAATTACCAATGACTCCAAAAGACTCCCTAGCTTGACACCATCCCCAACAACGACACCAAAAAAATTGGTCTTCTATAATGATTTTAATAACTAAGCCTTTACGATCATGACTCAGAGATTGGACATCTAACCTAAATAGCTATCTCAATTTGGCTATGGAAATAGCCACATAATAGAATTATAGTGGCTACAGGAATAGTCAATGCCAGATTTCTAACTAAGTACTAAACAACAAGTAATACTAAACTAATGCTAAACTAATAGGATGGATTACTCACCAAGTGGACCCCCTTGGATAAGTATCCTCTAAACTAATAAGAACTCAAGTGCTTGAACTTAGAACTTTATTTTATTCACTGTAAATCATGCATACAAGAAAGTAATGTATTTGTATCACTGAAACTAGAGAATGAGAGTAAAATATCAAATCATGTAACCTCCTAAAGAAGGAGCATCAAATCATTATTTATACTACAGCTAAATAAGGTAGTTAACTCCACAACTGGGAGGATGCCATTTAGGGAAAATAGGGGAAAGTGGAGTGATGGCAGTTACACATGCATGGAATTTGGTCAGACATGAAAGTCCAGATGCAAATCCAACACAATATTAATGCCCATGCATGCTCAATCATTAAGGTCCATTACAAGGTGGTTACGTTCAGTTGCATGAAGAATCTTTTGTCATCGACTGCCTTTGACTTGGAGCGATTCCTCAACTAGTCATTATGGTGCACGCCCAACTGGTGGTGTCGTCCACAACTTAGCGTATTAAATCTACATGGATAATTTAGTATGCATAATAGCTACACATCTATAACCACTCTAAGAATCATTCATTAATCACATGTAAAATCCATATAGATAACCCACATAATATGTCAAATGTCATGAAAGCTTGTAGAGATAGGATAATGTCAAATGTCAATGGTTTGAGGGAAACATTATGCAAATACCAACATTTAATCATGAAAGTTCATGTCATCAGCTAGAAAATAGACTATAGATTCTACCCAAAACTTGACCGAAAACTAGGCTCATCAGCACTCATTCTGATGACCTCTCGATGATTTCCAAACAAAAGGAATTTGGAGAGAAAGGAATGGTGCAATGATCATTATCTTTTATCTATTGTGCTTGTTGGATATCCTTGTAATATAACCTTGGTCATGTGTGCTTTGTTTGGGTGTAGGGACAGTGTTTTAGGTGTCTTGTTGACCACATAGGAAGGCTTTCCTTTCTATTTTTTGGTTCGAGATGTTTGAAATATCTAAACTGCATTTTAAACAAAGTTCCATATGTTAGGTGTGAACAGGAGTATTCCTATCTGATTGTCGAGTCAAAGCCCATCACACTAGGTGCGGTGCCATCCTGGTTCTTTATACATTGATGCATCGTGCCTATGTTTGTTATCAAACATAAGGTAAATAGCCCTTTTAAAATCCCAATTCCTAATAAGCAAATCATCATCATTATCATTATCATCTCTAATAGTGTCAGCTTGTTGGATCTTATTTCTTCTGTCTTCTTTCTGTGGTAACATGGTACCATGATAGTTAATCAAAAGTATCACCAATGCATCCATCTTGTATCCATAAACCATCAACATACTGCATATCATATCATATAAAAAACATTAATCATCTCACTTGCATTGCATTTCATCATTGCATAATATAGATTAGTTATTCTAAGCATCTTATAAACCATACATTTGCATCCATTACATAATCATAAAAACATCATCATGTGCATCGTCATATTATCATATAAACATTATCATATCATGGGAATCATCATATAATCCATTTACATAATTACATAGGAATCATCATATCATCATAAATGTATCATCATATCATAATCGTAAGCATCCATATCATCCATCCATACATCATTATATCATACATATTGGGAAAGATACTAAAAAAAAAGGAGTACAACATAACATCTCATACATCTCATAACATGTATCATCAATCATTAGGTGCATAATATAGATTTGCATATCATATCAGTTGCATCCACATCATCATAAAAGGTACATATAAAAGATACTAAAAAATAAATGCATCCATAATCACTGCATCACATCACATAAAAGCATACATTGCATTACATCACATTGCATATAGAACATCACATATAGAAAATTAAATGCATCCATCCATCATGCATAAATAAAATAGGGCACATCTCATATATCAACTCAACTCATATATATCATCAATAGTGTAACTATCATGGTATAGAATCAGGATCAAATGTCATGTGTATGAATCAATAAATGTATACAGATTCCCATGGGGCTATATAAACAAAGCCCGTGGATCGTAGAAAAGTGGTGTTGTTGATAAAAAAATGTGAGCTAGCCCTAATGGTTGCTCCCCTTGCCTAGATGTCTCTCGAGCTGGTCCTACCTCTACCCTGTCTGCTATGATAAATCTAGCACCCAAGCTACTTGAGGCACTGCCTAATGATAATGAACCCAATAATACTTTGCCTCTCTCACTACATCTTGGTACATACATACCGGGATTTTCTTGCCATGTGCTATCATGGCCATGCTCTCAAGCTCTAGTCGTCGGCCCACCTCTTGTGCTAACTGTAACTCTATAGCCTGTCTCTACTACTCAACCTAATATTGCTCTACTTGGGCCTAATATCTCTCAGCCGTCAATGTGGCAACCTATGCCTAGAGTTGTTGAATGAGCACATCCCTCTGATCTAGCTGAGATGGTGGCAATGGTGGTGGTTGTTGCTCATCTCTTTGGGGTGGTTGTTGTGGATCCATAGGGACATCTCTCTGCTAATGCCCATGCCCCTTATCTCTCTTGCCTCACTGGTCTAGAGGTGGCTCACCTCCTCCTCTACCTATGTCTCCATTTCTATCTTCATCCCTGTCTCCTTGTCCTCCTCACCCCCACCATCGCCCTGAACCTACTATCCAACCTTGAGGTCTCCATCATGGTAAGGTTTCCCCTAACACTATCAATCTAATGGGAGGATGAAACCAATCACGGTATTCCTATGTGGTTCCTATTTCCACCTATCCCTGATCATATGGCCATGGCCTCGCCACCAGCTGCCTAAAGGACTCTACGACATCCTCTGGAGGGATTGTCTGACACCATGTGGTCTCCCTTGTAGTATGAGTAAATATGGCCACGTACTGGTCATCGAGTCTATCCTAAGTATCCCTGAACTACCTAGCCACCTGATCTGGCAGATAATGCTCAATCATGGTGTGCTCTCTACCTTGCATGAGCTTGTCCTACCTCACATAGAATAGCTGTTGAATGTTGTCATACCAGGCAGACATACCAATCCAAGGCCTCCATGTAAAGATAGTCATCTCATCAATCACCCTCCTCTAGTGAGGGATGTCGGTTGCTCCTATGTATGTAAAATTCAAGCCACCTCTGTACCACCAGATTGTTGGGTCATCTGGCTCCATGTCAACCGATGTAACCCATGGAAAAAGCACTACAATGTGCTCCCAGGCCCAGATGTGCAAAAGTGTAACTCTAGCCCGATGGCCCTGCTATCATAGTAGGTGAACTCATGCAAATCATAATAAAGTGAAGCTAGCATCACTAGTCCCCATGCAAAGCACTCCCTCATGTGGAGCATCCACTCCTAAGCTGGACCCCATCCTGGGCTGAAGTACCTACCCCATCGATCTGGTGCTACAAGTCCTTAAATGATCACAACCACATTCACTCAGAACGTGGACACCCAACCTCTGTAACGCTCTAGCTCAATCTAGCCCTTGGAAAAGATAATCTCTTCAAGCCCCATAACCTCATAGCAGACATCTATCCCAAAATCCATATCATAAATGGGCCACTCTTCATGGATGGGAAATCTAAGAATACACCCAGTTTCCTTCAGCGTGACAGTCACCTTGGTGGTAGGGAAGTGAAACAATGATGTCTCATTGTGCCATCTCTTGACAGCATGGTCATCATGCCAAGGTTTGTCTTGATGGTGGGTGCGTATGAGACGTACCATAGCCTGATCGCCCTAAGGTGTTCCTGAAGCAACTCATGCAATCCAGTCAATCTGTTGAGAACTGTGGATCGATGCTCACATGAATGAATGGGCTCCATGTATTCCTACACCAATAAAGCCACAATGTCAAGTTTTGTAAAAAAATGGAACCCCATTTGGAGTTTGCACGATCGAAATAGAAAAGGCGTTGATGTTTGGAAGTTCCAAACTGTGTGGCTGGAACCCCCTAAATGCTAAACTCTGCCATGACATTGCAATTTGACTGTGGACCCTTTTGACTCAAAATTCTAATTTCCAAACTTGCTCATTCTGGTGCCATTTCCATATGCAACACCATTTGGAGTTTGACCCCTAAGTCCCTAACTAGACCGCAACGGTGCCATTTGCAATAGCGATGTTGTTTAAGGCTGTGCAACACCAATTTAACCCTTTTGCCAGTATCAAACTGCACCGTTGGACTTGTTTGGCATTCTAAGCCTAATAAATGCACACAAAAATCGAAAGGACAAGATGGGTTAGGGTCACATACCGGTGGTCCTGCACCTGGAAGTTGTTGGAAGACTCACACTCACTCCAAAATGTGACAAGAAAGCATTCTTTGCACCATCTCGAATGAAGTTCAGAGCTCAAAAGTAAGGAATTTCTAAAGGTTGATTGTGCAAATGAATTGAAAGTGATCCCCGAGGGCTATTTAAGCATGAAAACTGGGGTTTTCTAACTCTATTTAGCCATCAAGCTATATTTTAGACCCCCGATCTTGTCTTCACCTAACTGAGGCTCCCTTTGCATCATTTTTTTGTATTTTGGCACATTTTTGGCATCCGAGAGCCTTTATGGACCTGTCAGGCAGCTTGTCCCTTTTTTTTGCAAAATCACACAAAAATCCAAATTTGCGTCTGATCTCTTGAGGGGGTAATATACCAACAAAATTCTTATCACTGGGGTAGCAGCGAGGCATCTAAAACAAAAATTAAAAAAATTGAATTTTGATCTTGGCAAGTTTATTCTTTGAACCAACGTAGCAGGTACATTGCTTCAAAGAGGGGAAAAATGTAGACACGTAAAATCTATTGATTGATCCTATACACTTGATCCTGATTTACTAACATCGTTCGTCATGAATCATCTCCTTTACTAACCATTTAATTGAACAATATTTATTTGATTAAATTTATCACATTTAATTTGTTAATCAAATAAATCAATTTTATCTTATTAGATCATTCTCTTTTATTAATTAAATAAATCATTTTGTTTAATTAATCCTATAGTCCCTCTCTTAATTAAATAATTCATTTGATTTAATTAAGCTCTAAAATCATCTCCTTTAAATTAAATAAATTAATCTTTACTTGATTTAAATCTAATATCATCCACTTTAATTAAACAAATCCAACTTTATTTAATTAAGTCTAAAATCATTATTCATCCCATTTTGATTTATTTAAATCCTAAAATCTAAATCACAATGTCAAATCAACTAACTTCCATTAAAATTAATCAAATAAGGATTAATGCTAACACTAATCATTCAAATCCTCTAGCTTTTGTAACTTGTGCATGCAAATCAATTTAATTGTTTTATAAATTCTTCTATTTTATTCAAAAGGGTATAAAGTTGGAATATTCTTCAAATTTGAATTTTCCCTCCCACATGTCTTTTCCTCCAACTTGGCATTTATTTCTCTTACAAGTCCTTTTTCTTGAGCCAAGTGGCAATAACTCCTCTTCCACATCTTCCTCCACGAGCTAACTTTCAAATTTCAAATCTCCACCTAATAGCATTAATGTGCACATTCATCAAAATGTGCTCCACTTCTCTCCACTCACATGTTGACAAGTGGCATTGTGCTATTGGTTGGTGTTTGATCCCACATTCATCCCTTTTGCTTATTCTTCCATCTTTCTCTTCTATAAATAGAAGACTCTTTTACTAATTTGGGATCCACAAGTTCATCCACAATCTTAGGAATTTGATCCACAACTTATGCAAAGTTATCATCTTCATTGCTTTGAGCAATCTTCATTCATTATCATCCATTTTCATAGTTTTTCATCATTTCATAGCTAGGTTATGGAAAAAATTCATCAAGGAGCATCAATTTTCAAATTTCATCATCACGCTTGATTAGGAATTGGGAAAGTGCTATTTTCCACATCAAAATAGCACCGATTCCCCCATGGGATTAAGAGTTTGAGCATTGAATAAGATTTGATAGCTTTTATTTGTGTTCTTCATGTTATTTCTTGTTCTTTGCATTTCAAATAAATCTTATGGGGAATGATGTTTCTAACTTGCATATTGGATTAATAATGTGTTTGTTCTTTGTGTCTAGGATCACCATTCACAATGTCCATGCAAAGTTTATCTTCATTTCATTGACGAACATTGAGAAGTTCACTTTCTTTTCATGATCAAGTGATGTTGCGTGATATGTGATCTTAGGTGTTTTTGTTGTGCCAACGTTGATGGGATCAACTTCTTCAACTAGGAATGTCGACTTCTATTGATATTCAAAAATAGGGAGATTGAATCCTCCATCCCCAGGCACCTTGAGGAGATTTTCACTCTTAGATTCATCCTTTATTTTTCTCTTTTCAGGATTTGATAGAGCCACATTGTGGTTTTCCCTAGGGGATCTCATTTTGTTTTTTACATTGTCTTTTTCAATTTTGTGACTAGAGGACACAATCTCCCTTTTGAAATATGCTTCTTGTTTGAGTTCCATGACAAACCTTGCTTTATGATCTCCTACTGGTATATCAGTTCAAAGTCCCATAAACTTTGCAATAGCTTCATCATTTTGGAATTGATCCAAAATAGGTGTATGGTGTTGTTGGTCCCAATCTATTAACTATGGGTAGTAGAGGGGTAGGTTGTCATCGTTATCTAAAAAGCTTATGAAATTTGTCAAAATTTTCAATATTGCTCTAGAATCATTCTCCCATTGGGTATCTAGGTCATCATTATGAGAGGTGAAAAAGGAAGGAGAATCCCATTCATACTCATTAGAGTCTATTTCATAAGTATAGTCTTTGAATGTAGGTTTTCTAGTGTTGGTATGTGGTGACTGATCATGCTATACTGTATAGCCCATGGTATACTGTACACCCTAGCCCCCCGTCATCAGCGAAAAAGGAAAAATATCTGAAAAAGAAAGAAAACCGACTTTGTAAAACCCTAATTCTGGAAGCTTCTAAAAAGCTTGTTAAAAGGGGTTGGGATGGGGGTTACAGTATGAAGAAAAATGCGATTATTCACAAGATTGTAATAGGTTTTTCACTGGATAATAAAAGTATTGGATGGCTGCGGTTTGGTGGATGTAGCCCAGATTAAGATTGAACCGCGTTAAATTCTCGCGATGTTATGATTTATTACGGTGTATGTTTTAGTTCGTTATTATTTAAATGCGCATTTAGTGGTAGATATCACGCCATCCTCTAACCCTAACAAAGCGTTACTCGAGCGAGTTGTGTTTTATTATTATGCATTATTGAAGGTCTGAAGGTTGAGTAGAATAATAAGCGAGCCGAGGTAGAAAGGTTGAGAAGTTTAATGGGGCCGGGAACTACTCGGTTATGGAAGATGCGAATGGAGGACTATCTCTATCGGAAAAGGTTATAGAGCCATTGGAAGCCAAGAAACACAACGACAATGTCCGGATGAATTGGGAAGTCTTGGATAGAAAATTTCTTAGGGTGACCGTTTATACGCTGTCCGGTGGCATTCAATATTACAACGACAAAGACAACTCAATTGATGAAACCACAGCTTAAAGTTATATGAAAGAAATCCCCTTTAAGCTTGAATAAGGTATTTCTTATGAAGCCGTTTATTTAATATGAAAATGGTAGAAGGTAAGATTGATTCTTGATCATTTAAATGAGTTTAATATCACGGTCTGATCAATTTACTTCTGTAAAAGTAAACTTTGATGAAGAAGTTAGGGCTCTTTTGATTCTGTGTTCTTTGCCTGAAAGCTGGAATAGCTTGGTAATGGCTGTTAGCAATTCTGTTTCTAGTTCGAATACATTGAAATTTGATGATGTTGTTGGTGTTATTTTGAGCGAGGAAATCCATAGGAAAAGCTTTGGTGGAACATCCACATCAGGCAGTGTTTTGAATGCAGAAAGCAGGGGCAGAACAAAGGAGAGAGGAAACAATTATGGAAATCATGGGAAGTCACGAGAAAAATCAAAGGACAAAAGGTCCCAATCCAGAGAGAAGAGGGATTGCTGGTACTGTGGTAAGCCAGGTCATTTGAAGAAAGATTGTTGGTCTCGGAAAAATAAAAATGGAGACAAGGAAGGAAGCAAAGAGGCAAATGTGGTAAGTAATAAATCTGATGAGGATGTTTTGATTCTTTCCCTTGATAATGCTGATGATTCTTAGGTATTAGATTCAGGGGCTTCATTTCATGCTACCCCCCATAGAAGTTATTTCCTTGATTATGTCCAAAGGGATTTTGGGCTAGTTTATTTAGGAGATAATGAACCCTGCCAGATTGTTCAAAAGGGAAGAATCCAGATTAAGTTGTAGAATGGGAATCATTGGCTACTACGTGAGGTAAGGCATGTTCCAAAGTTAAGCAGAAATTTAATTTCAGCAGGGCAACTAGATGATGAAGGTTGTGTTGTTATATTTAGTGATAAAAATTGGAAGGTCACAAAGGGTGCCTTAGTAGTAGCAAAAGGTGTGAAAGTAGGCACCTTATATCTTTGTACAAGACATACTGTTCCTTCTACTTTAATTGTTACAGAAAAGGGTCAATGTTCAGGAACAGTTGCTGCCGAGTTAGCGGTAGAAGATCATACACAATTCTTTGTGGACTACGAATCGACAGCGTGGCATAATAGACTTGGGCATAAGTGCAAAAAGGTATGAAAAGTACTTCATTCAAATAATGTTTTACCAAGGTCTAAAATGTGTTAATATGGATTCTGTGAAAGTTGTGTGGCATGGAAAATATAAAGAGAGTAAGTTTTCTCAAGGATGGGAAGTAAAAGAAAGATGAGAAATTGGAGCTTGTGCATACGAATGTATGGGGACCAGCTCGGGTATCTTCTCTCGGTGGCTCTTTGTATTATGTTACATTCATTGATGATGCAACTAGGAAGGTATGGATTTATTTCCTTAGGCAGAAATCTAATGTATTTAAAATTTTTAAAAAATGGAGAAACTTGGTTGAGAATGAGATGGGAAAAAGGTTAAAATGTCTCAGATCTGATAATGGTGGTGAGTATTGTAGTAAAGAGTTTGAAGATTATTGTTCCTCTAATGGTATTCGTAGGCAGAAAACGGTTCCAAGGACTCCACAGGAAAATGGAGTGGCTGAGCGCATGAATAGGACAATAATGGAGCGTGCACGGACTATGAGATTGCATGCTGGGTTGCCTTTAAAATTGTGGGCAGAGACTGTAAACACTGTTGTTTATTTAATCAATAGAGGTCCTTCTAATCCTTTGGGTTGTGGTATTCCAGAGGAAGCATGGAAAGGTAAGAAGGTGAGTTATTCTTTTTCTCAAAACCTTCAGTTGTGATGCATTTGCACATGTAGATTCTAAAAATAGAACCAAGCTTGATGCAAAATCAAAGAAATGTGTATTTGTTGGATATGGCATTGATGAATTTGGTTATAGGCTTTGGAATTTTGAAAATCAGAAAATTGTGAGAAGCAGGGATGTCATATTCAATGAAAAAGTGTTGTACAAAGATCTGTTGCTACCGACGCCGGAAAGAAAAGAAAATGATTATGTAGTGTTGGATGATGATATTCCAAACAATGATGTTCGATGGTTCCTCATCTTTGAGGCAACACTTGGCAACAACAAATACCACAAACTCTGAGTTAAGATGATCTTCCGAGTTAAGTAGACCTCTAGAAGATTCTCCCCTCTTTGTATATCACTATTCGTATTCTTGTCTTTGGTGAACGAGAATATTATGATGAAGCTATCTGGAGGTGGATACAAAGTTAGGTGGGAGCATGGAATTGAAAGAAATGGACTCCTTGTGGAAAATCGAACTTTAGGATTTATACAGAAGTTGCCTACTTGAGTAAAAGGCTTTACCAAACAAATGGATTTATAGTGAAAGAAGGAGGATGAGGTAAAGAAAATTTAAAAACCCAGTTAGTTGTAAAGGGATTTGCAGGAAAAGGGTATTGATTTTGATGAGATTTTTCTCACATTTGTTAAATGATGACTTTATGCATTATTGTTTAAAGAGTATTTGTGGCTGCTGAAGATTTGCATTAGAACAACGATGTTAAAAACAACCTTTCTCCATGGTGATTTGGAAGGGTATATGGAGCGACCACAGGTTGAGGGTCCAAGGTAGGAGAAACTAGTGGATTGAAGGAAAAGCTTATATGGCTTGGAAATAACACCTCGGCAATGGTATTTGAGGGTGACAATTTTATGGTAGGCAAGGCCTACGGCGGTGTAGTCGTGTGTTTATTTTAGAGGTTGGATAGTAGCTACATTATTTTGTGTTTATATGTTGATGATACCTTTGTAAATCGTTAACATGGACCACATAAAGAGAGTTTAAACAATAGTTAGCAAAATCTTTGGCTATGAAGGATTTGGGGGCAGCAAAACAAATCCTTGGTATGAAAATTTGTAGAGATAGGAAAAATAGAAAATTGTTTTTATCTCGGGCTAATTATGTTGAAAAGGTGTTGCAGAGATTTCATATGGAGAATGCAAAAGCTGTCAGCACACCTTTGCCTAGTCATGTCAAATTGACTAAGGATATGTGTCCAAAGACACAAGAGGAGGAAGAAAAAATGTCCAAGGTACCATATGCTTCAGCTGTAGGCAGTTTAATGTATGCCATGGTATGTACGAGACCGGATATTGCACATGTTGTAGGAGTTGTTGGCAGGTATTTGAGTCATCCCGGAGTTGAGCATTGGAATGCGGTAAAATGGATTCTCAGGTACTTGAGAGGTACATCCAATAATTGTTTATGTTTTGGGGGCTCTATCTTGATTTAGAAGGCTATGTTGACTTAGATTTGCTTGAGGGATATAGATACGGGTGGAGTACCACGAGGTTATGTATTACGGTTTGGTGGGACAACGGTGAGTTGGATTTCCACCAAGCTTGGGAGGAATTGGTTTACTTTATCCACCACAGAGTGGGAAATTATGTTGCTGCAGCAGTGGCTAAAGGGAATGATATGGCTGAGGCACATGGAGTTGAAAACAGGGCTGGGAAGTAGCGTTTCTGAACAAGCTAGAGTGCTATGTGCAAGGGAATTACCTGCATTCTAAAACAAAAACACATCGGTTGCGATATCATTTCATTGATTAGGTGTTGGAGGATGGGCGGGTTAGAGTTGGACAAGATACATACGGTGTCAATCCGGTGGATATGTTTCACGAAGGTATTTGACAAGAAAGGGAGAAGCTAAGGTCCTCTTTAAAGCTTAGGTTGGTCTTCAAGGATTAAAATTCAAATTATACTTGAACTGGCGGGGTCCGGGTACTTATTTCCCGATTAGGGCTTATTTCCGGCGTGTTGTCGAGATCACGACCTCAAAATTGGGAGGTTGTGATGGTGTGGGCGATCGGTCTCCAAGTGGGAGGTGATTGTTGGTATGTAGTGACTGATCATGCTATACCAGCCTTAGCCCGTAGTCTTGTACACCATGGTATACTTTTAGTCATCGGCCGAAAAGGAAAAATCTCGAAAAGAAGAAATAACTTTGTAAAACCCTAATTACGGAAGCTACAAAGCTTGTTAAAGAAAGGGAGGTTGGGATAGAGTTACGATTATGAAGAAAATGCGATTATTATAAAGATTGTAGGTTTACCTTTGGATAGCCGAAAGTATTGGATGGCTGCGATTTGGTGGATGTAGCCCAGATTGGGTGAACCACGTTAAATTCTCTGTGTTATGATTTATTCTGTGTATGTTTTAGTTTCTCTGTTTATTATTTAAATCTGCATTTAATTGTTAGATATCTGCCATCTCTAACCCTAACATCTAGGTCAGATGGGAAATACACTTATGCTAAAGCTTTCAACTAAGTCCTCAATGTGTAAATCATTGTCTATAAGATGGTTGATATCTGATGTCTTAACTTTAGTAGAAGGATCTCCTTTCTTAAAAGAGGTAAGTCCAGTGTTTGGAGTAACCATGTCTATCAAACCATAACCTAGTCCCATGTTCTTCTTTATTTATTCCACTATAATAGGTTCCCATCTACCTTTTTTATGTCTCCCATGACCACCTTTTCTAATTTATCCCATTTGTTTAGCCATTTGATACCCTTTACTATTAGGATAAATTAGAAAGGGTTGTAGCTATTTTGGTTCTTCTTGGTCTTCTTTGTAGATCATTGATGAAAGGTCTTCTTTAAATATTTCCTCATCCTTCATATCTCACCACTTGGTAAAGATCATTGGTTTGGCTACCATTTTTACTACTTGGACATGTTTAATCTCCTTAGGCCCTCCATAAATTTTTGGTGTTGGGGGAAGCATTCCAATGCAAAAGGCTTAATTGAAATGATAGTTCTCGTTACCTTTGTCAAGTACTTGAATCTTGGACTTAGATTTTGGTTTCTCACTTGATAGGGGTTTGGCTGAGGTTGATGGTAGTGTTGATAGGTCAACATATGAGGAGTGAAATCACATATCATTACTAGGTATATGTTAATTTTTTCTATATTTCTCCTCCAATTTTGCATAGTAGTGGAAGGGTTCAAGATCAGTTTATAAAGTAACCTCCTTTCCTTCATGAGGAAATTTGGGACACTAGTGAAATGTCAAGGGAAATACTTGTAGTGCATAAATCCATGAGAATCCTAGAATAAGGTTATATGGTAGCTCAAGGTTCAGTACTTGACATGTTGTTTCTATTGTTGTTGGTCCTATCTGTATAGGTAGCATGATTGTCCCTTCTAAATTTATTTCTAGGTCGTCATAAGCCCTTATAGTGATGCTCTTGCCCTTGTGAATTACATCATCGTAATACCTCAGTTGCTTAAAAAATTTCAAGGTACAAATGTTTAAACCTGCAACATTATCTATCAATACTATTTTGACCATATGTTTGTGAAGACCAACCTCCATATAGAGATCTTGGTTGTGGAACAAATTCTATGAAAGGTCTTTCTTAGAAAAGACTAAATGATGATTGGCCATGATTTTTCCAACCATGGATTGAAACTGATCAAGATTGAGTTCATTAGGTACTGATGCTTCCAAATATTTCTCTAGTATTTCCCTATGCGTAGGTGACACTTTCAAAAGCTCTAGGGTGGAGATCAAAGTGGGGGTCTTCTTCAGTTTTTCCATAATACTATAGTCATTGGATGACTTAGTTGTGGGTTTAGGTGGAGATCCTTATATTGTGACTTTCCCTCAATAGGTAGTTATGTTACATTCAGGGTCCTTGCTTGTATAGTCAGCAAATTCACCCTAGTGTTATCTACTTGGGAGAGGGTTCCTAGGACAATATCACCGTAGGTGTAGTTGGCGTTGTGATAGTCTTGTTCTTTCCCTTTGTCATTTTTCTTTGAATGGTTAGGAATTGGATTTGTGTAGATTTGGAGGTATTTGTTTCTAGGATGGTGTTTGATATCAAATTGTCCTTTGTCAATTAAGTCTTTTATTATATGTTTAAGTCTCATGTATTTATTCATCATATTCCCCTTAATCTTGTGGAACTCACATAAGTCTTTTTCATTGTACCATGGTGTTTTAAAGCTTGGCTCTTCGTAGTTTGGATGCTCGTTGACTTTGATGAGTTTTTGTTGAACTAATTTGTGCATGATTTTCTCAAGCGTTTATCCTAATTGAGTAAATTTCCTACTTGGCTGGTTATATTTTCTTTGTTTCCCTCCCTTATTTTTCTGTTGGCTATCCGATAGGTTATTTTGGGTATAGTTGAGTTTATGTTTTGTATGTTGTTTGGAGTGAAGCTTGTTTTTGTAACTTGAGGTTTGTTTTGTGGGACATTGGGATTTTTCATGTTCCATATAGCTCTAGCATCAACTACTCCATCATTGGTAACAATTTTTTTTTTGTCCCAAATCTTGGGTTTCTCATTCAAACTAGAAGGGTTGTCTTTTGAGTTGTTTAGCTTAATAACTCATCTTGCTATGAGAGATATTTCAGTGTGTAGTCCCTTTTCAATAGTCTCTTTGAAGTTAGCGGGGAACAACATGGTGAGTTGGTAGTTGATTTCTGCCTAGACATTGGAAACAAATATATCCACAAGTTCTTTGTCAGGAATAGGCCACTTGCATTTACTAGTTTTATGTCTCCATCTTTGTAGGTAGGATGTAAAGGATTCCCATTGGCTTTGTTTAATCTTGTAGAGGTCAGTGATGGTGAGATCCTATTCTATGTTGAATGAGAAGTGATTCACAAACTTATTATTCAATTCATCAAAACAACTAATACCTAGTGGTAGATGGGAGAACCATTCCATAGCGTGACTAGTAAGACTACGTGGATAAATCCTTATTAGGTAAGAATCATTGTTTTGCACTTTCATGCAAGCTATCGAGAAATCTCACACATGTTCTACTGGATCGCCCTTCCCCTTCTACTTATCAAATTTTGGTATTTTAAAAAAATTTAGGAAGGGGATCATGGTGATAGAGCAATCAAAAGGGAACAAACATATATCCTATAGAGTGTAGGTCTTCTTTGGTTTTCTAGTCTATATGTCCAATATCTTTTGATTTAATGCTTGTAGTTGCATGCCTACCTTTGTGTTTGGTATGTTTGTTTGTGGACCCTGTGCATAGTAACCTTGTTGTCCCTATTTGGTCATAGGTTGGGTATTGTGGAAGTATAGGACCTTGGTAACCATGTTGTGTGGAAGGAGAGTTAAATCCCTATTGTATGAAAGAAGGATTAAGTCCTTGTTGAATGTAAGGAGGATTAAGTCCTTTTTGGGTGGAAGGAGGGTTATGTCCTTGTTAAATGTAAGGAGGATTAAGTCCTTGCTATGGGGAAGGAGGATTAAATCCTTTTTGAATGTAAAGAGGATTAAGTTCTTGTTGTATGGAAGGAGGATTAAGTCCTTGTTGAATGGAAGGAGGGTTAAGTACTTGTTGGATGTAAGGAGGGTTAATTCCTTGTTGAATGTAAGGAGGATTAAGTCCTTGTTGTGGGGAAGGAGTACTAAGTCCTTGTTTTGTGGAGGGAGGGTTAGGTCCTTATCGTATGGAAGGAGGGTTAAGTCCTTGTTGAATGTAAGGAGGTTTAGGTCCTTGCTGATTTTGTTGAAGAGGGGTACCTTGATAGTGTGTTGGTGATACTCATTGTTGTGGTTGATTCTGTTGAAGGGTACCTGTGTAGTGCACTGGTGGTAATCCTTATTGTTGGGATGAATTATTTTAAAGGTTACCCTAGTAGTGCGTTGTTGATACACCTTGTTGTTCAGATGAATTATATTGAAGGATACCTTGATAGTGTGTTGGTAGTACACCTTGTTATTGGGATGAACTGTATTGAAGGTTCCCATGATAGTTTGTTGGTGGTATGCCTTATTGTTGGGATGAATTGTATTGAAGGTCACCCTAATAGTGCATTGGTGGTACACCTTGTTGGAATGGTAGGTTGGTTAAAGGATCAAGATATGGTGCAATATGTGGCATGTATTGTCCTTTTGGGGGGTTATTACCTTGTGGTATGTATTGAAATGGACCTTCTTGATATTGTTGGGCCACTACTACTTTCTCAATTTGGGATGATTTCCTAAACAAAGGGTTGTCCATTGGTTATATTTTAGGTTGGTCATTGCTTTGTGAGAAGATTGGTGGCATGTTCGAATTCTTCATTGGTTTGGGTATTTTTCTCACAATTGAGTTATCCCCTAACAGAATGAGGTTAGGATCCTTAAGACTTTCCACATTAAAGTCTATAGGAAGCTTAGCACCACATTGTGCTGATTTGGAGAAATAGGCATTTGGATCCTTTCCTAGTAGTTTTTACATTAGTTTAAGTACCTTGGGATTGTTGGAGTGATGAAAGAATTCTTCCTCATCTAGTTCTTCCTCACTATCCACTTCTTCTATGACCATATCTTTGGGATTTTGGTTTGACCTATCCATCATTTCTTGTTGTTTACAGACTACCTCCTCCTCACTTGGTGGTTGGTTTGATGTTGTCTTAAATGCGGGTTCTTTTCAAGGAGTTACAAGATCACTTGGCCTACAACCCCATGGTTCACATCATTGGTGGTATTTTTTGCGGGCATGCTAGAGCTGCTTTTGTTTGCTTCCATATTTTTTATATGTTGTGATCACATAGTTGTCATAAACAAGTGCCAAGATTGTGAAATTTTGTGATTTATAACCATGGAGTAAAAGAATGATTTGTTTTTGGGATTTTTTCTATTTTTGAGTGTTTTTTGGATGTCCTATTTTTAAATGGATGGTATCTATTGCCATGCAGGATGTGGTGATATGATCCTTCCGACCGCAAGATTTGCTTTTCATTCCTCTTTGTCTAGGATATTAGCTACGTTTATCAACTATGTTGGTGTTTCATTTCTCTCAAATATGAAACTTCTCAAGCTATCGATAATGTATGTTTGTTCACCTTCAATTTGCAAAAGACTTGGTTGTATGATAGGTTTCGTAAGATTTGGTTGTTGAACTAGAGTAGCTAGACACCAAATGGCCATAAAGTGAGTGGTATTTGGTAAATGAAGCTATTTTTGGGATTCAATTATTTAAAAGACTTGGATTGATATTTCACTTCATTTTTCTAGAGGATATGTTGCAAGAAATTTACTTGAACTAGCCTTGAGGTTCATGCAAATGTAGATATCTTAGAATTTTGAGTGAAGGAATTATCCAAGTTGTTTGTTTTGAATTTGAATCCTAAAAGTAGGATGGAGTGTTTGTTTTTGCAAATGGATGATGGACTGATGTAAATTATGATGTATTTTGGGAGTCTAACTATTTTGTTCTCACATGTTTTAACCAATTTTAAGATTAGTTTTTCATTTTCACTAGAAAGTAGGGCAAGAGCGGCAGTTTTAGAACAATAGTGGTATTTTTTGTCAAAAGCAGCCAAAGTTTGGTCTACTGCAACCAAATCTAAAAGGCAACTACAACGATTTTTCTCAAAAGTGGTTGTTATGTGTAATTTTCTAGCTAGTGAATTGTGCAGGAAAAAGCAGTTGTTTTGAGAAAAAGTGGATAGACTTAAGTTGGTTGTGGTTCAGATAATAGAACAAATGTGACAATATTAAGATCAACTACAGAAATTTTATGTCAAGTGCATTCAAATTTTCAAAATCCATAAATTTTTTATAGTCATTGTCAAAAATTAGAGAGAAAAAGCGAGTTGTTTTAGGTTGATTGCAGCCAGTTTTAGATCAAGTATGATAGAAACAGTAGCAATGGTGGTATTTTGTGTAGATTTATTTTCTAGTTTATGTTTTGGCAGAAACTTTGGATAAATTTATAGATTTGGTGTCTCGTTTTGATCTGATTTTTTAATTTTAGAAAGTGATATCATGCAACACAACAATCAAAACTATTTGACCTCAAATTTCTATAACTTTAAGCACATTTATTTCCACAAAAGCTCAAAGTTTGTGGAAGGTGAAATGCTAAAGCCATAGTTTCCAATGTTGACTTTGTTCTTATTGTGACTTGAAATGTAAGCCTAAATATTCAAAAACCTTTAGGGATATTGTTTTAAGATATCCTTAAGGAGTACAAATATAGGGCTCTTTTCAAAGTATTCACACTAAGTCAAAAGGGTTTGATGTTTCATAACCATGTTAAATGCTTGTTTTGATGTGTTCATTTCAATTCAATCAAATGTTTGATGTTTCAATGTAACCAAGAGATTTGGCAATTTCGTGAAGACAATTTACACCCTAGGGATAGACATGTTCTCTTAGGTGGGATTACCTCATGCCCCAAAGGGATGATTTTACATGCAACGAATGGAGAGTTTTTTTAATCTCAACCATAAGTTGTACTTGGTAAGTAACTTCTTCGAAGTAAATTCCAATGCACCACTTCAAAGAATGTTTTTGGCTAAAAAGGTGGCTTCTACAACATTCGTTTTTAGTAATGCTTAGGGGATCTAACACTTTGATAGCATCCAACAAGCCACTTAAGGCTTTAACCAACTTAACAGGGATCAATATACACAAGGTACCTCCCCTTCCATGAATGGCAATAATAGAAAAGTAATCACCAATGCACATTGGTTGGCATTTAGCCTTGACCATTTATATAGCAGCCCAAGTGAAATACAGTTTTGAGTTTCCTTTGAGTTCTCCAATGCAGGATGTGTCTCAAAAGGTAGGACCTCTAAAGGTAATTCTTTGAATTAAAACAAGTGCTAAAATCAAAAAAAAATTCATCACCCAAGATCTCCTAAAGACGTGAGGGGAGAGGATAGACACTCAGTTTACATAACACAAAAAACACAACATACATTTCATTGCAATATTCTTTTTAAGCCCCTCAATGGGTGCTATCCAATAAAAAAAATGAAATGTTTAGAAGATAGAAAATTATTTTTATGTGCACCAAAGTGAAGCATTATGGATTTCAAACAAATAGATAGCAATATACAAGTCATAAAGTATTTTTCTAGTTTTAAGCCCAAAACTGAGTGTTTCTAACAATCCTTGTCTTAATTGGTGAAAAAAATGAAATCGTGCATTTCGTCAACATATTGAAAGATTTGGTAAAAAAGACAAGCATTTTTTAAGAGCGACAAAACAATGTTCTAATCTTAGAAAACCTTTGAAAAATTCTTTCTAGAACACCAAACCAAAAATGTGTGAGTTTGTACGGTTCATTTTTATAGCACCAAATTCAAAGTTTTCTAAACTAGAAAGATTTTTGAACACTCTTTCTAAGCACCAAATCAAAATATTTTTTAAAACTAGAAAGCTTTTTGAAATATTCTTTTTCAGCACAAAATAAAAAAAAATTCTAAACTAGAAAGCTTTTTGAAAGATTCTTTTTAAGGAACCAAATTAAAGGTGTGTGAGTTGTGGGGTTCATTTTTTAAGCACCAAATTAATTTTTTTCTAATCTAGAAAACTTTTGTTGGACCGTTCAACTTCTCTACAATAAAATTGTTAGTTTGTTCTTGGATAAACACATGCCATGCTTCTGCAAATCCTGCATAAACAATGTTAGAACCCTTCGAACATTCAAACTAAACAATCATTAGTATTAGAAATCAAAAAAATAACTTAATATATTTTCAAATCAAAATAATAGAGAGAAAAAGCATGCAAATTAGTTAAAAGAGACCCTTTTGAGTGTGACTGCTGACCCGTTTTTGGAAGCAAAAGTGGTCCAAAAACTCAACTATGAACTTTTCATGTGCATAAGTAGTTCAAATGTGCAAAGTTGGACCTATTTTGCATCAAAAGTGGTTAGGAAATATAGAAGTGGCTGAAAAAGGAGTGACTATCATAGGACCGATAGAATGACCGCATAAGTTTTTTCGTAGCTTATAAGTAAAAAATTGGAAAGTGCATCTACATTCTGAAACCTGCAAATGCTCAATAAAAACTCATAGAAACATTAGTGTTAAGGACCATGGTCCCACTAGGCATGCTAGAATCTGTAAGGGGGAAATCAGATATAGCGTGAGATAATCAAACATAAAATCTAATTCAAATGAAAGATTTAGATTCATAGCCATTACTCATGAAACAAATATTTTAAGCTACAGAAATCAACTAACGAAATCCTAAGATAGCATAATGAATTCAAAAATAAAGAAAACTTTACCATCCCATGTTGAAGTTTATTTGAAAATATGTTGGATTGTTGTTGTATCAATGCAAAGCCTCCATTTGTGCATAGTAAAAGCTTCAAAGTTGTGCGATGATGATCAAAGATGTATGTAAAAGCTTTCAAGAAATCAATGATTAATTGGGAATTACTTCATTGTGTAAAAGAAGTCAATTATCCAATCATTTTTTAAAAGAAATGAGATTGTTATATAGATTTTGTGTTTCAAAATGAATGCTCAAGATCGCATGGTAGAATATCTTGATCAACAACTCAAATCCGTTGAGAGGAATTAAATGGGAAAAATCAGTGGATTTTGATTACATAATTAGTGTGATTGAAGAAATCAATTTGAGTGTTCAGTGGAATTGAGGAAATCATAATGAATTTTCAGTGGGATTGCAGAATAAATGAATTAGTTAGGAAATAGATGGATCAATTGGCCAATTAGAGTGAGCAATTAGGGGATCATAATTTGCTCAATCATGAAAGTGGGTGAGGGCAATTAATCAATTGATTTAATTAATTAAGCCTTTTTGAGTTAAACGTTCAAGTCATGTTTGACTTTTACAAACTTGCATTTGTTTGTTTTGACATTTTTGAATGATGTTTTCAATAATTAATTTAATTATTCAAGTTTAGGGGAAAGTGATTTAATTAAACTATTAAGTGATTAACAATTTAATTGATTTAGTGGAACAAAGTAAATTAGTGACATAAATGAATAATTGATGTTATTTAATTAATTAGGAAGAATAAAGTCAGATTAGGATTTTATTAAATAAATGAAATTTATTTAATTAGTCAAAAGTGATGAAAAAGTGAATTAATTAAATAATGTAATATTATTCAATTAATAGAGAAAATTAGGATTTTTGATATAATTTATGTAAAATGTAGTGATATTAGGTGATAATGATGTTGATGATGAGAAAATTTCATCTAGGTTATGCAATATATGTTAGGTCATTTTTACATGTCTACATGTACCTTGCCTTAGCATTGATCTCATGCGACTTGATTTTTGCACTTGTACTAGGACCATTTAGAGGTGGAGTGTATGTATTTAGATAACCATTCCCAATCTCATATCCTTGAGTAGAAAAATATCCTTGCATCTTTGTCTTCCAAAATGCATATTCTAAGCTATTGAATCTAGGATATTCCAAAGGAATCTTGTTCACCATCCCAGATCTACCTCAAGTGGTTAAGCTCTTCTTCAAGGAACCTTGCTCTGATACTAATTATTGAAATGAACAAGAAAACTGAGAGTGGGGGTGAATCAATTGTAAAAAATTAAATCTTCAAAACCCTCAACAATAATCAGATCCACAAGCATTCATTAAACCCTTATTTTGTGGCATTGATTAAACATGAAATGGAGATAACAGAAACTAAAATCACAACACCATGCATAAGAGAACACCAGATTTATGTGGAAAACCCAATAAGGGAAAAACCATGGTGAGGATTAGCTCACAATATAAGTAATAGCAAACTAGCACAAAGGGGCTCACTCCTATAATAGGACACACTGTCCAAAAAGGCTCACAACTAGGGTTCATTTCCATAGAAAGAATACAATAAGATAGGAGAAGAATGTTGCACAAAGAAAACACTTCTCAATGAAACAAGGAGTCCACCACAATTGCTCACAAACTTTCATAGTCTCACATGAAATATTTTGGATGCCTTCAACTCACTACCTTAAGGAACCCTAACATGAAATTTGCACCGTTCTGCTCAATTTCACATCATGCACATCACTCGAATCAATCTCACATTTGTCTTACTTATTACTCTCTTTTTCACCATCTTGCATCAATTCCATACATATTTATATCAAGCTCTACCTCAAAACCTTTCTCTAATGTCGACCACTAGCTATTATACATTCAAATTCAAAATAGGTTGGCACCTAAACATTCCCTTAATCGATATGAAGGAAAGGAAACCTACACAAATCCTTAAGTATATCCCAAATAGATCCCAAAAAAACTTCAACATTCTTCCACAAGCCTCACATGTAGTGTTAAACATAAGGTCGGCCAACACTCGTGCAAGACACCATAATCATTAAGTACACGCTTCCTTAAACCAAGCTGAAAGTTTCAGACAACCTAATTCATTTTAACTCAATCTAGAATAATCCAAGAACCACTTAAGATTCATAAAACACTTCATCCAAGGATGCATCACAAATACTTTAACTCAAAAAAATGGATAACCTTTAATTGCATATTGATAAATGAAACTCACACTATACTACACTAAATCAAGCAAAAATTTGAATACATAAAGATAAAATCATTATAAGAATCTTCCAAAATATGCACAACCTGAAGCCAAACAATAGAGAAACATGGAGAAAATACATTTCTCCTAGACCAAAGAAAACATCACTGAATGTTCAACTGGTTCACACACTGGTTAAAATATCTCACAATGTACAATGATCCAGAAGCACAAATTTTGAATATAACAACTTTTAACACCCTTGAATAACCTGTAAGATCTACATAGGAATAGCATCAACATAGAAAGAACACAAAGCACAATATTGGAGCACACTATTAACATTTGCACAACATAGTTGCCTTTGTTTATTAAATTTTCTCAAAAGCACTTGGAAACCAAGTACCAGAGACATCACCTCAGCTCATTACTTCATTCCAACTCATCTTTAGACTCTACAATAAAAGAATAGCTCCATGTACTCACAACACTTCCTCAAGGTCTCAAATACACATGCACAACCTGTTTTCCTCTTTTCCACAATTGTCATAATATCCTCAACATCTTCATTCCATAGTTAATATTAATGAAAACAACAATCAGTAGACTTCTTGTTGACATCAATGAAAAAACCATCATACTTGCAATAAAATGTTTGAATTTTTATGCTTTTATGATGAAAAAATGAAACCCTACATGAGAAGTGCAAAACAATGCAATGCAAATCCTAGATCTAGTGTTGTATTAATTCATATTTTAGAAGGTTTATTATGTCAAAATATTAGGTTTAGCAAAATGAAACATTGGAAGGGAAACCCTAATTTTAATGTATAGAACCTAGGGTTGATTGCCTCCTTTTCTAGGGTTTTATTAAGATGGAGATCAACAAGGCATATAAATTGACTTTCAACCATGAAGGTGAGCCAATAAAACCTAGATCTCCATCCTATTGAGGATTGGAATGGATTGGAATTGATTTTCTATGATTAACCTAATTAGACTATATGCACCAATATAAAAAATGTACAGATTGCAATAGCAATTTATATGCAGATTTAGGAAGTGCAAAGGATTGTGTACTTTCTTACAAAAATTGGTTTCAACCACTATTGGAGGATATAAGCGCCCTAGGGTGTATGGGTTCTTGAACGGGTGTCTTGCTCAATTTTTGCAATCCTCTGATGTCATATCTAAGGTCTCTCTTTTTTCTTACAGAGTTGTCAAATCACTATCAAATAATTTTGTAGGTGAGTTTTCATGAGTTGACAAGATGTAAGGCCTTAATTGCAACAATGGATATTTTTTCTTCAAACTTCCTTCAATCCTCTCTAAAATTGAAACCTACACATTCAAAGAGATGGAAAGGGTTGTGCCATTTAGGGGTTTGTCTTATTCAAACCTCATGTTTGTGTTTCTAGCTCCAAAATGGTAATTTTAATGATAAAATGATAATGAATAGGAAGGAATGATAAAATCACAAAGTGCTGCAACTCACTACACTTCAATGGATTCATTAAAGGACTAAAGTCATTTATATCACCTCAAGGTCTTGGATCTTGCTTTCTTGATTGCTTGAAACACTTTGGATACCTACAAAATTGGGGTTAGCCTTAACAAAACAATGATAATATGACAACATGAACTCACATAAACTTTGACATGATGTTTGGATCTTGAATTTCTATAATAAAGCTTTGAGATGTTTCTCTTGACTTTCTCTTGAATGATCTTAATGTTCACCTCTTGCTAGATAATTTCACTGGGCTTTCAAATGATGCAATAACTAGGTATTTATAGGCATTTATTCAATTTCCCACAAATTAAATCCCAATAGCTGACATTTGCAATTTCAATTTTGAATGTTAAAATACTGACACTGACATATCTAGATTTGGTCCCCAAAAAAAATGGGGACCCATAATGCCTAGGACAAATGGGTCCTAACCCTATTCTCTAGGACATTAAGTATGAGGGGAAAAATATTGATTAGATGCATTTATTCAATGCTTGCACTTTCTTGGAAATTGGTAAAAATGGGCTATAAAATGCATAATTAAGAAAATTAGGGACCCAATTAGGCTCAATAATTTATGGGTAGAAAAACATAGTGTGAAATTGTCAAGAGTGATGATTTTTATTGCTACAACATTGAAATTAATAAAATATAAATTAAGAGAACTTGAAAATATAAATAAAGAAATCAAATCAAACTCATAATCTACCAATCCCACTGCAAACTTGAAATAAAATATGATGTGTTATCTCTTTGCCTTTGGATGTGAATATTAAACCTTAGCAACATAATAGTACAAACTTGATTGATGATTGATTGATTTATGATTGGTGATATATTTTGATAGAGTTGATTTGCATAAAAATATGAGAACTAAAATAAATAGAGAAAATACTATATTTATAGAATTTCCAAGGAAAAATATAATGGGAGAGTAGGATAAGAATAAATAATTTAGTTAACTAGAAAATTAGTGGAGTCAACTCAAATAATAAATAGAAAATCTCCATTTCAAATCATTGAGACAATATTGATTTATTTGATTTATTTGGTGGATAATTGTGCACATGAAGTTTCCAATTTCATGCTTAGTTTTTTATTATATAAGTAGGGGTTAGGGCCCTGATCCCATATAAAAATAGCCAAAGAGTCTAGTGTAAGCGGCAATTAGACAAGAATAGTAAAATAGAGAAGACAACCAACGAAACAACACTACATCACCACACCCCACATAGCAAAGAACAACATCAACCAAGTTTCATGGGGTCATTACAAAAAACCTTATCTAAGTACTAGTATAAACTTAACCAAAACATAATATCGTTAACCCATATACTATCAAAAGGCAAGCTAAACCTATCATAAGTTTCCAGATAGCACATAATCATAATCAAAGATTAATAAAATATAATAAATGTTCAGGCTTAAAAATCCCATATCATTCTCATCATAAAGGAAACCAAAAATACCAGTCAACCAAGTACACATAAAAACTAGGAACCATGACCAAAAAAAGACAAAAAATTAGGAATCCTCTATATGACTCCAAGTCTTTTGTGTTAGAAAACCAAGATCTGATTGCAAACCAAAATAGACCTTCCATAGAAGAGGAAAACGAAAAAGTAGAAGCTTTGCATAAAAACATGCAATTTGATATATTCGATAAGACCATTAATTACAAGAGATAATTTGCTTTATAAAAGCAAAGATGCAACAACCTAATCTTATCTTGAGCAACAAGATAACTCGATAAGATAAAGATAAGATCCTATAACCTAGGAATTAAATAATGCCTAAGTAAACTTATGCAAGCGTAATTAAATATTAATTACACTGACACCCCCCCATAAGTGCAACTTAGGGAGAAGAAAATTATTATGAAAATATGAGTCCTGGAAACAAGGCCTGATCAGGTACTCATGTACAAATGTAAAGAGAGAGAAACCCCCCTCAGTGAGATGAACTGCTGCGAAGAAACACTGGAAGAGCTCTGATGAAGCAACACTGTAACCCCAAATCCGACAAGCAAGGAAAGATAGTTCTATTTGCAAGATACCAATCAGAATCACAAATACAACAGCAGACCTGATGCCAAGGAACACTAGAAACTCACATACTGGATCAACTCTGGGATCTGCAAGCAACAGTAGATGAAAAGATGAATGGACCCATAATGATGAAAAATCTGGAAGTTGTGTCTCACGAAGCTAATGCCAAATTGAAACTAAAACTGCCCATAGGACGAGTACCATCAAGATTCTGGAACATTAATCATTAAACCATGACCTTCAAATGAGAAAGATATGAACCAATGCGGATCAAGAACTGTAAAATCCCAATGTGAAGTGTGAACCAAAGCAAACCAACAATGTGTCCAGCGAAGCAAGAAAGAAGCTAGAAGGAGACAACAGGAAACCAGAAAAACTCATACGAGCTATCACCAACATGAAAGATGGATGCAAGAACCCCCCTTAATGGAACTTTATATCAGTTCATTATTACAATACCCAATGATTGCATAAGGAGATAATGCAAAATTACAGAAACATAAGTGAAAATGCAAACCTAGAGCACGAAACAAAAAAAGAATGGATACATAAAATAAGTTACACATTTTTTGGAAATGACCTCAGATCTGTATAGAGGCCAAAACCATCTTTTTGATGCTGCAAAAATCACGAAAAATGGATAAGCGAGTCAAAAGATATGTGTCCTGAAGTGAAAAAGGAAACATCTAACTTCCGAGGCAAAAAAAGAATCAAAAAGGAAAAACCATAAAATTACACCTACACTAGTGTGTAGAGCATCAAAACAGCTTTCCAACTATATCTCGTTTGCAAAAAAATACCTCCGTATGTGAAAGTTATGCTCGTTTCCGTGAAACTGCTCCAAATCTGCCCAAGTAGACCTCTAGGAGCCCTCAGGGGCTAAAAAATAAAGCCCCTGGTCGCCTAGGCGGACCAGGGGGATGAAGCACATGTTCTTGATGGTCTTTGAAATGGTTTGGAACCTATTATAATTGTCATCTTTTTCCATCATTCTTTCAATTTGCTCTACCCTCTCCGTGAGCATGTCAATTTTCAAACTCTCAGAGTTAGGAGAGTTGTTGGTAGTCAACTCAATCTCCTCCAAATCAATCAAGCTATCATTTACTTTTTCCTTCTCCTCTACTTTACCAAGGTTAGTCCCTTCATCAGTGCATTGCTCCTCATCTTGATTATTCTCTTCTTTTGCTTCTTGGCTAGTGTCCTCGAGCACATCAAACTCTGAAGTACCCTTGTCCTCTGAGAAGTTCATTTCCTCAAGGCTATCAGGTACATATTCCTCAGAGGAGGATATTTCTTTGTCCTTCAAGGGTTTCTCATGTAGATTATGAGCTAAATTCTTTTCTGGGGTGGTGGCGAGAGTATATTTGCAAATTTCCCTAATTAAACCTTGATCCAAAGGTGGATTTTCCCCATTATCTAGACTTTGCTACAATGATGAAAGGAGAAAGAAGGGAATATTAATTTTCTCAAGGTGGAAAATTTGGTTCAGGATTGGAAAATGGTACCCATGCATGGATTGAAATCTACACTCAAGAGTGAAATATTTCATTACAAAAAAACTTACATTGTGTTATGGAGGCAGGAGCTACAACCTTGAATAGACATTTTGAAACATCTGAGCTTTTTCCTTGGCCTCGAAAAACTTATTGATGTAATTTTGGTAGTTCCCCATGGTTTTTTTGGAATCTTTCTTCCTTTTGTATTTGAGACTAGTGGGTTGAGCTATAAGTTTTGTGTCAATAGTGAAATGAAGCCCTCCCAGGTTTACCTCACCATCCTTCCAAGAATTCATAAATTTGTAACTAAGTTCCTCACTGTAACCTTGCATAGCTTTGAAATATGGGGTGAAACTCACTTGTTCAAAAAGGCTCCACAACTTGGAATTCTATCTCAGAGAGTCATGCTTGCTCGGTTCCATTCTCTTTTTGTGTCCTCTCATTATCTCTTCACTAGTTATATTGTCATTGTGCAGAAGAAAAAAGTATGCCCTTATACCTTTCTCATCAAAAATTGAGATCACCAACAATTTGAAATTTTTAATGTTCAGGATAACGTTAGGGCTTTTCATTTGGAGAGGTAATGGTTCAAACCCACTGGTTATGATTTTAAGAAATTTAGATTTATCACAAGGAGATAACTCATGCCTTTTGTTCAATCCTTTATTAGGAATGAAATCACCCCCATCATAACAAGGCATAAATAAGCCTTCTTGATTACACCCAATGCTATCTGCCTTGACCTATATGGAAACATCATGTTGCCAATTCATCAAAACATTTTCAATGGGTTAGGCGATTGAAATCATGATTTGAATTTTTTTAAACCACTTTCCTTTATTATCCAAGCATGAGCCTTTCATAAGATTTTTTCTTTCAATCTTGTTAGCTTTGTACTTCTGAAGATTTTTCATACCAGGAGAATCATTAGGGGTCTTCATTTCCCTATACTCCAAATTCCCCATAGCCATTATGAGAAAAAAGAAATTAATAAAGTAAATTTAACATAATAACTCATAGCACCCTCCATCAAAGTTAATTGCTATCAATCCTAGTATGATTATTTAAAGACCCAAGTTTTTCTTTAAATAAAATCATTTTGATAGGACTTGAAAATTGTTGAAACTCCCAATGCATCTATTATAATTGTCTTAGACTTGCATTAGCCATTGTGTTAGCAACCATATCACCTTCCCTATACACATGGCCAACTTTATAATTTTGGAAGGTTTTCAAAGTTCTCTTACAATCATCCAAAATGTCTTTCAAGTCCCAAGGCACATCAACAATATTATTTAAATAATCAATAATCAGTTTAGAGTCTCCTTCAAAAAACACTTTTGTGTAACTTTTCTCCTTCATACTATGTATGCCTGCCCACATAGCATATTCCTTGGCCATTTTTTTTTTTGCAACTTCTAGACCTTTGACATATCCTTCAACAAAATTACCTTGGTGATTTCTGATTATTCCTCCTCCACCCATCAGTCCCAGGTTACCTTTTGAAAAACCATTGAAATTACATTTCACCCAATCCAATTTTGGATGTGTCCACCTAGTATTCTTCCTTTTTAGCTATTTTGTCTAGTTTATATTTATTAGGTCCTATGAGATTCCCCATAATTGCTTAATTCTTTATTATTTGTAAGAAGGTATTCTTTTAGAAGGAGTTTATTTATTGTTGTTAATATTTTCTTGTATCTATTGTCTTATGCACATGTATAGATATTTATTGTTCTTAGTTGTATCCCTAAAGACTATGTTGTTTCATTCTTTCCATAGTACCCAAGTGAGAAATGGGGGAACTTGCTTCCAAAGATCAATAATGATATTATGACAGTATGGGCAGAAATTCTAACATTCTATAAACATATTTATTGAGGGGGGAAAACCCAATCTATTATTAGTTTTTCATGAAAAAAGACCAAACTTCTTGAGAGTAGGGACATTGAAACAACAAGTGCATGATTATTTCTTCAGCTTCATTACATAAGTAGCACTTATTCACCAAATGGAAACCTTTTTTCTAAGGAGTATCTAGAGTAAAAATATTACCATGATCCATTGACGTGGACTAGAAGCAATTGACTTTAGGTATTAAGTTCTTTTTCTAGACCATTTTCTAGTCAAAGCCCCCCTTAAGAATCAACAGGTTTTCGAAAACTTCATAAATAGATTTGACTAAGATTTTTCCCAATGGACATTTTTTCCATATCTATTCGTCTTCCCTATCTTTCAAAAAGATATCAACTTCACCAACCTAATGAAGAAGAAGGTGCAAGCCAAGCTTCCACTTATGTTGTTTATCCCTTCTAAGAACAATTTCATTAAAATGATTGTTGAAATTTTTTCATCAGGGTATTATGTCATCCCAATTGTTACAATTAGTGACCATTTTTCCTATAGCCCTTATCATCTTGAATTTAATATATTGGAGAATATTTTTTGATGAAAATGGAGAACAACTTGTTCAGGCGTCTTCCTAGAAATCAGTTCTTTGACCATTCCCTATTCTCTTTTTCACTCCTTGTTTTAGGGATCCTCTAATCTTGATCAAGTTATTCTAGAAAATAGATCCATAGCAAAGATCTTCCCACAAGAGGCAACCTTGATCCTTATTATGTAAGTATTTTTCCTTAAGAATTAGGACAAAATCTTTGGCTCCTTATAAAAGGAACCATCCCATTTTTTCCACTAAGGATTTATTGAAAGTTTTATCCTTCGAATTCCCAAACCACCATCCCTCTTTGGAGCAGAAACTTTAACCAATCCAACAAGATCCAGCCTTTTTTCTCCTCCAATCTAGACCAAAGAAATCTTCTTTGAATAATTTATATCTTTTTAGCTATAAAGGTCAAGATGTTAAAGAGAGAAAGGTAATAGACAAGGATATTTTGTAAATATTCTTTCAACTATTGAAGTTTCCCTGCATTGCTTAACAACCTTCCTTTCCATCTTGCCAATTTCTTCTGAATATTTTCAAGAATGTGATTCTCGTAATTGCTATAGAGTTTTTTGGATATGAGCGGGAGGCCAAGGTATGTAGCTGGAAGATCATCTTCCTGGCATCCAATAATGTTCAAAACTCTCTTTTATTACGTAGGCTATGTTGAAGAAATAAATCTTACTTTTATGATAGTTAATGTACTAGCCTGAAACTTTTGCATAGTTGTCTAATATGTCTTTCCACTATCTTGATTCCACCATTGTAGATTCCCCCAAAAGAATATTTTCATCTAAAGATTATTGATGGGTGGTTGGGGATAATGAGGAAGCAGCCTAAAACCTCTTCATCTACTTTGTATCAAGTTGTTTTTGAATATTTCTTCCCAGAGCTTCAACAACTATAACAAAAAGATATGGTGAAATAGGGTCACCTTGTCTTAATCATCTTCCATAAGAGAAGAAACCTTTTTGGATACCATTAATTAGAACTGAACATTTTGGAGTTGTCAAACATGAGATAATTAAGTTAAGAAATATTCCCTTAAATCCAAACTTTTTGAGCACAACAATGAGAAATGTCCATGAGACTCTATCATAAGCTTTTGAGATGTCAAGTTTCAAAGGCATACCTTGTTTCTTACTTAGATCCATAGAGTGTAACACCTTATGAGTGTAAATAATTGAATCTAGTATGTATCTTCCTTGAACAAAGCCTTTCTGGTTAACAACTATCATCTTGTTCAAGACTAGTTTTTATCTATTGACCATTATCTTTGAGAAAATTTTATAGGTAGTATTACATAAGCTGATTGGTCTAAAATAATTCATTGATGAGGCTACTTCATATTTAGGGATGAGCACAATGAATGTGGAATTAAGCTGGTTTAGTAATCTACCTGATCTGAAGAAATCCCGAGTTGCATTGAAGAGATTAGATGATATCATATCCTAGAATTCTTGGAAAAAAGTTGGGGGAAAGTCGTTGGGGCCTAGAGACTTATAGGAACCAAAGGAGAAGACCACATTCTTAACTTCTTAGAGAGAAATAGTGTCTAATAATTCTTTTAAATCGTGCTTAGTGATAACTTCTGGAAAAACCTGTAGAAGATCATCCAAATCCACTAGGTCAACCTCAGGCATATTCTAAAATTTTGAAAAGGAGACCGCTTCATTTGAAATTTCATCTTCACTTTGCAAAATTAACCCATTTTTAGTTTTTAGAGATTTGATCCTATTTTTGCATATGTGTTTTAGGGTTGATTGATGAAAAAAAATTGTATTTCTATCGCCTTCCGTTAACCATTCTATCCTTGATTTTTGTTTCTAGAAAATTTACTATTTTTTGTTTATTTGAAACCATTGGGTTCTAAGCTCTCATTCTTTATTGCAAATAGTTTCTTCAACTTCACCCTACTCCATCAAGTCCTAAATTTTCTAATCTTTAATCCTAATGATTTCTTAGTATTGAAGATATTCCCAAAAGGGTATTTATTCAATCCTTTGACTTGATCTTTGACTTTTTTTATCTTCTAAGCTAGGAAGAACATTGGAGTGCCAGTACATGGCTCATTCCACTAGCAATCAACAAGGGCTCTGAAATTAGGGTGGTGATTCCACATTATCTCATATCTGAAGGGAAAATGTACTTTAACAATTTTGTCATCCCAATTAAGGAGGGGCAGTGTGATTTGAACCTATTCTCAAAAGAGCAGTAAGGGTGAGATCTTGTTGAATGCTCCAGTTTGAAGAAATAAGGAAGTGGTCTAATTTTACTTGAATAAGTTCATTACCCTATCTTCTATTCGACTAGGTAAATAATGACCCAATCAAAGGAATATCCACTAGGCCCACAAAATTAATGAATCTCACTAGATCCATCATACTATTAGAGAAGTCATCAAGACCTCCTTGCTTTTCTAAAGGATACAGAGGAGAATTGAAGTCCCCTCCCATCATCCATAATTCCTCCTTCCTATTGTTCATATTACTCTACAACAAAATCCATAGATTAAGTCTATCAAGATGTGAATTGGGACCATAAATTTTTATTAGGTTCCATTTAATAGAGGTAGCATTGTCTTCTAGAGAGACCATTACACAATTTTTATTGTTGAATCCTATGGAGCTAGACAATCTAGCAAGATTCCAACTAGTAGCAATTCCACCCGAAGCATCTTCAACATCACTAACCACAAAATTAGCATTAGGAAAAAAAAATTATCCACTTTTTCAAAGGTTGCGTTTATCATTTTAGTTTCCTAAATTAAAGGATATCCAGTTTCAAATCCACCATACATGTTTTTAACAAGTTCTATTTGAAGGGATTTTTTAGACCCCTAATATTCTAGGAGATCAATCTCATTGAGAACAAAAGAAAACCAGTATAACCTTGATATTGCAGTGAAAAGGGGGAGGACCCCCCACTTACTTCTTTCTTGACTCATTTCCTGAAAGAGAGTCAAGGGTTTTTTGTTTTCGTGAAGAAACCTCATGGGTTGTATCTTTATTCCTTGACTCCTTCAAAGATTGCCTTCCAACTTTATTTCTTCCTCCAACATCCAGATTCTTCTTCTTTCTTGATTTAGTAATGACTTGGTATCCATCTTCATCCCCTAAATTTTTTGACTAGGGAGGAGAAATATTCTACTGTCCCTTACCGTTTTTTAGAATCTTTTTTTTTTTTGGGTTAACAGTTGAAATTTGGACCCCTTCTTGAAGTTGTTCCTCTAAAGGGGGTTCTGGGAAGGAGGTCAAATTCCATTCATGTTGATTTTTTATCTCTCCTTCCATAGGGGCTTCTATATTTTCTTTCTGGGATATTAGTTCTTCTCCTTCTCCCTCTTGTGACTAGTTTATCTCATGTTTCTCTCTATTTTGTTTTGACAACTCATGTCAGAATTAGGTTAGGGAACAATCTCATGGAAGGACTCTCAATTGGGGGAAAAAGGCCCCTCTTCTTCTTCTAGATATGAGTTAGTAGCTTCACACCTTATGGGTGAAGCAAAAAACACCACTTACTTCACTGATGCCTCAATAATGTTTTTGACCAAGAGGAACTAAGAAAGCTACACCATCTTACAAGGAATAAGTTACTCCAAAGAGGGGAAAGAAGGAGTAACTATGTCCATCAAATCCTTGGGTTCAATTCTTTAAGGAGGGGAATTTAGTTGCACCCCCAACATTTGTTTCTTTCGTTCCTCAATTTTCTTACAAACATCTTGTAAGTGACCAAATTTATTATAGATCTAACAATAGACTTTAGTATTTTGGCTTCAAGGTTATAGAGGTTGGTAGGACTATGTTAACAACAACATTCACATAGATTTTGCTAAAAACAAGACGTGTTTTGAGTTGGGTTACTTTGCCAATAGTCAAGAGGGTACTGAAGGAGTCTACAATTCCTTTGAAGATATTTTGGTTCCAAAATTCCAAAGGTAGACCAAGGAGCCAGACCCAAGTAGGAGCCACCTTTCTAAGGTCAATAGAGGCATCAAATCTAGGTTTCCACTTGCTAAGGGATACGATATTCTTAAAACCCCAATCAAAGGCCCACAAGCCTCCCATAAGGACCATAATCATGTCTTCGGGAACAAAAAGCTAAACAAGAATAATCCCTTACCCATAACACTTATTGAAACACTACCCTTAAGATTCCAAGTTTCATTAGCCCATTTTTTATACCTAGTCAATATTTGGATGGCTTGCAAAGAAATTCCCCACCAGGCACAACTTTAGGCCCTCAATAGCATCATCTAGAATTTGATCTAATACATCCACTTCATCTCCTTCCATAGTACACAAAATAGAAAAAGGACCTTGAGAAGCCTTTGTCACCATGTTTCCTCACACGAGTTTGTCCATATAGGAGACTGGGTCTTCCCCAGATAGAAAACATCCTTTTTCAATGGGTTTGAGGTAGGATATTTACCAGGTGTACATTTAAGGCACCCAACAGGTGAAGAGAAAGAAGTTGTTCCAAGAGATGGAGTAGAATATTTTGGTTGGGGAGCCCCTATTAAGGGCCTGCCTAGATTTTCAAGAAAGCATAGGCAAGTGTACAAAAATTGAATTCTAGATCATCAGGAAAGCATAGGCAGGTGTAGAGAAATTGAATTCTTAAGGCACACACACAAAGCTAACTAATTTCATGCTTAGTTAACTAGTGAAGATTGAAGAGGTTTGTAAAATGGAGAAGAGTTAACTTGTGAGAGAATATTGAGTTTCTAATATGAAGAAGAGTTAATTGATGATGGAAGGAAGAGTTGATTGGAGAGAAAAGAGGAGTTAATGATGAGTGAAAATGAAAATTATTTAAAGATAAAAATTAGCTCACATTTAATTAAATTTAAATAAAATATTATTTAGTTAAATGGATGATGGGAATTATTAATTAATAAATTATTTTTTATGTGATAAATCAATAATAAGTTCTCATTTAATTAAATAATAAAATATTATTTAGTTAAATGGATAATGGTATTAAATTGGAAATAATTATTATTTAATAAACAATAACATGCGATGTGATAAATGATTATTAATTAATTAGGTGATAGAGGATAAATAGATGCAAGTAATGATATGATGATAATTAGGGTTAAGTGGACTAACTTAGGTGTCTATATTTTCCCCTCTTTGAATAAATGTTCAAAGTAACATTGTTTCAAAGAAAAGAAAAGTAGCCAAGAAGAAAAAATAGAAGAGATGAAGATGATTATGATATGCCTTAGTTAAGTGAGAAATGACAATTAGAAAATAAGAGATGACTGGTGATGCCCCCTCAAGAGATTACTTATGCATAAAGTGCATAAGTGATCTCTTGAAAGAAGAGAAGAAGAAGAAAGTGTTAGATGAAAGATGGAAAATGATGGATGAAAAATGTTAAAATATGGATGCAAGAAAAATTATTATGAATGCAATGATCATGATGTGTTATGCCAACTATAAGACTAGCAACCTTTCTTTTGATATATAAATGGATGTTATGCACCAAGGTTTAGAAGACCAAGGTGAAAATGTATCTATTGTATGGACTAACTTTCAAGAAAATAAACAATAGACAATGGAATTCCCTAGCACTCACAAGGTGTATGATGCACTTGGTGGATTTGTGATGAGACAACCATCAAACATAACACATAAAAACTATAGAACTTGCCCCAACTTATACCGTATAAAAACACACCATGATATGAAATGATTGTGGTGACCTTGAGTAATAATAGTATGGGTCAGAAGATAAATAATGATTAAAATATCAAAATACATACAAAATAAAAATAAAATAAATGATCAATAGACACACAACAATACTGTCTTTTGTCAAGGTGCAAGGACTAAATGATGGATCGAAATCATGTATGGTTTTAGGAAAAAACCATCTTGTATAAGATAAATGTCTAGTTTTGAGAAAGAAACAACATATATAAGACAAGAATGGATAGTAAGGAAATTTTCAAGATGACAAAGAATTATTTTGACTACATGTTATCTAGGTTGATGTCAATCTACAAGATTTTATATTGAAACTATGCATGTTTTCAAGTGTGATGTTTCATGGTTTCAAGCACATGTTTGTGTTTATGTTTTATTGTTCTTATTAATGGAGTGGTATACTAAGGATGGAATAATATAAAGATAATGACAAATGTATATTACTAAAAGATACACACTAGAAAGAAAGTAAGCAAGCACAAGAATGCAAAGACAAACATGATATTTCCCCTAGCCAAGATGAAAACCAATTGATTGGTGGTGATGATGATGATAACATTGTTGATATGGGAAGGACACATCTCAAAAACAATAAAAAGATTGGGAAATTCATATCTCGACGATGATAATTTGACTAAAGGATCAAGCTTTGTAGTAGGACTAGGAGCAAAACCAATGTATGTTTTGGATGACATGCTAGATTTCATAGCAAGTTTATATGGATTAGGATTGTTTCATTTGGATGGACTATTTTTTGGATTAGATGAGATTATAGAGGGATTTTGGATAAGATAGTGGATGTATGTTGGATAGGTGTATTATCATCCTTGAAACAATGACAAGGGAAAACCAAGTCTTGTGATAGGTATGAAAGGATAAGGGATTTATTTGGTAGAGGATAGGAGACATGAGGATTATTGGATGGAGGATTTAGGATATGATCTCCAAGTACTATGTTGTATAGGATTAAATTTTTCTCTCCATGATATAAGGTTTGATAATTCTATATAGAAAAATACATCATTTTTATCCAGCATGGACAAAGGATGGAAATGTTAACATTTTTCCAAAGCATGCTTTAATTTTTTGCCCCAATCTTTATCAAGCTCAAGGTAGGTAGGGAAGATGGATGTAAATGATATGAATTGGATAAATGGATGGAAGTTTCATGAAAAAGGTATGGAAGATGAGCCAAGTTTCCCCCAAGTGTAATGGTCAAATACATGATTGTTCTTATGCATGATGCATGTTTTCCAATATTTCATCATGGTACTTATCCAAAGCACCATAAAAATGTTTTTCACTATTGGACATATTATTTCTCTTTACTATTTTTTTGTATTTTTGAATTTTTCATTTTTTTTGTAATATCTATATGGCCTTGATGTTTTATATGATCATTGATTTTTTGAATCCTTTAATAGTGTTGATTTAGATTTTGGTGTGATGATATGCCAATAGTGACCTATATTGAGGATTTTCCTTGTCAGGATCATGACACTTGTATATAGCACATGGATGTCATCCCGATCCTTTTTAATATAAGGGTTGGCCTTATCAAAATATGCACATTGTGATAGAGTTCAATTGGAGGCCTTATGATAAATTGTTGCTACTAATACATAATGGTTTTTTTATGTAGAATTTTTGGACTTTAGATGAGATGTTGAATTATGATGGGTGTTGGTAAATGTGGATGGATTATTTGGAATTTTGGATGTAAGGATTTTTCATTTTCCAAACTTAGGATGGTGGATGATAGAGTTTGGATTTTAGATTGGGATAGTTTTTTGAACCAACACTTTTATATCCCTTTCATGGTAACCATTTTGAAGGAGGTGGAAACTTGTTATATGTACGATACCTCTTTTCTTGTGGCTCCACATTTTGATTAGATATTGGATTTGGAATCTTTATTTTTCTTGATCCATTTTTATTTGGGAACCATTTTAAATTCATTTTTTGACTTATATTTTTGGGTTCAATGGCCTTTGAAATTTTATTTTGAATGTTGGATTTGTAAGACTTTTCTTTTTGTTGGTTCTAAATGGTAGGTTTAAGGAATTGGTAATGATGGTTTGTGGTGTGGATGGGAGGAGTGTTGGAAACAACCTTATGGTAAGGACTACTCATGGCCTCCATTTTCATGGTTGTATTAGATGAAGTTTCCCCTAATATCATGGAGGTATCACTAACATCATTTGATTTATTTATTGAAGAATAACCAAGACCTTGATGTCTAAGATTTTCATGATACTATATTGGTTCTAGAATTCCTTTCTCATGTAGGCCTAATCTTGTTCCTTGATACTGCATGCTCTAACATATTCTATTTGTGATGGGGTATTTATGATTTTTGAAGTAAGATACTTACCTATCATTGTGTATATAGAAACCATTAGTGCTTGCTATTTTATCATCTACAAGAAAAACTAATTTGATAAAAGTGGAGGACCCTATTTGATACAATATTGTCACTTTCTAATTTTTCATGCTTGTTGCTTCTTGATCATTTCGTATGTTTATGTGATCCATGGTAATTAATTTATCTTCTTGTTTACTATGATCCACACAATTTGCTAGATTATTATTGTGCACTTTTCACACATGCCCCACCGGAGGCAAGGACCCTCTTTTGTTTGCTTTTGTTTTTTAGTTTTGCTTTAGGCTTGACCTTTTCCCCTTAAGGGTTAGGTTCCTTGGGTTTTGGGTTTACTTCACTTGGTTGAATTATTGATCCATTTTCACTCTAGGTGTCTTTCTTTGCAACATCTTGATTTCAAGTGGTGTCTAGAACCTCAGTTTTCCATGCAAATTTTATTAGGGTTTCAAATTATGTAAGTTAAGGAGAGTTTCGGAGAATCCGTTCTCTCCCAGATTTTTTGAAGTGCTTGTTTCTCATGGAATTCGTCCCATCATAGATTCCCTGAAGGTCTATCCTCTTGGAGAATATGGCCGCTGCTGAATTCCCTCAATCCACTTCCTGGTTGTATTTCCAAGCTTTGAGGGGTCATTTCATTGCATTGCTTGCTTTGTTAGTCACCGTATTAGAGTGCATTTAATGTCATTTTGGGGTTTTATTTATGGTTTTAACCTTTTAATTCTCATTATTCATTGCGTGTTGTGATTTAAGAACCCCTTTAATCATCCAACATTCAATATTGGTGATTTAGGTATTGACATTTAGGGCTATTGATTGATCATCAGGTGCATTCAACGTAATAATATTAACTTCTCAATTTGAAAGGTAGGTTTTTACAAACCCTGGTGATTTAAATTTTGTTCCATGATATTCTTCAACGATTGAATGGTTTATTCCTTCATCATTTATATCACAGTTTGATTTTGAGAGTTGTGGTTGCATTCATTCTATCTTTTATTTTGTTTTGTTCAGTGATTGATGGGAAATGTATGTGTTTTTGGGTGTTCTTGGGATCTTTCTTGATTCCAGTAGTTTTTGCAAGCTCGAATGAGGTAGGGAACCAGATTTACATAGGGATTTTTGAGTTTCTCATGAGGTTAGACTTTGAGCTTGAAGCGTTGTTGAGATTTTGAATAAATGTCCATGGATGATATGATAAATCATTTATAAACCCTAATTATACCTTTTTGGAGCCCTAGTTTATTTTTATGATACTTTGATAATGATGTGAATGCTTTATAGAAGGCTTGAGGTTGTTTTGCATACCTATGTTTGAATTCTAGCTCAAACACCTCATAGATCATGAGTTGGATTTAGAACATGAAGCTGGACTTAGTCAATTTCATGAAGTCAAAGAAACAATGATGAATCAAGAAATTTGCAGAATCTGTATACCCATGGATTTTCTGAGCATTGTTTCCTTTGGAAAATCCACCTATGGATGGATTCTCCAAATCCGTTGGAGCATAAAACTTTGAAGTCATAAGAGAGTTAGATTGATGCTTGAGCTCGGCCTTGGTGAAGAGTTAGAGATGATTACATAAAGCTTACAAGACTTTAGGAGTTTGATTTTGGTTGAAGTTCCATCCTTCATAAATTATGTCGTACCACAAATTCTCTGAGTTTCGGTTCCTTTAGAAAATATGTCTACTTGAAAATTCTTTGAATCCTTCAAGGCTTGAAAATATCAAACTTTTGTATGCTAACAGTGAGTGCTTGGATTCAATCTTATCATTAAGATGAAAATGGTTGCATGATGTTAGCAAGGGAATGATGACTTAAGTTTGAATTGAATTGATCTCTTCAAAAAATTTGTTATCCTCTGGATTCCCCGAGATCACATATCTTCAATAAATCCGCCTAGGGGCGGATTCCCCAAAATCCATCCATGCCTAAAATCCTCAAAGGTATGAAAATCTCGAAGTTGTTTGATATACCATTTTAAGGTTTTTATGATGGGATTTTTAAGGTTCCCGTGATGGTTTGAGGTTAATTGTGTAATATTTGTAGACTCTCATGGTTATCGTGATGATATGCTTGGATTCAATGCTTTATTATCCTTAATATCATGGTAACTTTTGTTTCTTTCTAATAGATGCAGGCTGAGTTCAGTCAAGGGAAGGAATATAAGGAAAATACATCTGAACCTGGTTCAGAAGAACCTCAAAGCAGAGCTAAAAGAATGAAGTATGATTTCAAGGGTATTTGGCCTAAATCTAAGATTCTTTCGACATGGAGCAAGGTTTGTGCAGGATCATCAAGGAAAAATAAGGCCCTTAAGTGGCAAAAAATTAAGAAAAATCAGAGTTAGGAAACTTGACATAAAATTTTGAATAAGTTATTTATATTATTTCAAAAATATGTAAGAAGAAAAGCTATAGCAAATTGAATGTAGTTTCTAAACTACTAGGTTTTTTTTTTTTTTAAATCTATTTGGTGAAAGTTTGAAATTTCAATGCAGTAGTACTTAAATTTCAAGGAAAAATAGAAGTAGGTGTTCTCGACAGCCCTAACCATAATAAAATGATAATATTTTTTATAATTTTTTTCTAAGTAAATAATTAATTATTAATTTTATTACAACTTTAAAAAAATATAAAAACTCGTATGTCTGACCACCTTAACTTGGTCAAAACATCATGAAATTCATTTTTTTTAATCCTATAGTATGTGAAGCATAGAATGTGACACATGTTTCAGAGTCAAAAAATGTGATACTATTTGAAATATATAAATGTTTTTCAATCAACCTATCAATCAGGACTTTAGTCGTAATTCAAATAGAAAATGAATAATAATTATTTATTAATTTCAAAGTAAAGCATAATTTATATTGGTGGAAAGTTGAGAATCTCTTTTAAAAACCCTTTTCATTTCATCAATTTTGGGTAAAAGAAAGTCGTCAGCCACATACCCATCATATCGCCACTTTTTGTTCCATCATAATCCTACACATACCCAACAAGATTAGTGATACCAACATGGACCATGTAGTTTATGATGATTTTAAACAGAGGATGTTTGGGAATGCACCTTCCAAGCTTGTTGAGATCATCACCCATACAAGACTGGCTCAAGCTATAGGATTTCCACCCACACTACAGTATCTAGTTAGTTTTGGAGTGTGCCAAGCACTATGATCTAGATGAGAGAATGATTGTTAGTCCTCAAGGGAGGATTATGGCCAATTTGACTGAAGAATCTATAGCAGACACTTTTAACATCGGATCACATCACAAGATAATAAGGATAAATATAAAGGAAGAAGAGGACTTTTATGCAAAGGATCTTGATAAGGCTTTGGCCATGCTGAATAGTACTTGGATTGCTAAGCCAAAATCACACTACTCAAAATTTCCCAAGCAATTGCATAGGAGTGATTTTAAATTAGAATAAAATGATATGATTACCCTCTTGGGTAGAATAATGGGATTAGAGGAGGCTTTCATATTAAAAAATTGGATGTTTTATGTTATTTCACAGATTATGAAGGGAACCCATTATCACTGGGCAGGTGTCTTAAGTGACAACCTAGACATGCAATTGAGGAATGTGCAAGATACAAAGAAATTCACCATGACCTCCTACCTTGTATATTTGTTGGCCAAGAAGAATATGTACAAAGTTCTAAGTTGCAAAGGAGCCCTTGGCAAGGATAGGATATGTAATGTTTACCCTCAGCTCCAATTTAATACTTTCAATTATAGGAGGGTAACTGATGCCTTTTTCATGTACATCATAAGATTGTTACAAGTTGCACTACACATCATAATTTTAGCAGAGGCCATAGAATTAATAAGAAAAATACAATCAGTGGTTTATTCAGTTTCCAAAGTTCTCCTATATCAGAGTGCAACAATCACCAGTAGTGTCCATTAGATTTCCAAGTTATCAAAAAAATAAGATCATTTTCCTAGAATTAACTAGGAAGTTGGTGGCCTTTGATATAGTTGTAAAAGATATGCACAAGATAGGACTTGGAGTTGAGTTCCCATTAATAATTAGAGTCCTGGAATCCTACCACTCTATTTAAATTGCCTATTATTATAAGAAGGAGATGGCACAATTTAATTTATATTCACATACAAATAGAAATAACTTTGATCCCAATGGAATTTCTCAAAAGTTTGCAAGTAGAGAGTATAGGAACAAGATTCAAATAGAGGATTACTAGGCCAATTGCAAAGATGAATTCAAGGTTATTAAAAGAAGGTATTCCAGGTTATCCTTGAGAATGATTAGATTGCACAAAGTTTCCAATGTTCCTGACCAAGTAGAGGATGGAGAGGATCCTATGCAATATCATGACTATGAACCTTTTTAGAATAAACCACTCCTTCTAGTTAACTGGTTTGAAGATGAAATAATTGACTTGTATCAACTAAATGAGCCGATGTTAAAATATTCCAAGTTGTTGGTTAAGTATGAAATTTTGGATTTGGAAGCAATAGGTACGAAGTTTACTTATGATCTCATGGGTGATTTGGAGTCTCATTCAAAGGAAGAAAAAGAGAACACCCAAGATGATACTATTGAGCTTCATGAAGAAGAGAATGCAGAACAAGCTCAATTCACAATCAAAAGAAGAACCAGGAGCCAAGATAAAAGAAAGTGACCTCAAAGATAGCTTGTAGCGAAAGTGATAAAGCCTTCAAAAGAAATAGTTGAAGAAGGTACCAACGAGGCCTAGCCTTCCAAGAAGAGAAGGATTATTACTAAAGGTTAGAGGATGGCCAAATCAAAGAAGGTCAAGGTTGCTGAAGAGTAAATTTCCAAAACCAAAGTGGTTGATGTTGAGAGCTCAGGAGAAAAGCAACAAGTATATGTGAGGAGAAGTTCTCCCAAGCAAAACATGCCTACTATAGAAGACATGAAAGACATGATGAAGGAACAAGGAGTAGACACTAGAGAGGCACCTACTGATGATCCTTCAAGAGAAATAAAGAGAGTAGCTCTAGGAAATAATTATCCTCCTCCATCTCCAGTCCAAAATGTACAAGCCAATGAAGATATTTTCAATCAAAAGGGTAATGTTTCTAATGAACCTAGAAAGAAAATTGAAGAAGAGGACATCTCCAATACTCCTAAAGAGGAGATGGAAAATTAAGTACCCACACCCAAGACTGGGTATTTAAGTGATTTTAGGAGGTAATTAGAAGAGAATGAAGTACAAAATAAGGAGGCAACATCAGAAGTGACAGTAGAAATTCCTTCCCAGCCTCCAATGAAAGAACATATAGATATATCACATGCAAAGGATAAGAATGAGGATAAGTATGATGCATATGAAGAACAACAAAAGCAAGAGGAGGATAAGAAGGATGCATAGAATGTTGAAGGTAATCCTTTCAATGGTCAGCAAGAATAGGATTTTTTCAAGTGAATATAGAAATAGAACAATTAGCTACCCCAGAATGGCTGGAGAAGAGGCTGAAACAAAAGTCCATCATTGTGGAGGATGAAACTCCTAATTGGGATAAATTTTTGGAGAGTTGGGGACAACCCAAAGGAAGGAAAATAGCTAGAACAATTTTGAAGTTTACAAAAGATGAATTCAATAATAGAATTCTTCATGTTGCTACTCCTATAGGTGATAAATACAAAGATGAGGTAAGGCCCTCAAATTACAAAGTACAAACTATTAATCTTGGCCCTTCTACAAAGGAACGGGAGAAGGAGGATCTTCAATAATCAATACAAACAATCCTCAAAAGGTTGCAAAATGAAACCAAAGGAAAGGAATAGTTGCAAAGGAAACTAAGAGAAGTGCATAGATATGTTCAACATTTGGTAAAACCCCTACAAGCATAGAGTAGTGAAGGATATTCATTTTTAGAAGGGTTTTTGTCAAAGAATGTTGTATCAGAGATTGAGAGAATGAAATCTTCTATGCGGGACACTCAAGAATGGTTACATAGTGTAAGCTAGAGAGGAGATATGATGATTGAGAATATACTACATATGCTTGAAAAGGCAACATCTCTCCTCAAAAGAATAACTTAGCTCATCATTGACTACCAAGTCCTTGATGATACCATTATCACTAAATTGAAGAAGGTATTTGAAGTCCCTAAGGATGTGTTGATCAAAGAGGGGGTACTTATAGTTGACAATACAGGCAGAGCTATGGAATGGATAGAGCCCTTTAATTTAAAAAATGAGCTCAAAATCAAAGCATTAAAAAAAATATCTAAGGCCCAAAGTAAAGTTAAGGAGATCTTAGATAGTTGCAATAAATTTCTAGAAATTCTCCCTAGGAAGAAGAAATTTGGACAAAAGAATTTGAATTTCAAGCAATTGCAGAAATGGTGGCATGATGTGTATGCTCTGAGAAGTGATGTACCTCTGATAAAAGATAAGCTTGAGGATGGTGCAGTTTACATTTCTAATCTGGACAAGTACCAAGGGGTTCATGGTGATTGGGAAAAAGCTTTGACAAAATATGGAGAAGAAATAAATACAATTAAAACAAGAATTAATTTGATGTCGATGCCAGCCCAGGCTGACCTAGATGTACTTTCAAAAGTAAAGGAACTTTCTAGAAGGGAAGGAGATAAAGACAAAGGTAACAACTTAGCATAGATTCCTTGGAGAATGTTCCTTCTACATCGATCTTGTTGGAGATTCAATATAGCTATGCTTTGATTTCTATGCTTGGATTATATTTAATTGTAAAAATTTCCCTTTTGGGCCGACCTTAAGTATTATTTCATTGTAGATTTAAATTAAGGAATTTTAAAATGTATAAAGGCTAGCCTATCTAGCCAACCTCATGTAAACCTAATTTAATTTTCTCCTAGGCTGACCTATCTGGAGGATTTCTATAAATTGAGGCTCTCTCCTAATTTGTAAGGTTGATAGTGAATAGTGGATAGTTGATAGTGCATAGTGAATAGCTACTACGTTGCTGACACTGCTACATTCTGAGGAACTTGAATTGTTGAAAATTATTGGTGAAGTGAATACAAGTGAAGACATTGTCTCTTAGTGTTCTTCTTTGTGTTATTTCATCTATGCATGGTTATTGTGACTCTAATCTATTATCTTTTGAGTAAGTATTCTATGGTTAATCTTAGAACTAGTTGGAGTTAATTTATATTTATGAAAAAGTGTTTGAGGTGTTGAGGAATATTCAGTCCATACTTTTAGTGATCTGTTGATTGTGGATTGCTATGTAAAGTTAGCATGGGCCTACTCTATTTTGTAATCAAGTTCAATTGTGGATGTTTGAATGTATGTTTGAACATTTACAATATGAAAATCATCTAATTCCTTTGGAGATTGCATTGTCTTTGTGATATTGTGGATGTAATATTGGTTAAACAAAGATTGGTTTTGGAAGATTGGTCTATCTTGAACACTATTGTTTTCATAATTGATCTTAGGTTAGTTTAGATATCTCTCTTTTAAACCCTTATCTTTTTCTATTTCTTTGAAATTATTACTAGAGCAATATTCACAAAGCATCACCATTATTGTTACATTTGATGAGTATTGAAGCTTCCAAAATTTTGTTCATAAGGCCCCTTGTGATTACCAACATTTTCACATATTACCACTAAGTTGTTTGTTGCATTATCAAGACTCAACATTAGAGATATTGGGGTTGTTTCTTGAGGCTTGTTGATAGAAACTTATCTTTCAAGAGAGATATAGTACTTGTATTTTGTCTAAGTTGTTGTAGTGCTAAAAACACCATCAATAGATTAGCACTAGGAGGGATGATTCAAAAAATCTAGAGAATTTTCTATCATCCATATCTCCAAAAAGATTCAAAAGATAGACCAGATCTACAATAGAAGGATATTTTCAAGAGTTAGTGGTCCCTACTAGGTCAAGGAGGACCAAGAAAGGGAAAGCATCCTCATCATCTTCACCCATCTAGCCATCTTCATCATCCAAATCTTCATCAACTGATTTTGAGTCCATCCCCATCAAACCTAGTCCCATTGAACTTAATTATTTTCCTAATCTGCAACCCTAGGCACCCATCAACCAACCACTACCACCTCCACCACCACTAATGGATTTTCTGGCAAACAACCCCTCACCCCTATCCTTCAACAACTATAATGTCATGCCCAAAAATACTGAGCACTTTTGCTCAAAATTCCATGTTAATGATTCTAATAGGACTACTAAAAAGCATATCAGTATTTTTTAGAACACCCTAAAAGATAGGAAGATCATTCATGAGGATGTGGCTTGCAAGTTGTTTCCCTACTCATTGGGAGAGGAGGAATTTTATTGGTACAATAATTTACCAATTGGTTTTATCACTAGTTGGAATCAACTGGAGACTACCTTCTTGCAAAAGTTTAGAATCCAGTCAATCCTAATGACCTATACCTCCAGTTCATATCAATCAAGAGGGAAGTCAATGAACCCGTAAGCTCATTTAATAATAGGTTTCATCATGCCTACTCCTAACTACAACCACCATATGTTGTAGATGATGGATTAGCTAACGAAGTCTATTATGAAGCACTTGATAGCCTCACCTCTACATTCATTAAGTGGAAACATCAACCTCCAGCTTCACTAACTAATGCATATGCAGAGGAAATCAAGGCTAGCATAGATTTAAGGTAGCATTTTTCAGGACCCTAGCCTTCATTAGGACCTACTACAAATCCAATACAAGTCCAAGGTTTGAGCCGAGCTCTAACTAACCAGGCTCCTATGATGAACCCAGTCCCTCACATGTCTTTGGTTCCTCACTCAAGTCCTCCACCAAATCAAGCTCAGCCACTTCCTCCTTATTTGTAAAATTCAGGGCAAACAACATTCTCCCAACAACAATCCAATATCCCAACTTACAACATTCTAAGGTGTTGAATCAATCACCAAATTTTGTACCACCACAAGGAAACATAGATAAGGAGAGGTTTGATGAGTTGAAAAATAAGGTAAAGAAGTTATCTAATGAAGTCACCTACTTGATAAATCAAAATAGTCAACTGCAGGCTGTACATAGAGGCATATAGTCCAATTATAATAGAGACAATAAAGACTTTGCTCATGGCCAAGGACAAACCTTTGAAAGAGGCCAAGGTCAAGGACAAGATTTTGACAGGGGTCAAACATCAAGATATAATTTTGAAAGAAGTCCACCCCCAAGGAAGAATAGGACTTGGAACATGAGGCCCAATAATGGAGGGGTCCCTATACCATTAGACCTCCCTACTAATCAAGATAAATCAACAAGTGCAGTCCTCTTGGAAAAAGATACCTTAGCTAAATATTGTAGACTCCATAAGACAACCCAACATTTTTAATTTGATTGTTCTAAATTCTAAAAAGCAATAGCCATATTCTAGATGGAGGTCCAACATGTTTCTAGTACTAGTGCAAGTGGGCAGGAGATTGTTCCCTCTGATCCATATGATTCACCAATGTTAGTATTAAATCATGCTCCTTTTTTGAGAGGTGAAGAAAATGGACTTGAGGAGTAGTCCACAGAGAGAAGTGTGAAGTCAAATCAGGTATGCAATGGAGAATCAATAGCTCAATTGTTTGAAAATAGTGATATTGTTGATAATGGTCCTTTAAATGAAGAAGAGCAGAGAATAGATGAATTCCAGATGTTTCATCAAAGAACTAGACCATATTATTTGAGGAATAGGCAGGCTGGTAGGCCCTTTACCACATCTACACCTCCAAATAATTTCAACATGCCACCTAATCCAAATGCAAGTAACAACCCTTCCTATGCCCATATGCCAAAGCAATAATTTTCTAAAGGAGGTCTTATGATGCTTCCAAGGGGGGATATGCTAATGCTACCAAGGAAAAACAAGGGGAACAATCTAGAAGCACTCAGACTGACATGACTGTGACTCAAATGGGTGAGTACATAGCAGAGGAACTCAAGAAAGTAAAGGTAAGTCTTTCAACTTTTGATTTATTAAGAGTTCCTATTATTAGGAGTGTTGTTTTTGGTTCTTTAAATGAGAGTGTCCCCTAAAATTCTTCACAAGATGATACTATCAAGAGACATAGCTTTTCTAAACTATTGGTCAAGAAGGTGACTGGAAACACACAAAATTTCCAACCAATTCATAATTAGACTATTCAGCTTGCTAAAGATCAAGCTTAGATGTAGACAAAGGATAGCAACAAAGAAAAGGATAAAAATCAAGTGGCTCATGTTGATTCCCTGGTAATTTTGTTTCAAGCTAAACAAGCTACTCCTCCCTTTTTTATTTCCATTCATATATTTGGCAAGAATTTTCACAAGTGTTTACTGGATTCTGGAGCATCAACAAATGTTATGCCATTCTCAGTCTGCAAAGCTTTAGGAATCACCCTGACTCCTTCCCAGTGTAAGGTGACTCAATTAGACAAGAATAAGGTAAGTGTAGTAGGAGAATTGAATATGATCCCAATGTAGGTAGCATCATATCCACATGTGAAACAAGTCATCAATATCTAGGTGACTGATATACCAAATGCCTATGGGATGATTCTAGGGAGGGAATTCATGAGTACTTAATGGATATACCTCTACAGATCACTCTCATATGTGGTTGCCATGGAAGGGAGTTCTTAATCAAATCAGAATTGAACGAGAACCAAGATTGAAATATCTAATCACTAAGTATCAAAACACATTAAATGAAGTGTTGGTTTGAGAGGAAAGTTTAGGAAATTATATCTTAGTAGAAGTTGTTGATGAATCAGAAGTAGAGGAAGTATTAAAGATGCATGATATGCCTAATAATTTGACTCAGTGTTCCAACAGTATTGAAGTAGTTGTTGAAACAGATGAATATTTTGACCAGAGTGATGGTAATCTTGGTTTGTTGGATAAATTTTAGGAGTTCATTCATAAAGCATTGAGGATCAGATTAATCTTTGGAGACAAATGAATTTTGAAGATTTTCTATTAAACCCAACTAGTGTAGGGTTCACAATGCCTCGCACCCTGAGCTCAAATGTTGTCTTTTTCAGATTGTTGTAGAGAAAATCAAGAGATGTATCAATCCTTCTCTGGTAGTCAAAATTGAGGTGCAAGAAATCAAAAATATCAGAAAGGAAAAAAACCAGTTGTGTAAAAATACCTCCCATCAAGCAAAAGTAAGAGTATAATGGATTCTAGAGCTATGTCATCCACTAAATTTTGGACTTCACGATTCAATGGCTTTAAGTCTAAGCAAGGAGTTGGTGTTGGATTTGAATTAATAAGACCAACAGGTAAAACCTTATTTGTTGCACATAGACTAAAATTTCAATGTACTAATAATGTTGTTGAATATGAGGCATTGATACATGGGTTACTCATGGCTCTAAGAAAGGTCAAATCTTTGTAAGTTTTCATAGATTCTGAATTAGTGGTCAAGCAAGTCAGGAAACAATACTCTTACCATGATAGAAGGATGACTAATTATAGGTATAGATTATGGGATCTAATAGAAGGATTCAATGCATTTAATATTTAGTTGATCCCCAAAAGCAAGAATCATACTACAGATGTTTTGGAACAAGCATCCAATACATTGGAGCCTTTATCCTTGTCTGGATTAAAAAGATTCATAGTTGAACTTATTCCAATCCCTTATGTACCATATAATGTAACAAATTTTCAAGTGTTTGAAGATGAAAAGCATATTCTAGACTTTATCACTAGTTCTAATGTGTTTACTTCTTAGATAATTGATGAAACTAAAAAAATCAAGAAGTAGAACTAGATATGGAGGGGTTCATTAACTTGAAGATGAATACAATTCCCAAAGGGATGGTGCAACTTGAAAGGATCTTTGACCTAGATAGAATAAGGGATCAAGATCAATAGACAAAGAAGGATTCAATAGCTAGTCAATGTGAGGCATATAATATGGGCACTCCAAATGATGTCAAAAAAATTTTCATAGGCAAGGTATGTACCCTAGAAGAAAGAAAAGGTTTAATAGATGCATTACATGCATATCAAGATGTTATAGCCTAGAGTTATGAAGACTTGAAGACTTATGATACGTCAATAATCACACACACTGTTCCTTTGAAGCCTGATGCAAAGCCATTCTAGAAAATAAAAAGGCCCATTAATGCATTGTTGGAGCCCATTATTCAAAAATAAGTGCCAAAATTATTTTCTACCCGCATCATTTTCCTAGTCATGCATTCAACATGGGTAGCTAATCTAGTCCCAGTTTGCAAGAATAATGGAGAGATAAGATTATGTGTGGACTTTAGGAACCTTAATCATGCTTTGGAAAAGGATAACTATCTAGCTCCTTTGTTGTGTGAGGTTTTACAGATTGTGAATTGGTCCCAAATGATGTCCTTTTTGGATGGTTATTCAAGCTACAACTAGGTTATGGTGCAATACGAGGATAGGCATAAGACTACCTTTACAACCAAATGGGGCACATTTATGTATAGAAGAATGCATTTTGGATTAATCAATGCAGAAGCCACTTTCCAAAGAGCTATGGATATTTCCTTCAAGGATATAATTGGTAAGTGCATTATTATCTATATGGATGATTTAACTATCTTCTCTAAGAATAGGGGAGATCACATTTCAAACCTATGCAAGGTATTCCAAAGATGTAGAGAATTTGGCATCTCCCTCAATACCAAGAAATGTATATTTGGGGTAAGAGAAGGAAAGATCTTGGGACATGTGATCTCTAAACATGGTATTTCAATTGATTTGAAAATAATCTAAGCTGTCTTGAAGATACAACCCCCTGTTAGCAAAAAGGAGATGACGTCTTTCTTTGGGAAGATTAATTTTGTTTGAAAATTCATCATGGGTTTTGTAAAAATAGTCAAACCATTAAATAAAATATTAAAACAAGATGCAAAAGTAGAGTGGACTATTGAGGCCAAGTAGACATTTGATGAAATTGAGAGGGCCATAGGTGATTCCCCTATGCTAGTGAGTCCCAATTACACAAAGCCCTTTTATATATATTCTTTTGCATCAGATCATTCCTATGCCAACATGTTGATACAAAAGTCAGATGAAGGGAGTGAGCATCCAATAGCATTCATGATTTCCCCTCTTAAGGATGTTGAATTGAAGTACCCAAACATGGAAAAGAAAGCTTACACATTGGTTAGAGGAGTCAATAAATTCAGACATTACATTTTGAGAAATAAGGTCTTCACAATTGTTCTAGATCCAACAGTTAAGCTCTTACTAATTCCAAGTGAAATGGGTGAAAGTTGAGCTAAGTGGGTCACTATGCTATAGGAGTGTGACATTGAGATTCAACCAATGAAACTAGTGAGAGGGAAAGCTTTAACAAGAACAATGGTTGAGACAGGCCCTGATATTATAACATAGAATTACCATCTCCAGGATGTCTCACCGATGAATGATATGACGATCTGGTTTATTACTTGTTGAATAAAAAATGTACTGATCACTTTAATCCAGTGCAACAAAGGGTGTTACGCTTAAAGAGTACTAGCTACATGCTTAAAGGGGAAATTCTATAAAAGAATAGTCATGAAGGAATATATCTCCAATGTCTTGGAAAAGAGGAGGTAGCTCGAGTCATGAAGGAATTGCATGACATATATGGAATAGGTCATAGATCTAGTTTGGCCACTACAACTCAAATTATGTGTGTTGGATACTATTGGCCAACTATTTTCAAGGATGCGTATAGTCATGTAAATGCTTGTCATATTTTCCAAACCTTTGCCACTAGGGAAATGAATTATGCTTTACCATTACATCCGGTGATTGAGGTCAGACCTTTTGCTCAGTGGGGATTGAATTTTATTGGTCCTATAAACCCACTATCTTCAGCTAGACACAAGCATATTTTAACTACGACTGATTACTTTAATAGGTGGAATGAAGCAATTTCTTGCAAGCAATGCATGAGAGAGGTAGTTATAAATTTTCTTCAAGCTTGGATTATCAATTCTTTTGGTTGCCCTTTTGTTGTTGTGTGTGATAATGGGCCTACTTTTTATCATTAAAATTATTTGGGTGTGCATTTGATCATGAGATCATAATTAAGTTTACATCTAACTACTACCCTCAAGGGAATGGTTTAGCAAAATCCACCAATAAGAAATTGCTCAATGTCATCCATAAGTTAATTGATAAAAATCCAAAAGAATGGCATACTCAATTAAGATTTTCTTTGTGGGTTGATCGAACTCATCAGAAAAATTCATTAGGGACTTCTCCCTATCATATGGTTTATGGACTTGAGCCTGTTTTTCTTGTTTAGTTGAGAATCCCTACTCTCCAGTTTATCAATGAGTATTACAAGGAAGGGGAGCATAGAGAGGCCCGCTTAGCTTAGCTGTTACAGCTAGAAGAGAAAAGAGACAAAGCATTGGAAAACTTTTCCAAACATTAGGGTATTGTTAAGAGATGGTTTGATCGCAGATCTAAGGTCAAAATTTTTAGGATTTATGACCTAGTTTTGTATTAGGATAAAGCCCATGAAGAGAAAGGGGAACATGGTAAATTCAATAAGCTTTGGCTTGGCCCTTTCCATATTTTTGAAATCCTAGGAGATAATGCTTTTCATCACAAAACCCACAATGGAGAGGATGTCCCATTTCCAGTAAATGTGTAATATTTGAAGCATTATTTCCTTTCCTGAGCTATTTTAAGCTCATCCCTATAAATAGTTAGCTTAGTCATCTGCTTTATTTTGGTTTGATTTGGTTTTCTCTATTTTTGTTTTGTTTTGGTTAGTGTAGGTTGCTTTGCTTTCTTTGCTTTGGTTTTGAGGTGTCCCTATTCTTTAGGTTGGGGAAGTGTCTTTTTTGCACAATGATCATTTATCTGGGACTATTCTAAGTATTTATTTTACAAACTCTAATCATTTTTCTAGATGGGATGGTGAAAGTCTTATATTCAATGTCACATGTGCTAAACATTTAAAGTGGATAAGTCATTGAATTGAGTTAGTTTCTAAATGTGTTCAAATATTACATCTTACACAGATCTTAAGAATCCAGAGGTTGTTGTGGGTTCCTTGTGAGGTCTTATTAAGTGAAAAATCTTATATTTCTACTTCAACACCACCGTGATTCTCAGCCTTGAGTGTGAGCTTCATTTCTTACAGGTTGAAAATGAAAAGAAGAAAAAAGAAAATTAGAAAGAAAGAAAAGAAAAGAAAATATTGAATATCAAAAGAAAGTGAATTCAACTTTTTAGGAGGATTCAAATATCTCTACCAGGGCTATGGATAGTTGGCTGGCAGTAGAGCTATGCTCAAGAGAATCACAACAATAACCTCATCAGGGTTATGGAGGCCTGACTAGCAACGAGGCTCTATCCAGGTTACTTTTGGAGCTAGAATCATAAATGTAGCTTAACTAGACTAAACTCGGTTTCTTTGTAGTAGCTGAGGGAGGGAAATAAATACACTAGAACACACTTTGATTTCTAGCATAGGAAGGGCTAGCTTGTTTAGTGGTTTTGAGCCTTTAGCTTATTGGTTGACCTAATGATAGGATGGAAACTAGAGATTTTGGTTTTTTGATTGCAATTTTTCATCAAAATCCTCTAGAGAATTTACAAACAGAGTCATCATTTGTTGTGCACTTTTCACACACACCCCACCAGAGGCAGGGACCCTCTTATTTTTGCTTTTGTTTTTTGGTTTGCTTTAGGTTTGACCTTTTCCCCTTAAGGGTTAGGTTCCTTGGGTTTTGGGTTTACTTCACCTAGTTGAATTAATGATCCATTTGCACTCTAGGTACCTTTGTGTGCAACATCTTGATTTCAAGTGGTGTCTAGAACCTTAGTTTTCCATGCAAATTTCAATAGGGTGTCGAATTATGTAAGTTAAGGAGAGTTTCAAAGAATTTGTTCCCTCTTAGATACTTTGAAGTGCTTGTTTCTCAGGGAATCCATCCCATCACAGATTCCCTAATGTTCTATCCTCTTGGAGAATCTAACCCCTTCCAGATTCCCCTAATTCACTTCCCGGTCATATTTTTGAGCTTCAAGGGGTCATTTCATTGTATTGAATGCTTTATTAATCACTGTATTGGTATGCATTTAATGTCATTTTCAGTGTTATTTATGGTTTTAACCTTTTAATTCTCATTATGCATTGTGTGTAGCAATTGAAGAACCTCTTTAATCATCCAATATTAAATATTGGTGATTTGGGTATCAACATTTAGGACTCTTGATTGATCATTAGGTGCATTTGATGCAATAACATTGACTTCTTAGTTTGCAAGGTAGGTCTTCACAAACCCTGGTGATTTCAATTTGGTTCAATGACTATCTTCAATGATTGAATGGTTTATTCCCTCATCATTTATATCACCATTTGATTTTGAGAGTTGTGGTTGCATTCGTTCTATCTTTTCATTTGGTTTTGTTCAATGATTGATGGGAAATGTCGATGTTTTTGGGTTTTCTTGGGATCTTTTGTGATTCCAAATTTTTTTGCAAGCTCGAATGTGTTAGGGCACCGGATTCACTTAGGCCTTTTTTATTTTCTCATGCCATTAGTGTTTTAGCTTGAATCCTTGTTGATTTCTTGTGTAAATTTCCATGGATGATCTGATAAATCATTTATAAACCTAATTATACCTTTTTGGAGCCCTAGTTCATTTTTATGAGACTTTGATAATGATGTGAATGCTTTATAGAAGGCTTTAGGTTGTTCTGTGTACCTATGTTTGAATTATGGCTCAAACACCTCAAAGATCATGAGTTTGATTTAGAACATGAACCTAGACTTAGTTGATTTTGCGAAGTCAAAAAAATAATGATAAATCAAAAACTTCACAGAATCCATGTACCTGTATATTTTATGAGCATTGTTTCCTTCAGAAAATTTACCTGTGGATGGATTCTTTGATTCCATTGGAGCATAAAACCCTGAAGTCATACGAGAGTTATATTGATGCCTAAGCTCGGCCCTAGCATAGAGTTAGAGATGATTACATAAAGCTTACAAGATTTTAAGAGTTTTCTTTTGGTTGAAGTTTCATCCTTTAGAAATTTTGTTGTGTCACGGATTCTCCAAGTTTTAGTTACTTCGGAAAATCCACCTGCTCGTGGATTCTCTGAATCCTTCAAGGCTTGAAAATCCCAAACTTTTGTATGTTGAGAGTGAGTGCTTGGATTCGATCTTATCATTAGGATGAAAATGGTTGCATGATGTTAGCAAGGGAATGATGACTTAAGTTTGAATTGAATTGATCTCTTCAAAAAAATTGTTATCCTCTGGATTCCCTGAGCTCACATATCTTCAAAGAATCTACCTAGGCGTAGATTCCACAAAATTTATCCATGCCCAAAAACCCCGAAGGTATGAAAATCCCGAAGTTGTTTGATATGCCATTTTAAGTTTTTTGTGATGTGATTTTTAAGGTTCCCATGATGGTTTGAGGTTATTTGTGTTATGTTTATAGACTCTCATGGTTATCTTGATGATATGTTGTGATGGTATTTTAAGGTTCCCATGATGGTTTGAGGTTATTTATGTAATGTTTATAGACTCTCATGGTTATCTTGATGATATGTTTGGATTCAATGCTTGATTATGATTAATATCATGGTAATTATTGTTTCTTTCTAATAGATGCAGGTCAAGTCCAGTCAAGGGAAGGGATCTAAGGCAAAGATAGCTAACCTGGTCTAGAAGAACCTCAAAGAAGAGTTGAAAGGATGAAGTATGATTTCAAGGGTATTTGGCCTAAATCTAAGATTCTTTCAACATGGAGAAAGATCAGTAATACCAAAATGGGCCATGTAGTTTATGATGATTTTAAATAGAGGATGTTTTGGAATGCACCATCCAAGCTTGCTGAGATCATCACCCATACAAGAATAGCTCAAGCTACAGGATTTCCACCCACACTATAGCATCCAGAGTTAGTTTTGGAGTGTTCCAAGAACTATGATCCAGATAAGAGAGTGATTGTTGGTCCTTAAGGGAGGATTATGAACAATTTGATTGAAGAATCTATAGCAAAGACTTTTAACATCAGATCACATCACAAGGTAGTAAAGATAAATATAAAGGATGCAAAGGATCCTAATATGGCTTTGGCCATAATGAATTGCTAAGCTAAAATCATACTACTCAAAGTTGCCCAAGCAATTGCATAGGAGTGATTTTAAATTAGAATAAAACGATATGATTACCCTCTTGGGAAGAATAATGGGATTTGAGGAATCTTTCATATTAAAAAATTGGATGTTAAATTATTTTATTTCACAAATTGTGAAGGGAACCCATTATCACTAGGCAGGTATCTTAAGTGACAACCTAGACATGCAATTGAGGAATGTGCAAGATAAAAAGAAATTCACCATGACCTCCTACCTTGTATATTTGTTTGCTAGGAAGAATAAGTAAATAGGTCTGAGTTGCAAAGGAGCCCTTGGAAAGGATAGGATATGTGATTTTTACCCTCAACTCTAATTTAATACTTCCAATTATAGGAGGGTAAATGATGCCTTTTTCATGTATATCACAAGATTGTTATAGGATGCACTACACATTAGAATTTTATTAGAGGCCATGGAATTAATAAGGAAATATGGTCAGTGGTTTATGCAATTTATAAAGTTCCCATATATCAAACTGTAAGGATCACCAACAGTGCCCATTAGATTGCCAAGTTATCCAACAAATAAGCTCATTTTGCTAGAATTAACAAGGTAATTATTGGCCTTTCATATAGTTGTAAAATATATCCACAAGATAGGACTTGGAGTTGAGTTCCCATTAAGAATTGGAGTCCTGGAAGCTTGCCCCTCTATTCAAAGTTTGTATCATTCTGAGAAGGAGATGGTACAATTTCATTTATATTTGTATACAAACAGAAATAACTTTGATCCCAATGGAATTCCTCAAAATTTGGCTACTAGAGAGTACAAGCACAAGATTCACATAGAGGATTACTAGGCCAATTGCAAAGATGAATTTAAGGTTATTAATAGAAGGTATTCCAAGTTATCCTTGAAAATGATTAGATTGCACAAAGCTGCTAATGTTCCTAACCAAGTAGAGGATGGAGAGGATCTTGTGTAATATCATGACTATTAAACTTTTCAAAATAAACCACTCCCTTTAGTTAATTGGTCTATAGATGAAATAGTTGACTTGGATCAACTGAATGATCTAGTGTTAAAATATTCCAAGTTGTGGGTTAAGCATAAAATTTTGGCGCTAGAAGCAATAGGTACAAATTTTACCTATGATCTCATGGGTGATCTAGAGTCTCATTCGAAGGAAGAAACAAAGAACACCCAAGATGATACTATTGAGCTTCATGAAAAAGAGAATGTAGAACAAGATCAATTCACAATAAGAAGAAGAACCAGTAGCCAAGATAAAAGCAAGTGACCTCAAAGATAGCCTGTAGTGAAAGCGATAAAGCCTTCAAAAGAAATAGTTGAAGAAGGTACCAACAAGGCCTAGCCTTCCAAGAAGAGAAGGATTATTACTGAAGGTCAGAGGATGGCCAAATCATAGAAGGCCAAGGTTTTTGAAGAGGAAATCACCCAAACAAAAGTGGTTGATATTGAGAGCTCAGGAGAAAAGCAACAAGTGTATGTGGGGAGAAGTTCTCCCAAGCAGAAAACACCTCCTGTAGAAGACATGAAAGACATGATGGAGGAACAAGGAGTAGACACTAGAGAGGTGCCTACTGATGATCCTTCAAGAGAAATAAAGAGATCAGCTCTAGGAAATAATTCCCCTCCTCCATTTCATGTTCAAAAAGTACAAGCTGATGAAGATATTGTCAATCAAAAGGGTAATGTTTCTAATGAACTTGGACAAAAAATTGAAGACTAGGACATCTCCAATAATCTTGAAGAGGAGATGGAAAATGAAGAATTACCCACACCCAAGAGTGGGCAGTTAAGTGTTTTTAGGAGGAAATTAGAAGAGAATGAAGTACAAATTAAGGAAGAAACATCAGAAGTGACAGTAGAAAAGCCTTCCTAGCCTCTAGTGAAAGAACATCTAGATATATCACATACAAAGGATAAGAATGAGGATAAGTATGATGCAAATGAAGAACAAAAAAAGCAAGAGGATAACAAGGATACAAAAAATGTTGAAGGTAATCCTTCCAGTGGTCAGCAAGAACAAGATGTTTCTTAGGTGAATACATAAATAGAAAAATCAGCTGCCCCAGAATGGATGGAGAAAAGGCTGAAACAAAATTCCATCATTATAGAGGATGAAACTCCTGACTGGGATAAGTTTTTGGAGAGTTGGGGAGAGTCTGAAGGAAGGAAAGAGCTAGAACAATTTTGAAGTTTTCAAAAGATTAATTGAATAATAGAATTGTTCATGTTGCTACTCCTATAGGTGATAAATACAAAGATGAGGTAAGGCCCTTAGATTACAAAGTAGAAACTATTAATCTTGGCTCTTCTACAAAGGAATAGGAGAAGGAAGATCTTCAAGAATTAGTACAAACAATCCTCAAAAGGTTGGACAGTGAAACCAAAGAAAAGGAAGAGTTGCAAAGGTAACTAAGGGAAGTGCATAGATATGTTTAGCATTTAGTAAAACCCCTACAAGCACATAGTAGTGAAGGATCTTCATTTTTAGAAGGGTTGATATTAAAGGATGTTGTATCAGATATTGAGAGAATGGGGACACTCAAGAATGGTTACATCGTGTAAGCCAGAGAGGAGATGTGATGATTGAGAGGATATTGCATGTGCTTGAAAAGGAAACATCTTTCCTAGAAAGCATAACTCAGCTCATCATTGACTACCAAACCCCTGATGATACCATTATCACTGAATTGAAGAAGGTATTTGAAGTCCCTAAGGATGTGTTGATCAAAGAGGGCATACTTACAGTTGATAATACAGACAAAGCTGTGGAATGGATAGTGCCTTTTAATTTCAGAAATGAGCTCAAAATCAAGGCATTAAAAAAAATATCTAAGGCCAAAAGTAAAGTTAAGGAGATCCCAGATAGTTGCAATACACTTCTAGAAATTTTCATTGGGAGGAATATATTTGGACAAAATAATTTGAATGTCAAGCAATTGTAGAAATGGTGGCATGATGTGTATGCTCTGAGCAGTGATGGACCTGTAATAAAAGATTAGCTTGAGGATGCTACAGTTTACATTTCTAATTTGGATAGGTACCAGGGGCTTCAGGTGATTGGGAAAAGGCTTTGGAAAAATATGGAGAAGAAATAAATACAATTAAAACAAGAATTACTTTGATACCAATCCTAGCCTAGGCTAACTTGGATGTACATTAAAAAAAAGGAACTTTCTAGAAGGGAAGGAGATAAAGACAAAGGGAATGACTGAGCCTAGCTTCCTTGGAGAGTGTGCCTTCTACATCAAGCTTGTTGGAGATTCAAGTTAGCTATGCTTTGATTTCTATTCCAAGATTATTTTTAATTGTAAAAATTTCCCTTTTGGGCCGACCTTAATTATTATTTTATTGAAAATTTAAATTAGGAAATTTTAAAAAGTATCAAGGCCGACCTATTTGGCGGAACTCATGTAAACCTAATTTAAGTTTCTCCTAGGATGACCTATTTGGAGGATTTCTATAAATTGAGGCTCTCTCCTCATTTGTAAGGTTGATAGTGAATATTGGATAGTTGATAGCACATAGTGAATAGCGGCTAAGATGTTGATATTGCTACATTCTGAGGAACTTGAATTGTTGCAAATTATTGGTGAAGTGAATACAAGTGAAGAAATTTTCTCTTGGTGTTATTCTTTGTGATATTTCATCTATGCATGGCTCTTGTTACTAAAATATATTATCTTTTGATTAATTCTTTTATGGTTAATCTTAGAACTAGTTGTAGTTCATTTGTGTTTATGACAATGTTTGAGGTGTTGAGGAATCTTCGGTCCATACATTTAGTGATCTACTGATTGTAGATTGTTGTGTAAAGTTAGCCTAGTCCTGCTTTATTTTTTACTCAAGTTCAATTGTGGATGTTTGAATGTATGTTTGAACATTTACAATATGAAAATCATCTGATTCCTTTGGAGATTGCACTATCTTTGTGATATTGTGGATGTAATCTTGGTTAAAAAAAGATTGGCCCATCTTGAACATTGTTGTTTTCACAATTGATCTTAGGTTAGTTTAGATATCTCTCTCTTAAACCCTTATCTTTTTATATTTCTTTAAAATTATTGCTAGAGTAATATTCACAAAGAATCACCATTATTTTTACATTTGATGAGTATTGAAGCTTCCAACATTTTGTTCATAAATCCCTTTGTGATTACCAACATTTTCACATATTATCACTGATTTTTTTGTTACATTGTCAAGACCTAACATTAGAGACCTTGTGGTTGTTTCTTGAGGCTTGCTGATAGAAACTTACCTTTCAAGAGAGGTAGAGTACTTGTATTTTGTCTGAGTTATTTTAGTGCTAAAAATACTATCAACAATTATCTACATGACCAAGGGAGGAAAGTGTCTCATCATGGGAAATGGAGATGGTTGGACTATGGATAGGATTAGTTTTCATGTTTTCGATCATTGATTCCATATAGGTGGATGAGGGGATCATCTTGGATTTATTGATCATAGGTAGGATCTTGATCAAATATTGGTTCATTTTGGACGTCAAATTAGAGATGTGATCTTGATTAAAGATTGGATTAGCTTGGATATCATGATCATCTATAAGGGATTCTTGGATAAACTTAAAGATACGATCATGATCAAGGATTGGATTATCATGGATGCTATAAATAGGATCTTGATCAAGGATTTTATTAGATTGTATGTCATGATGATCTATAGGGATTTTTTGGGTAACTTGATCTTGATTTGTGTTGGAGTTTATTTAATTATTCTTTGAGATTTTATCTTTACATAGATCTAATGGTTTAGAAAATGCAATATGATTTTGAATAATGATAGGAGATTCTTTGATGGACATAGAATTTTGGCATGGTAATAATGAATTTTCAATAGGAAGATCTTGAGTTAGCTTGATAGGTGATGGAGGGAATGATAGTGGAAGAGGTTTGGATGGTGTAGGATTAGAAATATGGTGGGTGTTGGCAATATGAGATGTTAGGATAAGATATCAAAGGAGATTGTTATATGATTTTCATTGATGTCAAAATGGTGTCACAGAGCATTCATGGATGTCATTGATGTCTAAGAATGTCATTGATATTAGAGGATCAATCACAAGTAAAATTGTGAATATTGATGGAGAGAAAAGCATGTTTTGCAATGTTACAATATTGCATGGAAAGCTACAAATTTTTCATGAAAAGAAGCCATACTTTTATAGAGACTATTTTTTGGAGGTTTGTAGGGAAAAAAATAGCATATTTGTTATGAGTTTTTCAAGTCCATTACAAATATATGGTCCACAACAATTGAGCTTAGAAATAAATCATTTATATTCTCTGGTCTGACTATGGTTAGTAGAAAAACCCTAAGGTTTTTAAGTCACAATTATTTATATTTTATATTCTTTATTTGATTGCTAATAAATGGTTTCTGATCACTTAAGTTATGACTTAAGCCTTCAACCTCATAATACAATTAGAACCTCATCCTAATAATAATCGGCTTGATGAAATATTAAAGATATGAATATTTCCTAAGTCTGATACTTACTACTTTAGCCTAGCTTGATCAATGATAGTGATCAAAGCTTGAAGATCAGATGGTTTTTCTACTTAGATGCACAAGACCAATGGTAGGCCTGATCCGTTTATTTCCAAAACCCTTGATCTTCAAAAACCCTAACCATTTTCCTACAAATGTGAGGATATTTTAAGTTCTAATTGATCTCATCCCTCCATCATCCTTGATCTTCTTTCCTTTTTGGATGTTAAGATGCAATCTTGACCCTTCTTTGTGAGCATTAAAACTAAATGTCAACCCCTCATTCAATTATGAAAATCTATATAATCAACCTCATTCCTTCATATTTATCACCTATAATTTGAGTAGCTAAGGCTTGTCAATTTGAGTTTTTAGCATTCTTGAGAGATTTTATCATAGCATTTTAATCATCTAGGTCATTACATTCATAAAGCTTTTGCAATCAATCATGGAGGCTTAAGTGTTGAGCAGTCCAACATCACAAAACACCAAGTTCTCCAATAATGGGAGGTAAGATTGTTCTAAGTTTTGAATTCTTTTTGTTAATTTTCACTAACATTTTCTTTGATTTCTTGACTTGATTTACAATCTAATCTCATTGGTAAGTGGGTTTTATCCTTTTGTTTTGGGTTCTATATTGATTTATCCATTTCCACTTCTACCCATGATAGATACTATCAAAAAATTATCAAGGATTAATTCAAAATCACTAATCCATTGACAATTTTCTACAAAAGGATACCTTATCTTAAACCCCTACCACATAATATGATTTTGATGTCCTCAAATAGGCTATCTCTAAACACCAATTATTTCCATGTTTGATTTCTCCAAACCATTTATCATTGAAAATCATGCTTTTAGAAATGACACTAGTATTGTTCTACTACAAAACCACCATCTCATTTCCTTTTCTAGAAAGGTATTGTTAGGATAAATTTGTCTATTCAATTTATGAGAAGGAAATAATGGACATCTTACACATAATTACCAAATGGAGGCCATATTTTATAGGTAAACATTTTTATTAAAATAAATCACCATAGTCTCAAATATTTCTTAGAGTAATGAGTATCCTCCCAATCTCATTAAAAAGGGGTCACCAAACTCATGGGGTATGACTATGAGATCACTTATAAGAAGGGAAAGTAGAATCTCATTATCATTTATTTATCTCACAAAGTTAAGAACCATGTCACCCTCTATGTAGTTTCTATGAATATTTATTAGCTACAAAATCTCTAGCAAGAATGCTCTTGGGCCTACCCACATAATATCTCATCCTCTACCTTTTATCATTCACACTTCATCCCCTAGCCACTTTTGGGGTGGTTAATATTTATAGTATAAAGGATACCTTTTTTATTTTCCAACATTAAATTGTGCCTTAAAATTCTTCATGAATTGCATTCCTCTTCGTTAGTTGGTCATTTGGGGTTTTTGAAAACCTATAAGAAAATGTTCCAAAAGTTATTATATCATGGGATTAAGGAGGATATTAGGAAGTTTATGTTCAAATGATAAATTACAAATTCATATGGGTGACACAGTGGTAACTCCAAACTTGATCTACCTATTATCGACTCCTACCCATATTTTTAAATACATTTCCATGGATCTCATTATAATACTTTTGAATCTAAAAATCATACTTGTGGCGATATAACACCTCTCTAAATATACCCACATGTGTCTTGGCTCATTCCTAAACCTCTAACACCATAGCCCAAATCTTCCTTGACCAAAGTTTCCATATTAATTACATTACCTCTTCTATAGTTTTGACCATGATGTTACACTTGCAATCCATTTCTAGAAATACTATTTGAGTAGAGTAGGTATAAATTTGAAGATGAGCTTTATATAACATATTTAAATAGATTTTCAAATGAGATAATCAATAAATTCTTGGAAATGAATCTATAATTTTTTGAATTTCAACAACAACAATGAATTCAAGTGGCTACCTCTTGTAGAATGGTGGTATAACACTTATCAGAAAACCACAAAAAATATTACTCCATATGAAGTATTTTATGGGAAAACACCACCATGCCTTATATCTTTAATTCTTGGTAGTTCTACATTCACTATAGTTGATACTACCCTAAGCACATAGGATATAATTCCTTAGATCCTTCATGAAAACCTCCACATGGCTTAAAACCATATGAAGAAAAAATTGATCAACACCATCTTGAATAGAAATTTCAACCTAATGATATGATTTTACTCTACTTACATCCTTATAAATAATCATCCTTGTGAATGAAAGGTCATAAATGTGTTTCTTCTTAATTTTATGTTCCTTACAAAGTTCTTCAATGGGTTTGTCCCATCACTTACAAGCTAAATATTTCGCCTTCCTCTTGTGTCTATCTTGTCTTCCATGTCTCTTTCTTGAAGAAATTCCATAGCTAACAAGTAATTGGTCAACCTAATTTTCCTAAATTTGATGCCAAAGGATCTTTTAAGGCCCCTCCCTTTATATCAGTGCCATAGTCATTTATCCTAAACTTATACTACATTGTTGTGTGGATAAAGGGTGCATCATTTAGATGATACAAGACACAACTATGTTTGAGTGCCACTGTACTTTTAGTCATTTGATTCTAAGAGAAGATTAGTTAAATTCTTATGTGAATGCTTCTATTAAGGTATGTGACTAAATCTACATCGATAGATACTATAATTTTTCATGCTATACTGTGTTGCTAAGGTTCCCTATTAATAAAGTTACTTTCTTATCATTTAACTCATGTTGATTTTGAATGTCTCTTATAGTATTCAATTGAGTTTCTTCATATAAATTATTATGACTAAAGTCACTAAAGGAGCCTTAGAGGTTTTAGTATATATAGTAGGTGTAGATTTGATCCCTATGGTACTGCTTAACTAAGGGAGATTAAGTTAGTAAGTAAATAAGGATAGAATAAGAGTCTTAGTCTTTTCTTTTGGGTTGTACCTTATCATGAAATTATTATCTTCTCTTAGATTAGAACATCATACCATACTAATAGCTAGGAGATGCTAATAAAGAGTTAATATGATAAGGATAACTAAACCTAGCTATAGTTAGATTGATCTATTGGTAATATGACTGTCATTGTTGTCACAAGGACATCTTATGGGTGTCAGAGGAGAGGCTACTAGAAATGAGTTGATTGTGGTCAACAAAGGAACCTCATTGAGGTCAGTAGGAGATCTAAGTGATATCAGATGAAGAGATGGATTTTGAGGCCAAAAGGGCTTCATAGGGTTGTTAGGAAGAAGGATTCATTGGCCTGAGGGTGTCATTATAGCAAGCCTTGGAGATTTCCAAAGTTTGGAGTTTGGACCTTGGGCTTACCTGTATCGATTACTAAAGAGGAAAGAGTTAGTAATTTTTTAGCTAAGTCCAACCAAAATTTCAACTTCAAGCTTGAGGCTTACTCTCTGCTGAAAGGTATCATACTTCAGGCTTTGGTCATACCTTATACTGAAATCCTCAAAGTATGAAGGATTGTGTTAAGTCCAAAATGGCTAGGGATAGCGAGGTTAAGTTTCCTATTGTTCATCAGAGATCGGCCCTAAGGCTTATTCCTTAACATAATTATAAGTAAAAAGTAAGTTGGAGTCAAGTTAAAGACCTCAAACATTGGGCTTTTATCATGCCTCATACCGAATCCCTCAAGCAAAGGAAGGAAGTGTGTGCTAAGTTTGAAAAGGTTTCAGACATTGGACTTCTACAATGAGTCTTACACCTTGACTTACCAAAACTAATAAGTGATGAAGGAGGTATGTGTTGTGTGGTCTCACAACATGTCCCAAGACTAAAAATACTTGGGGACCCAAGTAAAAAAATAAATGTGTAACTCTTATGGCAGGAGCTAGCAAATTGGAAGATCACCGAAAGTAAAAGACAAAATCTTTGATAATAAAGTATTTCATATTGTAAGTGTTTTGTACACTAGATACTGGGTACCAAAAACACAGAAAAGGAAAAAGGTAATGTAAAGTTCAAGTGAAATGCTACAGTCCAGTATGAAGTGTTCCAGAATAGCCAAGGTTCAAGAAAGTAAGTGCGTAAAGATGAATACCAAGTACCGGGTATCGGGTTATAATGTAGAGTGAAAATGTGAAATTTTAAAATTGTCTAATGATCTCGGTGATCTAGTATATGTATGAGGATTCATGATATGATTTTAAAATGCATGTTAATTATGATATTTTTGGACTAACAATTGAATAATAGTTTTATTTACATGAGATGTTATAAATGTTTTTTTAAGGGATTTAATGTGTGGAATTTTCGATTGCAAGAGATATCGATTGTGATGCAAAGCTCGAGTATGGACAGTCAAGAAAACTTGAATCATGGATGGAATAATTTTTATACTGGTTCAATTACTGTGGGAGGTAATAATGGAGACAACTTTGAGTCCACCAGAATGTTGGGGATCTTCGTATTTCACATGCGGTGGGAACAAATGCTAATTTTTCGGGAGAGCCCATTCCTGAGAGTGACAGAACAAGAGCTAAGCGATGTGCGGGGGAAAAAATTCTACCTTTTCATTCTAAGTGTATGGGAACCCCCTACACATTATCATGATTTGAAGTATCATCCTAGCGAAGATTCAGGATCAACACCCGAAGAGCTTCAATGTGTAATTGGAGTTGACTTCCATTGACTTCAATTGCAATTCTCCTATTGGTCACTATATTCCACATGCCTTGATGAGATTGGTCCCTTGGATTTCCTCTCATGTAGTTGTCTTATCCTGTCTGAGCCTTGTGTTATATAAAAGGCTAGAGGATGCTTCATTTTTATTTTAAGTTTAGAATTTGTGGATGTAAGAGGAGCATAAACTTTTAAGTTTTTTTCTTTTTTCCTATTTTCTGAACCGTTCCAGTGTAAAACTTTGTATGCCCATAGACATTAATTAATATTAGAGCTTATTAGATAGCTACCTATCTCAGTATCTTTTGTAGCCGATTTTCTTAGTTCAGTTGAACAAGACTGTATGTTGCATCATTTAAGGGTGCATACAAAACCTACTCAATGTCCATAAATGAAACCCCTCTCTTTAAAATCTTGCATTGTTTTATATATAGCTGTGAAGCAATCTAGTAAAGTATAAAGCGGTTTTCTCTATTTTAATTAATTATTTGGGGTAGCCATGGAGAATAACTAGGAGAAACTTTTAATTTTCAGTATTTTTTATACCTTGTTTTAGCATAGATGTTTAAATATTTGAAAATGTTCCCAAAAAATTTAAATGAATGGAAGGAATTTTGTTGAAAATCCTTTGTTTTCCATACGATTGTTGAATCCTTAATGCTAAATCTACTTAAGTGATAGAAAATAATTTGTGATATTCATGAAATTTTATGGAAAATGTTTTGGTTTCATGATGTTTGAACTCATTGTTTCAATTTGGAATGTATATCTAAAATATTCAAAGAACAACCATAGTCCCTTTGAGATTAACAACAATATCACATCATTACCTGAGAGTGACCCTAGTACAATCATAACCTGGTTATCAGAGACTTGGGATTGAATGAAAGCCAATATTTTCCCTATAAATGTAGAATTCCCCTTAGGTTGTCTTTGTTCCATATCTTTCAAGAAGGATAGGCTCTTTGCAGTTTTGTCTATGAAGAATTTATTTGCCCCGTTTTCTGTGAGTGAAATTGTCATCAACAGTATGGAGGAACCCCAACCCCCAAATTTTTTTTGACATCATGGGTCAACCTTGTGGTTTATGCCCTAATAGTGTGGCAAGGAAAGTAGTTAGTATAAAGAAAGCCTAAAGGCTAACACTCAAAAGGGTTATATTTTCTGAGTGAAGTGTTTGGGTGTCGTAGTTTGGTAAGAAGGCTTATTCCTTATCGAAGGGAAGGTAAGTGGTAGGAGGCAAGGTAAAAACCTAACACCTGAAATGGGTTTGAAGTTGTCATATGGTGTTAAGGCTTACACCCTAACATGAAATAAAGGAAGGAGTATGAGGTAATCCTAAACCATGACACCCAAAAGAGTTAAGTTTTTCAATGCTTGCAAAGGATTGTCTAGACATCACAAGTGAGTAGGTTGATTTACACCTTAACACAAAGGCATGAAAACATTAAGGTGGAAGAGATAACCCCAACATTTGAAAAAATCATGCATGTTTTAGAGGTTGGTGGGAAGGTAAAGGAAAACTGAATGGTAAGGGGTAAGGTCAATGGCCAAAACTTGATAGGTGCAAAAAGCTTCAGACATGCATGTTTGGGCCTGCTTGATAAGTTCTACTTTGCACTTCAAGAATAAGGTAAGGGGGAGTAGTAATCCCTGACCTCCAAAAATTGAAAACATTGTTCGGAGTTTCGTGATTCAGTGTTCCAAAGGTTAGAGTGTGGGATTTTGATGGTACACAAGAAGAAAGATAAAGGGTAAGGCCAGTAGCCAAACTTCAATGGGTATAAATAGGATTAGACATCATGGTTCGTTCTTGTATCTTGAGGCCTTAAAATCATGTCGATCATGGGGTATAAGGTAGAGGGTAAGGCTGATGGCTAAACCATGATAAGCATAAGAAATGTCAGACTTAGGTGTTTGGGTTTACTTCTAAGGCCCTTCTATGCATGTCAAGCTTGAGGAAGGGTGGAAACTCGACACCTGGCCCCCCTAACAGAAAGTACAAATGGTAGAATCCCACCATCCCATAGAATGCTTGTGTTGAATTAGTTGACCAATGTAGGCATGCAAGATAGCGACACATGGAAAGAATTGATTGTTGCACCTAATTCACATCATTGTTGTGAATAAATAGCGATCTACGATTGAAATTAAAATAGGTAAATCAAACAATGATGATTTAAAGCAAGTCATGTAATTGAGATGTTCTTGACCATGGAATAGTTTTCAAGACCGATGGTCTACTTTCAAAGGAAATATTATGTCAGTGGTTAGGTGAATGGAGCTTGGGTATGGGAATCTATATGTCAACTCCTTGCATCATTCTTGAAAAGGAATGAAGGTGATGGATGAAAGGATGAATGCAACAAAAAGAGGATAGATATGTAATCTAAAACAAAGAGGGAAATGGGATTATAGCATTTAATGCAAAATAAAAACCCTAGATTTGGGGATGCCAAAAATTGTAGGTGGAAGGAATTTGGTCAGGTGTGCATGGCTCGAGAGGAGGAAGATTGTTGATGAAGAAAAGAGGGTGGAGTTATTTTTGATTCTATAGGAAGGGTGATGGGAGATTGGAGAAGAGGATGATGGACAAAGAGAGAGAGGGGGAATGGAGCAAAAGTAAATAGAGAAGGTAGGGGCTAGGCATGAACTTTTTCTCCAAGGAGTGGAGATTAGAAGGCACAAAATCACAATGCCATTTCAGATTTATTGTATGACTCAAGTCCTTTATGGGGTTTCATGGTGGATAAAGGAATTGTGGAGCAGAAGCAAAGGTTCAAGGCCCCAATTCAAGCCCTTGGAGGATATATATGCATGTATGAGATTTTATCTTTAGCTAATCTTAAGCATACCCACCTAGTATTTTGTACATTTAAATACATTTGCATTTTGGACCCTATCATAGGGATTGGGGGAAATGGTTGTGTATTTCATGTATTGTTATAGTGTGGTAATATTTAGGAGCTTTTTTTTATACCCAAATCGTACCCATGAGTGTTTGGGAACTGTGCTTAGAATTTTGGCTTTCATCAACCATTTCATTGGTCTCAAATGAAATCCATGTATATAAGCCATTTTATGGCACTTTTAATGTCATCCCTAAATGAATAGAGCTTGGGTTTCTACATCCTTCTTGGTATTCAAGAACCAATAATAATAATTTATATATAAGTTTTTGATACATAATAATTGGTAAGAATAATGGGTGTTGGAATGCTTGGTTCAACAAAATTTGAGTATCACACTCATGGCACCATTTGATAGTTAGATAAATCTTTTCTTGAAACACCATTTTTTATTATCCAAATGGAAGACCTCATTTCAGCATCATGGGGCTAAAATATTTCTTGCTTAGGGGTTTGGATAGAGCTCACGAGGCTTCATGATGCCAATATCATTAGGAGGAGAGCAAGTTGATTCTTTGAGTTATCTTATTGCTATAAATTATCTTGTGGTTAGAGGTGGCAATCAACCTTTTCACTTAACTAGAATTGCAACCATGAAGTGAAAAAGATATTAAGTACAAACATTAAATTACTGTGTAAGAGTGAAGTGTTTTTTTTTATGAATAAACTATCCTTTTAAACCATTCCCGAGGTTTTAGACCTCCAAATTCACCTAAGTGGGTGGTAGCCGATAGTGAAACTGTCTGGAGTAAGAGCACCATAGAAAGGGTTGTGTATCCACTCTTATATTCTATAATTAAAGGATTAAAGCAATAAGATGAATCTATAAAGAGTGATTGGTGTACCTAAGGGTTATGCTCCTTGTGTTAATCAACTAGGTGTATGAAGGTTGAATTTCCCAAAAAGATTCAGTATGTGGATTGTTTTGTTAACCCTTCACTCGCTTAATTTTATGAATGTCATATCGTGACCTTTCTATGTTTGGATTAAAACCATGACTTCAATTATAATTATCTATTCATGCTATATTTTGGTTACCATCATCCTAGACCAATTCTTGACTATCTATGTTGGCAAGTGGCCCTTGAGGGGTGTTGTAGTCAGGATTGTTAATCACTCTTTATAGTAGAAGGAGCCCTTTTAGATTCACCAATGTTATTCATTCTTAGTGGTTACTACCATTGTGGGTTAGTGGTGTTTTAAACCTTGACGTTAAATGTGTGATTTTTTGTCAACAAAATATGAGTTAGATGAACTCAAATTTTTGAACTACAGTTCCTCTATGAAATATATACGTAGGCAAGGCCATCAAATACAAGCCCCTGAGGAATTAGGTGTTATCAATGAGGATTGCACCCTAATTAAGTTGCACTCAACCATCTTGTGTAACATGGAAACATCCTTAAGCTGTGGGTTGCTTATAATGAGGATGAATCTCTAGAGTGGGTTGGTTCCCTTTGATGGACCTCCTAAAACTTACAACTTGACAAGGAAAAGGGGTAGAAGAATTTTCTTGAAACTAAAAAAATAATTCCTAGGAGGTGATGCACCAAAATATCTTTGTTTAACTGTTGCAACCATATCACAATATGACTCAATAAGGTTTTTACTTGTTCACAACTCAAATAAAACCATGAAGCACATAAATGTCTCATATGAAGGTGTTGGTTTCAACTTATTGCATGAAGGAAAAACAATCTTCACAACTACAATTGACTACTATTAACACACAACATATGACCTACACTTAGACATGTATCCTTTCCCAAAACATTACATAAAATGGGACAGAAAGGACTGAAAACTCCAATCACAACTAATCATCTACCAATTCATTTGTAATATGAGACAAAAGAAGATTGAGAAAGAACTATTGTCATCATTTTATTGAATCAAAAGGATTGTTTACAATATGATTTTCCAAACTAAGTTACAAGGTCAATATTTTTTGCTATGAGCATGAAAAGATAGCAAGAACTTTTTTATAGAAAGTCCTAGAGATTCCTTTATAAAGAAAATCAAATTCTAAATCCATCCTTGATTGATTTAAGAAAGAGAACCAATCACTCAAGTTGAATGAAGCTAATTGCTACCCCTGACTACTGCAAACTCCTTGAAATCAACTTCTAGGCTGAAGGAAACCTCTGAACTTTCCAACTTGGTACCACTACAACAAATCCCTATGATTAGCCCCCTTTTTTGCTCCGTTTTTTGCTTCTATCCACTGTTTTAATATATTTTTCTCCATTTTTTGGGAAAAGTCAGTGCTATTTTTCAAGATGGCGCTATATTTGGCAAAAATGAGTGTTGACATTAGTGCCAAGATTAGCACCACTATTAACACCCATTGTAATTCCCTTATGAATACCTACATTAACGGCAAGATTAGAGCCAAAAAATGACACCCACTATAATGCCCAGATTAGCGCCTAAATTAGCAACCAGTCTAGCATCTACGTTAGCGCCTTTAGTAGCACCTAATTTAGCATCTGCGTTAGAGACTTTTTGGCACCTAATTTAGTGCATGATGTAGTGCCTAATTTAGTGTCTAATTTTTTTTATCTAGCATGGATTAATGGTGTTAGAACAAAAAATCCTTCCCCAATAATCACTAGCCTTCAGTTGCTTTCCTACATTTCACTTGCATCAAAAGATCTACTGCCTTTGATTTTTCATTGTATTTAACATGAAATACAACAATTTGTGTGACAAGATCCATACTATCACTAGCATTCCCCCTCTAGATAATCATAAAAAAATATTTTTTTTCCTTTACTGCAATACTTTGTGCAAATTAAGGGTTGAGGGTTGAAAATTGAGGGTTAAGGGAGATTTAATGTATAGGGTACTAGAGGGTGTAAGGATTGAGGGTTGAGGTTAGTTTAAGGTTGAGGGTAGAGGGTTCAGGGTATATGGTTCAAGGATTAGGGTTGAGGGTCCAATGTATAGGGTAGAGGATATAGGGGTTGAGGGATTAGAGTTTAAGTGTACTTGAGGCTGGTTGAAGGTAGAGGGTAGAGGGTACCTCATGAGGCTTTAAGGGTTTAAGGGTTGATGGATTAGGGTTGAGGGATTACTAGGGTTGACAAGGGTAGAGGGACATAGAGGGTTTAACGGATTAGGGTTTAGGATATTGGGTTGAGGGTATAGGGTTGAGGGATTAGGGTACAGAAGGATGGATGGATTAAGGGTTGAGGGTTGAGAATTGAGGGTTGAGGGTTGTTTAATGTATATTAGGGTATAGGGTAGAGTTGGTAGAGGGTTTAATGGTTTAGGTTTTAAGGGTTGAGGATTTAGGGTAGAGGGTTGAGGGTATATGGTTCAAGGATTAGGCTTGAGGTTACTCCAATGTATAGGGTAGAGGGTATAGGGGTTGAAGGATTAGGTTTGACTAGGGTAGATCAGAGGGTAGAGGGTAGAGGTCAGTTGAGGGTTAATTGAGGGTTGAGGGATTAAGGGTTGAGGGTTGAGGCATTAGGGTAGAGATTTTAGTAATTGGGTTTAGGGTATTGGGTTGAGGGTGTAGGGTTGAGGGATTACGGTTGAGGGAAGAGGGTAGAAGGTTTAAGGCCAGTTTAGGGTTAACAAATGTTAAGGGTTGAGGTCGGTAGATGGTTTAGGGTATAGATAGGAAATTTGAGCGTATAATATGATTAAAGGTTGATTAGGGTTGAGGTTCCAATGTAGAGTGTATGTAGAGGGTATAGGGGTTGAGGGTTGAGGGATTATCTAGGGTTGAGGGTTGAGATCAATTGAGGGTTGAGGGTTTAATGTATAGGGTAGATCAAAGGGTATATGTAGGTTGAGGGATTAGGGTTGAGGGTCCAATGTATAGGGTATATAGAGGGTATAGGGGTTGAGGGATGATGGTAGAGGGTAGAGGGTAGAGGGATTAGGGTAGAGAGTTTAGTAATTGGGTTTAAGGTTTTAACTAAGGTTGAGGGATTAGGGTTGAGGGATTAGGGTCAAGGGTAGAGGGTATAATATGGTTCAAGGATTAGGGTTAATTAGGGTCCAATGTATATATATGGTAGAGAGTATAGGGACGTAGAGGGTGTAAGGGTACTTTAGGGTTCAAGTATTGAGGGATATTTAGGGTTGAGGGTCCAATAATGTATAGGGTAGAGGGTATAGGGGTTATGAGGGATTAGGGTCTAACTAGGGTTGAGAGTTGATGGTAGAGGGTAGAGGCTTAATGAGGGTTAATTAAGGGTTTAATAATGTATTTTTCTCCAATTTTTTGAAAAAGTTGACGCTATTTATCAGGATGGTGCTATATGTTTTACACCGAAGGCGTATCCTATTTGAAGAGGAAAAGACTAAAACTACCAATCAATGGTTGATATTAGACTTCTGACCCTTGAAACTATTTGGTCCATTGATACCTGTTGTGCAATTTTCGTACACATGCCCCACCGGAGGTGGGGACCCTCTTTTGCTTTCATTTTTGGTGTCTTGGCCCTTAGATTTTGATGTTGTTTCCTTTGCACGTGCTTGAGTGATTATCTTATTCGTACAAATGCCCCCCTTCTAGGAAGCACTTTGAAAATCCAATGTTTTGAACTCCTTTAGGGTTTTTGGCTCTATTCAAGAAAATCCCCTCTGGATGGGATTCCCCGGATGCTTTGAAAATCCGGTGGCTAATGTTTTCCACTATTTTCCAAAAATTCTCTTACCTCGTAGAATTCCTCATGGACTAGATTTTCTCAAAAATCCATCTCCTTGCTAAATTCCCAGATTATGTTTGGCCTATCTTCTCGATTGCATTAATGCTTGGTAGTACGATTCTTATGACCAGTATCTAGTGGGTTTTGGAGGATTTCTTGTCATTTTCTTTGCATTGCCATTAAGGATTTTGATGTTGAATGCTTGATTGCTTTGCGAGCCCTGAGTGAGTTTGTGAGCTTGTTTCAATTTCACTTAGGTGAAACTCACCTGCGTATCCTTTGAATAACCCATCCTCGGGCTTAGTTAGAATGGAAATCAAAATTAGAGCTAATTCCCCTATGTTCATGGAAAATTTTAGGGTTTAAGCTTAGGAGATTGATGATTAAATTTGGGACATCACCGTCCCTCACCAATTTTCCCATGAGAATGTTGTAAACCAATGGATAACTGATAGGAGACTTGAAGCAAATTGGATTTGAGCCCAAGGTCATCAGATTTGTGATCATTCGATCAATTTGAGTGAAGTCATGAGGAAACGTCGACATTCAGGTTTTCCTTCAGCTTCGGGATTTTCCTTCGCTTGCAGATTTCCCCGATTTTCCATTTCCTCTCTATTTTCCTAAAATGTGTTGTAGTCTATCGTTCTGCTTGCTTTGCGGATTTTCATTCCTTCTGTATTTTCCCAAAGTTTCCTTTGTCCCTTCATTTTTCCAGAATTCGTAAGATATTGTTGTTTTCGTGGATTTCAGTCCTGGGTGGAATTTTTTGAAACTTTGTTGAAAATGAAGAACTCAGAGATAGCATGATTTATTAGCTAGTGAAGATGCATTGTATGATCAACTTGAATTATTTAAAGATGTATCATGTTTTTTCTTAGTTAATGGAAGTTGATTAAATGATTACTGGATGCTTTTATGTTTATTTCGCTAAAATCTACTTGGCTGGGAATTTTCTGAAATTCCTCTCTGGCCTGGATTCCATGGGAGGACTGAAAACCCAAACTTTGAGATGATTAATTTCATGAGGTTTTATAGAATTTTCGCTTATCTTGGGACTTGCATTGAGGTTGATTATGTCATTTGTGCTTAATTAATTTGGGTTCCATGTGATCTTTATTGTGGTTCCTTGGTGGATGTAGGTTGAATCGAGTCGAGAGGTTGCTAGCAATATAGTAGGCAGACGAATTCAGGTGCTGAAGGATCTTCGCTCTTAGAAGCAGAAAGAATTAAGCTGGACATAAAGAGAAAGGTTCTTGATTCTAAGTTTTCATCCACTTGGTTTGAAATTGGTGACACTAATATGGATGGATTGGGATAAGGTCAAAAATCAATCAAAGGATGAGATTAAATCTATGGAGAGGAAATTTAAAGTGTTGGTTACTCCACCCTTGGTCGACCTTGATGGAATCTTCTTGAAGGTGTAAGATCAAATAGATAAAGATAGGGGAAAGAGAATTTAATATAGGGATACATTAAAATTTGTGCTTCCCTAATATTCATTCGTCATCCTTCACATGCATTGGACCATATTACATTGGAGACCCCAGGCCAACATGGATGAATCCTAGGCATTTAATGCTATTTCATGTTGTTCTTGAACTTCTTGGGATGACTTGTTTGTGGCCGTTTTATTATTGTAAACCCTAATTTGGATGACATATCTTGGGGGGTTTCTATAAATATGTCATTTTGCCTCATTTGTAAGGGAGTAGTAGAAGTCACTAGAGTAGAATAATTGACTTAGAAGCAAGTAAGGTGGTAAAGCAAGAGTTAGTTCATTCTGAGCAAATGTTATAACAAAGAACACTAGAATTGTTGTTGTTATTGGATGATTCAATACAATTGAAGACATTGTGATTTCTGGTGATCTCTTTGTGTTGACTTATTTTCCATGGTTCTTGTTGTTCTATCTTTTGGAATCGCTTGATGTTAGATTTAGAATTAGGTATGATTTAATGGTATTTATGGTTTGATGCTTGAAGTGTTTCTAGCAATCCCTAGTCCATACTTTTAGCAACTGGTTGATTGTGAGTTGCTTCGTAAAGTTATTCTGGACCTTATTTTCACTGTGCTTAGTTCAATTATGAAGGTTTGTTCATTTCAATTGCAATAGGGTTGGTTTGAATGAATGCTCATGATCTAAAAATATTTAATGCCTTAGAAGATTGCACTATTTCTATAAGATTGCAAATTCATCTGGGTTAGGCAGGAATTAGTTTCTGAGGGATTGGTCCATTTCAAGTATTTTATCATTTGCATTCTTAATCTTAGGATTAGTCTTAATTTTAATCTCTCTAAAACCCTTATCTCTTTTGTTGTTTATTTTGAATCTGGGTTAGATTTAAGATTGGAAGTATCACCATATTGCTAGATTTGATAAATTTAAGATTCAATATTTGCTTGTAGTAAGGTCCATTTGTGATTACCAGCATTTTCACATCTATCACTAAGTTGTTTATGCATTGTCAAGACCTGACATTAGAGACCTTGGGGTTATCTCTTGAGGCTTGCTGATAGAGATTTACCTTTGAAGAGAGATAGGATAATATATTATGTCTGAGTTGTTGTTGTGCATAAAATATCATCAACAGATTGGTGCTAGAAGGAGGGCCTGAATAAGAAAGCTGGATTGGTTTTTGTCTGCTATTTCTCCTGAAAGATTCAGAAGAAGAACTAGATATACTCTAGGGGAGGAGGAATTTCAAGAATTACTAGCTCCTACTAGGTCAAGAGGGACTAGAAGAAGGGATGAATCATCATCCACCCAGCCGCTACCATCATCTCCATCATCCTCGTCTTCATCAAGTCCATCTTCATTTGATTCTAAATCCATTTCTATTTCATAGCTTCAACTAGTCATAAATCAGCCTCTACCACTTCCACCTCCATCAATGGCTTTCTTGGCGAACAACGCATCTCCCTTATCTTTCAACCAATACAATTCTATGCCTAAAAATCTTGAACTTTTCTTCTCTAAGTTTCACATTAATGATCCCAAAAGAACTGTAGAGGAGCATATTAGGATTTTTAAAACCACCCTTAAGGATAGAGGAATTAATCATGAGAATGTTGCATGTAGACTTTTCCCATATTCCCTTGGGGATGAGACATTTTATTGGTATAACCATCTTCCTGCTGGGTCTATCACTACTTGACCTCAATTGGAAACTACATTTTTACAGAAATTCCAGATCCCAGTCAGTGCCAATGAGTTAGTTTTGTAGTTTACTAGGCTCAAGAGGGAGGAAAATGAACCAATAGGGGCTTTCAATAATAGATTTCATAGGGCTTATGCTAGGTTGCAACCCCCTTATGTTGTAGATGATGCCTCTGCCAAGGAGGTTTATTATGAGGATCTGGACAGTTTAACATCTACCTTCATGAAATGGAAAGAAAACCCCCCTGATAGCCTACTTGAAGCTTATGATGTGGCTATTAAAGTGAGTAGAGATTTGAGGCAACACTTGTTTGGACCCTTGTCATTAGCTAACCAAATACCTATGTTGGGTTCATTCCCTCAATTACCCCTAGTTCCACATCTAGGTCAGTCCTGGAATCAAGCTCCACCCATGTCAAATTAACATTCAAATATGAACCAGCCTGCATTCTTTCATCAGTAAGCTAATAGACCCAGTTACTTGCAAAACTCTGAGGTATTTAATCAATCCTTGAACCATGGGTTCCATACTAATTATATGCAGAATTCAGCCGGTATTGTTCCTCCATCGAATAGTGTAGACAAGGAGAGGTTGGATGCACTCACAGAGCTAGTTAAGAAGTTGGCCACCAAAGTCACCTACCTAAGGAACTGAAATAATCAACCTCGGGCCGTCCAAAAGGGAACTCAGTCCAATTATGATCAAGATCAGGGGAATAATCGCGATGGTGGAAAGTATTTTAAAGATCAACACTTAGGGCCAACATTTGATAGAGGGCAGTCACCAAGTCAGAATAATGGAGGAGCCCTAACATCTCTGGATCAGCTAAACAATCATAAGAAATCTAGTGGAGTTCACTTGCCTAAGGCAGCTCTTTTAGGATGGTGTAGGCTTCATAACACTAATCAGCACTCTGAGTTGGACTGTCAAGAATTCCAGACTGTTGTGTCCATTTTCTAGCAGGAAGTTCAACATGTCACCAATAGTTCAAGTGGGTAGGAGATAGTACCATATAATCCTCATGATGTATCAGTCATGGTGGTAAATCATGTCCCATTTCCAAGAACTGAAGAGAATGAACCAGAAGAAGAATAGGATAGAGGTGCTAAAACAGAGTATACATACAATGAAGGATCTGTAGCTCAACCTTTTGGAAATAATGAGGAGAATGACAATGGTCCACTAGATGAAGAAGAGTCTACAACTGAAGAGGTTCAAGCGTTCCATCATGTTCCTACTTAGTATTTCGTAAATGGAGGACAATCTGATGCTGATAAAGGAGGAAGAATTGAAAGCAACATGGATAAGTTTGTGGTCAGCTCTGAAGACAACTATTTTATCATGACTACAGAGCAAATAGGAGAATGTGCGGTAGAAGAATTCAAGAAAGATAAAGTAAGTCTCTCTGCTCATGAGTTGTTAAGGGATCCTACAATTAGGGGTGTAGTACTAAGGTCTCTTGAAAGAGATATGCTTTCTGAACAAAAGGGTGTTTCAAGCCAGGTTGATACAAATACTTTCAAGGAGATACCCCTGTCTGAAACAAGTTTGGGAAATTATGCACTGAAAATTGACCCTCAAGGATTGGATGTTGAGGAAATCCTTATGTTACATGATATGCCTAAGAAACCTGTTCATAAATCTGATAGTTCTGATGAGCTTCCAATAAAGGAATTTCAACAAGATACTGGTGAATGTCTAGTAGAAGAGTTAATTGGCATTGGATTTGAGAAATTCATAGCAATAAACACTGAGGTAGCCCTGGAGGAGGTTGAGCTTTTAGATGAGGAGCCTCAAAAAATTTCCAATGAATGTCCCATGAAGAAAATTGTAGGAGTTGATGTTGCTGCTAAAGAAGCTGGTGCTCCTAAGAGTTACAGTTACAAACTTGAACCAGTGCCAACAAAAGAATTCAGGGAGTCTTCTTATTCATTCAATTCTATTTTTTCTCTATCCATTGATGGACTAAATATTGAAAATTCACAGATTTTATGTATTAAGGATGAGATAGCTGATGTGGTTCACACGGATGTGTAGGAAAATCTGACTGATGCTCAGAACAACACTATTTCCTTCGTATTTTATGGGCTTAACCACATTGCAGTATGTGAAAACATGCTTAAAGATCAGTCTATGGGGCCTCTTGATGAACATCATGATGGGGAAGTTACCATACATGACGGGGCTTCTGCATTTTCATCATGGACCCTTCACAAAGACATTCAAACAGGTGAAAAGTTCCATGTTTACACTTTTGAACCTATTCAATCTGATTTTCACCCTAAATTATTCATTGAAGACTCTAATTTTGTTCTACATGTTTCGAATGCAAGACAGATATTGCATCATCAGTTGAGACTGATTGAAGACATAGGTATCAACTCTTCACAATTGAAGAATGATGAATACCACATTCAGTCTACAACAGTACAACATCAGGTTGTTTTTTTATTTACTGTGAATTCTGAAGCTTATCAATTTGATTATGGAAGTTTAGGAAGGACAACTTGCATATGGGTTAATCATGGTCCTAATGAGTTACCTCAACTATTGATTATTCCTGATTGTGAGGTTGAGTGTGAATGTTGCATTATTGAGCCTCATTTTGCTGAATATAAAGATAAATTTGCATTCTTGAGGACTATTACCACCACCTTGTTGCTTGTCCATGCATTGATTAACCATATGGGGGTGGGTCTGAGTTCACCTTGTTTGATCATGAGCCACTTTGAGTCTCTTTGTACATAATTCAGATTTGAATAAATGTAGCTTGCTCTTTTTTTCTTTGGTTTAGTCTACTTATGTTTTGGTTAGTTTAGGTTTGCTTAAGGTTTCAGTTTGGTTGTTGCTTTGCTTCTTTGGCTTGGGTTTCTCCATTTTTTGGTTGGGGAAGTGTATTTCTTGCACAATAATTATTCATTAGATGGGAATGTTCTGAGTATTTCATTTATGGACTTTAATCATGTGTCTTGAATGGATGGTCAAGGTCTTTTGTTATCATCAAGCAGTCTGAATGTTTGTTTTAAAGAGGATGGGTCATTCGTTTGATTTGAACCTGAAGTATTTTGAGATCTCATATCTTTCATACATCTTAAGAATCCTAAGGTTGTTGTGGGATCTTTCTGAGGTCATGTTAGGTGAAAAATCCTATTTCTACTTCAGCGCCACTGTGGTTCTCATCCCTAAGTGTGAACTTCATTGTTTACAGGTTGAAATGAAAAGTGAAAGAAAAGAAATATCAAAAGGAAGAAAAAGAGAAAATATTGAAAATCAAAAGAAGTGAATTCAACTTATCAGGGGTATCTGAATATCTCTATTGGGGCTATGGACACCTGGTTGGTAGTAGAGCTATGTTTGGGAGAATCACAACGATAACCTCGTCAGGGCTATAGACGCATGACTGGCAGCAAGGCTCTATCCAGATTGCTTTTGGAGCTAGAATCTTTACGTAGCCTAACTTGACTGAACTTGGTTTCTGTAGTAGCTCAAGGAGGCAATGAACTCACTTGCACACACTTGTATTTTAAGTTTATGGAAGGTTCATTCTACCCTTGGTTTTGATTCTTTAATCTTGCATTTTGATTTGTTTGTCTGATAGGGAGATTGAAACCATAGATTCTGGGTTCATGATTCTTGTTCATCATCAAATGCTCTGGAGCATTTCCCCAGCAGAGTCACCATTTTTTGTGCAATTTTTGCATACACGCCCCACCGAAGTTGAGGAGCCTCTTTTTCTTTCATTTTTGGTGTCTTGGCCTTTGGATTTTGAGGTTGTTTCCTTTGCACGTGCTTGAATGATTATCTTATTTGTGCAAATGCCCCCATTCTGGGAAGCACTTTGAAAATCCAATGTTCTGAACTCCTTTAGGGTTTTTGGCTCTATTTGGGAAAATCCCCTCTAGACGGAATTCCCCGGATGCTTTGAAAACCTGGTGGCTAATGTTTTGCACTATTTTCTGGAAATTCTCTTACCTCACAGAATTCCTCATGGACCAGATTTTTCTGAAAATCCATCTCCTTGCTAAATTCCCAGATTGCATTTGGCCTGTCTTGTCGATTGAATTAACACTTGGTGGTTAGATTCTTACAACCAGTATTTAGTGGGTTTTGGAGGATTTCTTCTTGTCATTTTCTTTGCATTGTCATTAACGATTTTGATGTTGAATGCTTGATTGATTTTCTGGCCTTGAGTGAGTTTGTGAGATTATTTCAATTTCATTTAGGTGCAACTCACCTACGTCTCCTTTCAATAATGCATCCTCGGGCTTAGTTAGAATGGAAATTGAAATTTGAGCTAATTCCCCTGCGTTAAAGGAAAATTTTAGGGTTTAATCTTAGGAGATTCATGATTAAATTTGGGGCATCACCGCCCCTCACCAATTTTCCTCTAAGAATGTTAGGAACCAATGGATAACCAATAAGAGACTTGAAAAAAATTGGATTCAAGCCCAAGGTCCTCAAATTTGTGATGATTCAATCAATTTGAGTGAAGTCATGAGGAAACATCGACATTCAGGTTTTCCTTCAGCTTCAGGATTTTCCTTCGCTAGCGGATTCCCCCGATTTTCCATTTCCTCTCTGTTTTCCCAAAATGTGTTGTAGTCTAGCATTTTTCCTACTTCACGGATTTCCATTCCTTTTAGACTTTCCCAAAATTTCCTTTGTCCCTTCATTTTTTTAGAAGTCGTAAGATATTGTTTTTTTCATGGATTTCAGTCCTGGGTGGAATTTTCTGAAACTTTGTTGAAAATGAATAACTCAGAGATAGCATGATTTATTAGCTAGTGATGATGCATTTTATGATGAACTTGAATTATTTAAAGATGTATCATGATGTTTCTTAGTTAATGATAGTTGATTAAATGATTACTAGATGCTTTTATGTTTATTTCGCTAAAATCTGCCTGGCTGGGAATTTTTCAAAATTCCTCTCTGGCCTGGATTCTGTGGGAGGACTGAAAACCCAAATTTTGAGATGATTAATTGTATGAGGTTTTAGAGAATTTTTGCTTATCTTAGGAATTGCATTGAGGTTGAGTATGTCATTTGCGCTTAATTAATTTACAGGTTCCCTTGTAGATGCTTTATTTGTGGTTTCCTTAATTGGATCTGCCAGTTTGGAAATGGAAGTCAAGAGGTGGCTAGCAAGACAATAGGCAGATAGATTCAGGTGTTGAAGGATCTTCGCTCTCAGAAGTAGAAAGAATTAAGCTGGACATAAAGAGTAAGGTTCCTGAGTCTAAGTTGTCATCCACTTGGTTTGAAATTGGTGACACTAATGTGGATGGATTGGGATAAGGTTTGTCGTCCGACAAGAGATGAGATTTTCAAAAGCATAAATCCATGGAGAGGAGAATTTAAGTGTTAGTTACTCGGCCTTAGCCGACCCTAGATGAATGTTCGCGAAGGCACAAGATCAAATAGATAAGATAGGGAAGATAGCGAATTTGTACAGGCTACATTGTTTGCTTCTATGTTAATTAAAGTCATCCTTCCGTACATTTGGACCATATTACATTGGGCTTGGTATGGATGAATCCTAGGCGACAATGCTATTCCATGTTGTTCTTGAACTTTGCTTGGGCGACTTGTTTGTGGTAGTTTATTATTGTAAACTTTAATTTGTAGCATGGCGGTGGGACTTTTCTATAAAATATGGCGCTGGTACGCCAACCCAGTAATGCAGAGAAGTCACTAGAGATGAAAAAGAATTGACTTAAAAAAATGGAGTGGTAAAGCAAGAGTTGTTCATTACCGAGCAAATGTTGTAACCTACTAGAATTGTTGTTGTGGATGATTCAAATACAATTGAAGACATTGTGATTTCAAGTGATCACCTCTTTATTGTTGTTTATGGTTCTTGTGTTTTATCCTTTTGGAGCTACATACGGTGTTTAAGATTTGATGGAAATTGTATGATTTAATGGCATTTTATGGTTTGATGCTTGAAGACTTTCTAGCAATCCAAGTCCATACTTTGCTTAAGCGGTTACGTTGTGAGTTGTTATTAATAAGTTAGCTAGACCTTATATTCAACTGTGCTTGATTTTCAAATTATTGAAGGTTTGTTCAAATTTCATTCCGCAATAGGGTTAGTTTGAATGAATGTTCATGATCTGAGAAATATTTAATGCTGTAGAAGATTGCACTATTTCTATAAGATTGCCCAGTTCGTCACGGGTCAAGCGAGGAGTAGTTTAGAGGGATTGGTCCATTCAAGTATTTTTGTCCATTTTGCATTGTTAATGTAGGTTAAATTGTTAATTTTTAATTTGTCTAAAATCCTTATCTCTTTTTAGCATTTATTTTGAATCTGGGTTAGATTTAAGATTGGAAGTATCACCATATTGCTAGATTTGATAAATTTAAGATTCAACATTTGCTTGTAGTAAGGTCCCTTTGTGATTACCAACATTTTCACATTTATCATTGAGTTGTTTATGCATTGTCAAGACCTGACATTAGAGACCTTGGGGTTGTCTCTTGAGGGTTGCTGATAGAGATTTACCTTTCAAGAGAGATAGGATATTATATTTTTTCTGAGTTGTTGTTGTGCAGAAAACATCATCAACAATACCCTTTTCTTGATTTTATCACATTATAATAATACTTTACCTACAAAAGTCTACCAACTTGCATTGCATAATATCTTATACGGATTGCATATAATTTATTTCTTCCTCGTGCTGCATAATATTTTCTACCGTGTGTGGTTAAAGTATTTTTATTCTACTTTTTAACAGGCATGTAAATATTATTTGTTTTACAAGCCCTAAATTGCCAAGCGCTAGACAAAATTTCGTTTTATTCTACTAAATTGACTATTCTATCATTTTACTCCTTGCTTGGTAATTTACAAACCACTTGGTTAACAAAATACTCTATGCATATACATATTGATTTTTTAAAGTATTTAATTATAAGGATTGTACTATTTTTTTCGTATTTAATTATGGTTTTCTTCTTTTTTATTTTCTTTTCCATTTTAAAATTTTACCCAGAACGAGGTAAACTAAACTTGTTGTCAATTATAATTTTTTTAGATAATATTAGTTGAGTTTTTAAAAAAATTTAAAACAGTTTAAGTAATGAGAATGCATTATAGTGTACATTATTTTTGCATATGCATATTGTTTTTGTTTAGTATCTAATTAATTATAAGGATTTGTATTTTTTTTATTTTCTTTTCCATTTTAAACTTTAGAATTAGTAATTATATATATTTTTTCTTTATTATTTTTTTGATACATAAGGCTATATTTAAACAAAAAGCAACAGATATTAAACAATATTTATTTATTAAAAAAAAGCAACACAAAAATTATTTAAAAAAATCCATAGCGATAGTCTTATCTTTATCAAAAACAAAAGAATAACATATATTTATTTAAAAAAAAAAACAAAAAAGCATGAAATATTTATTTTAAAAAATCCACCATCAGATGATATATATACTAGTTATATACTAGATTTAGTAAAAAGCATACAAGCATCTGCGAGGCAGGAATTTCTTTCACTTTGAACCAAGCCCAAAAAACCATCACATATATTCGACCAGCACAAAAAGGAGATAAAATTTTGATTTCAATAGAGCATTGACCAAACCCAAAAAATGCCAGACATTTACTACCATCACCCAAATAATGCATTCAACAGGAAAAATGGGAACCCACCCAACCATAGATTATAGAAAACCATTTAATTTTGTGAAGGAATCAAATACCTCTACCCACTCATCGTCATCACCAGCTTCCATTAAACCGAGAAACTTCTTGAGGTATTCCATAGCCACGACCACGATCATCATGTGTCACATTAGAGCCATCCCACTCAAATCCAAAAGAAAAGGATAGAATTTCATGACTTCGTCATCCGTCTTTGACCAAAGGTGCTCCAAGTCTAAAGGCCATGGAATTCCAGTGCCAATTAATGCCGAATTTAGCACCACCTCTAGGCCCCCTAACAGGTCCTTCCTAAACAAGTGAACCATCAACTCCTTTGCCACCCACTTTGGGACTTGATTATCAAGCAAGGAGGCCAAAAAATGCAAAGAGATATGTGCGTTATCTCGACCGTACTCATTCCTCTCAAGATGTTCCCTACCCAAAACCATTTTAGCTACTACCACAGTGAGGGAATCATTATCAATCAAAATTCTTTTCATTCTTTGGTTCGTTACCTCCCTGAAGGCTACTTGTCATTGCATCACAATCAAATAAACCAGGGTGTCTACACAAAACCAAACCAACCCCTCCACCAAGAATGGAATAACAACCTTTGATCGCCCATCCATTGATCGCTCTACCATTGGACGAGACCGCTGATGAATCCAGAAACCTTGCAAATGAAACCAAGCAGCCTGACCATAAACAAAACAACAAGCCAAAATGAATTTTAAGATGTTTCACATATGCCACCTACTTGTTTAAATAAATACTGCAAGCTCCAAGCCTGTTAACCGCCACACAAATGAAGCATCCTTTCTTGGTTTATTAAGTTGTCCTTCTGCTAGTGTTTTCATTATGCAACTACGGCTCCAAGAGCAAGGCATTAATTATGAGAATAATTTTTCCCATAATTGGGAATTATAATGTACATGATTTATTTAGTACAATCATCATCATCATATCAGAAAGACATTGATCCTTCTCTCACCGATAGCCACCTTCTCCACCGATGAACAACTTTCCTTCGATCTATCAGTAGGATGCAAGAATATATTACCCCAATACACATTAATTCCCCCGATATATTTAATTCTTGATAATCTGTGATTATATCAGGCCATAGGGGGAAAGCAAACATTCGTTCCACTGATGTTCATGAGTTACAATGATGTGCTTACTTTTTTTGAATCTATCGATCTATTGGGGAGAGCGCCTTAGGAGTTAGTGTAATAGGGTGTTGTTACACTGATACTAGGTTATGAACTGCTTTCATCGGGCCATCGGTGAGGCTATGATGGGGGCTCCACTGATGAGGCATTGTTAGGCCGATAGTGCTAATTTTTATTTAGGAATAGGGAAAGATTATGGAGTCTCAATCTCATTTATGGGTGTGTCAATTTGGCAATGTGGGCTACAAAATGGATCTTGTCACACAAATTTCAACAATTTGTGTTGATCATAAAATTAAAGTGTGATGAATTTCTATGAAATGTGGAGGATAGGTGGGTGGAGGCTATTGAAAAATTTGAGATTTTTTAGTTCTAATAGGATTAAGGGATGAGGGTTGATGGATTAGGGTAGATATTTTACTTGGGTTTAAGGGTTTAAAGGTTGAGGGATTAGTGCTAAGGGATTACTAGGGTCAACTAGGGTAGAGGGTATTGGGACGTTGAGGGTAGAGGGACATATAGGGCTTAACAGTTTAGGGTTTAGGGTATTGTGTTAAGGGTATACTAGGGTTGAGGGTATAGGGTTGAGGGACTATGGTAGAGAGGGAGGGATGGATTAATGGTTGAGGTATTAAGGGTTGAGGGTTGAGGGTAGAGGGTATAGGGGTTTACTAGGGTTTAGGGTTTAAAGGTTGAGGGATGAGGGATTAAGGTTTGACGGTTGAGAATTGAGGGTTAAGGGTTTAATGTATAGAGTAGATCAAAGAATAGAGGGTAGAGAGTTTAAGGGTTGAGGCTTGATGGTTTAAGGTATAGGGTAGATTAGAGGATTTAAGGTAAGGTATTAAGGGTTAGCAGATTAGGGTTGAGGGTATAGGGTTGAGGGATTAGGGTAGAGAGGGAGGGGTTGGATTAAGGGTTGAGGGTTTAAGGTAGAGGGTATAGGGGTTTACTAGGGTTTAGGGTTTAAGGGTTGAGGGTTGAGGGGTTGAGGTGGGTTGAGGGTTTAATGTATAGGGTGGAATCAGAGGGTAGAGGGTTTAAGGGTTGAGGCTTGAGGTTTTAAGGTATAGGGTAGATCAGAGGGTAGAGAATTGAGGGTTAAGGGTGATTTAATGTATAGGGTAGAGGGTTGAGGGACGTATATATTGGTTCAAGGATTAGGGTTGAGGGTCCAATGTATAGGGTAGAGGGTAGAGGGGTTAATGAGGGATTAGAGTTTAAGGGTACTAATTGAGGGTTGAGGGTAGACGGTAGAGGATACTTGATGGTTTAAGGGTTGAGGGATTAAGGGTTAGGGTTTGATGGATTAGGGTAGAGAGTATACTTGGGTTTAAGTGTTTAGGGGTTGAGGGATAATCAGGGTCAACTAGGGTAGAAGGTATTGGGACATACATTGAGAGTAGAGGGACATAGAGGGTTTAATAGTTTAGGGTTGAGGGTACATGGTTGAGGGTAAAGGGTTGAGGGTACATGGTAGAGAGGGAGGGATGGATTAAGGGTTGAGGTATTAAGTGTTGAGGGTAGAGGGTATAGGGGTTTACTAGGGTTTAGGGTTTTGTTATGCCTTGCATAACCACCCCACTTTGATATGGATCAAAATGGGCCCCCCTTTCTCTTTTGATTAATTTACTTCTGGTTACTTGCTTTCCTCTTTAGAATTCTTATGTTTTCCTCCTAGTTTTATCTTTTGTTACGTTTTGTCTAATTTTGGTTCTACCTTAGTTGGAATTTGGGTTTTCTCCTGAGTTCAAGATTTTCCAACCCATCCGGATTTTCCCGGATCTCGCTCGAACTCTGTCTAAGCGTTGTTGTTTGGGGATTTTTGGTCTTCCCGAAATTCTGCGTGGACCAAATTTTCCCAAAATCCCTGAGGCCACTAAGCAGATGTACCTTCTTCACGGATTTCTTTCTCTTAATTTTCCCAGGTCTCACTCGAACTTCGGCTGAGCGTTGTTGTTAAGGGATTTTTAGTCTTCGCGAAAATTTGCGTGGACCGGATTTTTGCGGATTTCTTTCTCCCCCGGATTTTCCCAAAATCCATTGTTCCCTGTTTGTTCCGGGTTTTCTGGAATGTCTTCTTCTTCACGGAAATCTGTCCCGCGCGAATTTCCCCGGAATCTAGTGGAATGTGAAGAAGTGTGGAGTAGTAAGGCTAGTTAATAAATCATGATGCATTTTATAAATAATTGATGATATTTTGAGATCTCACATGTTGTTTCTTGACTGATAATGATCGGATTAAGTTTCTAGTGGGTGTTTTAATGTTCATTCTGTCAGAATCCGCCCGACTCGAAATTCTCTGAAATTCCTCCCTGGCTTAGATTTCGTGGGTCGGCCTGAAACCCAAACTGTTTGTATGATCATTTTGTTTGAAGATTCAACGACACCTTAATAACATAAGATTCATTTCAATAACGATTTTGATTAATTAACTCTTGTTTGTGTGATCTTTGCTGTGGTTTTCTTTGTTGAGTGCAGGATTAAATCACACATAGGATGATATTTGCCAAGGGACCTCGGTTGGAAGGCATTCTTCTGTCCAGTTGGTGATGAAAATCAGCTAAGGTAAAATTCGGCAAGACTTTTCTAATCTCTTACCGACTGGTGGCTTGGCTTTGACCGTTTGAAATCCAAACAATCATAATACTCCCCATTATGGATCTTATCGGCATAAGATTATCACGGTCTCCCCGACCCATAATACATTTTTTTCAATGTGCATTTGTGTTGCCTGTCGACAAGACCTTGGGCAGGTCATGGCGATTGAAGTTCATATGCGGGTCCTTATCGGCATAAGAATCTCTCTCGGAAAGAGGTCTCAGCGACTCCGTTATCTCCCACCGACCGCAGCCAAAAGGATTCATACATCGGTGAGAGGTTTTCTCCCCACCAAGAAGTCTTGGCGAGTTCACGAAGTCTCCCCGACTAGCAAGAAGAATCTAATACTTCGGTGGGAGTTTGTCTTCGGGGAGATCTCTAGGTGAAATCTCAAAGTCTTGCCAACTGCTATCAAAGCAAATACTTCAGCGAGACTCAATAGTGTCGGGGTAACGTTTCACCGAGCGGCTCCAGACACACTAACATGGCGTGAAGGATTCTGTCGGTGGCCTTCAGTGGGAGAATCAAATTGTCATAGCGACAAAAGGGTGAACTTATAAAGCCTTTGGAAAGACACGAGGTATCTATAGGACATCTCCCCGATGAAGGAAGGTTACAGTGACACATGTGAAACAAAGGAATACATGTCGGTATGACTATAGAAAGGTCTCCCCAAAATGAAAGGACCGCCAAAAGATAATGCTCTTGGTGAGAAGTCTCGTCGACATGAGGTCATGCCGAAACAAAAAGAGAAGCTAGCGCAAGAAGGTCAACAGGAGGAATTCGGGGAGACTCCAAACAAATGAGGGGGTGTCACTATGAAGTCTCGCTAACATGAGGAGGTCATGCCGATAGGTTTTGTCAGATTGGCAAAAAGAAAGGAGTTCGGGATAAGGTCTCCCCAAAGCATTATGGTCTCCCCGACATCAGAGAGGAGCTCACCCGAGGAATCTGGCATCGCCATGACTCTTGCCGACAGAATAAGTTCAGGAAGAAAACAAAATCTCATCATAAGGTCTGGGCGACTATGGAGAGCTTCACTGAAATAGAATGGACTCAATGAGAAACAAAAGGGTCGCTATGATGTCTCCCTGACCTCAGAATGTCCTGCCAACTAGTGAGCTCGGCGAAAGAGGAATAATTCGATATAAGGTCTCGACGAAGAGAAAAGGTCTCACCGACATGAAGTAATATTGGCATAATCTCTTGCCGATTCAATAGGGTCTGGCCGAAATGAAACAAAGTCGCCAAAGGACAAGACCTTGGTGTGAGGTCTTAGCAAAGTTCGAAGGTCACGCCGAAACGAAAGAACTCGAGGAGACTCTGAGCGGATGGATCGGGTTCGGTAAGATGTCTTGTTGACCCGATGCTATCTCAGCGACAAGGAGGAAGCTTGGTGAAAGTGAAAGAAATCATGGAAAGGTCTCACCGACTATCTTATGCTACACCGATAGTTGCTAAAAGCGATATAATTACATTGAGGAGACATGATGAGTGTCTCACCAACATGCGATTCCAGGTGGACCACTTTTGACTGCCTGGGAATCTGGCGTGGTGAATGTCTAACCAATTAGAGGAAGCCAAAGAGTGATTCATTAGTCCCTTTGACCAATTGACTGTTCCTGTAAGGGAAGATCAACATAATGCAAGCAAGATAGATTCCCTCTGAGAACAGATGACGATGGATCGACTCGGGCGATGGCGTTCAGATCTATAGGGAGGCTCAACGGTGCTTCCAGAAGATGGTCAACGAATAGAGAAGTCCAAAATAGAAAGGGAGCTGAAGGAAAGAAGAAATTGTGACTCAGAGGGACAATTGTGGCGACTACTGGCAAGGAGGTAAATCAATATTAATGAAGATATTATGAGCATTCAAGGCACCCCCCAATAGAGCTCGAAGATGGACACGGAGACAGGAGAGTAAAGGCTGCAACTACAAAAGATCTAAGGTCGTCCCCAGAACAACCTTTTAGAATGGACAACAAGGCTTCACATTGAATGTAGTTTTGACTTTCCTCAAAAAGATCTAAGAGCCGATGCTCCTAGATACAGATATTTTGTAAACCCTAGTGTAGGGGGCAGTGCATTCTTTTTTATGCATTTTGTATATAAGGCATTCTTGCCTCTTTGTAAAGGTTAGCACTTCTAGTTTAGAAATTCTAAGGTTAGAGAACTCTTAGATTGAGAATTGTTTAGAGTTAGAACTGTTAGGAGTTAGTCAATTAACAAAAGGAGATAGAGTTGCATCTTGATTCTCAATAATGAGAGCTTCTCTTGTCTTCTTGTTTAGCAATTAGATTTCAGTACCGACTGTAATGTATTTTCTAAGTTCTCTTAGTGTAGTTGGAAACAATCTGGAGCCTCAGATTCTATGTACACTGGTGATTGTGCCAGCTTTGTAAATATTGCTTATCTATTTTATTAACAAAAGAAGCAATCAGAGTTTAATCTCCTTCATGTTGTGTTCCAGAATGATATTTGTCTTAAATTGATCATTTGATTTGTGAAGTCTTCAAAGAATGAAATATTATTTTGTGTTTTATTTAAATGGTAATTAAAATTTGTTATGTGAATTAGCACTGTGAATGAAAGAGGTTGTGTGTCAATCGCAAGTTTACTTTGTTCTGCAGTTTTGGTTTACAAATTCCTTGAAGTCAACAAGTCTAGTTAAGATTGGATGAACTATTGTTCTTTTCTGTTTCAAAACTCTGACTTATCTTTTTATATTTCTTTAAAAACCCCTATTAGTGTAGGTTTTATTTCCTACTTGCTCTTAGAACAATCCAAAAGCTCAACACCAGTAGGCCCCTTGAATATTACTGTTGCATTGACCACTGAGTAACATCAACATAGTTGAGACCTAACTACAAAGACCTTGGGAGCTAAGGCATCCATGTGTTTCCTTTCTCTTTCAGGAGAAGTAGAATAGCAATATTCTGCTTGCATTGTTGTGGTGCCAAAATCGCCATCAACAGGAACTGGTGCTAGAAGGGAGGGCCTAGAAGAGCAAACTGGAGAACATTCAGTCTTTCTCATCAGAGAAGCCCCATAGAGTTCTTCGATCAACCGAAAATCCATCACCCTTCATAGAGCTCAAGACCCCAACAAGACACAAGAATCATAAGGCTGGGGAAACCATCATACCACCTTTATCAGCTCCTCTCACTCCACTAGGATTTTCACCAATACCCTAGTGGATACCTATCAATCCACCATCACGTCCATCCCAATTGTCATCATAGCTGATTCAACCCATACAACAGTTGGCTCAACCACCACCACCCCCACCAATGGCATTCTTCCAAAACAATCCCTCTCCATTGGGGACTATCCCTAGTGGTTTTCATGATATGCCCAAGAACCCTAAGAAATTCTACCCCAAGTATATTCATGGTGAATCAAGGAGTGCTGAAGAGCACATACAAGCTTTCAAGGATGCTTGTACCAGAGCTTAGGTAGCTCACCATGATGTAGTCTACAGGTTGTTCCCTTACTCCTTAGGGGACATGGCATACAATTGGTACCTTAATCTTCTTCAAGGTTCCATTCTGACCTGGACACATTTGGAAAATACCTTTATCAACCAGTTCAGGGTTTATGTGGACCCAGCTCTTCTATATCATCAATTTTCCACCATTAAGAAGGAACTAGGTGAATCCTTTCCTTTATTCAATACCAGATTCCAACGAATGTATAGGAGATTGCAAGATCCCTATCTAGTCATCGAGGATAGTGCCATTCAAGCTTACTTTAGAGTTATAGACCCCATGCTTGGCTTATTCTTGCAAAGGACTTATCAACCAGCTAATATTGATTCTCTATCCAAAGTCTATCATCTAGCTATCAAGCTGTAGCAACAAATTAGTTCTCAACAAAGAGGCCTAGGAGGAGGTTTTCCTTCACTAGGGTATCATATATCTAGCCCAAATCCTCTATTTAACACTGTCCCAGGAATGTCTCCTTCCCACCATGGGCCTATATCCAAATTGCAAACTCATCCTCCCATTCCATTATATGCTAATAGGACTTCTAACCCTTTTCAACAACCACAGGTCCCTCAAGGTCCCCAGGGTCTTCATAACCAAGTTGGAACCCCAAGTTAGGTTGATTAGCCACTTGTTGCTAAGTCTGTTGAAAGTGAAAGGACAATCCAACTTACAAATGAGGTAGAAACCTTGAAGAAAATGTTGTCTCAAGTTACAAATGACATGGCTCATCTTTGGTTGAATCCCCCTCAAAGCCAAGGTAATTATCCCAATCAAAATAGTAACAATTAGGGTACTTATCAAAATAACAACAACTACAACCAAAGAGGTTATCAAAACCAAAACAGAGGGTACAACCAGAGAACAAATAACAACAGACAATGGAACACAGGGCCTAACAATGGTGGAGTTCCTCATAACTATTAAGCAACTAAGGAGAGGTCACATACTATAAATGTGGCTGACCTCAACTTCATGACCAATTGGTGCAGGTTGCATAATACAGCAACCCATTCCGAGGTGAATTGCCTTGAAATGGAAAAAGTTGTCAAGATGGCACATGAAGATGCCCACACATTCTAGGGGAATTCAAACAAAGGAGGTGACTCACTAGATACTGAAATGACTTCCGATATCTTTGAAGAAGAGTCCTCATTCCCAAGGTAGGAGGAGAATGAACCGGAGGAAGATTCATATGATGCCCAAGCCTTTCAATCAAAAGGAGGACACTTCCTGAGGAATCAAAGTAAGGGGCCACTCACTACATCAGCACCCCCTAATCACATGGTCTCTCCAAATCAAGGTGCTGATAATAATCGTCCTCCACCAAAAGGCCCACATAACTTCCATAATAAGGGTAATTCCTCTGCCATCTTTAAAAGTAATTCAAGTTATAATATGGAATTTGATGTTGTTTCTGAGATGTAGAAACATAAAAATTCTTTGTCATTCTTTGACATCTTAAAGTGGTGCCCTGCTCAAAGGGAGATAGTGTTGAAGGCTTTAGAACAAGCTGACAAATCAAAAGGAAAAATCAGGGTTGCACCTGCTATAGATATGAATGCAGCCTTGTACAGAAACAAGGTAGGTACTCCACCTTTCCTTTTAAGTTTAAGAATTTCTGGGAAGAACCTACACAACTTTCTATTGGATTTAGGGGCTTCGGGCAATGTTATGTCATTTTCCATATGTAAGAAGTTAGGATTAAACCCCATTCAAACCAATAAAAATTTCATTCAACTTGACAAGACAGAGGGTAATGTGGTAGGAGAATTAAGGAACATACATGTGCAAGTAGGATCAGACCCTAGGATCCTAACCAACATAGACATTCAAGTGGCAGGCATTCCCAAGACCTATGGTATGCTGCTGAGTGGAGATTTGTTGAAGAGTCTAGGGGGGTATCTCTCCCTTGACTTTTCACATATGTGGCTACCATGGAGAGGAATTCCTACTCAGATTAGGATTGAAAGTGAGCCTCGCCTAAAGCATATCATCATGGAATATGATTGCCCTAATGAGGTAGCTTACTTTGAGACTGAAATAGGTGTTTATAAAAGAGAAGAAGCTTTGACTTTTTCTATTCTTGATCCTAAAGAGCTGCCCATACAATAGCCCTCTGATCTTATGATTGATGGAAATCAGCAGGCATTAGTCAGGAAACTGCAACAAGATCAGCTGGTCTTGGGAGAAGGTGTAGATTTGAAAAGTCTCCTGCTCCCTAATTGGTGCAAGGTACACTACCAAAGTCATTCTAAATTGACTTGTCCACCTTGCATTGACATTTTAAATCATGTTTCCCAAGCTGAGGAAGCTAGCTCAAGTCACCCTGAGATCCTTGCAGACTGGTTCTCATTTGAAGCTAAAGAAGCAACCATGCTAACTAGGGATAGGATACCTTCAATTGAGGTTCCTTCTCAAATTGAACCCACCCCAAATACACCTCCAAATCAGCATGTTTTTGAGGAGCAACCCCAAGATGCAAGTGAATGTCTAGAGGATAACTGTGGGTCACATAACACATCTATGCAGGAATTAGAAATTATACCAAAGGAACTGGTTGAATACCTGTCCCTTATACCTGATGTAAAAGATCAAGGAGTCCCACCCCTAACTCATTTAGATCAAACCCCCATAACAACTTCAAAAGCATCAACTCCAACCCCTGATCAGTTGTGAACCCTTACCTTTGATGGATCCAAATCTAAGACAGGCAGTGGTGTTGGAATTGTACTAACTAGCCCTCAAGGGAAAACCTTCTTTGCTTCTTACAGGTTGCAATTTGGATGCACAAACAATGTGGCAGAATATGACGCTCTGGAATTAGGATTGATGTTTGCACATAAGAAGAAGGTCACTGCCTTGATGGTCAAGGGAGACTCTGAAATAGTTATCAGGCAAGTGCACAGCCAATACACATGTCACACAGAAGGCTAGCAGCTTACAGATATTAGGTATGGAACTTGATTGATGACTTTGATGCCTTTGGGATTAGCTTAATCCCTAGAGAAGAAAATCAGGTAGTTGATTCACTGGCTATTGTTACAAGCACCTTGGAACCTATGCAAGGCTCCAAATTCAAAAAATTCTTAGTGGAACTGATATCCACTATAGTTGTTCATAACAATATCAAGAATTTCTAGGTCTTTGATGATGATCGACATATTCTGGCCTTCTTAGCAAGCTCAGATGTTTTTGAGGGGAAAATTATTGATGAGTCCAATAGAGATCAAGGGGATTGGAGCCTTGAGGAATTTGATATAGGAGTTCTTAACTTAAAGAATAATAACATTCCCAAAGGAATGGTGGCTTTGGAGAGAATTTTTGACTCAGATCCAAGGGCTCGAGAGAAAATATCAACTGAAGAAAAGGGAGGTGAATATGAAATACTTAACTTGGTCGATGCTGGCCCTGAAAGGAATGTCTATATAGGGAAGGCATGCCCTAAAGAAATTAGAGAATACATACTGAGGGTGCTTAAAAAGGATATTGTTGTGATTGCATGGGGGTATGAAGACCTCCAGACATTTGATGCTTCTGTTATGACTCACACTATCCCCTTGAAGCCTAAGGTTAAGCCCTTCCGACAGAAGCAACGCCCTATTAATGCCTTGATTGAGCCATTGATCTATAAAGAAGTTCAAAAATTGCTATCTATTGGGATAATCTTCCCTGTATGCCATTCAATGTAGGTGGCTAACTTAGTCCCAGTCCACAAGAAAAGCAGGGAGATTAGGCCATGTGTTGACTTCAGAAACCTGAATAGGGCTTCAAAAAAGGATAACTACCCACTTCCTTCTTTGGATAAAATCTTGCAGACTATCAATGGAGCTCAGATGATGTCATTCTTGGATGGTTACTCTGGATACAATCAAGTAATGGTCAACTTTGAAGACAGGATGAAGATGACTTTCACTACAAAGTGGGGAACGTTTGCATACAGAAGGATGTCTTTCAGTTTGATAAATGTTGGAGCCACTTTCTAGCGTGCCATGGACATAGCCTTCAAGGATCTAATTGGTAAGTGCATTATTGTTTACATAGAAGACCTAACAGTGTTCTCCAAAGACCGATTGAACCATGCTACTAACTTGGCCAAGGTTCTGGAATGATGCATCCAGTATGGAGTCTCATTGAATCCAAAAAAATACGTGTTTGGAGTCTCAGAGGGAAAGCTTTTGGGACATATAATTTCAGAAAGGGGAATATCAATCAATCCAGACTGGGTCGAGTCCATTCTTAAAATCACTAGGCTAGGAAGTAAGAAAGAAATGAGGTCTTTCTTTGGGAAAATCAACTTTGTGAGGAAGTTCATCACGGGCTTTGCAGAGATTGTAAAGCCTCTGAACGAAATGAGGAAAAAGGACACCAAGATAGAGTGGACGGATGAAGCAAAGGCCGCATTTTCACAAGTCAAATGGTCCATCTCAGAAGTGCCGGTCCTTACCAGCCCCAATTACATTAGGCCATTCTACATTTACTCTTTTACCTCTGAGCATTTATGTGCAGTCATTTTAACTCAACGTAAAGACAAGGTAGAGGAGAGACCAATTGCTTTCATGAGCTCTCCGTTCAAAAACGTGGAAATCAAATACCCTCCTCTTGAGAAGCAAGCTTTCGTGCTGGTGCGGGCTGTCAAGAAGTTCTGACATTACATCCTCTGAAGCCAAGTCGTCGCAGTAGTTTTTGACGCGGCTGTGAAGTCCCTACTCATGAAAGCGAGCTGGGAGAAAGGAGAGGCAAATGGATGGCCATCCTACAAGAACTCGACCTGGAGATACACCCTATGAAGCTAGTCAGGGGCATGGGCTTATCTTAGTCCATGGTGAACACTGGCGACAACATCATCTGTCAACAATACATGACCTAGTCTTTCTCTAACGACCCCTGGTATGTTGATACCATATGCTTTATGCTCAACAATTGATGTCCAGAAGGAATGAATGCCACTCAAAGGAGAGCCCTAAGACTAAAGAGTTCTCATTACATGCTCAAATGAGGGTTGCTATATAGGAGGAATTTTGAAGGAGTATACCTGAGATGCCTTGATCATCTAGAGGCTCAACATGTGATCTCTGAGTTTCATGGGAAGCATGGAACCGGTCATGGGTCTGCAGATTCTTTGGCACACCATATCCTTTGATTTGGTTATTACTGGCTTTGTGCATTCAAATATGCCCATCAGCATGTGAGGACATGTCATGTCTGTCATATTTCTGCACCAAGGGAATGCCATGCAGCAATGCCATTGCAGCTCATCTATGAGGCAAGGCCATTTGCCTAGTGGGCACTAGATTTTATTGGAGTGATTAACCTGAACTCTTCTGCGGGACATAAATTCATCTTGACTGCTACTGACTATTGCACAAGGTGGACACAGGCTATACCCTGCAAGAATAGCACAACAGAGGTAGTGATCAAGTTCCTCACCGAGTGCATCACTACAGCGTTTGGGGTACCTTTCGCTCTGGTATGTGACAATAGCTCTGCCTTCTCTTCTGCTGAATTTATTTTCTAGGAATATGATCACAATATTGTCTTAAAATATTCTTCAAATTATTATCCACAAGGCAATGGAGTTGCAGAGTCAACCAATAAGAATCTCTTAGGGGTCATTAAGAAACTGTTAGAGCATAACCCTAGAAACTGGCATACCCAGCTTAGATTCACATTATGGTCAGATAGGACTAGGATTAAGGCTACCTTAAACACCTCACCATTCAAGATAGTATATGGCCAAGAGCCTGTCTTTCCTATCCATCTGTAAATACCTATCCTTGAGTTCATGCAAAAATTTTACTCCAATGACAGTAGGATAGAGGTCAGGTTAGCTGCTTTGTTGAAATTAGAAGAAGAGAGAGATGCCGCTTTACAACAATTCTTTAGGCATTAGGCTGTTGTCAAACGATGGTTTGACAAAAGAGCCAAGATAAAGGCTTTTAGGATATCAGACCTAGAGTTGCTATGGGATAAGGCTGGTGAAAAGAAAGGCAATCACCAAAAGTTTGACAAACTCTAGTTAGGCCCTTATCAAATTGTTGAGATCCTAGGGGAAAATGCTTTCAGACTGAGTAGCCTAACTGGGGAACCTGTTCCTTTGCCTATTAATGGGCAGTTCCTTAAGCACTATTTTGAATCTTGAGGCTTGTTAATTTATGTTCTGTATATAAGTAATTCGTTGTTCTTTATGTAAATAATTAATGTTGTCTCCTGTTTGTAAATAATTTGTATTTTGTAAATACTTTCTATGTTTCTGCTTGTCAATAATTTGCTACTCCTTGTGTAGATAATTTACTCTTTGCTTGTAAATAGTTTGCTACTTATTGGTTTGTTCTTTCCTTTGTCGTTTGGTCTTTGTTTTCTCTTAATTCTTTGGGGTTGATCTGTCCTTTCCACCTGAAACTGTGGGTTGTTATCTGAAGCATACTATGGTCATTAGGAGAGAAGTGGTTTAGATATTTTAAGGTTTTCTGGTTGGATGATTTTTTCCTCAATTCGTTGTTTCATGCTTGTTGTCAATAAAAGTTGGAAAGTTTTGAAAATAAGGTGCCAAGTAAGAAATCCTTCTTTAGCTCCCCTGAATCTGTCACAAATCATAAAATCATCTCCTCTTCTAGTAGTGTATTTGTCCTAGGATGACAGTGTTGTAAGATTTGAGTGAAAAATCTAACTTCCAAGTGTTGTTATGAGGTCCATTGTAGTTTTCAACCCAAATCAAATATTAAACATTTGACATATTGAAAAGACAAAGAGAATTAAATGAAATATCTGAAGCTTCAAAGAAAAAGAAAATAATTATCAAAAGAAAAAGAGGATTCAATATGAATGGGTGATTCCAGTATCTCTACCGGGGCTATGGATGCCTAACTGGCAGTAGAGCAATGCTGTGAGAAAACTAGAGGTATCTTCATCGGGGCTATAGATGCCTGACTGGCAGCGGAGCAATGCCCAGGATATCATTGCATGAAGGAAATCAAATCATGTAGTTCAAATCTTGCACATTATTGTTCAAAAGATGAAGAAAATTTATGAAAGGATGATGCACTATTAAGCACACACAAAGATTCAGGGGGTAGCCATTGATTGACTTACATTTGAGATTCTAGTTCTACCTTGCTTGTTATAAATGACCCAACTGGAGTTGTAATGTTCATGAACAAGGAGTTCTGGGTAGCTGAATCCCTCAGATTCATGAAAATGGTTAAACCATTTTCCCAGCTGAGTCGCCATTTGTTATGCCTTGCATAACCACCCCACTTTGATTTGGATCAAAATGGGTCCCCCTTTCTCTTTTGATTACTCTACTTCTGGTTACCTGCTTTCCTCTTTGGAATTCTTGTGTTTTCCTCCTAGTTTTATCTTTTGTTGTATTTTTTCTAATTTTGGTTATGCCTCAGTTGGAATTCGGGTTTTCTCCTGAGTTTGGGATTTTCCACCCCATCCGGATTTTCTCGGATCTCGCTCAAACTTCGGCTAAGCATTGTTGTTCGGGGATTTTTGGTCTTCATGGAATTCCATGTGGACCGGATTTTCCCGAAATCCCTGAGGCCCCCGAGGAGATGTACCTTCTTCACGGATTTCTTTCTCCTCCAGATTTTCCTGGGTCTCACTCGAACTCCGGCTGAGCGTTGTTGTTCGGGGATTTTCGATCTTCGTGGGAATCTGCGTGGACCGGATTTTTTCAGATTTCTTTCTCCCCTAAATTTTCTCGAAATCCGTTATTCCCTGTTTGTTCCAGGTTTTTCGGAATGTCTTCTTCTTCGCAGAAATCCGTCCTGCGTGGATTTCCCCGAAATCTGGTGGAATGTGAAGAAGTGTGGAGTAGTAAGGCTAGTTAATAAATGATGATGCATTTTATAAATAATTGATGATATTTTGAGATCTCACATATTGTTTCTTGACTGATAATGATCAGATTAAGTTTCTAGTGGGTGTTTTCATGTTCATTCCGCTGGAATCCACCTGACTCAGAACTCTCTGAAATTCCTCCTTGGCTTGGATTCTGGGGGTCGGCCTGAAACTTGAACTGTTTGTATGATCATTTTGTTTGAAGATTCAACGACACCTTACTAACATAGGATTTGTTTCAATGACGATATTGATTAATTAACTGTTTTTCATGTGATCTTTACTGTGGTTTTCTTTGTTGAGTGTAGGATTAAATCACACACAAGATGATATTTTCCAAGGGAGCTCAGTTGGAAGGAATTCTTCTGTCCAGTTGGTGATGAAAATCAGCTAAGGTAAAAGTCGGAAAGACTTTTTTAATCTCTTACTGACTGGTGGCTTGGCTCTGACCGTTTGAAATCCAAAGAATCAGAATACTCCCTATTATCGATCTTATCAGCATAATATTATCACAGTCTCCCCGACCCATAATCCGTTTTGTTCAATGTGTGTCTGTGTTTCTTGTCGGCAAGACCTCGGGCAGGTCACAGCGATCCAAGTTCATATGTGGGTCCTTATTGGCATAAGAATCTCTCTCAGAAAGAGGTCTCAATGACTCCATTATCTCCCACCGACTACGGCCAAAAGGATTCATACATCGGCGAGAGATTTTCTCCCCGCCAAGAAGTCTTGGCGAGTTCACGAAGTCTCCTCGACTAGCAAGAAGAGTCTAATACTTCAGTGGGAGTTTGTCTTCAGGGATATCTCTCGACGAAATCTCAAAGTCTTGCTAACCACTATCAAAGAAAATACTTCAGCGAGACTCAATAGCGTCAGGGTAACGTTTCATCGAGTGGCTTCAGACACACCGACATGGTGTGAAGGATTCTGTCGGTGTCCTTCAGCGGGAGAATCAAATTGTCACGGTCACAAAAGGGTGAACTTATAAAGCCTTTGGTGACACATGAGGTATCTATTGGACGTCTCCCCGATGAAGGAAGGTTATAGTGACACATGTGAAACAAAGGAATACATGTCGGTATGACTATAGAAAGGTCTCCCTGAAATGAAAGGATTGCCAAAAGATAACACTCTCGGAGAGAAGTCTCGCAGACATGAGGAGGTCATGCTGAAACAAAAAGAGAAGCTAGTACAAGAAGATCAATAGGAGGAATTCAGGGAGACTCCAATCAAATGATGGTGATTCACTATCATGTCTTGCCGACATGAGGAGGTCACACCAATAGGTTTTGTGAGCTCAGAAAGAAGAAAGGAGTTTGGGACAAGGTCTCCCCAAAGCATTATGGTCTCCCTGACATTAGAGAGGAGCTTTCCTGAGGAATCTAGCATCGTCGTGACTCTTGCCGACAGAATAAGTTTGGGAAGAAAACAAAGGCTCGTCATAAGGTCTAGGTGACTACGAAGAGCTTCACCAAAACAAAATGCACTCAGTGAGAAACAAAATGGTCACTATGATGTCTCCCTGACCTCAGAATGTCCTACCGACTAGTGAGGTCGGCGAAAGAAGAAGACCTCGATATAAGGTCTCAGCGAAGAGAAAAGGTCTCACCGACATGAAGTAATATTGGCATAATCTCTTGCCGATTCAACAGGGTCTAGCTGAAATGAAACAAAGTCGTTGAAGGACAAGACCTCGGTGTGAGGTCTTAGTGAAGTTCTAAGGTCACGCCAAAATGAAAGAACTTGGGGAGACTCTGAGTGGATGGATCAGGTTCGATAAGATGTCTTGCTGACCTAATGGCGTCTCAGCGACAAGGAGGAAGCTTGGCGAAAGTGAAAGAAATCGTCGAAAGGTCTCGCCGACTGTCTTATGCTATGCCGATAGTTGCTAAAAGCGATATAATCGCATTGGGGAGACACGATGAGTGTCTCACTGACATGCATTTCAAGGTGGACCACTTTTGACTGCCCGAGAATCTGGCGTGGCGAATGTCTAACCAATCAGAGGAAGCCAAAGAGTGATTCATCGATCCCTTTGACCGATTGACTGTTCCTGTAAGGGAAGATCAACATAATGCAAGCAAGATAGATTCCTTCTAAGAACAGATGACGATGGATTAACTCAGGCGATGGTGTTCATATCTTCAGGGAGGCTCGATGGTGCTTCCAGAAGATGGTCAATGAACAGAGAAGTCCAGAATAGAAAGGGAGTTGAAGGAAAGAAGAAATTGTGACTCAGAGGGACAGCTATGGTGACTACTGGCAAGGAAGTAGATCAATATTAATGAAGATATTCTAAGCATTCAAGGCACCCCCCAACAAAGCTCGAAGATGGACACAAAGATAGGAGAGTAAAGGCTGTAGCTGCAAAAGATCTAAGGTCGTCCCTAGAACAAATTTTCAGCATGGACAACAGGGCTTCACATTGAATGCAGTTTTGACTTTCCTCAAAAAGATCTGAGAGCTGACTCTCCTAGATACAGATATTTTGTAAACCCTAGTGCAGGGGACAGCGCATTCTTTTTGATGCATTATGTATATAAGGCATTCTTGCCTCTTTGTAAAGGTTAGCACTTCTAGATTAGAAATTCTAAGGTTAGAGAACTCTTAGACTGAGAACTGTTTAGAGTTAGAACTATTAGGAGTTAGTCAGTTAACAGAAGGAGATAGAGTTGCATCTTGATTCTCAGTAATGAGAGCTTCTCTTGTCTTCTTATTTAGCAGTTAGATTTTAGTACTGACTGTAATGTATTTTATAAGTTCTCTTAGTGTAGTTGGAAACAATCTGGAGCCTCAGATTCTCTGTACACTGGTGATTGTGCCAGCTTTGTAAATATTGCTTATCTATTTTATTAACAGTAGAAGCAATCAGAGTTTAATCTCCTTCATGTTGTGTTCTAGAATGATATTTGTCTTAAATTGATCATTTGATTTGTGAAGTCTTCAAGGAACGAAATATTATTTTCTGTTTTATTTAAATGGTAATTAAAATCTATTATGTGAATTAGCACTGTGAATGAAAGAGGCTATGTGTCAATCACAATTTTACTTTGTTCTGCAGTTTTGGTTTACAAATTCCTTGAAGTCAACAATTCTGGTTAAGATTGGATGAACTATTTTTCTTTTCTGTTTCAAAACTCTGACTTATCTTTTTATATTTCTTTAAAAACCCCTGTTAGAGTAAGTTTTATTTCATGCTTGATCTTAGAACAATCTAGAAGCTCAACACTAGCAGGCCCCTTGAATATTACTGTTGCATTGACCACTGAGTAACATCAGCATAGTTGAGACCCAACTACAAAGACCTTGGGAACTAAGGCATCTATGTGTTGCCTTTCTCTTTCAAGAGAAGCAGAATAGAAATATTCTTCTTGCATTGTTGTGGTGCCAAAATTGCCATCAACAGGTTTAAGGGTTGAGGGTTGAGAATTGAGGGTTGATGGTTTAATGTATAGGGTAGATTAGAGGGTAGAGGGTTTAAGGTATAGGGTAGATTAGAGGGTAGATAATTGAGGGTTAAGGGAACTTTAATGTATAGGGTAGAGGGTTGAGGGTTTAAGGTTTAGGGTAGAGGGTTGAGGGGTGTATGTGGTTCATGGATTAGGGTTGAGGGTCCAATGTATAGGGTAAAGGGTATAGGGGTTAATGAGGGATTAGGGTTTAATGGTACTTGAGTGTGGAGGGTAGAGGTTAGAGGGTACTTGAGGGTTGAAGGGTTGAGAGATTAAGGGTTAAGGGTTGAGGGATTAGGGTAGAGAGTATACTTGGGTTTAAGGGTTTAAGAGTTGAGGGATTAAGGGAGGGATTAGGGGACATACATTGAGGGTAGAGGGAAATAGAGGACTAATAGGGGTTTAGGGTATTGGGTTGAGGGTATAAGGTTGATGGATTATGGTTGAGGGTCTAGGATTGTGGGATTAAGGTAGAGAGGAGGATGGATTAAGGGTTGAGGTATTAAGTGTTGAGGGTAGAGGGGTAGAGGGTATAGGGGTTTACTAGGGTTCAGGGTTTAAGGGTTGAGGGTTGAGGGATTAAGGGTTGAGGTTTGAGAATTGAGGGTTGAGGGTTTAATGTATAGGGTATATCAGAAGGTAGAGGGTTTAAGGCTTGAGTCTTGAGGGTTTAAGGTATAGGGTAGATCAGAGGGTAGAGAATTGAGGGTTAAGGGCAGTTTAATGTATAGGGTAGAGGTTTGAGGGTTTAAGGTTGAGGATAGAGGGTTGAGGGATGTATATGGTTCAAGGATTAGGGTTGAGGGTCCAATGTATAGGGTAGAGGGTATAGGGGTTGAGGGATTAGGGTTAATTAAGGGTATTTGAGGGTTAAGTGATTAGGGTAGAGAGTAATTTATTTGGGTTTAAGGGTTTAAGGGTTGAGGGATTAAGGTTGAGGGATTAGGGTCGAGGGTATAAGAGGGTACATATTGGCCAGTTGAGGGAAGAGGGACATAGAGGGTTTAATTGTTTAGGGTTTAGGGTATTGGTTTGAGGGTATAGGTCAGTTGATGAATTAGGGTTGAGGGTAGAGGGTAGAAGGTTTAAGGAAAGTTTAGGGTTTAAGGGTTTAGGGTTGAGGGACATTAAGGGTTGAGGGTAGAGGGTTTAGTGTATAGCTAATATGTTTGAGGGTATATGGTTGAAGATCGATTAGGGTTGATGTTCCAATGTAGAGGGTAGATGGTATAGGGGTTTACTAGGGTTTAGGGTTTAAGGGGTTAGGGTTGAGGGTTGAGGGATTAAGGGTAGAGGTTTGAGGCTTGAGGGTTTAGGGTTGAGGGTCCAATCATGTATAGGGTAGAGGGTGCAACTATAGGGATTGTGGGTACGTATATGGTACGTATGTTGAGGGATTAGGGTAGAGGGTATAGGGGTTGAGGGATTAAGGTTTGACTAGGGTTGAGGGTTGAAGGTTGAGGGTAGAGGTTAGAGGGTTGAGGGTTGAGGGTTAATTAAGTGTTGAGGGATTAAGGGTTGAGGGTTGAGGGATTAGGGTAGAGAGATTAGTAATTGGGTTTAAGGGTTTAACTAGGGTTGAGGGATTAGGGTTGAGGATACTAGAGGGTATATGGTTCAAGGATTAGGGTTTAGGGTCTAAAGTATATATAGGGTTTAAGGGTTTAGGGTCTTGGCCTCTAGTGAGGCTCAAAATTAGGGTTTCATGAATATTCCTGCATTGGCAGACAATCTGTAATTTTTTGAATTTTGATTAATAAAACCTCCTACTATTTTTGGTGGTTGTAAGTGACTGTATTGTTGGTTGTTAGCCTGGTTATAATCTTTTTCTCTCTTTTTCCAACCTTTTTTGCCTCCTTTTTGTATTATTTGCATTGTTTCAATTAAAAAAAGAAAAAAGAAATGCTAAACAAAAACAATATGTATATGCAAAAATAATGTACATTATAATTCCCATTCTCAGTTTATTAGTTGAGTTTTTACTTTTATTTTTAAACTGTTTAATTATGATAATTTTTTTTCTCATAATTGGGAATTATAATGTACATTATTTATTTTACATTATAATTTTATTTGAAAATAATATATGAGATTATTTGAAATTATTTTTAAAAAATTACAAATTAAAAATTACAAATGAATTAAATAAAATAAAATAAAATAAGGGATTTTTTATAAGTACGAGCATTAATGAAGGGTAGTTTGAGCTCAAATTTTAGCAATGGCCTAGCATACGAAGCCAGGTATGTAGGATGACATCGCTAGAGCCTTAGGAGATAAAACTTCCATAATGTGAGAGCCATAAGAGATAAAATTTCCATAGCAATTACAATGAAGTGAAGTCCCTACAATAATTTCATGTTGACCTACTGCATCTGGTTATGGTCATTTAAGTCATGAGTTGAGCCATTAAAATTGTTCTTTGTACCGGCCCCGAGTTCTAAGTTAGTCGGTCATCATGTATGGTTAATCGTATAAATGCTCCCTATAGTCGGGCCATAATATTTTTCAATTGACTTACATTTAAGCCATCCCGCATAAGGCAATTCAAAGGAGTATAGTAAGGTGGTAAACAACAAGAAGATAAAGCATAAACTACTATACCGCCAGGAGGGTGAGCAACATATACAGTAGAGAGGTGTACACTACAATGCCACAATAAGAAGTCTTGAGCAAGGAGGTAGAGTGGTAAGCATGGAAGATAAGTGGTCACCACAGTATCACATAAGGTGATTCAAAGGAGTGTGATAAGGCGGTAAACAACAAGAAGATAAAGCATACACTGCTATACTGCTGAGAGGGTGAGCAACATATGCAGTAGAGTGGTGTACACCGCAACCCCCCAGCATGAAGTCTTAAGCAAGGCAGTAGTGCGATAAACATCAAAATGGAAGGGAAAAACACCACCATACTGCAACAGGTATAATAAGAGATGGTGGTAGTATGATAATCGTGGCATCATTACAATTTACAGTAATAAATTCCCACACACATGCTTCAAAATTAATTTCAAGGATTTTAGCTTGTTGGGAAACTATCTGGCAAGGAATTGGCATTAATACTAATACGACTAAATACTGCGCCCTCAAAAGCAAGTGAATTTTCCTAAGACTGTGCTCAGTTGAAATGCATTGTTGTGGACGGAGCTGAGGACATCGATAAAAGGAGCTCTGCAAAAGACGAGCACTCGGGTAAGTGCACAAATAACCGTCTGAAGAAGCTTGATTGGTGTAGTATTTGGTAGAGCTTTATTATTTGAATTCATAGTAGGAAAAATTGAAATATGCCTCCTAAAAGAAAAGAATCAGAAGTAAAAGAAAGTAAGGCCAAAACTAAGGAAGAAGAACCTAAGGTAAAGAAGAGACCACTCCACCAGTATATATTAGATATACTACCAGGATCAACCAAGGAGGGAAATAAGAAATTTCTTGTAGACAATGCACAAGGTTGTAGGGATGCTCTCATTCCCAAATTTGGGTGGGACTTATTTTGGTATTTTTACAGTAAGAGAAATGAGAAGATTCCAGTGTCAAACCCTTGGATGTTGGATTTAGAAAAAAAATTTATACCAAACGTGTTTATTGATGTGGAGTTTATCAGATTACTAGCCAAGCATTATCACTCTGCAACCAAGACAATAAGGTTTCCAAATGGCTCAATATTGGTAGAGGTAACTAGAGCTGCTATCATTGAGTGTTTTGGCTTAAACAAGTAGGCTTTGACCAAAATAAACCTACAGAAGAGCGAAGAAGATTATAAGAGGTTAAGAAGAACATATAGAAGTGATGAGCTACCCCTATATATGAAAAGGGGCATTAGTAATAGAACGATTCCCATTTCTACTTCCAATATTGAACCATTCACTGTGATAGATTTTCAATATTATTTTATGAATACATATCTAGCTCTATTGCAACTACTAGGGGTGGATGCTCAAGATAAAATTCCAATAATCCTGATGATGATGGCCATGAGAATTCAAAACCCTGAGACTAATATTGAGTATGACTTTGCTTCATACCTTGAGAGGGTGTTGGATGATGAATTCTGACAAGTCATAGAGGATAGAGCACCAATTACATTCAAACACTATTCCTTACTGTTCCATTTGATACTATACCAGAATTGGGAGAATTGGACTAAATGAATGGACTTGGATATAGTGGATGATCAAATGAATGCCACACCTATCTAGAAGTGGTGCTATATTTGGGATAGTCAGTGAAAGAATTCAAAATTTTCTATATTCTATGAAGACCTTGTGTGCAAAATCCTTCAATTTCTTGGTTATTCAATCCCAAGATTTCCAAACAAAATGCAACAATTGTTAATACCTTTGGCCCTCAGACAGGAATAGGGTCATGCACATAATTTTGGTGATTGGTTCTTTTTTCCCAAAAGTTATAATAATAAGAATCTATGGCTGCCCTACTACTCCACACATACTGCCAAAGTTCATGCCCCTCATATTATCATTTCTTGAATTTATGTGGCAAATGATGTGGATGGAAAGGGATGTAATTCACAAAAAAAAGAAGGGCACATTTCTACCAAACTTAAAAAAATGTGGAGACTGGACAGTAGGCTCAAATACATTGGAGGAGTTGCAATATTACTTGAAGACAAGATATGCATTAGGTTCTAGAAAAGCAAGAGCCTTTGACCTTGAAAATCATATGAATAACATAAGGCATAATCTTCTTACCAAAATGACAGTGGTACACCAAGTAGATTATGAGGAAAATGTGATAAGAAACTACCTTACTTTTCTAGAGGTGTCCCTCAGATGGAAGAAATGACAAGTTATAATGAAGCTTGAAGGAAGGAAGAAGCAAAATGACAGAAGTTTCCTTGGCTATTTTGTTGAAGAAAAAGACCCCATTAGGAGGATCAATCGGATATTGATAAATTTGAGGATTTATATGCTAAAAAAGAAGTGTATTTTCAGGAACATGGTTGTAAGATAACTACAAAGCACACCCCAGACACAACATTAGAGTCTCCCATGGAGCAATTGCCTCCCAAGAGATAAACGACATAGAGCATTGAGCCATTGATACCTTGTGAGGAGAGTGAAGGGGTGGGAGATACTAAAGATGTGGCCACCATATTGCAATCATTAAAGGGTGATATTGAGGTTGATCAGCCCATCCATGAGACTAGCACCCATAGGCATGAGGAAAGGATGGATGATCCAGAAGAAACAAGTGCAAAGATACATGAAGATGAGAGAGAAATTGCTGCCAGGAGGTTTATAGAGGATGATGATTTTATCAAGACTCCAGAGTTTAGGGATTTCTGGACAAAGATGAAGAAATTGAAGAGAAAATGGAGTTAGGTGAAGTGGGAATTGAAGAACCAAAAAAGAATCAAATGGTGGCATAGACCTTTAATGAATTGAGGGTTGACCACATTGACATTAGCCCTCAAAAGGCTAGAGAGATGATTTTGAAGAGCAACATGCTCATTTTTCTTGGGTTGGAATTAAAGAAAATGTTTTTGCTTGATCAAGTGTGGGCTCAAGAAGATCCAATGTTAGTTGCAGAGTTTGAATCTAATGAAGGAGTAAGTGGAACTGGGTATAACCCCAAAATTGAAACCCTGGCCATTTGGATCAAGCATAAAAACACACAAAAGCCTAAACTATTAGATGTAATACAAGGAATGAAAGGGGCATCAATGGTAAGAACAATACAAGACACCACCCCTTTGGAGGCAGCCACAATTACCATGCACTCAGCCATGTTCACTCATGCTACTGTTAAGGGATTGGAGGACAGATTAAAGGAGTATGAAAGGGAACAAAAGTTCTTAAATGATGAAGTTAATAAACTGTTTATGGAGATGTCAAATTGAAAGAATAGTTAAAAGGAGCAAGAACTTCACAAAGCAAGGAGATAGTGCTATATAAGCCTCCTAGTGCTCCATTAAATATTGTATAGAGCATTCTTACTGAGCAAGCAAAGGATCCTAAGAAGGAAGTGCATGAAATAAAGGAGACCCAGGATGAAGTAAAAAGGAAAGTTTATGAAGTTATGGAAAATATTCTTGAGTACAGAATAAAGTTGGTTATTGATAAACTAGATAGTGTGCATGATAGTTATAAATCACTTCTATGAGCAATTGATCAAATAAAAGCACATATGCTTGTATTGGACCCCCTATTTCAAAGGTGGCAGCCTATTCACCACACTCTTTCTAAGTTATGTAGAGTTCTACAAAGGAGTCTTGATGCTCCTACAACATTAAAATTGATTGAGTAAATAGTAAAAATGATTGTTGATGAATTTCAATATATACAAGGGGAGGATAAGAGGATTGTGGCACAAATGGATTCCTTCCATACCTTAAAAAAATGGTATACAATGAAAATTGCGGAATATGATGACAAGTCAAGTAAAATATTTGGATGAATGGAAGAAGGAATTTGGTCAGGTTATTCATAAGTGTTTAACCCATGTTTAGGGGGATAGTGACACCGGTCTTCACAGTCTCAATTTGATCATGGATGGATTGATTGCTCTTGATGCTAGATATCTAAAATTTGTCAATGATACAAAGGCACTACTGGATAGTCGATGAAAGACACATCTTGCAAACATACCAAAGATCCAGGAATATCAATGGCCATCAGATTTTATGGTGTATCAATGGGAAGAGAAGTATTTGGCTTTAGATGAGTAGGTCACTAAGGCGAGGGCATCTGGAAATCTATCATGGAGAGGAAAGCTTTACCAAATTGATGATCATGGGATTTCTACATTGATTAAAGGAAACATACGTCTAAAGTGTATTAAGCCTTGTTATTTCTTCAATTATTCAAATTAATTAGTTGTTAGTAAAAGAAGATAGATTACACATTCCACCAATTTATATCATATCAAATACTTATTCTATAAATGTATATATATTCGAAACAACATAATGGAGAAGATTGATCATAATTGGTAATCTATTTTGGTGTTCAATTGTTGTGTTAAATTTGATGCTCATCTATTATTGTGCTATATCCAAAGTGGTTTCTTCAAGTTATTTAAATTCATAAGATTTATTAGGGCACATTTGCTATTACTGTGTGATTATTTTGAGCTTATGAATGAAATAAAACATCTTATTATAAGAGATTCTCCATGACTATGTTATCATTATGTATTTTTTCTTATGTTTTCCATACTTATTTCTTCTTATATTTGAATGAATATCATTTATTGAGCCTCAATACTATGCTTATGTGAATGAATATGCTGATACAATAAAGCATTTACTGTCGATGTTTTTAGTTACATGTTCAAAATTATGTTCAACATAAAAATGGAAACTATTTAAAAATAATAAAGTTAACAAAATTGCTTATTTAAATAATTGTGAGTTACATGCATTAATATTTTATTAACTTTTGTGTCTTCATGAACATATGCTCATACAAAATGAATGGAAGAAGCATCCAAGTAATCATAATTTTTTCAGCCAACAATTCATACCAAAGATTGAAAAATTTAAGGATATTGCAATAGGTAATTTTGATTGACACAAATAATATTACTGAAGCATTTCAAAGTTTGGGCTATAAGAATCATCCTTTTTTAAACATGGATTGCAAATAATTCTAAAAATTTAGAAGTCTTGGTCATTAACATTATTGTCTGCTACAATGTCATCTAGTGTATCATTGTTAATGTTCATATGTTCTTTCAAGTATTTAGTATTATCCTCATCCTCAGCTTGACTTGTATCATCTCCATCATCATTGAAATTTGACTGTACACCATCTATATTGTTAGCAGATGTATTTGGATCATCATTTTCTATACCATCGATATTGTTGTCTTCCATAACATCATCTAACTCTGGATTGTTGTCTTTTTGTGCCTAAACATAACCATCTTCAACATCATCATGGATGTCAATTTCTTCAATGTTCTCTAATCCCTCTCATTTTGTTCACCACCATTATTTTGCTCAGTATCCACTAATGTTTCATCAAATACATGCCTTAATCTTGGATCATAATGTATAAAAAACATCCATTTCGGGTCCAAAATATCTTCATAGAAAAATACCTACACATGAACAAAATACATATATTAGAAGTATGCTATAACAATTTTTTTGATTAATAAACACATGTATATATTCGCAATAAACTATGAATTAATAGATTAATGATCACTATCGCTTCTTGTTTGAGTTAAAGAAATACCTACTCCCAATTAATTGGTAGAACATAAGGCTCCTTATCCTCCAGTAGGAAGCATGAGGAATCTATAGAAAACAATCCATTATGGGTATCATCTCTTCATGTCCTCTCATAAGCTTCATACCATCTACACTTAAAAATACAAGATTTGAAAGAGGGGTAATCCAACTCAATAATTTCTTGTATTTTCCCTATATTGTAGATTCCCTTCAATTATATTCTTATCTTTTGAGCTTCATCAACCAGATTGCTTGAAGTCAACCATGATGTCACAATTGAAGGATCGCCTCTTTACATCTACACTTTCTACACGATAATGTCGACCATATGCCCACATTGCTGGATATTTCCTTGTCTGTGAAAGACCATTTATTTTAGTGAAAACAAATATAATGATGATTATTAAAATAGTTAATAGTGTCAAAAATGTAAGGAAAAAACATTTTGTAAAATTCCAACTGTACCTTTCTTTCACATCCTCTAGACATGTTGATTTCATCTTCTATTATGTTTGAATATGTACCTACATCTTCTATTTGATTTTGTATTTGTTCAGTAACCCATTCTAGTGTGCAATCTTTTCCCCATTCCCCAAGCAGATTACTGGGAAGTGGAGTATTCTTTTGGTTCGATCTCTTAAACTATCTCCTTGCTTCTAACACTTCTCTCTTTTTATCATACAGATCAATCCATTTGTTCATAAAGTCCATGTGGTACAGAATGAACTTGTCGAGTATAGAAATTTTGTCTACACCTATTACATGTCAAAATGCTTATTTCAAACTCCAAATGTCATGTTAATTTAACAAATAAATTACAGAGTAAATTAATGATTGCAAGAAAAACAACCACTTTGATCATGAATTTACTTACTAATTTCTACTTCAACACCATTAGATTATGGTTTTTCTCCATCAATAATATTTGATGCTCGCTCTTCATCCCAAATGCATGGCCCATCTTCAAAATCCTTACCAAGGAATTCACACAGGAAAAAAAATGCTTCATTCAATACATACCCTTTAGCCATGCAACCCTTTGGATGTGCCTTCTGTCAGACATATCTTTTAAGAGTTTTCATATACCTCTCAAAGAAAAACATCCATCTCATTGATACAACACCTGCCAATTCAATTTCATCAACTAGGTGTATAAGTAAATGGACTTGTAGGTCAATGAAACTTGTAGGGAGCTCCTTCTCAAATACACATATATAATTTCTGCAATTTCCTTCTTCCACTTTGGCACTTTAGATTCATGGATCTCCTTGGAGGTCACCACCTAATATAAGAATAGTAATTTAGTATGAACCTTTAGTCATAAATTAAAATGCAATATAATATCTCTATGTCTCTCACACATGAGCATTTCATATAACCACATACCTTGTAAATGCTAACAATCAACTTATGGCATTCCTTAAGACAACTATAAGACAAGAATCCCCCCTAATTTCCAATGGCATGATATGCTATCAAAAACATTTATGAAAAGGTCATTAGTAATTTTTTCTCACACAAAAAAATATCAAAATATATTTAGTACTTAGTCAATGTTACCAGTAATTGTTAAATGAAGATATATAATACCTTCATTAAATTATAAAAATCATGTGTTTTAAATCCTGTGATATGTTCGTCAACTGTAAAAGCTTTAGCAAATGATGACCCATAGCTAGTAGGTGTCCTTATTGAATGGATGACATTTTTTAGTTGGTCTAGCTCTTTTTTTTTCAAAATCCATGAAACTTTTGCATATGTTTCATTTTCCCTGCTTGGCCACAAATGTTTTCTATCAAATTTGGTACGCAAAAGAGCAATATCTCTCCTCGAAGACAAGGTGTCATCTTTGCCTGATATATGTCAAAATATAGAATCTGGGACATTTTTGAAGATGTGCATAGGATCTAATAGGTGAGATATTAATAGATCCTTCCAGTAATGGAGCTCATAAAATATGGATTTCCTTTTCATTCCTTCTGGTATATGAACTACAACTTGTTCTGGTTCTTCAATTGAATCACCCCAATCAAAAAAATCCTCCCAAGCTTTCAATTTAGTATCACCTAGACCCATAATCATGAGAGGGCCTCTATTTTCAACTTTTCCATCAAATTGATTCTTCTGGAGATTTCTAAACCTCTGATCTAGTGGTAGAAAAACCCTGTTGTTTTCGTAAATAAATTTATGTAGATCTTTAGAATACCGCACTTGAAATTGTTTTGCACATCTTGGACATGCAAATATTTCCTTTGTTTGAAGCCCTGTAATTCAACAAGTAATGTTAATAACATGAAAAAAATAGTATAGAACTAAGTATGAAAATTCCAGGATGAGAATAAATTATGAGTGTAAATACATAAATATTTTATCTTACTAGAACAAACACCAAGTCCTAGGAAATCATGAATAGTCCAACATAGCACACCATACAACATGAAGGACCTATTTGATGGAGGATGTGATATGTCATACATTCTTATGTCTTTCCATAGAAGTTGCATCTCATCAATAAAAGGTAGAAGATAAACATCCATGATTTTAACTTGATGTTTTCCTGGAATAATGAGATTCAGCATAAGGTGCTCCTTTCTAACACTCATCCATGGGGTAATATTTTATACTACCAATCTGACTGGCCAAACACTATAATTTGAGCTCAAGAAAGAGAATGGGCACACTCCATCAATTGCAAGACCAAACCTGATATTACGAGGTTCATCTTTGAATTTTCTTGGCCATTTTTCCTCTATGTGTTTCATTGCTTTGGAGTTGGCCAAAATTCACATGAATCCAACTTTACTCCTATTCTTTGTATGCCAGTCCATCAATTGTGCAAGTGACTTGCAACGAATCATTCATTGAAGTCTAGGTATAATTGGCATGTGACGTAAAACCTTCTTTGGAATTGTAGGACCTTGTACATCTGTACAATATCTCTTATCTTTACATACAGGGCATTCTACCTTGTTTTGATATTCATCTCTATATAAAATTCAATCATGTTTACATGAATGAATTTGCTTATATTCAATCCCCAACTCAACCAACAATAGACGCACCTCTTTGCAAGTTGATGGAAACACATTCTCTTCAGGGAATATTTTAGTTTTTAGTGCCCTGTAAGATTGCCAGAGATTAAATCAATTGAATTTTTGACTTATGATGAACACGTTTGATATGTCAATCTATACTAGGATTTTTTATATACAATATATGGTTTTAAAATCCCCTTAAAGAAATATAAACGAAGTCGATGAATGTTTACAAATTGTGTACACCAATTGATAATGCAAAGTAAGAAATAGATTTCAACTCACTTTAGTAGGGTAGTGAATCCTTTGTCTGACCAACCAAATAATGAATTGATTTCTAATAATATTAATATGCATGCTAGTTGTGAGGTTCTACTTGTACCCAATTTGAACATGGATTTCTTCACTACTTTCTTGATGGAGTATTTCAAGTTGTTATAATCAACATTACATTGGTGGTAATTACCCCTACTATCATCGTTACTGTCATCCATATGATCATTATTGGCATCATTGTTTCCATCCCCAAAGAAACCTGTAAGAATTTCACTGAATCCTTCTTCATGCACTGCATTTTCCCTATCATGATCATCACCATTAAGGCTAGGTGGCATCTCTTCAGTGTATGCATATCTCATCAGCTCTTCAAATTTTTCAAGTGGTAGAAATCTCTTTGAACTTGCTATTTTCGCCCTAGTATTGTTTAAAGGATGGTTTGGATCATCCCATCCAAATATTAATAACCTAGTTGGATCATGGGTATTAGTATGTGTTTCATCAACATCTTCTACCTATCAACAAACACAAGCATTATTTAATGTTTTCCAACAATTGGATAAATCATAAATGTATCAATTTCAAAGAAATATAATCAAATATGGCTTAAAAAATAAAAATATAAATTGTATGAACATTTATACATCAATTGAATAATGGAACATTATTTTATAGACTACCTTTTTTATACAATAATTTAAATAAAACACAATTTTGACAACATAGTTTATAAAACATCAGTCCACACTCATTTGTTATTCTTTGGTTTTCTGCCCTTAAGAACATCCTTAGGGAAACCTTGTTCTTCCCTTTTCTTTCACGCAAGAGTGCATTTTAAGAAGGGGTAATCAATCAATAACTCATCCCCAATGGTAAGGTCCTTAATAGCCTCAACCATTATCAATCTATCAACCTCTCTTTCTATATCTCCATCTTTATCATTTATAACCTCAACAAATTGATAATTTGGTCTTACATTAGGGTTCCTTCCCTTACTACTATTTATAAATCCTGCAATATTTTTGTGTGTGTATGCACATCCATCTATATACATAAGATGACCTCTATTAATTTCTTTTCCACTTCCCAATTGGAGACGATGTGTATACATATTTGAATTTAGACCATATGTTGACATGCTAGGCTTATATTCTGCTAGCCTTCTCCATTCACCACTGTAAAATGATGGACCATAATATGGCATTAATCTCCTAGTGGTTTGTTCTAAATTGTTTATATGTTTAGATCCCGCATGTACATTTTTGACAATAAAGAGGCCTAGATTCGCTCCACGAATATTGGAGGGTTGTATCATGTAGTTGTATCCCCAAAATTGAAACACCTTGTACACTCTAGGTAGTTGTTGATCACTAGGCGAAGTGCAATATAGTCGACAATCAAATGTCTCTTTGTAAATTGATCTCAAACTCAAGGGAAAGTCATCATCTCCATCACATTCATTCTTATAGGGTATGTAGTCCACCTTCCCCTTGTCTTTAAGAAAATTATGCATATTTAAACTGGTTCTTGTTCTGTGACTTGTTTTCATCAATTCCTCATCTTCCAAGCTGGTATATTGGCACATATTTTTGTTAGATGTATCATCTGATAAATGATCATTTCCCTCTAGGCTAGAAGTTGGTGATCTAGGAAACTTTAAAACAAGAACTTTATCTTGCAAGTATCCATTAAGAAAAAAATTAGTTATTTAAATAATATAACACAATGTTTAAACAAAGTACACATGTTATTTATATCAAATTGGAAAATTCCTTACCACAATTCCTATTGGATTTGAATTGATTGTAGGAGGCATACTGACTGGAAGCTCATGATATATGTAATGTCTTTGTACAATTTATTGTTTGAATTGTTTCTTTCCACAACATACAAAACATTCACAAACAACAATTTTCTCAAAGTATCCATCCCATGTACTATAGTCCTGACCAACCTCTTGTTCAGTGCAATCTTCTGTTGTGTCTAGAAGATCCATTGTCATATCCTCTTCCACCCACTATCGTCTATGTGATTTAACAGTTTTAGGTCCACGTCCACATACATATCTTCTTCTTTTGGTAGTTGAACACTCAGGCTCTGCATTTGCTACAATCTCCATCTAAAATAATCAACAACATGAATTAATGTATGTCAAGATTGGATAATATATTATAAATTTCAATAATATTGTGAAAAAAGATGGACGTATCAAAAAATTCCATCAGATCATTTTTTCCTAAGTTAAGTCAAAATTTGAGTACCTGATGTCTCGCTTCATCCATTTTGTCCTCATTTGATATGACACGATCTATTGCCATGGCCTTTTCTCGCCCCTATAATACACAACATAGTAAATAATGTTTACTACACCAATTATATCATTTGAACGAATATGCTATCCAACACAAAACCTCACTTTAGTCATATATTTTCTCAAAGTATTCATCCCATGTACTATAGTCCTAACCAACCTCTTGTTCAGTGCAATCATTTGTTGTTTCTGCATGATCTGTCATATCCTCGAACACCCACTATTTTCTACGTGATTTAATAGTTTTAGGTCCATGTCCACATCCTCTTTTGCTAGTTGAATGCTCAGGCTATGCATTTTCTCCAATCTCCATCTAAAATAATCAACAACATGCATTAATTTATGTCAAGATTGGATAATACATTATAAATTTCAATAATACTGTGAGAAAAGATGGACGTATCACAATATGCCATCAGATCATTTTTTCCTAAGTTAAGTCAAAATTTGAGTACCTGATGTTCTGCTTTAGCCATTGTGTCCTCATTTGACATGACATGATCTGTTTCCATGGCCTCGTCTCGCCCCTATAATACACAACATAGTAAATAATGTTTAGTACACCAATTATATCATTTCAATGAATATGCTATCCAACAAAAAACCTAACTTTAGACATATACTTGACATATATTTCACACCTTAGATGACTCATCTAGTTGTATAGGGGTCATTTCTGAGTTCACAAATCTAACCTCTATTAGTTTTGCACCCACAAAATTGACATGGGATAAGGAATAGATAAAATATGGAACCATGATTGCTCCCTTGGTACATATGAAGATGAAGTAAATTTAGGATCAATTTATTTATCAACTTCTAAGCAAAATACATCATTTTGCACTGCTAGGCACTAAATTAGGTGCACTTTGCGCCACCTTTTGCATCCCAAATAGATTACTTTTTTTTGGCTGGAAGGCGATGCTAAATTAGGTGCACTTTGCACCACCTTTTGCATCCCAAACAAATTACATTTTTTTGGCTAGAAGTCGGTGCTAAATTAGGTGCACTTTTCTATTCCAACTATTGTGCCGACTACTTAATCAAGAACAAAAATTTAAAACTTCCTACATCAAGAAGGAAGAGATGACAGGAGAAAAAACCCACACGAAGGAAGAGAGGAGAAGAAAGGGAAAAATGGCGTGAAGGAGGGCTACAAGCAAGTAGATTATAAATTCGATTTAGTTTGTGACACCATAGGTAAGGTTACAATTTTTATTTTTTTTCCAACAAATATTTTTGTTTGGATAAAATGAATAGATTATGAAGAAAGGGTTGTGAATATTGTTTTTTTTACACATGAATTGTTCAAGTCTCATGTGGTTGCAAAGGAGGAGGGTAAAATTGTAAACATTGCATTATTTCCTCCATATCCAAGAGCAATGAACACGCTTTTGAAACCCCAATGCCCCGGTTCGCTTATCATTCCCATCCCAAGCTTTCAGTTTTTGGTTCGATTTATCAAACCTTCCTTCCATAAAAATGTAGTTGAGTGCTTTCAATACAATTGGCTAAACTACATCCGCCCCACTACAACCAGGTCCCATGGAAATAGAGGTTGGTCGAGACAATACGAGGAAATAGGGCTTTTGAGACGATAGTTGAATAATAGATCAGTTCCTCAAATTTGTGAGACCTTCGAGCTTAAACTAGCTATTACTAGTTTTCATTTATTCTTTTACAGAACAATGAGCTCGTGGTTTTGAATTGATTGTGAACACATTCTTTTTCTTTCTAATCAACAGATGCGACTCAAGCATGTGACCTATCTATGTTAACTCTCAATAAAACCACACACTGTGCCCTTTTTATCCCCCAAAGATTACCATTCTATATAGGTGCACAAGCGTTGATTTTTTTACAATACATTTGTTTCATTTTGCATATATTTATATCCTTTCAAATATATTTATATTCTATACAGGTGCATAAGCAATTGATTCATAGGCATTTAAATCTAGAAAGAGAGTCATTCAAGGTAAAACTTTTATACCACAAACTGGATGAAAACTTTCATACCTGATAGTGTGTACTTTGTTTTCCTCCACAAACTGGACCGAAACTAATTTTCCCTAGGTTGCCTCAAAATTTCAAGTGATAGAGGGGAGAGAAGAAAGGGAGTAGACTCTAGCCACAATGAGGTAATTCATTGTCAATTTATAAATTTGTAAATTTTTCCCTTGTTTCTTTCATTTTTACTTTTTAGTTTTTTATTTTCAAATTTAAAAGAAGAAATTTATTTTATATATATATAGGGACATGTAACTGACAAAGATAAATAGGCATTGGCTTCCATATTGGGGGCAAAGGCAGTGAACAATTTGGATGATGCACGTTGGACAATGCTTGCCAGATACATAGAAAACTGATCTAGTGAAGCCCCTCAAACATTGCAACCAAATCAACCATGTTAAAGGGAATCAATTGATTCCCCAAGCAATCCTAGATTGAGCAAAAGATCCAAGAGGAAATCAGTAACAATAAACTCTAGGAGTGTAGAACAAGGAGGAGAGGCTTCCACTCTCCCACCCACTCTTGGGACATAAACTTCTTCCACCATGAAAAGTTTTCATTCTCGCATTGGTACCTACAATAAGAAGATTGAATATGATGTGGTTTCAGGGGAAGTCTGAATCACAGATGCTGGAAAAGGGTTTGTGAATAGGTTGAATAAATCATTCCTTCAATAGCTCAAAGAAAATCTACATTTTCCATTCTCAAAGATACCCATAAACCTGCAAAAAGCAGTTATCAATGACATGCAGACTGAATTTGGCATAGGTTGGTCTGTGAAGAAGATGAAGCTATGAATGTCTCAAAATTGCAAGAGATTTCGGTGCAACCAAACAAAGAAGATAAAAAAAATCCCTCCCAAGCTAAGGCTCAAAAAAAGGCCAATTGATGTAAGTGTCAAAGTATGGAAAGAGCTTGTAAAAGCATATGAGAAGTCCAAAGCATGGAGGAAGTCTGGTGAGGAGAGTACCCAGGTATTTGAATTTTCTAATAAGATTATATCAAATTTATTAAACGATTTTTAAATTTTATTTGTGCATAGTTAAATTGGATTAGTATATGTTTCAGGACAAGGCCTCCAAGGCTAGGATTCAAAAACTTCGTGCCACGCATCACAGTGGCTAGAAAGGTTTATAGGCCTTGATTTATAATTTTGTAAATATATTTAATATGTTAAATGATTATTTTTTTAATTCCCTAGGAAAAAGTAAATGATTGCATATTAATTAGTTTAACTAATCCATGTGCCATGTTTTGACAGGAGGAGAAATATGGTCGGCATCCAAAGCAATTTGAAAAGGAAAAGTTACAAAACAAAAAGTGGGCCAATTTTTTAATCTAGATGGAGAACAAGGTATCAATAGTTGACTTTCAATAACTTAGTTGGATATTTTTGTGTTAATATGTCAATTTGCATTGCTTTTGTTGAGTTTTTTATTGATGCACAAGATGAGTTCTAAAGTGTTTCTTTGTTGGCCCTAGATCCCACTCAATTTTCCCATTATTTCATGTTGAGGAAAAAAATATTGTTTTCCTTAAAGGGTAGTGGGTGACATTCATGCCTTATTTTCATCACATCTTTTAATTAATGACCAGTGTCTTTTAATATCTCTTAAGTGTCCTCATTTAAGTTATGAGTTGTATCATTTGAGTGACTCAGTCCCATGTTGATTTGATTTATCTTCTTTTCTCTCAAACATGGTATCTCAAGGAGTGCTTCCTTGAATTCATGTTTCCATTCTACTAAGTGATCCACATGCATATTTTCCATCCTTCCTCATGATGTTGCCATTCTTTTAACATGTAAGAATGTTTTGATGGATCTTGGTAGAAATCCTATAGATCTAACACATCCTTCTAGTCTACATCACTTGGCGTAGCTAACCGGCCACTTAATTTGTCCATCTAATTTAAAAAAGGTAGTAAATTCCTATCTTCCAAGTTAAAAATACTCCATAAATAAAGAAATCAGCAGTAAAAAACCTGCAACCTGATCTGACCAACATAGAGAAGTGTGTAATACTAGACTTCTTAACATTCAAAAGATAAATGGAATGTACTTAACACCAAGTAGAGCTATCCAAAAAAGCTAACTAAAACCACAAATGTGCTCCCACACAAAATGGCCTAATGGTTGGTTTTCATAGAAGTCAAACTACCAAAGTAACAACACTGATCAAGTTAACATATATGCATCATTTGCATAAATAGTTGAACCATTTATGTGCATGAATAAATAGTAGAAGGATGTAGATGAACTCAATTCATCTGACTTTATGCCTCTTGGAAGGCATTCCTCTTGAATCTCTAATATTAGGTTCATGATACTTTCCTACAGCTTTTACCTTTTGTCACCGCCTTTCCTCTCCACTGTCAGACTCGTCTCCTTTTTTCTTATCTGCATTTCTGGGTTTGGCTTCTAATTCATCCCATGTTTTACCTTCATCCCCTTCAGGATCTTCTTCTTCTTTGTCCTCATCTAACTCCACAAGAGATTCATCTTTTGAACCTTCCTCATCTAATTCTAATTACTCTTCTACATCAGAAGGTTCATATCCTTGATCTGACTCTTTTGAATTATCAGAATTAGAATCACTAGCTTCCATATTCAAAAACTCCCAACCACCCTCTTCAATAAATTTGTCTAGATCATTAGTAATAGTCTTCAAAATTGACCACCAATTCAAGTTCATTCTGCTTTCATAATACTTTATATCCATGGAGTTTATTCATTCCTTGATGCCATCAAGTGAAGATTGAGGAATGGCATCAATGCAGAGTACATCTCGCTTGAATTATTTGAAAACAATATCCATATCAAATTCCTTTTTCCCAAGTCCTACTCTCTCAAGGTTAACAATATCAATCTCACTAATAGTGATTACTAAGAAAGGTAATTCCACCAACTCTAACAAATAGTTTACCTTCAGAACAATAAAAGCAGAGGCTTTGAAAGGAAATCCATGAAAACCAAGCTCTCTAAATGGTACATCAAACTTTAGTTCAAACTCTATTAGATGAGGTTGCTCCCATAGCTCTCTTACTCGGTTGAAAAATCCTTGAAACTCTGCATTGATTTTATTTTTCCTGTCCCTCTCTTGTTGTTCTTCCTCAATTTCATCAGGATCATACATTGACCTTCTTGCCCCTCCTAAAGTTTGGACCACATCCATTACCTCCACATAAAATCGGACGTCCTTGATCTTCTTAGTTCCCACACCATGATATGGTTATGCAAATGAAAATGAAGCAAAGTAATCATCTCCTTCTTCGTTAGCTGGAGTAATGCATGCTTAATGTTTTGATACATGATATCATTTCTCTCTTCCTCTCTCATGGTTGAATATTGAAATCCATTATGGTGGCCCTCCAGAGTTCTAGTCATCTTTCTTCCTCTTCCACCAAATGTTGGCCTAATCCACAAGTTTTCCAACCTAATTGCCTTTGTTTTTAAAAGCTGAAGTTTCTCCTCAGTCCCCAGTGTAGCTTTCTCTGCCTTTTCAAACTCTTTCATTGCTATAGGAAATTAGCGCCTAATTGATTAACAATCTCAATCTCACTAATAGTGATTACTAAGAAAGGTAATTCCACCAACTCTACCAAATAGTTTATTGTAGGAACAATAAAATAAGAGGCTTTGAAAGGAACTCCATGAAAAACAAGCTCTCTAAATGGTACATCAAACTCTAGTTCAAAATATTTTAGATGAGGCTGCTCCCATAGCTCTCTTACTAGCTTGAAAAATCCTTGAAACTCTACATTGATTTTATTTTTCTTGTCCCTCTCTTGTTGTTTTTCCTCAATTTCATCAGGATCATACATTGACCTTCTTTCCCTTCCTAAAGTTTCTACCACATCCATTGCCTCCACATAAAACTCGACATCCTTGGTCTTCTTGGTTCCCATGCCATGATAAGGTTATGAAAATGAAAATGAAACAAAGTAATCATCTCCTTCTCCTCTGGATAGAAGAATGCATGATTAATGTTTTGATACATGATATCAGCTCTCTCTTTTTCTCTCATGGTTGAATAATAAAATCCATTATGGTGGGCCTCCAGAGTTCCAGTCATCTTTCTTCCTCTTCCGCCAAATGTTGGCCTGATCCAAAAGTTTGCCAGCCTAATTTCCTTTGTTTTTGAAAGCTAAAGTTTCTCCTGAGTCACCAATGTATCTCTCTTTTCCTTTTCAAACTCTTTCATTACTACATGAAATTAGTGCCTAATTCATTAACAATTTCAATCTCACTAATAGTGATTACTAAGAAAGGTAATTTCATCAACTGTACCAAACAGTTTACCGTAGGAACAATAAAAGCAGGGGCTTTGAAAGGAACTCCATGAAAGCCAAGCTCTCTAAATGGTATATCAAACTCTAGTTCAAAATATTTTAGATGAGGTTGATCCCATATCTCTCTTACTCGCTTGAAAAATCCTTGAAGCTCTACATTGATTTTATTTTTCTTGTCCCTCTCTTATTGTTCTTCCTCAATTTCATCAGGACCATACATTGGCCTTCTTGCCCCTCCTAAAGTTTGGACCACATCTATTACCTCCATATAAAACTAGACATCCTTTGTCTTCTTGGTTCCCATGCCATGATAAGGTTATGCAAATGAAAATGAAGCAAAGTAATCATCTCCATCTCCTCTGGCTGGAAGAATGCATGCTTAATGTTTTGATACATGATATCAGATCTCTCTTCTCCTCTCATGGTTGAATATCGAAATACATTATGGTGGGCCTCTAGAGTTCTAGTCATCTTTCTTCCTCTTCCACCAAATGTGGGCTTGATCCACAAGTTTTCCAGCCTAATTTCCTTTTCTTTTGAAAGATGAAGTTTCTCTTGAGTCACCAATGTAGCTCTCTCTACCTTTTTTAGACTCTTTCATTGCTACAAATTGTATGTGGTATTTAATCATTTGTACAACATGGTTGATGTGCTTTGAATCCTTGGATCTAAAGGAAATTTCCTTAACATAAATATTGCTAGGGAATTTCAATGTTGGCATGTAGTTGGCATTAAAGTCGGTACCTAGAACATTGAAAATTATCCTTATATAAGAATTCCCTCCATCTTGATGGTGGCTACATGAAATGGAACCATGATGCCATATATGGGTACTAGAACATCATCATCTTTCGTATCAACCTGAATCATGAGCTCTCTAGAAATGGGGATATCTTCCACATTTTTGTATGAAACCATCTCAATGGATGACTTGGAAGAGCCATGTCCATCTCCTATACCAATGCCCCCTATAGCTAATCTTCTTGTAGTCTCCTCATTCTTTTGCAGAGGGTTGGAACTTAAGGTTATGTAATAGAATTTACAATTGATAGTTAAATTGTATAACAAATTTTTTATGATCTTTACTAATGTTTATTAGAATTGTTGCATGTTTTACATCATTGGAATCACATATTAGCTGCAACTTTTTTGAAATTTTATTATGGTATATGCACTTTGATATGATGTAATATGATTATGGTTTCATATTATATGTTTCAATATTAGATATATAATAGAAAAATAAATTATTACATGAAATAAATAATAATTTTTCATTTTAAATGTTTTCTTTTGCAAAACACGGGTCTTCCAGAAGATCAAGACGATCCTCATTATGATATAGATCTAGAAAATATTGGTTCTACTAGTATAGATCACATGGTAGAGGATGATGATGACGCAGATACGGAAGACACCAAGGCCAATGACAATGATGATGACGATGACGACGATGATGACAACAATGATGATCATGATCATGATGGTGGTGATGATGATGAGGCAGTTCCTGGTAGTACCCAGCAACATTCATGATCATATAGACTACATCATGGATCATTGTTGATATATCGTTATGATGATGATGATCATGATGATGATGATCACAATGGTGGTGATGATGATGAGGCAGTTGTTGGTAGTACCTAGTGACATTCATGATCATATAGACTACATCATGGATCATTGATGATATATCATTATGATACCTCTTTTCATGGTTACTATCATAAGTATCATTTTCACGGCCTATAGTACCATATTATTGAGTTGTATAATATTGAAATTTATTATTTTCACTTATATCATTTGGACATCTATCATCTTGACTTATATCAATTTGACTTAAATAAATTATCATTTTTACTTATATCATTTGTACATGTATCATTTTGACTTATGTTGACTGTTGGACATGTATCATTTTCACATGTTATTGATCTACTGGCATATTTGACTTTCATTTGTTTTAGTTATATATGATGATGATCTTATCATTATTGACTTGTCAATTTATATATATTAAAAGTGGTCGATGATTTTTGGATGGATATTTACTACGTATGATGATTTTAATTTACCGCTCAGGATGGATGTTGTCAAATTCAATTAAATTATAGATATTTGACTCACTTATTTTAATTATAGATGATGATCATGTTATAATAATTATCTTGTTATTTAATCATATGAGTTAAATAATTAAATTACTTACTCTATAATCATATGAGTTATTTAAGAGGCATCATATATTTAACTAATTAAATTGAATTAAAAAATATTAAATTAATAAATGAAGCAAAACAAGAAGCATTTTTAGAAGCAAAAAAGGAAGCAACAATGGAAGCCAAATTAGAAAAAAATAGAAGCAATCTTGGAAGCAAAACCGGTAGCAAAATCGGAAGCAAACCTGGAAGCAAAACCAGAAGCAAAACCAGGAGCAAAACAAGAAGAATATTTTAGAAGCAAAACAAGAAGCATTTCTAGACGCAAAAAAGGAGCAAACAATTGAAGGAAAACTAGAAGCAAACCAAAAGAAATCCTAGAAGCAAAATTGGAATCATATCTGGAAAGAATGCAGGAAGCAAAATTGGAAGCAAACCTAGAAGCAAAATCGGAAGCAAAATCGGAAGAAAAACCAAAAGCAAAACCAAAAGAAAAATTGGAAGAAAAACTGGAAGCAAAGTTGGAAGCAAAACTTGAAGAAAATCTGGAAGCAAAACCGGAAGCAAAACTAAAAGCAAAAACGGAAGCAAAACCAAAAGCAAAATTGAAAGCAAAATTGAAAGCAAAACTAGAAACAAAACTAGAAGCAAAAATGGAAGCAAAATAGGAAGCGAAAATAGAAGAAAAACTAGAAGCAAAACTGGAAGAAAATCTAGAAGCAAATTTGGAAGCAAAACTAGAAGCAAAAATGGAAGCAAACCTAGAAGCAAAACTAGAAGCAACATTGGAAGCAAAACTGGGAGCAAAACTAGAAGCAAAAATGGGAGTAGAAGTAGAAGCAAAATGGGAGTAGAAATGGGAGAAAAAATGGGAGCATAAATGGAAGCAAAACGAGAAGCAAAACTAGAAGCAAAGCTGGACATCACATTGGAAGCAAAAGTGGAACAAAAATCGGAAGCTAACCTGGACGCCAAACTGGGAGAAAAACTAGAAGCAACAATGGGAATAGACATGGAAGCAAAACTAGAAGCCAACTTGGGCACCAATTTAGACGCTATTTCCACTGACAATTTTTTGCACTATTCCCGGTGTTAAAGGGGACACTATTTCCGACACCAAATTTCCAGCATAAAATTTGACGTAAATCTAGGCCCTAAATCTGGCGATGAAATGAAGAAACGTGTTTTCGCTGACTTTTACGTCATCAAATGACTCCAAATTAATGGACACAAATGCACTAAAAATCGGTGCAAAATTCAATGCTAATTGCCTATTGTGTTGTTGTGTACCTTTCTTTGTAGCTAAAGATGATTGAAATGGTTCCATTTTGCATTTGACCTCAACCTCAGACTGGTGAAGATTTCTCTCAAATGACAAATTGGGATTTCGTGAAATTTAATAGGTTTTTTTATTTAATTGTTTCCTAATTTTTTTGCATAAAATCACAAAAACATAGTTCATGGTTTTTGATATATGACTGTCCCAATATGAGTGTGTGAGATGCTGCAAACCTATCATGTTGCCTAAAAATCAAGCTCTTTCCCTTTGCAAGACTTCACTTACCTTCACAACTCAAACCTTCTTCCTTTCTTTTGGCTAAAAATCAAGGAAATATCTTACCAATATAGAAACTCATGTGGAATCTCCCTCCAAACTCAAAAAATAGAGATGAAATTTAATCTTTTTCCCATTTGCATGTGAATATCATGAAAAAAATCTTGATAAAATAATTAACGTACTTTTCCAATGTTTTTTCATAAAATGACTACTCCTTTGACTTGAATGATTGAATGTTTTATTATTATCATTTGAAATATGATAATTTGAAAACATATTTTCTCTAAAATATGCCTTCAAACTTGGTATAAACAAAGATTTAATATCTCTTTTTCCCTTCAATAATTAATGAAGGCCTTGCAAAATGTAGGATATGACCATTTTAACCTAGAAAGTGAAAATAGGTAACATTTTTGCAACTTTGAGGGGGTTTTGCCTACTGAAACAAGAAAGGACCAGTAGCCTTGCATATCCATTGGGCATAGGAGTCAATCTATCTCTGAAACAACTATAGGACATACTTGTAACCTAGTTGAACAATGAAAAAAATCTTCTAAAAGGACAATAGCTTGTGAACCAACACTTAGGGAAAGGAAAAACTAAAACATTGGTGTAACAACACCTTATTTGAAAGAAACACCTACTCTAGTCTTGTCTAACAAGCAAAGGATGATGCTCAAACAAACCTATTAAATGGCTTTGTGAAATAACTTCCTTTCCTAACTAACAATGGATGCTCTACATGTTCATGAACTACTGATAAGATGTGAAACACCATAATACACCCCACAAACTATTGCAATGCATCCTAAAGAACACAACCAAATTCACTCACCCTTTGAATCTGGCCAAACATACCACTGATTTGGCATGAATGGGTCTACTACTCCTCAATTGTAATCTCATCCTTAGAAGCACTAAAAACTTGTTGTATCTTGCTCGTATCCTTGCTAGCCATATCTCTGATAGGGCGACCTCTTGAAAAGATTAAAATTGAACTATTATTGTTGGCTTCTTGCTAGTTATATGTTATTTTAACCCCATCCTTTTGACTGAAATCACTTGAAAACATGTCATCAAGCTTTGAACAAAACTCCTCTATTATGTTTGTGCATAAATCTTCATCAAACTCATCAGTAGTTTCCTCATTCATAACATGCTCTAAGATATCTTCCTTACTAATTTCTTGAAAACTCGAAAAGATATCAGACCTCATACCTTGAAAAATAGTATCTTGCCTTTTCTCTTGCTCATCTTGCACAAGATTTGCATGAACTTCAACCTTCTAATTATTCAAATCAAGGTTTCTCTCATTGACCTACTCATGAATCAGCACCTTGTCCAAATGGTTCTCATCATTCTACTACTTAAAACATGGCATTGATTTTAGCATAGACAAACTCTTCTCATTTTCATTCACAAAACTAGGAAGTTCATCAAACACATAAACTGAAACCTCTTCGACAATATCTAAGTTTTCAACAAAAACTTCCATATCATTCCAAAATATATCTTCTTCACATTCTTCTTAAATGAAAGGGGACTGCTTTTTACCTCATGTTAGCTCTCATCAAGATTATTAAACTCCACAAAAGGTTCATTTTTGGAGTCCTCTTGTTGATATAAGGCTCCATGATCACATTGAATGTCCTCAACCAACAAATCATCACATTGTTTGACCTCCTCTTTCTACTCTGAAACTATTGTTGATGAGATCAAAACCATATCTTCTTCATCTTTTTCAATGAAAGAAGGTAACTCACCAAACCAAACTATGGAATGCTCTTCTTGATTAGCCTCTTCTACCTTTTCATCCTACTGTCCCAGCTGATCTTCTAAGATAAGTATTGAAATATTTTCATCATCTTCAACAAAACAAGGTAGCTCATTAGTTAAAACATTCAAAGATTCATCTTGAGAAGTCTTATCTTGTTCAATCCTTTTCTATTCTAACCGATATTGCTCCACAACTAAATGCACTAAATTTACATTCCTAGCTTCCTTCATGGCGAGTGAGTTATACTGAAAGACAATGGGTCCATCCTTACATAGGCGAATGGTGAGAGCAGAATCAAATTCATCTGGTGGGGAAACTTTGGGAGCTTCTTGGGATGTTAGAGAACAAATAATCTCTTCAAGAAGCTACTCTTGAGGGCTCATAGACTGAACCTAGTCAAGATTAGGTTCATCTTGTATGAAGCATAGTGTATCGAACATAGGAATGCCTTTTCCAAAAAATGGGTTTGGAAAGGAAATAGTTGGGTTAGCTTCTTGCTTAAGTACATCTTTTTCTAATGAAGGAGAAATGGTTGATTGTGATTCCAATTTTGCAAGCTTCTCCTAATATTTCCTTTTTTGAGCTACCAACTCTTCTATAAACTTTTTTGCAAACTGTCTACCTTGTGCCTCCAATTCTTGCCTATGAAGTTGGGCTTGATAAGCCAACTCCTCCTACTCATGGAGATTAGCTTGATAAGAAAATTCTTCCAACTACAAATTGATCTCTTTCTCCCTTTGAATATCATCCATTTTCTTGTTGAATCCTAGCAAGGTATCCTTAATCATGTTTTTCATATCTCTAAGCTCCATAGTTTCAAAATTTTGAGGTTGATTGGAAGATTGGGCAAAGGTGGGTATTTGGTAAGCATCTTGAGTATGTCGATAGCTTGTTGTAACAGGGCTATTTGGACTAAAACCAACATTATAGTTACTTGGGTATGGATGATAAGGAGGTGGAAAACCAACATTTTCATGATATGACATATTTTTATGAAACATTGACATGATTGTTCATTCAAAAGTTGGAAAAACAAGAAAACCCATATTTGTTTGAAACAAACTAGAACTTGATCATACTAAAACTAGTAGAATTTCTTTTCAGAGTCGTCAGATGTGTTTTTTTCGTGCCTCCAAAGGAAGATATCACTTAAACACACACCAAATATTAGTGATATATGATCAAATATTGGACTAAAATAGTCCAATCTTTCCCATCGGGTGTGCCAAAAACTATTATCAATGAGGACTGCACCCTGGTTGTGTTGCACTCAACCATCATGTGTAACATGGAAACATACTCAAGTTGTGGGTTGCTTATAACAAGGATGAATCTCCAAAGTGGGTTGGTTCCCTCTGATGGACCTCCTAAAACTACCAACTTGACAAGAAAAAGGGGTAGAAGGATTTTCTTGAAACTGAAAACTAATTCCTAGGAGTTGATGCACCAAAATATTTTTGTTTAACTACTACAACCATATCACAATATGACTCAATAAGGTTTTGAATTTTTCACAACTCAAATCAAACCATGAAGCACATAAATGTTTCATATGAAGGTGTTAGTTTCAACTTAGTGCATGAAGGAAAAATAGTTTTCACAACTACAATCAGCTGCAATTAACACACAACATATGACCTACACTTAGACATGTATCCTTTGCCAAAAAATTACATAAAATGGTACAAAATAGACTGAAAACTCCAATCACAACTAATCATCTACCAATTCATTAGTAATATGAGACAAAAAAAGATTGAGAAAGAACTGTTGTCATCATTTTATTGAATCAAAAGGATTGTTTTGCAATATGTTTTTCCAAACTAAGTTACAAGGTCAATCTTTTCTGTTGTGAGCATGAAAAGATAGCAAAAACTTTTTTTTTTACAAAAAGGCATAGAGATTCCTTTATAAAGAAAATCAAGTTCTAAATCCATCTAATTAATTTAAGAAAGAGAAGCAATCACTCAGCTTGAATGAAGTTGATTGTTGCCCCCGACTGATGCAAACTCCTTGAAATCAACTTTTGGGTTGAAGGAAACCTTTGAACATTCAAACTTGGTACCTTTCTTTGTAGCTTAAGATGATTGAAATGTTTCCATTTTATATTTGAACTCGGCCTCAGACTGGTAAAGATTTCTCTCAAACAACAAACTTGGTTTTAGTAAAATTTAATGGATTTTTTATTTATTAGTTTCCTAATTTCTATCCAGAAACCATGAAAAACCCAGTTCATGGTTTTCGAGATATGAATGTCCCAATATGAGTGTATGAGATGTTACAAACCTATCATGTTGCCTAAAAATCAAGCTCTTTCCCTTTGCAAGACTTCACTTACCTTCACAACTCAAGCCTTCTTCCTTTCTTTTGGCCAAAAATCAAGGAAATATCTTGCCAATATGGAAACTCATGTGAAATCTCCCTCCAAACTCAAAAATTAGATATGAAAATTAATGTTTTGCCCATTTGCACGTGAATATCATGAAAATAATCTTGATATAATAATTAACATACTTTTCCAATGTTTTGTCATAAAATGACTACTTCTTTGACTTGAATGATTGACTTTTTTAATACTATCATTTGAAATATGATAAGGTTTGAAAAAATATTTTCTCTAAAATATGCCTTCAAACTTGGTAAAAGCAAAGATTTAATATCTCTTTTTCCCTTCAATAATTATTTTCACATGGAGGCCTTGCAAAATGTAGGATATGACCATTGTAACCTAAAAGTGAAAATAGGTAACATTAGGACTAGCCTCTACGGTTTGCTCTTTTTCCTTACCTTGAGTAAATACTCATATGTTGTGTTTGCATAGCTTGCGACATGATAATGTCTTTTGATCATGATTGTGTTTGTAGGACTAATTAGGTCTACCTCGATGATGTGAATCCCTCATCTTCTCTGGAAGCCCTACTAGGACTACCTAAGCAATTTAGTTACTTAATTGAATATTATAATTTAGTTTTGGTCAAATGTTGTTATGATTTTTAAGAATGGTGTGCTTTGGAAAAAAAATTGTGAGTTAGTCATGTGTTGTAATTGAAATTTAAAATTTGTGTTTTTTCCTTAACTATTATTTGGTAGAAATTTTGAGCATTACATTTGGTATCAGAACACAGTTGCAACACTGGGATCTCTGGTTAGTGATGTTGCCCATGTGGGGTTGTTTGTGTGAATTTTGTTGTGTGCTTGTCTCCTTGTTGTGACTAATGGTTGAAATGACCTTATGAGATCTTGAGTCGCTTTCATCATTCTTTTATAATTTTGGTTGTGAAAGAGTTATTTCAAAAGGGAATAACTATGTTGTTAAATTGATTGAGCATTATGTAACCTCATGTGAATGATTCATTTGATTATGAAGAAGTTTAAATAGCCTAGTTTATAGATTTTGACTTGCCAAGATTTGAATATAAATGCACCTATGTACCCTCCCATAGGACTTGTAAGTGTTTAATATGAACAAGATTAGTAAAATTAAATGTGTCAATTGTATGTCTTTTTCATGTTGATTAGCATGTTATGGTGAATTGTCATTGTGAAGACCGAGTCAAATTGAAATGAAAACATAAATGAAAACAAAGTGAACAGCTAGAAAACTATGGATATTATTATTATAAAATTCATCCTCGTGTTATCCTATAACCTTGAACCTTATGGAGATGAAAGATGATTCTTAATACATGACTGTATTATGTAGAAAATACAACCTTACTAAATTAAACATCATTTAACTTCATAATGCAAGTGAATAACTTAGTATAAAACACTATAATTTGTATTTCTAAATCTCTGTTCCTTGGGGTGTTTTGAAAATGAAATTCTCTTCTCGTGTGTGGAGAATGAAGTGCTTCCAAATTGAGCATGTTTCCTTGAAATTAGTTGAATGCATGTTTGTGTAAATCTATGTCATAAATACAAGAAAAATAGGTTTGATTGAGTAAAAGGCCTTGGTTCCAAAATTTCATTCTTACCTTAGGATGTATGCATGGACTTGTCTATGAAATAAATTAGCTTTAAGATAAAAGGGAATAGTGGAATCATGTGCATAGTAGATAAATAATAACAGTGGTGAGGGAATGAATGCCTTAGTAAACCTTGCATTGTTAAATTCTAAATCTAAGTTTCTTCTTTCATTGCATGGTATGTCAGGAATGCAGAATGGCATGATCATTATAGTAGCAATATATTTATGAGACTTAAGGTTCCCAATTGAATTATTATTTATGGAAAACCATATAAATGTTAACTCATTAGAGATGCAAATGTTAAGTGGGTGATTAAGTGAATTTTGAATGAAAAGGATGTTTTGGTTGTGGTGATAATAAATTGGACTATGTTGTTCATATTGTATGTTGAGTATTGGATAGCCTTGTTTGAGAAGATGTTTTATCATGAATGTGTATGTCATTTTGTAGAATAGAATATTTTCTAATTTAATTATGTGAAAGGAAATGGTTTGTTTCTCTAAAAGATGAAAATTGGAAAAAGAAAAGAAAAGAGAAGTTATTTTGTATTCTCGGTGTATGTGAATACCCCATAATGGTGCTTATGTTGTGTATTGTGGTATTTTTTGTGGATAGACCAAGTTGTAAAAGTAAGTGTTTGTTGTGCATCTTTGACCCATATGGAATGGAATGATAAGATTCTTGATACTTAATGTTATTTGACATGTGGAAACCAGTATATGTGTTGTGTCCCAAGTACGAGATATAGGGTATCTAGGGATAACAGTGGTGGACATCTAGTATGATCCCCTATGTGTACCCTTGTGATGGCCTTTATGTAAGCTAGCTATTGTGAGTTTATGTAAACATGTTAAGTGTGTAAGTTTCTTTATTAAATGAAATGTGATGTATTCCTTTGTGTTAGTCTTATTTATATGTTAATTTGTACCCCTAGTGTATGGTTCCACCTTACAAGAGCAAGATACCAGCTAGTGTAAATAGGGGTTGAGAGGCACATGTTCACCCATCGAGAAATTACAAGCTTAGGGAATTTTCCCTAATATTGATAAGGGATCTATGTTGAGTCAATGTAATCCTCCCATGGAAACTGACGTGGCCTACTCCCCCACATATGAGAGCCACACTTGTTGGTTCATAGTGAAAACCTAATCCTTGATTTTTATAACCCATGGATAAATGATGGAATTACATGGACCACCAGTGATTCATATTTATCCAGTCAAGGACCACTAGTTATTCATATTCATGTGATCAAGAACCACCATTATTCATATTTATGTGGTCAGGGACCACCAGTTATTCATATTCATGTGGTCAGGGATCACCAATGATTTATATTTATGTGGTCAAGGACCACCAGTTATTCATATTCATGTGGTTAGGGGCCACCAGTGATGCATATTTATGTGGTCAGGGACCACCAGTTATTCATATTCATGTGGTTAGGGACTACCAGTTATTGCATGCTATTATACTTATGTGGTTAGAGAACCACCATTCCCTTCCTCCCCTTGGGTGGCTTATCAAGTCATGCGGTGCTCATAATGTGTAGATTTTATTATTGAAAAAAAAGGAATTACTAGTAATTTTTTATTGATGTTTTATTTTATTATGCGCCAGCAATGGAAAATTTTATAGTTATTTTATTAGGCTATTCAACCATTTGAAGGTTGTTATAGTCTGATTTACCCCAAGGACTTGTTTAATTTCACCTTTGAATTATGATTGGAATGTTGCAATGTAGCTACAATTGATCTTTATTTTGTTTCTCTTGAATTTATAGTTTCCTCTTTGGGATCTTTATTGAAACTTTGGTTTATGATCTTATGTTACTCAGTTTGAGGCTTTCTCCTTCTTTTCAAATTATTGGCATGTGTAGTGCAATGTGAAATCTGTAAACTACCATATCTCGGGGGGTTCCCTGGCAGGTCGTATAGGGGAGTAGATGCATTGGGGAATTATGAATTATTTGAAAGGGGTTGCAAATGGGACCGGTATGGGATTATCATTAATCCATTCTTCCCCTTGTTCTATGATTTTTCTTATTTGTATGGAAGGGCCTCGAGACCATCTTTCCTAATGGCTATGGTATCCAAGAATACCCATCCTTGTAAACCCCATTTTGTGAGCCTTATGTTGTAAATTATGTGACTATATGAGGACATGTGCACCCATTGGGAAGAGCATCCTTTGTATGAGTACAAGTGCACCCAATTGGGAAGAGCATCCTTGCTATTGTTTTGTGTACATGTGAAATTGCAAGTAAATGTGATGTGGCATACCTGTGAACTATGGGTGAAAGTAAAAAATGATGCAAGTTAATATTCCTGGAGACATGGTATGAGTGTCATGATTTAGAAATGGTATGAGTACCATAATTATAAGGTAAATTGTTCTCTTAAGAACATATTTGGACAAAAATGTGAATCTGATAACTCTTGATATATGATTGAACATTTGTGATAAGACTTTTTCTAACAGCATGGGTACTATTCATGTGAAAATTTTGAGATATTTTAAAAGATTCTTATTTGTTGATATACTATTGTAATTCAGTTAAAGATGGTTACATAGGCAATAATTTATGGCTACATGGATAGTGGTTAACCTTGTAATTGCTTTATATATATTGAGAATATATGGGTCAAATATTTCATTGTGAAAGAATTTAATTCTAAATGTTGGATGTTAAACTCATGAAAGAGAGGTCTTTTACTTATGTCTTCTTATGCATGAAAGAGATATCTCCTATGTATTTTCTTTTCGGTCTTCACTTTTTGTCAGCCCTGTGCAATAGTTATTGTCTATTTTGATACCTTGTACATTTGCTATGATTGGTTGTAAAGTGTCTACACTTCATAGGCTTCTCTCTGGCTCATTGTTTAAGCAATTATTGATCACTATGACTGTTGTTTTATGATTTATGCTATTGTACAAAATTGCTATGTGAATTTGTGTAAATATTTCTTTGGTCCAATATGAAACAAAAATGCATGTTCCTAATTTAATTTTTTGATTTCCCTTATCATGGAAATTGGATCATTAGCAGGGTTAATCCATTTCTTGAGTGTTACTATAATGCTATTAAGTTCCAACCCTGAAAGACTTCCAGGAGGAAGTCTATACAAGGGGAGGAGGATGTAAGGCCCCTCCCTTTATATAAGTGTCATAATTTTTTATTCTAAACTTATACTACGTTGTTGTTTGGATTAAGGGTGCATCATCTAGATGATAAGGACCCAACTGTGTTTGATTGTCACTGTACTTTTAGTAATTTGATTCTAAGAGAAGATTAGTTTAATTCTTATGTGAATGTTTCTATTAAGGTATGTGACTAAATATACATAGATAGATACTATATTTTTTCATGCTATACTATGTTGCTAAGGTTCCCTAGTAATAAAGCTCCTTTCTTATCATTTAAATCATGTTGCATTTGAATGTCTCCTATAGTATTCACTTGAGGTTTCTCATATCAAGTATTATGACTAAATTCACTAAAGGAGCCTTAGAGGTTTTAGTAAATATAGTAGGTGTAGATTTGATCCCTTTGGTACTACTTAACTAAGGGAGATTAAGATAGTAAGTAAATAAGGATAAATGAAGAGTCTTAGAGTCTTCTCTGCTTTAGGGTTGTGCCTTATCATGGAATTATGATCTACTCTTAGATTAGAACATCATACCATACTGATAGTTGGGAGATGTTAATAAAGAGTTAATTTGATAAGGATAACTAAACCCAGCTATAGTTAGATTAATCTGTTGGTAATATGACTGTCATTATTGTCACAAGTGAATCTTATGGATGTTAGAGGAGAGGCTACAAGAAATGAGTTGATTGTGGTCAACAAAGGAACCTCATTGAGGTCACTAGGATATCTAAGTGATGTTAGATGAAGAGATGTTATTTGAGGCCAAAAGGGATTCATAGGGTTGTTAGAAAGAAGGATTCATTAGCCTTAGGGTGTCATTACAACAAGCATTGGAGAGTTCCAAAGTTCAGACTTTAGATCTCAGGCTTACCTATATCAGTTGCTAAAGAGGAAAGAGTTAGTCATTTTTTTAGCTAAGTCTGACTGGACTTCAAACTTTGGGCTTGAGGCTTACTCTTTGTTGAAAGGTATCATACTTTTAGATTTGATCATACCTTATACTAAATGCCTTAAAGAAATAAATTTTTTGAGTTAAGTTCAGAGGGTATCAGACTTTGGGCTTGGTCACACCTTATACTGAATGCCTCAAAGTATGAAGAAGGTTTGGGTTAAGTCCAAAATGGCTAGGGATGATAAGGTTAAGTTTTCTATTAGGCATCGGAGATGGCCCTAAGGCTTACACCTTAACATAATTTTAAGTATGAAGTAAGTTGGATTCAAGTTTGAAAGGGCATCAGACATTAGGCCAAACCCCGATAGGTGCAAAGAGCTTTGGACATGCGTGTTCGAGCCTGCTTGATAAGTTCTACTTTCCACTTTGAGAATAAGGTAAGGGGGAGTAACAATCCACAACCTCCAAATACTGAAAACATTGTTTGGAGTTTCATAATTTAGTGTTCTGAAGGTTAGAGTGTAGGATTTCGATGGTGCACAAGAAGCAAGATAAAGGGTAAGGTCGATGGATAAACTCTGATGGGTATAAAGAGGATCAGACATCATGGTTCGATCTTGTTTCTTGAGGCCTTCAAATCATGTCGATCATGGGGTAGAAGGTAGAGGGTAAGGTTGATGGCTGAACCCCGATAGGTGTAAGAAGTGTTGAACTTAGGTATTCGGGCTTGCTTCTAAAGCCCTTCTATGCATGTCAAGCTTGAGGAAGGGTGGATACCCAACACCCAACCCCCCTAACAGGAAAAACACATGGCAGAATCCTGTCATCTTGTAGAATGATTGCATTGACTTGGTTGACCAATGTGGGCATGCAAGATAGTGACATGTGGCAAGAATCTATTGGTGCACTTGATTCACATCATTGTTGTGAATCAATAGCAATCTATGATCAAAATTAAAATGGTTCAAATAAGATGGTGGTGACTTAAAGAAAGTCATGTAATTTAGATGTGCTTGACCATGGCATGATTTTCAAGATCAATGGTCTTCTTTCAAAGGAAAGATTGTGTCAGCGGTTAGGTGAATGGAGCTTGGGCACGGGAACTGATATGTGGCTCCTTGTGTCATTCTTGAAAAGGAATGAAGGTAATGGATGAAAGGATGAATGCAAAAAAAAGGATAGCTATGTAAGCTGAAAGAGAGCGAGCACATGGGAGTATAGCATCTAATGCAAAACAAAAACCCTAGATTTGGGGATGCCAAAAATTGTAGGTGGAAGGAATTTGGTCAGGTGTGCATAGCTTGAGGGGAGGAAGCTTGTCGATGAAGAAAAGAGGATGGAGTTCTTTTTTATTCTATAGGAAGGATGATGGGAGCTTGGAGAAGAGGAAAATGGATAGAGAGAGAAGGGGGGGAATGAATCAGAAGGAAATGGAGAAGGTAGGGGCTAGGCATGGACTTTTTCTCTAAGTGATGGAGATTAGAAGGCATGGAATCACACTACCATTTCAAATTTATTGTATGACTCAAGTCCTTTATGGGGTTTCATGGTGGATAAAGTAATTTTGGAGCAGAAGCAAAGGTTCAAGGCCTCAAGTCAAGCTCTTGGAGGATATTTATACAAGTATGAGAGTCTATCTTTAACTGATTTTAAGAATACCCACCTGTTATTTCATACGTATAAATGCATTTTTATGTTAGACCCTATTGTGGGGATTGGGGGTGATGGCTTTGTATTTCATGTATTATTTTAGTGTGGTAATATTTAGGAGTTTTTGTTTATACCCAAATCATGCCCATGAGTGTTTGGGGACTATGCTTAGAATTTTGGCTTTCATCGACCATTCCATTGGTCTCAAATGAAATCCTTGTATATAAGCCATTTTATGGTGCTTTTAATGTCATCCCTGAATGAATAGAGCTTGTGTTTCTACATCCTTCTTGTTCTTCAAACACCAATAATAGTAATTTATATATAAGTTTTTCATACATAATAATTGGTAAGAATAATGGGTGTTGGAATGCTCACTTCAGCAAAATTTGAGTATCACACTCATGGCACCATTTGATAGTTACTTAGATAAATCTTGTCTTGAAACACCATTTTTTATTATATGAATGGAAGACCTCATTTCAGCATCATGGGGCTAAAATATTTCTTACTCGGGGGTTTGGCTGGAGCTCATGAGGCTTCATGATGACAATATGGTCGGGAAGAGAGCAAGTTAATTCTTTGAGTTATCTTATTGATGTAAATTATCTTGTGGTTAGAGGTGGCCATCGACCTTTCCACTTAACTAGAATTGAAACCATGAAGTGAAATAGTTATTAAGTGCATACATTAAGTTTTCATGTAAGTGTGATGTGTTTTGTTTATGAGTAAATTGTCCTTTAAAATTGTACCTATCCATATCGAGGTTTCATACCTTCGGCTTCACCTAAGTGGGTGGCAGCCGAGGTGAAACTATCTAGGGTAAGAGGACCATAGAAAGGGTTGTGTACCTACTCTTATATTTTATAATTAAAGGATTAAAGGCATAAGATGAATTTTTGTAGAGAGATCTTTGTACCTAAGGGTTATACTCCTTGTGTTAGTCAACCAAGTGTGTGAAGGTTGAATTTCCCAGAAAGATTCAGTATGTTGATTTTTTCATTAACCCTTCACCCCCTTAATCTTATGAATGTCATATGGTAACCTTTGTATGGTTGGATTAAAACCACAACTTCAATTATAATTATATATTCAAGATATGTTTTGGTTACCTTCATCCTAGACCAATTCTTGACTATCTATGTTGGCAAGTGGCCCTTGAGGGGTGTTGTAATTGGGATTGTTAATCACTCCTTATATTATAAGGAGCCTTTAGATTCACTCTTTATTCATTCTTAGTGGTTACTACCATTGTGAGTTAGTGGTTTTTTAAACCTGAGTGTTATGTGTGATTGTTGTTCAACCAAATATGAGTTTGGTGAACTCAAGTTGTTGAACTACAGTTCCTCTATGAAATATATACATAGGCAAGGCCATCAGAGATGATCCCTTGAGGAATTAGGTCTAGCCCCTAGGGTTTACTCATTTTCCTTACCTTGAGTTAATATTGATATATTGTGTTTGTGTAGCTTGTGAAATGATAATTCCTTCTAATCATGATCATGTTTGTAGGACTAATTAGTTTTTCCTTGATGATGTGAATCCCTTGTCTTCTCATGAAGCTCTACTAGGGTTTCCTAAGCAATTTAGTTACTTAACTAAATATTATAATCTATATTTGGTCAAATGTTGTTATTATTTTTAAGAATGGTGTGCTTTGGAAAAAAATTGTGTGAGTTAGTCATGTGTTATAATTGAAATTTAAAATTTGTGTTTAGTCCTTAACTATATTTTGGTAAAAAATTTGGGCATTACAGATCTCTTGTTATCCAACTAAAAGTGGTCTTTGATATGTACTCCACTAGATTTTTAAGGTCATACAATCATTGATTTTATGATCTATTGGCATGATATGCAACTTAAAGATGATACTAGGGAACTAGTTCAAGTTTAGCAACACTTTCTTTCCCTTTAGCTTTACAAAAGAATATTTTCAAGAGAGACAAGATTTGATGACCCCTTAATCCTAACTCTTCCTTTATTATAAAAAAATTATTTGGATGCATATTCTTTGTAAGTCATCCCTTGATCTATTTTAAATAATCGCATATGCTTGGGAATATTAGCTAGCTTAAATATAATTAGTGTAAACATAGGTTGTAGGATATTATTTGAGCATCCATGATTTATTTATATTATATTGTGTGTTACTCAAAGGATGTTGCCACCTCAAAGAGGTCAACAATACTTTACCACAAACTTATACTAAATTTAATACAATAATATAATATAATTTTATATCATGTATTTATTTCCTATAACTTATGTTTGGCTAACTTGTTGCAAGAGGTTCTTAGAAACTTGTTTTAGATGTGAAACAGAAAGTCACAGGGCATTTAAATTTTCAAAAATTCAAGGAATTACAATTATAATAATTATATATACTAATAAAGATCCCAAAGGATCACGAGTCTAGCAGAAAAACTAGATATCTATGATTCACTGATCATGAAGAGAATTTTGTTGAAACCAAAAGGTGTGGAGGAAGAATAACTTTAATAGAAGAATTATTTGTTAAGGAAAATCTATAAAATTGAAAGTAAGTGTTGCTAGGTTATCATTGATAGTGAAAGTATAAATAATCTAATATTAAAGAAAATGGTTAACAAGATAAATTGAAGAGATTAGAACACAATAATCATTATAGAATATCATGGTTGAAGAAAGAAAAAAAGGTGTTGTTAAATGAATAATGTTTGGTGAAAATTAATATAAGGATATATCATGATGAATTTTTAAGTTGCATTAGGCCAATGGATATATATCATTCAAATATATAGGTAGACCATCAACTATGATAGGGAATTATACATGACGAAAGAAATAACACTTACATTATGATGAAGGATGACAAGAAATATATTTTAATATTGTTGCAGGGGAGAAAAGGAGGTATAGGGTAGAACCATAGTTGTATTTGTGGATGGAAGAAGTATTTTGATGATATGAGGTATGAGTATTTGTTTATATTTATTTCCATAATATTCATCACCACAAGTGAAGGGGAAGTATTGTAACCAAAAATTCAAAGTTTTTGATAGAGTACACAAACATCATATCAAAAAATATGCTATATGCATTACCACCAATAAGGAGCATCACTCATCATATGAGCCTACTTCTAATAGTAAGTTGACAAAGGAAGGAAGTGCATTGAAAGATACTAACAAAAAATAAAGAACTAAAGTAGCAAGCTTAAGAATTATTAAAGAATGGTTCAATCAGAGAAAATTTAAATCCTTGTGTGGTGTTTGTGGTAATATATTAAAGAAATTAGGTGAGTTAAGAGTGTGTACATACTCTAGACTAGTAAATAATATCATAATCAACTATAGATTCTCATTTCTAAGGATGGATGATATAATGGATTATTTTTGTGGTAAAAATTACTTCACTAAGATTTATTCAAAGAGTGGTTATCACTAGAATAGAATTAAAGAAGGATATGAATGGATGACTACATATAAGAAAAAGGAAGGACTATGTTAGTGATTGGTTATTCCCTTACATTTAACTACACACCTAACAAATTTGTGAGATTAATGAATAGAGTATTTAAGAAATATTTGGGTAAGTTTATAATTGAATGATATTTTAATTTTTAGTAAGACTAAGGAGATTCATATATAACATATATTATTATTATTACAACGATTGAGAGAAGATAATTTTTGAATGAACATGAAGAAATATAATGGCATGAAATCAAAGTTGGTATATTTGATATTTATACCCATTATAAGGTTTGAATATGGATCCAAAGAAGTTAATATAAATTATTAAATGCCTTGCATTAGAGAATGTCAGAGAGGTAAAATCATTTCATGGGTTAGCTAGTCTCTACAAGGAATTAAATATGAATTTTAGTGGCATTTGTGCACCAATAACTAAGACTATGAGAGGAGACAAAAAATAATTTAAGAGGACATCAAGAGAAAACATGTTGCTAAAGAAGAAAGTGACACAATGTTTAGTAATAGTACTACTATATTTTGACAAAGTATTCAAAGCTTACATTTGTGTAGGTGGGAGTGTAATAGAAATAGTATTAAGTCAAGAATTTGGACTAGTAACTTATTTTTAGTGAGGAGTTGAATAATGCAAGGATATATTTAGTATATGATAAAGATTTTTTTTTGTCATAATTCAAGAATTGAAAAAATATAAACATTTCATGTTGCCAAAATAATTTGTGTTGTATATAGATCATCAAGAATTATAATACTTTAATAGCCAAGATAAGTTGGATTGAAGATATGGGAGATGATTAGAATTCATTTCAAATTATCCTTTTGTGTCAAAATATAGAAGTGGAAAGTCAAGCAAGGTTGTGGATCTTTAATAAGTAGGAGACATAATTTTCTAATAGAGATGAGAGTATAAGTAACATGATTTGAGAATCTAAAGCATTTGTATGGAGTTTATAAATTAATTTTAAAAAGAATGGAAATCATATACGAACTAATAAGTATGTACAAAAGTAAGTAGATTTCTTATTTGTTCAAAATAATAAGTTATTTGAAAGAAGTTAGTTGTGTACTCCAAGAAGTTTAATGAAAGATAATTTAATCAAAGAGAAGTGCATAGTGGTGAATTAGTAGGACATTTTAGAATAGATAAGATCATGACATTGGTAATTAAATTTTTTTTGTCCAACATTGTATAAGGATTTAAATAAATATGTTCAAAGTTGTAGGATTTGTTAAGTTGCATAGAGAAGTAATCAAAATATTGGCTTATATAAATCATTACCCATTATAGAGAAACCATGGGATGATATAACTTGGTTTTATGTTGATATTACCAAGGACTCAAAAAATATATTATTCTATGTTTGTTGTAGTTGATAGCTTTTTAAGATGACACATTTCATAGCATATGAGTGTTGGTGTGAATAAATGTCTTGTACCTATCTAATTCCTAGCAATGGGACTTATTCACATGTTAATTTTACTTAGGTTCTAGGCGATCTTCTATAAATCTTAGTTGTCTAGATAATATCTTATCCTTATCTTTTTGACTTTTTTGTCATGTTAGTTGTCTCATAACATAGGATTAAGACACATGTCACAATATTTTCTAATTCTATCTCTCACCCTGCCTTTATAAGAAAGGAATCTCATGTACAAATTCAATACAATTGCAATCTTGAGTATTGCATATTTTCTATATTATCTTACATCTATGATTGCAAATTTATTATTTTTATGTTCTCTCATATAGAAGGTTATTTTAGGTTTTGCGGGTGATCTTAGAGGCTTGATTCCTTCAATGACTAACCTGGTATCAGAGCTTCAAATTTGCAATCCCCTTCTTAAATCTAGGAGATAATTAAGCTTGAGTTTTTTATATCATGCAAATCTTGATGGATCTTGAAAAGCTGAGTATACTCTTCTCTTGCATCAAATGATGACCTAGAGAATTATATAAAAACTTGGTAGAAATATCAGATTTAGGTATCTCTATTTGTGGATTTGTATTTCAAGTTCATTTTGGAGCATGTTGGTTCAAACCTAAGCTTAGTACATTGAGTTTAGAATGCCCAAGAAATTTAGATCTAGCTTTTATTTCACTTCATTTGGCTATTGTATGATATAGTTGCAAACTAGGGTTTGAATTTTAGATATGGTGAACAAATTTTTATTGGAGCACTTATAGCCCAAATGGATGTTTCCATTGCATTTAGATAACCCAAAAACCCCTATTTTCATATAGAAGTTTTCTATTTTAGATGAATTTAATTTTTGACAAATTTTTATTTTGCTAAGAGGGTTGTCACTACAGGCTAAATTCAACATTTTTTCAAAAACACATAACTTTTGGTCCAAAAATTGGATTTTGGAAAATAAGAAATCGTAGTGGGTTATGAACATTTTTCAATGGTGTAAATTATTTTTCAGAAATGATGTCTATTTTTCTAGCTTGAAGTTAGATCTTGTTTTTTAGCCTCTAAGCTCATAACTTTTTTCTATGATCTCTATTTTTCTCAATTCTTGTAGCGTTAGGAAGATGTTTAGGAGAACTTCAATTTTATATATGCACTTGTTGCAAATTTTAAGTCAAAATTTCAAAGTTTCAATTTGAAGCTAGATTGGTCCTTTGGCATAACCTATTCTAAATTTTCAAAAGAAAGTGGCATTTTCGTTGGCATAAATGGGTTAATTATTTGTATTTTGAGGTAATTTATTGTTCCTCTATTGCACTTTATAATTTTATCATGTATTTTCCAAAATTTGTACTTCTAAACCCATATAACTATCATGAATGAAAGTCACAAATGAGGGTTTTGTTTTTAAAATTGAAGTTGCAAAGAATCACATTTGGCATAGATCCATAACCCACAAGAGCTACAAAAAGAATGAAATGGTTTGATAGAAGGGATGAAGCCATTGGTACTCTTATTTTTTCATTTCTTCATATTTTAGATATCATGTTGCATCTTTTACACATCCTAATGATGTTTGGACTACCTTAGATAGTCTCTTTCGTAAGCTAGATAAAATGAGGAAATTTAATTTGGAGAATGAACTTATGAGTCTTAATCCTTCATATTTTGATAATATCCAAGACTTCTTCACTAAGATAAACTCTCTTAGACTATAGCTATATGATTTTGTGGTCACTAGATAGGATGAACAATTGATTCTTTCTATTCTTGCTAAGTTTGGTCCTAATTATTAAATGTTTATTTCTATATTTTATGCTACGATGGATGCCCTTGGAAATACATACAAAATGCCTTCTTTTGATGTATTTGCAACTTAACTCACAAGGGAAAATAAAATTTGGCACACATAGGAAAATTAAAGTCTTCCACATCTCAAGATCTTCTTGTAAAATATCAAAAGGCTTCAAGTCGCAAAGGTAAGAAGAATAATAAGGACCCCAATGAGCAAGGTAGAGATTCATCTTCATATAGCACTCTTGAGTCCACTTCATCTTCCAAAGAGGACTCATCTAAAAAGAAGAAGTTGAAATGTGTATATTGTAAAATGCTAACAAATGATGACCATAGATGTTATGATAAGAAGATTTATGAACTAACATACCTTCTTCAGAAGAACAACATTTCAATACCCTCATCAGTGTCTTCTTCTTCTTTAGCATCTCTATCCACAAAGACTTCATCATCATAGTCAAGGAATGTAGGAGTAACAAATGGACTTAAAAAAAATGAAAGGACAATCACTCATGGCCTCTATAGGTCTTGAATCTAGAAGATGGCTTCTTAATTCATGGGCATCTTATCATATGCTATCATCTATGGGAATGTTCTCTTCTTTCAAGCCTTGCAATTCACCTGATATTTTGATGGGTAATAACACATATATGAAAGTATGTGGGAAGGGTTTTATTGACATGGGAGAAGGAAATTTTAATGATGTAATTATTGTTCCTTAATTGTCTTTGAATCTCCTTTTTGTTTATCAAATTACCCATAATGGACAAGGTAAAAAGGTTGAGTTCAATCCTCATAAAGTATATGTATAAGGGTCTTGGAGACTAGCGATATCATTGCTATCGATATGGTTGATCATTCATTTTGTTTGTATTCCTTTTCCCATTTTTCTTCTACTGATGATAATGTTCCTTTGACTTTTATTCACACTCGTTCATCAAGTGTGGATCATGGTTGTGAGGAGAAGTTTGGTCATCTAAACCTTGGTATTATAGAGACCACTACTAAGCTTCCTACTCCACTTCCTCCTTCATCAACTATTAGTGATTCTATTTAGTAGGATGATCGTAGCTTTCCAAATCTTGATTTGTGGGATGAATTTTATAGGGATTTCTAACTTTTTTATGGAGTCTCATACTACATATTTGGAGGATGCACTTGATGGTGTTTCTCTCCTCTTTGATGAAAATTTCAACACAATGTTTATCCCATCTTATTTTTCTTTACATATTGACATTCACAAGTTTCTTCATGCCCTTGATTTTTCATGTCTCTTGGTTGAGTTTGACCATGATTATTTTGTGACGTCTTCAAGCTTGGAGACTCCTAATAAGTTTTTAGATACATATATGTTGATACTTCATCCTTCCTCCTTTTAGTTGGACATGGATTGTATTCTTCATCAACCTATGGATTTTTTTCTTCTTAAGGGAAGATATGTTTCTTGCAAGCATTGGATCATCTTTTATTTTTAGGCATTCTTCATTGACAATGAAGCTTCTTCATTGTGGGGGAATATCTTGTCTCTCCTTTTCCCTTTTATGGGGGTCTTTGATTGCATATTAAAGATGAATGTAGTCCTTGGGGCATATCATTGAGTCCTCCATACATCATCCTTCTTTGTATCTTTTCTCTCTTTTAGAGAGGGTTTTTATCCCACTGGGTTTGCAAAATGTGATGATGCTAGCATTGTATGTGCTTCCAAAGACCCAAGACTACCTAAATAATCCTAGTATAGGTTTTTACACTTGTTGTGAAATCACAAAAATGTATAACAAGAAAAGAAGTAATGTTGGCACTATTGCTACAGGTACACCTACAACGTAAGGCTATGACTAGTTCACTATTAAGAACTGAATCCTAAAATTAACCAATACTGTTAATTAAACCTACACTCTAGAGTACAATAAACTAGAGAAAACTAAAGCATGAATGTAAAACAATATTTTTCATGGATTCATTCATAACATAAAGAATCTAATTTAGGCAACATGCATTCATGAAGTAACTACTTTAATAGTAGTAAATGTACAAAAAGATAAAGTGGGGAACAATTACCTTGAGTGGTCCTTTCTCAAGTGACTATCTGCATAGATTTAACCCAAATCTAACTCCTCATATTAATGTGATGATGAAAATAATGAAAAACCATTCATTGCATAACTCAGAATATCACAATCTAAGATTTTTCTGAAATATCTTATTCATAAGATCATGAACATTGTCTGTATAAAAAACAAGAACTAAAACTAGAAATATCTTTTTCTATATTTTCTACTGAATAATTAACTAACTTAACTTACACCTCAACCAAGTGCTGAACCATACATATAGACAAAGGGGAGTTTATTGAAATAAGGGATCTAAACTGAAATCATAAATTACCACTCCCTATATAACAGAGTGTGATAAAGTATGATCAACTAGAACATAACTGAAAAGGGAAGATGAGTCCAAATAGAACTATGAATCTGCTATAACAAGAATTAGAACGTGGACTGTTGAAACAGTCACACTGGACTCTTAACTCTAATAGAGTTCTTTTCCTTCGGCTTCTTTATTGAATGTCTAATGATGCACAATCATCTTAAATAAGTGCCTCCATTTCTACAATTACTAAGCTAAGCTTATTCTAGAACCTCCCCTACATTACTATCCAAAAACTCCTTTGGTTGCAGGCTGGGCCTCCTAGTTGTTGCGGGCTACAGTTTACCTCCTCTGGCTCCTTGGATACAAAGAGTTAGTTCATAGAACAACTACACAATACTAATAACCATAGCTTAAGCATAAATATTCATTGTAATTCATACTTATCCATACATCAAGTACACAAAAACTATCACATTATAAACATATTTTCATATACTTCAAATCAGGTGTTCAGTTTTGTATAATGAGCATAAAAGATAGTAAAGTGTAGGAATATGTATGAGAAAAGTGTCTATAAATGTCTACGAGTATGCATAAAACAATCAGAAAACTAGCTAATAGCTAAACTCATCACAAGTTTTTGGTGACAGGTACATGTGTTCATTCCCTTCTTAGATCTTCCTACAAATTTTTGTAACAGTCTCTATATTTTCAAGAATTTGTATTTTAGGTATTAGGTCTTATTGTTCATTTAGTTTGAGCATTTCAAATCATTTCAATTTGGTTTTAGATCTATCCTATTGTCCTAAGGACTGAGATCTAGGTTTGATTTGCTCCCCATTCAAGTTTAAATTCAATCATTACACCTTGTGATCTCTTTCCTAATGAAATTTGTAGGGAAAGGCATCTATTAAAATCCCTAAGATTTTATAAAACATCGTCACCATTAAAAGCTTTAGTGGGGATCACTTTTCCTTTCTTTTCATTTTGGTGAACTTGACATTATTACATCATACTTTTATGATTTAGAGGTCCTTGAAATCCTACATCTAGGTTTTTCATTATCTTGTTTTGAATTTCATTTAGGGTTACATATTGCATGCTTGCATCATTTAAACTCACAAAAATCTAAGAATATTGCATAAATTTTGCATAATAGCTTGCATTAAGGTGTGTTTCAGTCATTTAGATCAAAATTTCATTCCAAATTGCATTAAGAAAATTGTCATTTTGTTCATACATTGTCATGAATACAAATTGCATTTACATAATTTAATTTGAAAATCTAGAAAAACTGTCACTAAAGAATTTGTTTACACTTAGGAATAGTGAGCTTAAATATTAGGTCAAACACTCAAATTTAAAATTTTCAAACCCCTATGCAAGGACCCATTCACCCATGGAAAAACCTATCCTTGAATAGGTGATTTTGAAAAATTATGTGCATTTATTTATTTTTGTCTACTTCATTCTCCTGTACTTGTAGATCTCTGTTGCAGTTTCAAAAATTGCATATTTTTATAGATGTTTACATTTGGTTTAATTGGTGAAAGAAAGTACATTGTTTAAGATCAAAATTAGCATTTAAAAGTAATCATTTTCATTTTTTTTCATCTTATAATCAATCAATTATCATATTTCAAATCTGAAAATTTCATTAAAAACTCATTTAAAACATCTTTCACATTCTTGCATTTTGCATCAAATTAGAATACATTTTTGTATCTTATTAAATAGAAGGATGTTTCCCTTTCAATAATATGGTTTTCATAAGGTATCACATACCTTGCATGATTGTAATCTCTATACTTATGATCATAACCTAAGGGAAAGAATTGAAACAATTGACAAGCAAGTTAATCACCCTCCTAATATCTCTTCCATTTGTGTGAATGTTAATAGTAGAAGAGGATGCAATCACAGACAACGTGATTTTTCTTCTCCCAATACCTCTCTTCTTTATGAAGAAGGTACATTGGAGTTAGAAGACCTAACCATCAAGTGTCATGAAAATATTGTTTGTACTTCTAAAACCTCTCCCACTTGGAAAGATATTATGGCACAAGAAGAGAAAATCATTGACACATTTCTTAATATCACTTTGCCTAGACTACTTTCATCTCCCAATCCCTCTCCCATTTGTGAAAATTATTTGACACAAGAGAATAATCATGCAAATCATACCTCTCTTACTAATGAAAAAGATACCTTGGTGTTAGAATATCCAATCATTGAGTTTCATGAGAATGTTGTTTTTCTACCTCCCCCCACCTCTCCTACTTGGGAGGACATTGTTGAGAAGGAAGATGAAATCATTGATACAGTTATTTCAAAGGATTGCTTAGATGAGGATGATAAGGTCACCTTAGATATATTCCACCTTCACAACAAACCATTGCTCAATCAAGTAACAAACATAAGCCTAAAGTTCATGATCCCCTTGAAAATCTACATCCCCTATTATATTGGTCCAAAATTGAGCATTATTTTTGCCCACTTTTATAAAGAGGTTTAATTAAATTACCACCTATACCTAAATGAAAAACCAATAAATAAAAGGATATGAATGGACCTTACTGTGCATATCATAGAATAGTCGGACACCATATTGATGATTGTATTTCTTTAAAGAGGGTATTGAAAGAATTTGATCCTCCTACAAGTGTGTATGATGGTATGATAAAATTTAACAATCATTTACTTTACTCCTTGTTGTGTGATAGTTGTAGACTCTTATCATGTACTAACTATTACATGTATTGGACTTTATGTAACTCATTTTTCCATATTACGAGGAGCACCATATCATAATTTATCTTCGCTCATCCTTTTCCTACATTTGGGGGAAAAGGGTTAGGTAGCATTGTCTTATTATGGCACTTGTTGTTTCCCCTTTGGCTAGTTATCCACTTTTTGTATATGATGAGCAAGATTGGGATGTGGATGACCTGCTTTAGGTTGGCTCTCATGTGACATACTCTCTTTCTTTTATTTTCATGTTCTTTGTGAATCTTACATGTATGTAATATGATCCCCCAATATTTTTTTTCTTAGCATGTATTTATGTTCTTGATCTTTATTTGGATGACCCTTGTTACTTTTTTGGTGCAAAGATACAAAGAAAGCAAATATGTCATGATATTCTTCTATTTATAGATCTACATTATTCTATATGTCATAAACATTGTCTTTCCTTTTCTTTTGTGTTTTCCTTTCGAGGACGATATAAGGCATTGAGACATCTAAGTCTCTTCTATGTTGACCAAAAATCCTTTCTTTTCTTTCACTCTCTATGTGTCATTCTTCCTTTGTGTTTGTTGTTCTATGAGTATTTGGGGAATGATGACAATTCCAGGCTTTATTATATTACTATAGCAAAGAAATGTTGTTGCAAGGTGTGTGCCCTTGGTCTCCTTGTGTTGTGCAGTGTAGCGCTTGGGCTCATGACATGGCTTAACCGCCTCCCATGGATTCATTAACTCTGGTGGATGTATCGGGCATTAATAGGTTAATCTTTTGGTGCAACGACAACCGTCTTTGTTACAATTAGTAATAGAACTTGGGTCATAGGTTTAATCCCTTGTTTGCACTGGGGGGATTATTGCAAGGTGCACACCCTTGGTCTCTTTGTGTTGTGCAGCACAATGCTTGGGTTTGTGATATGGCTTAACCACCTCTCATGGATTCATTAACTCTAGTGGTTGTATCATGCATTAACAAGTCAATCTTTTGGTGCAACAACAACCATATTTGCAACACATACACTAACCCTGAGTCCATAGATCCCTTATGTGTTATCTTTTAAGATTGCATGTGGGGGAAACCCTTTCTCATGATACAACTTTATTTGGAAACATATCATTGTCATAGGGCTTTCCAAATAAGCTCTCATTACCTTTTTAGCAACTAGCATTTATCATTTCTACTTTAAATTAATTTCTCAGAGCATGGTGTTTATCAATTTCATTAAAGTGGGGGCATACATTAGCATTATTTCATTTTGGCATTTGCACCTCCTAAGGTAAGTTTCATTTTTAGTTTGACATTTTTGGCTTCCCTTTTGTTCATAGGAGTTGGACTTAGTGTAGTGTTTGCATAACACATTGACCATTTTATGGCACCTTATCAAAGTTATGGAGTATAAATTTTGGTATGGTTGACGTATGGGAACACACCTGTAGACTTGGTTTTTCTGTCCCATCTTCCACCTTTTTTTTGGGTGCACACCTTGTAGACCTAGGGTTTGTTTCTCATTTTGTCTTTGGGGCTCACCTAGTGTATATTAGAAGACTGCACTAGCCCTTGTGAGCATATTTTATGGACATGGCATAACACAACTTTCTAGTCAATCCTTTTCTTTTCTTTTTCCTTTTTACATTGGCTTTAACATTGTATGACTGTGAATCTTGTCTTGTTGCACATATCTTACATGCATGTGTGTTCTTTGGGATTATGTTTGTTTTCCATGGGATCTTTGATTTTGGGGGCTTGATCATCCTCCTTGATCTTTGTCATCCTATCTCATTAAAATTTGTGCACTTGAACCCCTCTTGACACATATTTGTCTACTTTAGTGCAAGTCTGAGCGTAAGTTCATACTCTCACTAAGGTGGGGGATAAATGTAGTGTATAAAATTGTATCCCTTTACAATTGCACACTATGTTTGGGTTCCTTAGTTTATTGGACTTAATTAAGCTTCTAATTTTCTAAATTATGCATTTCAAAGCTTTATTTTTCTCTTTTTCGCCAAGACCCATTTTCCCATGGGCGAATGGGTCCCCTTTAAGTCCTAAGACCCATTTTAAAATATTTTTTTGGCAATATTTTAATTATTCAAATTCAATTTGCAATTGTCACCTTTTGGAATCTAATTTTTGAGAAATTAGATAAACACCTATAAATAAATAGTATTTTTATCATTTAAAATCTAACACACTTTATGAGAGCAATCCTATGAGAAAATATGATTGTCAAGAGCATTCAAGGGTAGATTTATTAGTCATTTGTTGCAAAAAATTAAGATCCTAGGAACATCATGTTAAAGTCTATGTGTGTTCATATCATCTTGTGAAGGCTAATATGCATTGTTGATCCTAAAGCATTCAAGCATTTCAAGTATCCAAATCCATCAAGAAAAGAAAGATCAAGTTCCTTGGAGAGATGTATTTGACTTCAGTCCTCTAAGGGAAGCCATTGAAGGGTGGTGAGTTGTAGCAAGCTTTGTTCATTCATCAATTCCTTATTATTTTTCATTATCTTTCTATCAAGGTTTAATTACCAAACTTGGGGTGTGACCAAGGCAAAGTCCCACATATAAAACAAAATAAATTTTCCTCTTTTTATATGTGTAGATTATAGGTGGATGAAAAATTAAAGAGGTATTAAAGGAGAAATTTTGCATTGTAGCACAAGTTGTCATCATTGTTGTCAAGACACAAAAACTAAGTTACAAACTTTATTTCCAACTTTCAGATAGTGGGACCAATGTCAAACTGAAGCTAAGATCTAACATCAAAGGACTATCAAAAGTTCTTTTGGATCCCTAGACTGAGACCCATTCACCTAGGGGTGAATGAGTCTCTTTGCACTCCTCAAAAAAAGCTTTTGGTGATAGGTACATGTGTTCAAACCCTTCTCAAATCTACCTGCAAAGTTCTGTAATAGTCTTTGTATTTTTAGGAATCTACATTTTAGGTATTATGTCTATTGTTCATTTAGTTTGAGCATTTTTCAAATTATTTTAATTTTCTTTTAGATCTGTCCTATTGTCCTAAGGACTGAGATCTAGGTTTGATTGGCTTACCATTGAGGTTGAAAGTCAATCATTACACCCTATGATCTCTTTCCTAATGAATTTTTTGGAGAAAGGAACCTATAAAGATCCCTTAGGTTTCATAAAACATCACCACCATTAAAACCTTTGGTGGGGATCACTTTTCCCATCTTTTCAAGATCTTATCCTATCTTATCTTTTTTATTTTTTTTGTCAAGTCAGTTGTCTCATAACATAGGATTAAGACGCATGTAACAATCTTGTCTAATCCTATCTCTCACCTTGCCTTTCTAAGCAAGGTCTCTCATGTACAAATTTAGTACAATTTCAATCTTAAGAATTGCATATTGTTTATATTATCTTACATCCATTATTGCAAATTTATGCTCTTGATTTTCTCTCTTGTAGAGGATTATTTTTGTTTTTGTAGGTGATCTTATAGGCTTGAGTCATTCAATGACTCTAACATGGTATCAGAGCTTTAGATTTGCAAGCCCCTTCTCAAATCTGGGAGGTAATTAGGCTTGAGTTTTTGGTATATTAAAAATCTTGATGGATCTTGAAAAGTTGAGTATGCTCTTCTCTTGCATCAAATGATGACCTAGATAATTAAAAAACTTGATATAAATAACTTATTTGTGGTTTTCTCTTTGTGGATTTGTATTGAAAGTTAATTTTGGAGCATGTTGGTGCAAATCTAAGCTCAATATTGAGTTTAGAATACCCAAGAAATTTAGATCTAGCTTTTATTTCACTCAATTTGGTCATTTTATGATATAGTTGCAAACTAGGGCTTGAAGCTTAGATATGGTGAAAAAATAAATATTGGAGCACTTATAGCACAAATGGATGATGCCATTGCATTTAGATGGCCCAGAAATCCCTATTTTCATACAAAAAATTTCCATTTTAAATGAATTTGATTTTTGGCAAATTTTCATTTTGCTAGGAGTACCATTACTAAAGGCTAAACTCAACATTTTTCAAAAATTCATAAATTTTGATCTAGAAATAGGATTTTGACAAATGAGATATCATTGGAAAGTTGGTCTTGAGCACTTTCCAATGGTGTGGATAATCTTTTCAAATTTTTTTGTTTGATATTTGTTTTTCCAGCTTGAAGTCACATCTTGTTTTTCAACCTCCAAGCTCAAAACATTTTGCTCTGAACTTCGCTTTTCTCAATTCTTGTAGCATCAGGAAGGTGTTCAAGAGCACTTCAATTTTATATATGCATTTTTTGCAAATTTTTAGTCAAAATTTTAAAATTTCAATTTGAAGTCAGATTGGTCCTTTGGCATAACCTATTATAAATTTGCAAAAAAAGTGGCATTTTCTTTGGCACAAATGGGTTAATTTCTTATATTGTGAGGGACAATTTGTTGTTCTTCTATTATACTTTCTAATTTTATCATGTAATTTCAAACTATTGTACTTCTAACCCCATATAACTATCATGAATGAAAGTAAAAAGTGGGGTTTTTGTTGTTACAAATGAAGTTACAAAGAATCACATTTATCATTTATCCAAAACCTACATGAGATACAAAAAAACAAAATTGTTTGATAGAAGGGATAAAACCCTTGGTAACCTTATTTTGTCCATTTCTCCAAATCTTAGATATCATGTTACATCTTGTACACATCTTAATAATGTTTGGACTACCTTAGAGAGTCTATTTGGTAAGCTAGATAAAATGATGAAATTTAAGTTGGATAATGAACTTATGAGTCTTAATCTTTTAGATTTTGATAATATCCAGGACTTCTTCACTAAACTAAATTCTCTTAGACTGCAGTTATTTGATTGTGGGATAACTAAAGAGGATGAATAATTGATTCTTTTTATTCTTGATAAGCTTGGTCTTCAGTATTCAGTGTTTGTTTCTATATTTTATGCTCCAATGGATGCCCTTGGTAATGCATACAAAATGCCTTCTCTTGATGGATTTGTAGCTCAAGTCACAAGGGAACAAGCAATGTTGGCACACATGGGAAAATTGAAGTCTTCCACATCTCAAGCTCTTTTTTAAAAAGATCAAAAAGCTTCAAGTGGAAAAGTTAAGAAGGTTATGTGTAGGATCATCATGGAAAAAACAGGCCCTTAAGTGGCAAAAAATTCAGAAAAATCAGAGTTGGGCAACTTGACGTAAAAAATTTGAATAAGTTATTTATATTATTTCAAAAATATGTAAGAATAGAATCTATAGCAGATTGAATGTAGTTTCTAAACTACTAGGTTTATTTTTTTTTTAAATCTATTTGGTGAAAATTTGAAATTTCAATAGTACTTAAATTTCAAGGAAAAATAAGAAGCAGTGTGTGTCTGACCACCCTAACCACAATAAAATGATAATATTTTTTTATAGGATTTTAGATATTAGTAGAGGACTCATTTCCTGATGTGATGCATATTTTTTTGTAATTTTTTCCAAGTAAATAATTAATTATGATTTTTTTATTACAACTTTTAAAAAATATAAAAACTTGTAAGTCTGACCACCTTAACTTGGTAAAAAATGAACATTAAATTCTTTTTTTTAATCCTATAGTATGTGAAGCATAGAATGTGATGCATGTTTCAGATTCAAAAAATGTGATACCATTTGAAAGCTATAGATGTTTTTCAATCAACCTATCAATCAAGACTTTAGTCGTAATTCAAATAGAAATTGAATAATAATTATTTATTAAATTCAAAGTAAAGCATAATTTATATTGGTGGAAAGCTGAGAATCTCCTTTAAAAACCCTTTGTGTTTCATCAATTTTGGGTAAAAAAGGTCATTGGCCACATACCTACACATACCCATCATATCGCCACTTTTGGGCCCATCATGATCCTGCACATACCCAAAAGTAGAATAAGGACCCCAATGAGAAAGGTAAAGATTCACCTTCACATAACACTGTTGAGTCCACTTCCTATTTCAAAGAGGACTCATCTAAAAAGAAGAATTTGAAACAAGTACATATTGTAAAAGGCTAGGACATGATGACCATAAATGTTATGATAAGAAGATTGATGAACTAACAAACCTTCTTCAAAAGAACAACACTCCACTACCCTCATCAGTGTCTTCTTCTTCTTCAACATATCAATCCACAATAGCTTTATCATCATAGTCATGGAATGTAGGAGTAACAAATAGACTTAAGGAAATGAAAGGAGAAGAATTCATGGCCTCTACAAGTCTTGAATCTGGAAGATGGCTTCTTGATTCAAGGGAAACTCATCATATGACATCATCTATGGGAATGTTCTCTTCTTTTGAGCCTTGAAATTCACCTAATATTTTTATGGTTAACAACACATATGTGAAGGTATATGGGAATGGTTTTGTTGATATGGGAGAAGGAAATTTTAATGATGTACTTTATGTTCATTCCTTGTCATCAAATCTCCTTTCTATGTATCAACTTACCCATAGTGGATAAGGTAAAATAGTTGAGTTCACTCCTCATAGAGTATATATAAGGGACTTGGAGATTAGAGATATCATTGCTATCAAGATGGTTGATTATTCATCTTGTTTGTATTTATTTTCTCATTTCACTTCTATTGACGATAATGTTCCTTTAACTATTATTCACACTGATTCATCAAGTGTGAATCATGTTTGTCAGGAGAAGTTTGGTCATCTAAACCTTGGTATTCTAGAGACTAATGCTAAGCTTCCTACTCCTCCACCTCCTACTTCATCATCTATCAATGCTTCTATTCAGTAGGATGATCATAGTTTTCTAGATCTTTCTTTGTGGGATGAATATTTGACAAGGATTTCTAAATTTTTGTGGAGTATCATACTACTAAGCATTTGGAGTCCACATTTGAGTGGTTTCTCTCCTCTTTGATGAAAATTTCAACACAACTTTTATTCCATCTTCTTTTCCTTTGGAGATTGAAATTCATAAGTTTCCTCATTCCCTTGATTTGTCATGTTTCTTGGTTGAGTTTGACCATGATTATGTTGTGACTTCTTCAATCTTGAAGACTCCTGATCATTTTCTAGAGACATATATATTGAGACTTCATCCTTCCTCTTTTTAGTTGGACATGAAGTGGCTTCTTCATCAACCTATGGATTTGTTTCGTCCTAAGAGAAGATATGTTGCTTGCAAGTATTGGATCATCTTTTATTTTCAGACATTCTTCATTTACATTGAGGCTTATTCATTATGGGGGGATATCTTGTCTCCCCTTTCCATCTTATGAGGGTGTCTTTCATTGTATATATTCATGATGGATGTAGTCCTTCAGGGATATCACTAAGTTCTCCTTACAATATCCTTTTTTATATCTTTTCTCTCTTTTGAAGAGGAGTTTTGTCCCACTAGGTATTCTCATTTTCTCTATTTTTGAGAGATTGCATTGTAAATGGGTACCTAAAATAGCCTAGTAGTTAGGACCCATAATAATCATTTTCATGTTTTTTCATCTTTGTATAATAATCTACTCCCTAAGTCACACTTATGGGAGAGTGTTGGTGTGAATAAATGTGTTGTACCTAGCTAATTCCCAAAAAGAGGACTTATTCTTAGTTGTCTAGAAATAAGATCTTATCTAATCTTATATTTTGACCTTTTTGTCAAGTTAGTTATCTCACAACATATGATTAAGGCACATGTCACAATCTTGTCTAATCTTATCTCTCACCTTTCCTTTATAATCAAGGCCTCTCATACACAAATTCAATACAATTGTAATATGAGTATTGCATATTAGCTATATTATCTTGCATCCATTATTGAAAATTTATGCTCTTACTTTTCTCTCTTGTAGAGGGTTGTTTTTGGTTTTGCAGGTGATCCTGGAGGCTTGAGTCCTTGAGTGACTCTTACAATAAGAAGACAAATCATGCAATGCATATATCAACTTTATTTTTAGGAGAATTTAATATAAGATCGAATGGATTACCAAGGAGTATAATTTCAAATGGAGATACTAAGTTTAATGGATATTTTGGAAGGTATTGTGGAAAAATATGTTTAGATAGATTTATAATTTAGTTCAACATATCACCCATAAAATATATTGAGAAATAAGTGGTAAATAGGATTTTGGGTATTTTTTGAAATGCTTAGTAGTATAAAGGACATGGAATTTAGATTTGGTATTAGTAAAAGCTAGGTTTACATATAATAATCTGTTGAGTAAGAGTAGATCACATGAAAATAGTACATGACAAGTAAGGAATCAATAGGAAAAGATGAATGATGGATAAGGAAAATTTAGATAATAAAAGAATACATAAGGAGTTTGTTTCTAATTATATAAGCAAAATTTATAGGGTGTTGTATGCTTAACACAAAAGGCCATGAGGGTAGAAGTTTGGATAACCATTTTTAACAAGAAAAAGACAAATCAATGACAACAAAATAATAACAGAGAAGCATAACTTGGCAAAGGAAACATATAGGAAGTGATCCCCAAGCCCCCTACTTGGATATGTTTTTCCATTCCTCCATGAGGAGCTTGAACACATCCATCTTGGCCTGACTAGAGCTGGGTTCAATAGTAGGGTCATCTTTTTTAATCTCCTCTCAGAGCACTAAAGACAAAGTGACTATGGAGTGATGGATCACTTTTAGAGTGAAACAGGTGAGACGATTAAGCTTCCTTTCAAGCGTGTTGACTCAAGTTAGCAAAGTATTGTAACCTTGAGTAGTTTCCTCATAGGGATGGTTAACATCCTCTTTACGCTCATTTTGGGGGGGGGGAGTTCAGGGTGGAGTCCTCCATGATCATTTTATTGAGCTCAAGGAAGTGGCTAGGACCATCTATATTATCTTTCACATCCTCCTCCATCTTTGCATTACTATTATCCTATCTAGTGTCATGTTCAGAATTACTAGAAATTTCATCAATAATAACCTCTGGCCTTTGTTTGTTGGTCAGCCTGTTGGATCTTCTCACATTGGCAGACTCAAAACTATCTTTAAGCTTGTTGACATTCATGTTTTACTCATCACTAGAGTCATTAGTATTATCTTCACCCTCCTCATCCTTAGTGTCAGCTTCTTCCACAAAGAATGTGATAGAGTTCTTTTTCTCATTATTTGGGTTTTTCTTCACTACATGTTTGCCAAAAATTTTAATAGAAGTTTGTCGTAGGAGATGAAGTTAAAGTGTATTTGAGAAAGGAAATATTTCTAGTTGAGATAAATAATAAGTTAAAAATGAGAAAGTTAAAATGGTCATTGTAGAATTATCAAAAATATTAATTTCGGTAATGCATAAGAGGTAGAGTTGGCTAGAGGTTTGGGCATATCCTTAGTGTTTACATTGCTAATTTATATCTATATAATGAAGTAAAATTGGGATATAATAGTGCAAAAGTGAAGTGGGAACACTAAATAACATAAAAAAATATAAAGAGGAGATTAAGGAAGTATTAGGTAGTGGAATTGGGAGAAGTACAAGAAATATGTAGTATATAATGAATAGTTAGTGGAATGAAAAGGAATTTCAATTGGAGTCTCATCTTAGATTTTTAAGGCTGAGATAAACCAATTTGGTTTATCTCTAGTCATTGAAAAGTGATGATCTCACTTTTCAAATTACCTCAGATGCTTGATGTAGGAGCATCAAGGCTTAAAACAAACTCTTACATAACCCAAAAATATTTCCTTCACATTTATTTATTTATGTGTAAGGTTATAATACTATTCCAATTATTTGATCATAATAACTTTTGGTTATTTAAAAAGGTATATATTCAATTCCAAACTCATTACCAAATAAATCAAAGTTCAACTTATATTCATTTTTTTTATTATGCAGCAACCATATGAGTTTTATGGTACCACTTAGTTACATTTCTAAGTTTATTGATTGCAGGGAGGTTTTTGTTAAGAATCACGTTGAGATCCATTGCATAATTCTCACCAAATTCATTCCAAAAGGTTTCCTTCTACATGTTTAAGGTTGCACATTTCATGTTGCACCACCTTGCAGTTGACACAAATCACTCTTGACGCTAAAGGCTCAGTATGTGATTATCACCCACGATCATTGAGAGTCAATTAGGTAAAATTAAAGATGAAAAATTAGGTGTTGATTAAAATATTTGATGGTAGAATAAATTTGTATTACAACATCATTAGAGAGTTCTATAATTTGCAGACATTGTGCCTATCTATCGTTGATGATCAAGGTCTCTTGTTGTAAGCTCATTGCAACAAGTTATATTATATTGCATAACTATGAATCAAGAAGATTCAATTCAATTATGTGTTGTTTCATTGAGTTTAATTTTGTTGTGTGTGTTTAGGGAGAATACTATATTTGGCTACATGATTTAATAAAACCTTAATTGGACCATCTAGCCATGACTACATAGATTTATTTTATGGGATGAAGAAGAGAACCATATCTTATGATATCATGAATTGGAAATTGTAATATCTCATCAATTTCTACATTGATAAGGGCATGCTAGGCACCCTGTATGGTTGTTTGAAATGTCTTCAAACTTTCTCAAAACCATTATATTAGCTCAGATGTTTGACTAAGGTAAAAAGAGGGAAGTGAGTCATCCTCTATGCCTAACATAACAAACTGTATAGGTGTCTTTCGACACCACTAAATCTTGATAGTAAAATTAAAAACAATGTGTTTCTAAGAAATCTTGATAGTGTGTTAAATCCATAACAAAATGTCAAATCTACAAAAAAGAGAAGGCTTAAGGGTGCAAGTATAGAGATCAAATCCACAAATGTGAAATTGCCTAGAATAAAGCATAATTAATTTCACCATTTGTAACAATCATTTGATTGCTGAACATAGTGATGAATCATAAAAAACAGGTCCAAAATACTCTTCATCAAAACTCTAAAACTTAAAACACCTTTTCATTTTGTTTATATATAATAAATAACTATTTATAAAATTAAAAGTAACCTATATGAATTAAATAATTAGAAAAAATAGAATAGTGGTTATATAGTCTCAAACTCTTATTTCAATTATTATTTACTTAGACCATTGCTTTATTTTTTCATTCTTAATTAGGAAGCACTTGTTTTCCACCTTTATACAACATACTAATATTATTAGTAAATTAACAAGCAGATTAATTAAGAAGTTAAATAAATGATAAATCCTTCCTGCTCGACCCCTAGTCAGCATTCTCATGGATTCGACATCATGATACTTTACTAAAAAATCTTAAAGCTAAATCTTCTTGTCTTCATTCATTGTATATGATATAACACAGGAAGAGCTTACGTACCGACTGCTGTAAACAATATACGATTGAGATTTGGGTGATGAAAGAGAAAGCAAGTTTGGGCAGCCTCCTTGGTGAGCACATCTCCTCTCAAGCTAAGCTAAGAAAAGCAGCTGGGTTCACTGTTCACATTTATTCTCTGCTCCACCAAGTGGCTTTTCTATATTATGCATACACAGTACACTCGAATCTTCCATTACCATGTTTGATGCTACACAGAACAAAAGCTACTTTTACTTGCGTGTCTTTAGTCAATGTCTGCCAGAGAAGCGATCGCTTCAAAAAGCCCATATTCCCGCTCAGAGGGAGGCACCAGATTCTCTGGGTAACTGAAACCAGACGTAATATAAGGCTTCTCCATTACTTTTTAAACTACAAGATAACTGTTTTTAAGCTAAATCTATGTATACCACCCTGTACAGACTGATCACCTTTCCAGTTTGGTTTGGCCTGTTCCAACATCTTAATTCAAGACACCGAGAACTGAACAAGTCAAGGAATGTTGGAAAACAAACTGTGAAAGAAACTGTATTTATTGCCATATTGGTATTCCTGCTACAGCCCTCAAGCTAGATCTTTGTAATGAAACTGTACATATAAATTATTCAATTAGATTTGATTCAAGTCGAGGCGTTCTCAAGAGAATCTTCATAGCTAAGTTAGGTACTCCATCTGTGAAAAAAAAATGTCATTTTTTAGACTTTTTAAGCTGCGAGACAAAGGAATGAAATATTCTGAGTAAGGTGCAAGAACTGCTTACCTCGGTTTGTCATAGGCCCAGGAGGACATAGTACAGCAAAGTTATTGGCAAAGCAATCAGCATGCCGAATATCACTCTGTAAGTATATATAGTAAGGCAGACATGTTAGGGAATTTCTTGACAACAATGGCAGTTAGATTGCTTGGAAAAATGGGTTTTAGTTGGTTAACTTACGCTGTGCTTAGTATTTCAGGGTGTACGTTGTACTCTCTGGCGAAAACAAATGGAACTATGCCCTGAGGAAGGGCTGCCTGTAATGGTACAGAAAAATATTCTTGATCAATTCCATTGGTGTTTTACAAGCTACATGAATTTCCAAATTTCTGTTACGCCTTAGATCTTAGGAGATAATATATTCTCTAAAAGAGATTTTTTATTTATTTTGGGTGAAGTACCTGAACAATGGCCACCTGCAGCAATGTTCCCCTGATTCCAATCGCAACGGACGCGGCTGCCATCACAGCAGGCCCAATTAGAAATCTGGCTACCATTGCAAAAGCTGCAATGGATTTCCCACAGGCTATGATTCGTGGTTGTAGAGCCATGAACAGCCCTGTTTGTCAGCCACACGTACTAGTTAGTTAGGATTCATTTACTAGAGTCATCGTTATAAGGAAGTAGAGAGAGATAAAGAGCCTGAAGAATCCATACCTAAGCTAAACATGGCCATGCCGAGGCCGGCATCAGACAAAATGGATATTGAATTGTGCACCAGTTTTGGCATTTCAATGTTCCACCTTCAAGCGACAATGCCCATAACAATGTTAGTCATTGCAGAAAACAAAAGATAAGTGTATGATTGTTTTTTCTTTTAATTTTTATTTTTAATTTTCAATGATGTTTTGGATTACACTGAATGAAAGATCCATCATCAGAAAGAGGAGTCTTTGATTTGATATTTTTATATGAGACAAGTGACAGTGATCTGATATTGAGATCGGCCTCCCTCTCTTTCTGGTATTGTGGCCTGTGCTTAGTGGCGAAGTGTGTTCAAGTTTTCAGTTTTAGCTTGTAGCCTTTGGTTTTCAGTATTTCCAGCTTCTGTTGACTCTGTTCCATAGATTATCTTTGATCTTGTGGATGTTAGAAGTCTTTTGAAATGTGTTCAAGTTTTCAGCTTTAGCTTGTAGTTTTTGATTTTCAGTGTTTCCAACTTCTTTACTCTGTTCCATAGACTATCTTTGATTTCGTGGATGTTAAAAATCTTTTGTTCTATTCTAATGCTTAGTTGAGAAAAATATTGGTCAGAGAATAAAACATGAAAAAGTACCTGTAAGCCACAAGTGACCATATGAGGCCTAACACACTGGAATAGGTGTTGGGATTTCTTATGAGTTTTCTCCATACCATGATAAGAATTAGCCTGGTCATCACAGTCACAGGAGGCATAGCTGTTGTATTTCTTTCTGGTTTTCTATCATCGTTCAGAGAAGAAGCAGACCCTAATTTGGAATTAGGGTTAGCCATTTCCACATCCTGTACACCTTGTGATGTGATAGCCTTCGTTCCTGGACTGGAAGGAAAATCCTGGTATGATCCATCGTTCTCGCGGACTGGTCCTGATCAACATAAGTAAATGGTTAAACTATATAGGAGAACAAATCAGTCAAATGTAGAAATCATTTCATTGTTGTTAACGATTCTTTTCACTTTTTGGAACCAACTATTTATTGCATTTTAAAGCATTCCCAGTGATTCGTATGAATTTTGATTCAAAAGCACTTTAAGGGGACAACGCATGCATGGGGGACCATTTTTGGAAGACAGTCTATTGCTTCTAGAATACTTTATGGGCATTTACTTTTGCAAATTAAGCATTAGGTACTGTAAATACACAATCTTTTATACAACTCATGCAAATTTTCAGCCCTAGAACTTTTTTCCATTTCCTTAAAGTTTTCCTATAACTAATGATTCCCTGCATTGTTCACCTTCCGACAAATGCTGACAAACTCACTTTTTAACTAGACAGTTATTATTCCTACGGAAGCATACATACATATAATCCTGCAACAAGCAGAAATTAAAACGTCTCATTAATTACAAGTTCAGGAAAATTTTAAAAATAAAATTCAAAATCCACCTTCTCCTCCATTAACAGGATGTTCAGGAGCATGGGACTTGTTAAAACTTCTTGCAGTGTTGTTATCTGCAGAGACTGCAATCTGGTTTGCATCTGAGGCACTGGAATTCCACAGAGACATGTGCACTTCATTGACAGCTTCATTCACTTTCTCAGTAGGTGACAGATTAATTCCATCTTTTCCAGCGGTTTTGCTGTCATTCGGTGACAAATTTGCATATGGTTCCAATCTACCGCTCATACTTATGCCTAAACTTCTCTGAGACCTAAACCCAAACTGGGAAATGGAACTAGCATTATACACATTCGACCCAAAGCGCCCGTGACTCGAACACTTTATGTCCCTGGATGCTTCCTCGTCAAAGTTGGAAGTTCTGGGTGTGTGCCCTCTTGAAGAATTCATATCTGCAGGCTGAAAATTTGACTGCCTGAAACTGAGATTATTGAATATCGAGTAGAAATCAGAATTATTGAAACTGGTGCCTTTCGGTGTAGGATTGCGAGAAGAGTCAAGAGAATAGATCTCTAGGCCTGTGATATTTGAACCCCTGGCTGGAAGTGAATGAAAAGACTCGAACCCCTGTGACCTGCACCAAACCAGAATTTTTTAGCTTTGTTTACAGTGCTGAACTGTTATTTATTTAAATAAAGATGACAGACCTGGAAGAAGTTGATCTGCGGACGGTTACGTAAAGCTTCCCGTCCTCACCAACTGCTGCCTCTGTCTGCAGAGGCTCTCTGCCATCGAAAGATACTACATGAGAATCCACCCTTAACGAAACAATTTCAGCAGCAGATTCAGGGAACTGCTCCATTATAAGTTCTTTAGCCCCTCTGTACTCAAACAATACCATCATGATGGTATACCAAATAACGCTCTGCAAAACCACCACCTGCACCATTAAGCTCCCAGAGAAATCCCCATACATTCCCTTGAGCAGAGGAATCCCCATTACCAGAGTATTCGGCAGAGTAGACAAGGAAAACAACGTAATCATCCACTCCAACCTTCCTCTCTTCCCAAACTGAGTCCATATTCCCAATACAAGCAAAATAACACCCTTCTGCAAGGAATCTGCAGCAATGAATCTGTAATTCATGGCATATATGTTATTGGTAGAGATAAAATGAAATGAAAGCAAAGGGACTGCAAAAATGGCCACGAAACGGCTTATTCCCGAGCACTGATCAGCATTAAAAATCTTCCACCATTTGACAGAGCCATATGCGAGAATCATGGCCACATACAGGGGAACCACCGCGCTTAGCACATTGTACAAATCCTTCCCATTAATCATGTTTCTACCTCAGTACCGAAGAAACTGATTTTTTACCTTCAGCCCGAGTGGCGAGGACCATTTAACCCAAAGCGCGGATGAGATTTGACGGTGACGGTTCCCCTCATCTGTCACAAGTAATTTCATGACGGGGAAACTCTTCTTTTAGGGACACCCATTTGACAACTACAACGTACAATCACAATTCAAAATACCATCTTCATATAATCCTCCTGTACAGTAACATTCACATACCACTCTTCTGCTGATTACCTAATTGAATGTAGGTAGAGATTCAAATTAGATTATACATTCTCTCGAACGGTAGTATTCGCGAGGCTGTGCAATTGGCTCAAACTTCTAGATGGGACGGGCGTCATTGGCTGGCCGTTGACGCCTAACATGCCATATTCTTGTCTTGGTTGACACGGAAACTACTAATACTTAGCTTATAGCGGGCATAGAAGAATAATCTACTACACAGGAATCGTATCTTTCGGCATCCGAAAGCACTTCAGTTCGTGCAGCCAGGTCCGCTACTCTCAGGTTGGCAACATACAATGGAAGGCAGATAGGCTTAGGATTTGCTGCAATGAAAACAGGGCAGAAAAGGTGTACATACGTCTATGGGTACCAGAATATAGCCCACAAATGTCCCAACCCTGTAGGTCGAAATTAGAAGAATTTTAATGATGTCTACGACATCAAGAATTAAAAATCGTATTTTTAATATATTTTCAAGTTTTTTCCGATGTCTATGAGATTAAGAACTAAAAATCGAATATATTTTCAAGTTTCTTTCAATGTCTGCTCTTCTATTATAGATCTTATCAAAAATTGGACACTGGGTGGCCCCAACTTAATACAAAATTTAATTTGTTGGACTGAAATGTAAGTTAGCGGTTCGAATCTGATCCAATTTGTATTAAAAAAGAGATGAGGATCTTGATTCTTTTAAATGGGTGCACGACCAAGGAGTCCCGAATCCCTGGCCTGCACTCAAGCTTGAGAGTTAGAGAAAAGAGAATGGACCAGTACGACGTGTGTCCCCTGGTACTTACGACTGACAATCTGGCCAGCAACTTGTCTTGGACCGGTCTATAAGACCTCCGACAACTAACAAGAAGTAAGCTGTCCAAACGGCCGGCAACTCTTAACAACGATTTGACCCATGCTTCCTCTTTGCTCCTCACTGTCCTTTCTCGCCAGTTCAGTGAGCCAGAAAGTACATTATTGTTATTCGAGGAGCCTACCAGAGGTTAAAATTTCGTGGCCGCATGATCATAGTGGCACTTTTCTAATCCGTAAAATACCATCCAAAGTTTTTGCCCATGCCAATAACTCGCAAAACTCCTCAACGAATACAGAGAACATATATTCAAAGGAATCTTGAAATATATATTTGGTGCTTGATTTGCCCTCTTGATTAGAAAGAAGTGATGAATGGATAAGTCATAAAAAATCTCAATTTCTAATAAGGGTGGATTGTTGAATTTGAATTTTAGAATCAATTCAAATAAATTAATGTAAAATGGTGTTGATTTATTAATTTTTTATTTTTTTTTACTTTTGGTTGGAGGTTCCTATCAAATCCATAAAATTATTTTATGCAATATAATATTTGGTACTTGATTTGCCTTCTTTGATTAGAAAGGAATGACAAATGGATAAGTCATCAAAAAATTTGTTTCCCAACAAGAGTTAATTGTTGAATTTGAATTCTTAAATGTGAAAGCATTTAGAGTCAATTTTATTTGGAAAAAATAAATTAATGTAAAATGATATTGATTTATTTGATTTCTTTATTTATTTACTTTTTGGTTGGAAGTTTATATCAAACCCATAAAATTGTTTTATGTAATACAATATTTGGTGCTTGATTTGCCATTTTTTATTAGAAAGGAAATGATGAATGGATATCTCATCAAAAATCCAGTTTCCAACAAAGTTCAATTGTTGAATTTGAATTTTTAAATGTAAAATATTTTAAGTCAATTTTATTTTGAAGAAATAAATTAATGTAAAATAGTGTTTTTGATTAGGGGTAAAGTAGGTTTTGATGGGACCCAAAACCCAGTACAAAATGGTTTTGAAGAGAAACTGTCAACCTACCAAATAAAAGCAAGATACCAAAAAGATAAACCATAAGCCAACAATGGCCTCTAAAAGATGAGCATGACTACACACGCTGCAACATACCAACAAGCAAGGACCTGAAACCCTATTACAACCTGGTTTTAACTGAGACCAGAAACCTTTAGAAACACAAAGAATCTATCTGCATCAACCAGGCATCAGCAAACCATCCACTCATGGGTGACACCATAGAGCCAAGAAAAATAACTTGCTTGATGGTGTAAGACACCATCAAACCCCTAAGCAAAAATGTCAACAACTCCAACAACCCCACATCAATAGAGGAGTTAGAGAGCACAATGAACCACTGGCGACAAAACCATTGATCGAACTAGGAAGCCAACTCCAAATCCACCTCAAAAGGAGGGAGCTCCCCTCTATAGGAGAGAGTATCATGATCAACAAGTCCACTACTGCTTGAAGATTGCAACACCCTCAACCTACACCTCCATAGGAGAAACATCCATCTCAATAGGATCAACAACTGAGGAAGCCAGAGATAAGCACCTCCCAACTCCACCTCTATAGGAGTTGAATCCACCTCCATAAGATCTAGGAAGAAGGTCAGCACAACAACAAAACAAGCAACTATACCACCCTTTGGCAACACTTGGTAAGAGACCAACACCCACAAATAGCAGGCCACAAAAATAAACCTATGAGCCATTAGCTTAAACATTTGAGGGGCCTCAACACACTAGGAAATAGAGAGAAACCCAACCTGTTCATCGAACCAAACAAGACCCAAAAAAACCTAAGCCTTTAGAATAAAAACATGAAGCAACTCAGCCTAAGAAAGAACCTCAAACCCCAACATCTGCAAAACCTAAGCCACTTGGGCATCAAGAGGAACATCAACAACCTTAGCAAAGAGGATCTAAAGACACTTAGGTAGAGAGAACATGGCCATAAAAAAACACTTAGCTAGAGGGAACAAGGCCATAGAGAACACAACAACAAAAAGAAACATAGACCAAAAGACCACCATAGGAAAAGTCCAAGTCTTAGAATGAACAAGAACAACAAAGCCCCAAGAGGAATAGGGCCCCCCAAATAGGATGGAAATAAGAAGGCCCAGCAAAAAAGAACACCCAGCCACCCCAACATGCCAGTCAGAGCCAAAGATGGGCCAAAACTTCACACAACTAGACATAAGGAGACACCACCACTCCACAGAGGAACAAGAAGAACCCAAAACACTTCGAGAATAAAAACCCCCAAAAGAGAGTCACCAAATAGATAGTGGGAAGAAGTGAAGGACAACCAAGAAGAAGCGAGAAGTAGAAAAGGTTAGCACGAGAATCCTCCAAGCCAACCTACTACACTGGATCGGAGCATAAATAAGCCCATTCTTCAACCGCTCTTCCTCAGGGAAACCAACGCACACCCACACCCCCTGCAAGGAAAGCATCCAGAAAAAAATGGGAAGGGAAAACACACAAAACCCACTAACAAAATGGGTAGCAATTTTGCATGCTGACACCCATCACCAACCACAACAACACCTTATGAATCCTTCGAAGAGGGGAAAGATCCACCACCAAGGCCACTCTTTCCATGCAAACTAAGGAAAACAGTAGAACAAAGTCATTCTACATCTGAAACTTTGTCCTCCCCATTGCCATTTTCATCTGCAAAAAACAAACTGCAGACACCATCATGATCCCCGCCCGAAGCCTCTCTCGAATGGTCCAACAAGGGAAGGCGTGCAACACCCAAGCAACATAAAAAGCAAAGAGGTGACTTAGAAGAGAACTCCAACAATTCCAAAGAAGATGTGAGAGACTAGCGAGCAACGATCTCATTTGCATCATCAGCGTCCTTCGCGCTCCCGCCATCCTCCCCATTCAAACTACCACTCCTGCTATAGACCCTTTCTCGCTCTCCATTTTAAATTATGGGAGTAGCTTTTTATAAAAAATGGTGTTGATTATTTGATTTCTTTACTTTTTGGTTGGAGGTTTATATTAAACCCACAAAATTGTTTTATCTAATACATTATTTGGTGCTTGATTTTCCCTCTTTGATTAGAAAGGAATTAATGAAGGGATAAGTAATAAAAAATATTGTTTCCCAGTTAGGGTTAATTGTTCAATTTGAATTATTAAATGTAATTTTTTTACAATCATTTTATTTCAAATTGTTTTAATTCAAATAAATAAATAAATGTAAAATGGTGTCGATTTATTCAATTTCTTTATTTATTTACTTCTTAATTTTGGAGGTTATATTTGTATAGGCATGAATTTGCACCCCTTACGCAAATTCACCTTTTACACTTCCTCACCTTAGAAAACCAAATTTGAAGGAAAAATTCCACATTAGCTTGCTTCATTCATTCCACTTGGCGTCTACCCTTTGCGGCAGTAGAGGAATATTTATCGGGGATGCCTGTGTGGCACGTAGACATCCACGCGGTGCACTTTTGTCCCTGACGGATTCTTGCGTCTGCAATTGGCAGAGGCATTACACTTCCCATTGGGGTCAGTTTGTAACATCCCTCTTCAACCAACTAACCTCAAAAATGGAAGTTTCTCTCATCCCACCTCCAAAAACACTCTTCATTCATTTCATCTTCTACACAATGTCTTTTTGCATTCTCAAGCACTTCAACTTCATTCTCTTTGCATCCATCACTCCAGGCAACACTTTGGAACTTCATAGTAATAGCAACAACACTCCATCAACTCCGTAAAGCAAGTGTGGAATAAGCCATTGTAGCAAGGGCTTGAGGTTTTGCAACACCTCCCTTCATCATAGTTGAGGTTGTGGTGATTGTTCAAGATCTCTTTCTCCATCATTGGCTAGTGAGCTCTTGGTGGAGGTGGTAACATTTCCATTCCTCTCCTTTATGATTTGGTTGAATAGCTTTATACTATTTTGTAGTGTTATTCATGTACTTCCTTTCTTTACTTATTTATCATACATTTCTCTATCGTTGCTATCTTGGTTGTCTGTGGAGGTGGAAACACCAAAATGGGGGTCTAACTAAGGCAGACCCCTATACAGCCCCCAACAATTTTTCCTCTTTCTTGTGTGTAGGTGGATGTGCATTTGGAGCTAGCTAGCAAACGAGCATTTTTGTGAGATTATCTTTGTCACCTTATCCTTCATATACTTACTTTATCACATTTGTTTGTATCTTTCCTACTTCATAGTTTTGTTTTGTTCCCTTAGAAGTGACTAGCTAGGCAGTCAGCTTGTTTTTTGGTGGTTCATATTGTGTTTTTGGTCCTCTAGTTGTATGAATGCCAAGACACCTGAGAGATGCTAGCATGCTGCACTGTCGTATCGGAACCACGCTTCCGTCCTTGGGTAGAGAGCTATCTGAGGTACAATATTGAACCCAAAAATAGGCTCACCTAGCCCCAATTTAGATTTTGGGTCTAAAGAGTGGTTGTAGGGCCTTATAGTCCTCATCATTCTTGTCCCTCATTCACAATATACCTTTAAAGTTAGGTAAGTTAGGGTAGCTTTCCACTCTTGGCTCTCTATAACCTAGGGCCTTGACGCGGTCGATCCCCCTCTCTTACATTTTTGGTGAACATGACGTGAACCAACCTCTTTTCATGTTCATTGGTGTTGAGGATTTTCCCCTTGTACCTTGTGATTGTTGTGCCCCTGAATGTTGTGAAGGTTTATGAGCCTCACAACCTAGTCCACAACCTCCAGGTATATTGTTAGGAGAACTGTACAACACTTTTTGATGGAAAGGATGAAGGTCACTACAAGTTTCTCTACAAGTCTTTTTGCTAGATCTATCGTTGGTCTCACCACACAAGAGCAGTTGTCAAGGGTTGAGGTAGGATTCTCTGACAAGACCAACCACGTCTGCACTCCTCTTGCATCTCCCACACCATCGTTGATGGATGAGCATGAGGTTGTTCATATTCTTTTAGAATATGTCTCTGACCTTACAAAAGGGTTGGGTGACTTGGAAAACCACTTGGAAAGAAACCCAAAGTTGGCTAGGGTTGCTCGGGTTATCAACAAATTAAAGTATATGGTGGGAAAAGACCAAACAAGCATAGAACTCCTAGCTAGTCTCTCTAGTATAACTGAAGCATGTGCTCCCTCAAACAATCCTAACATTGTGTAAGGGGCCACTTTCGAAGATCATGAAAGATAGCTAGAAATGCTAATGCCTCCTATGTTTGTGTACATGGTCGATACCTTCCCCTCGATCATCATTACCTCTTCCTCTGAGACAATCAAGGCGAACAGGGTCCCTTTGGGCTCTAGCTTAACCCCTTGTCACCTCTAGCAGTGGAGGTTTTGGCAAGATGAGTGGTGGAGGCTTTGGTATTGGTGGTGGCTTTGATAGTGGGGGTGGTGCTGGTGGAAGTGGTTCTAGTGGTGGCTTTAGAAGCAGAGGTGGCTTCAGCAGAGGTCCTACTAGTGGCGGTGGCTCCGGTAGTGGTTTTGGTGGTGGTCACACCAGTGGCTTTGGAGGAGGCTCCAATGGTGGTTCTGGAGGAGGTCCCTCTAGCCTTGTGTCTTCTAACGACCCTATTCTAAACACTCTTCTTTAGAATATGGGTAAGATGCAAAGTCAGCTACCGAGTCTCTCTCAGGCCTCTGCCCAACCTATCTTTCAACCCTTTTTCCAACATAGCCCATTATCAGTAGCAATCTTAAACACTCCCTTACCTCAAGGAATGGAGATTCCTAAGTTTGAGAAATATGGAAGTAAAGGTGATCCATAAACACATGTGTCTTCCTTTAATACCCTATGTACAAATTTCTTCCACCATGATGCATTGATGGTGAAACTATTCCCTCAATAGCTCAAGGACACATCACTTGAATGGTACTATTCCTTGCCCAATAATTCCATTTTCTTATTTGATCAACTAGTGAACTAGTTTCTCCAACAATTTCAAGCTAACATCAGACCAAAGATGACCTTTTCAGATATCGTTCGATGCAAATAGGGAGATAATGAAAAAATTATTGAATTCATCACGTGGTATCACATGCATTTTTAACAAATCTCATACCCTCTACCAAATTCTGACGTGCAGAAGGTATTCATAGGGAACTTACAAAGGCCTTGGCAAGAGAAGTTTTCCCTTATGAAGTACCCTTCTTTTGTGCATTTATGTGCAACACTACGAGAGTATCAACAAATGAATAGTTCAATTCGGGGGATCTTCCTCGCGCTCTCATTCTAAAGGAAAATCCATTGTATCAATCTTTGGGAAAGGCAAGGTTGTTGTAAATGTAGTAGCCGCTATGACTGATAATGACCTCAAACGCAACTGAAAGTTCTAAAAGTTACCAGAATCTTACTTAGATTCCATCTTGCAAAAGTTACTAAAAGATAAGATAATTACCTTGGAGAACCCTAAGCCTCTTAAGGAGCCTTACCCTAGTTGGTATGATACAAATAGCTACTATCAATATTGTAACTAAGGGTAAAATTTAGGTTAGTATGATTAGATCATAAAATCAAACCCAAAGTGAGTAATGAAGCACATAGGAGAGAACATGACAATAAAAGGAAAGCGTTTACCCTAGATCTTCAACCTCCATGATTAACCTCCATTACACCTTCTTAATTTGTTGCAATATGATGTTTTCCCTCAGATTTTGTGTGAGCAACAATGACTTATGCCAAGACCAAAGCAAATGTTGAAGGATTTCAATGAAAATGATGTACTATGCAACTATGCAACTAGTAAGCAAAAAACTATAATATGCCTAAATGCAAAATAAGAGATGAATTATGCCTAATAACAAGAGCTAAGATAACAAGATTGCAAGAAATCTAGATAGCATGAGATCAAGTATGCAAAAGATGAAGTACCCTGTAAATGAGACCAAAATTGCCATTTTATAGAAAATGCAATTTTGAATGAATGACCAAGATTGAAGATTGAGAAATGCCCTAGAATCAATGGACAAGATTCAATATGACAACCCACAATTAGAGTTAGGGAAACATTAGGTCAAATTCAAAATGAGTAGACAAGATTTAATTTAAGAAAATCAAATAAAGGGATAAGAATACATGTGATAGTAAAAGAGGGAGTTAGAAAATCAAATAATAATAGAAACTATTTGATTTAAGAGGGAAAGTTATTATTTTGAATTAAAAATTAATTTAATTCAAAAAGGTGGGACCATGTGATGGTAAATAATTAAATTTAAAATTATTTACTTGGAAAGAGGGAAATTTAAATGAATAATTTTATTTAAATTTGGAGGAAATTAAATGAGACAATTAAATAATTAATTCTAATTATTTAATTATGGAAGAAGTGGACCAATAATTAAATAAATTATGGAGGAATTATTTAATTATGAGAAGACATTTAGTATTAGAGATGTATTTAAATAAATAAAGTTTATTTATTTAAATAATCAAGAGGGAATAATGGATTAATTAAATAAATTTAATGATTTATTTAATTAAAGAGGAGATTAGACATTAGTGGCATATTTAAACAAAATAAATGTAATTTATTTATTTAAATAGTCAAGAAGAATAAAAGCTATGAATTAATTAAATAATTGAGAATTATTTAATTAATAGTTGAATTTGGATAGAAGGATATAATCAAATATTTTAATTATGTTTTAGAAGAATTATGGAGAAAATTGAGTTTGCAGGCCTAGGTCAATTTCAAGTGTCTACATTTTTTCCCTCTTTCTCATAATGCAATTTATCGCATTATGACAAAGAAAACGAGTCAGGAACATGCCCCAACGAAGGTACAAAATGTGTATGCCCCCTTGGGAAATTTTATGAATTTAGGCCCAGGGTTGGAAAATTTTGGAAAGTGTCTCGATAAGCTAATTTGATGACCAAAAAAGTAATGGCGCAAGCGGTTTCAAATTTTGATGTGTTTAAAGCTATCAACGGGGTGTCCAAACTTGGTCAAAAGAGCTTCGAGTAATAAAAAGGTTGAAAAATGCCACTTTGACCCTATAAATAGGTCGATTCATTTTCACATTCACACTTGCAAATTTGGAGAGCTCAGAGCTAGGAGAGCATGTGCGAAGATGGTGATTCCAGTGATTAAGTACCGCGAGGAGATCGTTCAGACTTTTAGATGGCTAGAGTGTGTAGATCCAACGGTGAGTATGCCTTTCCCACTTTGTCAATTTATCATTTTGCGTGCTTTACTAGGGTTTTTAGGGTAGGCAACGAATGTGCTACGACACATATGCATGCGCATAAGCCGCATTCATGTTTGCATTTGACACATTTGATGTGTTGCGACATAGACACAACAAGTTAGGAGGGTAGGTACATTAGGCACAATGCATTTATGGGAAATCAAGCCACATTCGCCAGGTCGTGACGTAAGTGATAGGTGCAATGCCGCATTCAAAATATTGGGACGCATTCGTGTACTTGAGCGACGCATTTGAATGAAATGACACATTGGAAAAAATCGTGATGCAAATACTAGACTGCAATGGAAACAAGGTCAAAAATGACACAATTTTCAGATCAAGATGCAAGTGTAGTGTAGAACAACGCAAGTGAGGAATTACGACACAAATGAAATCAATGGGACATATTTGATTTACCAGGTCTGATTTTAATTTAGGCTCAATTTTTTAAATGCTTTTGAGTAGATGGATGGTAATAATGATTTTCAATAATGTGTTAATGCATGTTTCTGCATGTGCAGAGATAGTTACCACCGATCTATACATGGGAGAGTAGGCCATCGACATATGGATTCAAGGATTGGCTACGAGATTGAGAGCAGAGGCATTTGATGCGACTTGGAGTATACTATGTCACCTATATGCCCATTATCCAAGAAAATAGGGGACTGTTGGCTGCACTTTGGGAGAGGTGGCATTTAGAGACATGCTTATTTCATTTACCGAAAGGAGAGGCCATAGTGATGCTAGAGGACGTGTACTAGATTCTGCACTTGTTGATCCAAAAAGAGATGATTGTTTATGATCCACACCAGGGATATCGAACATTTACAACTTATTATGAGGATGAGATTGGTGCAAGACCAGGCATTGAGTGTTATGAGATTCGCTGGGAGTTCATTGCGAAGCACTACCCTCGGTGGGATGCCATTTTATGCATGTTGATTGTAGGAGTTTTGATACCAAATCATCGGGGACATAGATTCTTGATTGGTTGGGGAGATGTGCTTGTGTGGATGAGGCACAATAGGGCTATCTTTGCATGGGGGCCTTGTCTTCTAAGGATGCTTTACCATAAGCTCCACGAGATGGCATATAAGGGAGCTCACAGTATCAACTACGGCACCACCCTACTCATGGTTTGGGCTTGGGAGCATATTCTCATCTTCCGTCCACCCATTTAGAGGCCAAAATTAGCAAAGGGTATGTCATGCATATTATTATGTTGGCGCTCTTTAACAAACTAGGGTTGGACAGACAGGTTTTTAGCGGCACAGGATAGATACCATGACTTCATTTGTCTGGCGACCATACAGGGATTGTGTGTAGTGGACCAATGAGGCCGATCATTTGACATTTTGTTGACAGTTTAGATATTTGATTGGACACACTATTCAGAGCCAGTTGATTATTAAGATGTACCTACCCCAACAAGTGCTTTGATAGTTTGGAGAGCAACAGGGTGTACCTATGGGTACAACAGAGTATGCATGGTCATCATAAGATTCAATGTAGGGCCCTACAATATTAGTTCCTTTTGTTGAGTAGCAAATAGATGGGTTGGTGGTACAACCATGGGGGTGGAGTGGAGTTCTTGTGGATCCAGGGATGATGATAGATTTAGAATTGTGGTGGCAGACACATCGACTAGTTCCATTGATACATCTAGATGGACTAGCATCATTGGATCACAGATCCGTTATAACCTAAGTACGATGAGGCAGTAGGGGAGGCATAGATGGTGGTAGAGGGAGAGGGAGGGATGGAAGAAGATGGATAGGTAGGGATGGAGGCTGAGGGGATGGAGGGAGAGGCAGCAGAGATGATAGAGGAGACAAAGATGATGGGGGAGATGGTGGGAGGAGGAGGAGAGGAGGAGATGGTGGGAGACTGGAGCGAAGAGTTCGACAGCGCATGGAGAGAGTACCCTTAGTACTGATCCCCAAGGTAGTAGAGGAGGAGAAGAGAGAGGAGAAGGGATTGAGATAGGAGGTAGAGCAACCTGATGATGCTCCGGATGTCAAGGTTGGACAGGAGGAAGAGAGACATGAGGAGGAGAGGAAGCCAGAGGAGGAGATTCAATAGGAGGAGGTGATTCAGAAAGAGGAGGTTAGGCAGGAGGGAGAGATGGAGGTGCATATTCTGAGAGAGGAGGGAGTCAATGGAGGCAAGGAGGATGATGAGGATCCAAATGGTGAGGATGCCATAGATGAGGTAGAGCAGCTACTGAGGTGGCGGATGGTGGAGGGAGAGGATGACATACCTACAGGACCACCATTGTTGCATGATGTGACTATAGACCAGCAATTGGCCAATATGCAGAGGAGGCTCAACAAGAGTACAACATAGGTCAGAGCCCTATAGGAAGAGCTAGAGGTTGCCAAGGTAGAGAGGGATCAGTCAGTGACCCGACATCAAGAGTCTATGAGATGGTGTATAGAGTTTGCAGAGTTGTGTTTGGGACCGTCAGGGGACATGGCAAGAGAGCTAGCCAAGGTTAGTGCCAGCTAGGGCCATTACAGGCTACTATATGAGCAGGTTGTGCCACTCGAGAGATGAGATCCTACTTTGACATGGTCTCAGATGAGGACAGGAAGTGACAACATGATAGGGAGTGGTAGCAACAGTAAGATAGGGAGTAGTGGCTGCAATCAAAGCAGTGTGGGAAGTTTGACCACTTCAGGGAATTCATCAAGTCATTGCTCTCACCATAGTCACAGGAATTCTTTAGGATATTGATCAATTCATAGCCATGGGTCATCTGGGTCAAGGCACAGATCAACACATAGTCAGCTACTAGTGACAGATCCATCAACCTCACAGAAACACGCCGATGTATCCTCACAGTCGCATGTTACTATAGAGATGATGCCATTAGTATTGGTTCCATTAGCTTCATAGACATAGGCTACCGTGTCTCCACAAGTTATTTCAAATCCAATCATGGTTCATCAGTCACCATGCTCTTCTCCATGAGGGGATGAGGAGAGCACAACATAGGGGCATTTGACATTGCTATCATGTTTTAGACATTCATGTTATGACACTATATTTTGACCATCGAGCCTGCGACATCTATTTTCAGGATTCCACTAGACTTTATCATGTGACATGATTATTTTGAGATATATATATATATATATATGATGATATTTTGATGTGGACTACATGCTTTGTGTTGTAATGTTATGCATTATTATGCTTTATATGATGTGATGTGATGTGATTTGATTTATGCGATGATATGATAATCCATGTATGATGGATTATGCGTCATGATGTTATTATGGTACTGATGGATGCACTAATTATATGTATGGTTATTCTTTTTATATGTTATGTTAATGCATATGATGTTTCTTATGTATGCAAGATGGATGGGTGTAAATGATAAATGTATATGTCATGTGAATGCAATGTGATTATAAATGTTATTATGGAAATGTATTTATGCAAATGTGAAATGTGTTAATGCAATGTTTATATGATCATGTATGCAATTTTGTTTTTGTATGTTACAAGAAATCACTAGAGGACGAGAGAAGAGAAGGGACCAGACATAGGAGAAGATGGATGCTAATGCAGAGAAAATAAATGTATGTTAGTGTGGAAAAGAATCCTTCAACATTTGCCAAAGTACTAATAGTTATTACTCTAATCATCATTGGGTGGATTGTCGTAATGGCCAACAAACACTATGATATGACATAGATCAATAGTGTGCAAGGTTGAACCATCACACGGGACAAGTAGTCACAGACAAGGATGATCATGACTCATATGAGGAATCTTGCCTACGTAGCAAATGCATAGAGACAATGTAGTTTAGACTATGACAAAGACTGACTGACATGATTGACTTAAATGACATGACAAATTTGACTTTGTTCTTGGGATTTTTGATGGTTTATGAATGTTTTTGTGTTTTCTTCAGGACATTTTTCAATTTTTAGGTCTTTTTTAAGACTTTTTATGATTTTTTCAAGACTTTTTAGGATTTTTAGGATTTTTCTAGGAATTTTTATGATTTTGTTGTACCCAAAATAATTTTTTTGGCATTCTGTATAAATTGAACTAAATCTTGTTAAAATGCCATATAAAGTTTGTTTTAGGTCAAACTAATCATAGGATCTTGGTGGGTTTTTGTCAAGGAACACATGTGCAAAATTTTGAAACTTTGAAAATAGGGTTTTACGCCCCTATTTTCAGGAAACCCCCGAAAATAGGACCTTCCCAAAAATGATTGAAAATGATTTTGATAGGATTAAAAGGCTTCACAATCACATTGGTCAAGTCAAAATCATCAAAAGGCATGTTTTACTCTGGTGGGTCTATTTCTATTTTTTAGGAACAAAGTTAGGAGCTCCGCAGCCATTAATGGCAGATTGGCTAGTATCAGGCGTTGAAAGTTAAGCTTCAAAAGCTTCAATGACGCAACCACAGAAGAAAAGGTCTAAAATGATGTTGTTTGATGAAGGAGATTCTTGAAACCCAAAAAGTTCAAAATTTGACTAACTCTGGAAACGTTACGAAGGAGAAACAAGTTCACATGTTGAAAAGAGCCTTTTTCAAGCAAGGGCGCCCATGATCTTTAAGGGTCAAATGCAGTCTGTTAGATCATCCAAGGCAGTCATCCTCGGCGTTTGCTTGCTAGCTTGACAACGAAACAAACATATAGATCATCTGATGAGTTGATCAGAAGCAGTTGCTGACAAAGCGAAAAGAGGCAGTTGAAGAAATATCAGGAAATGATTGTCAAAGGTAAAGATCAAAGGAAAAAGAGCCTTTTCAAAAGAAAGGTGCCCTTCCTTTTGGACCTCAAGATGCTGACAAAAGACCAAAGGCCTCCTAGAACAATCTTCTTAGCCTAGGAAGATCTCAGCAATGCAACTGCAAGCACAGTCATCCAATGAGGCAATCAACAAATAATCAGTATCAAAGTAGGCAGCTTTTCAGATGAAGATAACCATGCTAAAGGACAAAAGTGCCCTTTTCAATGAGGGGCGCCCTTGAATAAAGGAACCCTAAAATGACTTTCAAGTTTTCTGACTTCAATCATCTTCGATGAAACGGAGCTGGCTACCTAGCGAGATATCAAGCGAAATCATCTAATTCTCTGATCAATGAGAAATCCAGATCAAAGCACAAGAGGTCATTTCAAAAGACTAACGAACGAAGATTGAAAATTCACTAAGGCACAAGCAAAAGTGCCCTTTCTTGGAAAAGGCGCCCTTTCTTTTGATGCCTTGAACTCAAATTTTTACCATCATGCCTCCCAAACACTTCTCTTCAGGTTGGATCCAACTCAGTAGTGAATGTGTCAGCAACAGCTCAGGATCAACAAATCAGGCTAGATTCAGGATCAAAATGAGGTCATTCAAGAGAGAAAATAATAAAAAACTTGCAAAACTCAAACAGGACGCCTAGAAGAAGTCAAAGGCCAAGTTGTTGACTAAAGTCAAGATATTTTGAGATAAACTTGGCTAAAACACTCCACAATTAGTGGAAATCACGTTTTTGAACTTCAGATCAAGCCAAAACCACTTTTTATCATGAGTTAGGTCCCCAAACTTGTGGATCTAAGGCTTGAGTCTATGTAATCAAGGTATAGGCATCCCACTTCATTATTTCATTATAGGTTGATGATCAAGAATAGCCATAAGCTCTTAAGGATGCCATTTATAGATCTGGCCAAGGTTTTCATCCGTTCTTCGATATTTCTTGCAGATTTGAAGCAGAAGAAGATAGCTAATCTGAGGTTGGATTCAAAGACAGATTTTCTCAGGGAGTCAGATAAAAACTTCCCATCCATCTTCTGTCTACTTCCTCTCTTCTTGTCTTAGGTTTTCTTGCATGTCACACAAAGCAGTAGGCTACATCAGATCTGAATCAACTGGGTAGATTCAGTATAATTTTCCAGTGAAACCCATCTCGTCAGATTTTCCAAAATCAACAAACTTGCTGCCTCTATTTTTGGGGGTTTTTTCCAAAAAGTTTTAGAATTAAAATTCTAAGGAACTAGGCTTGTTCAGCATTGAAGCATGAACAAAACCCATGTGCCAGACTTTTTTTGAAAAAATACTTCTTGGCAGGGCACTATTTTCAAGGGTTTGTCAGAAATTGTCTGAACACATTCGTGTTTACAGTCAACATGCGAGTTCTTCTTCACAAAATGACAATTTGGCATCCTTGGGCTACAATTGAACAACCATACCTTGCACCAACAACTCTCCAACCAAATCTTTCACACATTGCTAGAGAGCAAATGGACATCATCAACAGTCTATGGATCTTTATCTTTGAAAATAATACATCTCCCGCTCAGTGGAGATCCGAAACAATTACTCTGGACGAAGAAGAAAGAAAGGCTGATCTTGCAGTAGAAAGACTAGTATTACCACCTCCCGCGTGGCAGTAAGCACCTTGGCTTGCCAGTTGCAAAGAGGTCATTCCAAGCATGGAGCTGCCAAAGTTACCAAGAGCAACAACTCGCACAAGAAGAGATGTCATGTCATCAAAGCATTGACTATCTGAAAACGGAAGAAGTCAATACATGGATCAAGGATTTGTTGACCGGAAGTGGTGAAGTGTGAAAAGACACCTAGGCAGGACGTCCTACCTTCCAATTGGCATTTATGATACTTGAAGTTGACTTGATGCCTCATTCCAAGTCAACTCAAGAAGGCATTAAATGTAGTTGGAGTTAACTTGATGTCCCTTTCCAAGTTAACTCCATATCCCTTAAATCATGCATTGTCAGATCCCACTGATTAAGGATGCCTAATCGGCTTCCATGATTTGTGGATCTTAGATCTCCACTAAATGTGGATGTCTATTTTGGAGGGATACTTACATTAAAGTTCACCTTTAGTTTACTTTCAGTCAACTGAAGTAGTTTCCAGTTGACTCTTTGTTTACTTTCAGTTAACTGAAGTAGTCTTCCAGTTAACTACTTGTTCCCTTTTTTAGGAATAAATCTTGCTAATTGATTGGCAAGAACTCATTGTTAACTCAAGGAGATTTTGGGGTTGCCCACTCCTTTTGAGTTCTATAAATAAGAGCCTTGGGCTCATTGTTTGTTTTAACTTTTACTTGCTATGCAAAATTGTTGTGCCATTGTTGCCAACAACTTTGAAAGCGGATATTTGTTCACTCTTGGATGAGAGTTCGTTGGTAGATTGTAATTGTGCATGATTTCATGCCTTTGCTATCCCAACCTTTGTAATTCGTTGATAAAGCTTTGAAGAAGAATATCAGAAGGCGCTTGCATTTTTTATCAATCTATTTGAGTTATGTCTACGTCTTGTATCTAATAGCTTGTTGTTTCATTTCCCTCCTCGGATAGGGGTTCCTCCTCCTTGGATATTTGTCATTGACAGTTATCGTTCGTTGTTGTTTAATGTATTGTCCTTCAATCTATACTTCGGATAGGAGCTCCTCCTCCTTAGCAAGATTGTTGGCCAAAACATCGTCAATTTGTTGTTTCTTTTAAACCATTTCCTAGCCCATACCTCAGATAGGAGTTCCTCCTCCTTGGTAGGTCTCAGATCTAGTTTATCATAAAGAGTGTTTTCTTGTACCAACCTTATCCCAGTATATACCCGAGAGTTCAGAGCCTCGGTCATATTCTCAGGAGACGACGAATTCAGTTGATCCAACCAAACCCATTCCCGCTCCTTTACCCTCATGCTCTATTTACCTTGAAGGTATTAGATAGATAAAAGCTAGAATAGTCGTAGTTAACATCTACAAAAACCAGAGAAAAAGCTTAGCTACGCCGCATTGTGTTTGTGTACCCTTGTGTCCTACCACTGAAGCAGAAAAACATAGGAACCTTAGTTAACCATTCCCTTACTTATGCATTGCTTTCAGCAGAGAGGGACTTCTCCTCTTTAAATAACGAAGAAGTGTTGCAAAACATTTGAAATAGCTGAACGTTTACAATCAGCACTCCAAAGGTGCTAATTTAAATGCCAATATATTTTTTAGTATATTTTTCAAGAATTTTTACGAATGTCAGGACCATATGCGATACCCACTATATTCAAATGATAAAGGTTTTTCCCCCATACAGGTCGAGGATTATCTGAGTAGAATGACATGGAGAGGGGCATACACAGGATAAAAGGAAAGGATATGCAAGGTGTGATGTCAACCAATGCTAGCCATGGATGGAAATGATAGGGCTTATGAAAATTTTTGTGAATGTGTTAGGATGTCACAGTTATGTATTTAGGAGTGAAGGTAGATGGAATGATAGTAGATGGTGAAGCAAAGAATGACTATGCATGGTGCTTGTTTGCCAGGTTTTCACCATGGTACTTATCCAAAGTGCCTGTTTACCAGGTTTTCACTATTAGGTGAATTTATTTCTCTTTACTATTTTTATCATTTAAAAAAAAAAAAATTGGTGTCACCAAGATGCTTGTTTGCTAAGTTTTCATCAGGGTGACAATTTTTTTATATTTTTCATTTTTTTCGTATTTTTAAGGTTTGTGGCCAAGCTCCCTGAGGCTAAGTATAGAACTTGCGTAGATGGAGACTGTTGATAGGCTCTGCTAATTGTTCTCCATCAGGCATAGCTAACTAATAAGCACTAGAACTAAATGCAACAGTAATTATGTAAGGACCTAACCAATTGGGCTCAAACTTGCCAGGTTTTTCTTAGTCAGCCTGATTTCTTGGATTCTGCATGAGGATCAAATCATGAATTTCAAAATTTCTAACCATCGCTCTTTTATTATAGCTTCTGTAAAGATGATTTTGATATGCCTATAAGTGGTTCAAGGCATTTTGTCTTCTTTCTTACAACATTTCTAGATCATGTAGGTGAGACTGTTTGTACTCTTCATCATCAATCAATCCCTTCAAGGAGACTTAAAGAGAAGGGATTTTGACCTCGATGGGTAATATGGCTTTAGATCCATAGACCAAGCAAAATGGGGTGGCTCCAGTGGGTGTACAGATGCTGGTGTGGTAGGCCCACAAGGTAGGATTGAGTTGTAGATGCCAATCATGACCAACGTCATTGATGGTCTTCTTAAGAATTCAAAGAATTATTTTATTGGACACCTCGACTTGACTATTGCCTTGTGGATAGTAGGGCATGGAGAAATGGTGTTGAATGTGGAAGAATTCGCAAAGCTCATAGATGTATTGGTTTTTGAACGGATGACCGTTCTCTTTGATGATGGACTGTGGGACACCATACCCCCAGATAATGTAATTAAGGATAAACTTGGAAATCTTCTTATCGGTGATGTAGGTGAGGGGGATGGCTTTGATCCAATTAGTAAAATACTTAGGTGTGATGATAATGAATTTATGGCCATTGGAAGAAGAGGGATGAATTTTTACCATGAGGTTGAGTCCCCATTGTGTGAAGGGCCACCAAGAAGTGATTGGTATCAACTCCTGTGTAGGTGTGCAGATTAGATCACTATGCACTTGACCTTTTTGACATGTTTTGACAAATTGAAGAGCATCTTTTTCTATTGTCGGCCAGTAATACCCAAGTCTTGTAACTTTCCTAGCTAAGGTTGAGCCACTCGAATGAGATCTGCATATACCCTCATGCACCTCACATAAAGTTGTTCTAGCTTCATCAGTGTTGAGACAGTGAAGAAGGGTGTTGTCAAAGCTACAACGATATAAGGTGTCACTGATGATGGTATATTGGGCGGCCTTTTGGATGAAGGATTTTTGTTGATTATTGGATAGGTTGGGTGGAAGGGTCTAGTACTTAAGATAATCATAGATGTCTTGATACCAAGGTGAATTGGGACCAATAAGCTCACAAATCATTTCTGACTCCAGAACATCATATGCAGGAACCAACAGTTGCTCCACTAAAAACTCAAATTGTGACACATTATTAGGGATGTCTAAAAGAGATCCAATAGTTTCCATTGCATCAACTACCTTGTTTTGTGTTCTAGGGATCTGTTCAAATGCAATCCAATGGAAGTATGAGTGAAAGATATCAACTATGTGTTTGTAGGGAATTCACTTTTCATCCTTTGTGTCATACTCATCGATAACTTGGTTGATGACTAACTAAGAATCTCTGAAAAACTAAAAGTGTCTTGATTTTCCATTTGATAGCCATTCGAAGTCCTGTGACAAGTGCCTTGTATTTTGAAATTTTATTAGTATAAGGGAAGGAAATTCAGAATGCCTTAGGAATGGAGTCCCCTTGTAGAGTGATTAATAGGATACTTGCTCTTGAGCCATGACCAGTATGAGACCTGTCGAAATATAGCTTCCAAGATGATGAAGGTTCTACATGAAAGATAGACTCATTAGTAAAATGAACTATCAAAGGATGAGTGACTTGTATTTTGAAATTTTATTGGTATAAGGGAAGGAAATTCATAATGCCTTAGGAATGGAGTCCCCTTGTAGTGTGATTAATAGGATACTTGCTCCTGAGCCATGACCAGTATGAGACCTGTCGAAATATAGCTTCCAAGATGATGAAGGTTCTACATGAAAGATAGACTCGTTAGTAAAATCAACTATCAAAGGATGAGTGCCTTGTATTGGTGCATCTACAAGTTGATTGGCTATTACTTGTCCTTTTATTTCCTTGTGTTCAACATATTGTATGTCATATTCACTCAAGATCATTACCCATTTTGCTAACCAGCCTATCAATGTTGCTCGACTAAGAAGATACTTGAAAGGATCAATCTTTGCTACCAAGTGTGTTTGGTGGTTCAGCATATAATGTTGTAACTTTTGTGTTGCGAAGACAACTGCAAGACATGTACATTCAATGGATGTGTAGTTGAGCTCATATCTGACCAATGCGTGATTGATGTAGTATATAGCTCGTTTGTTTTCTTCATAGTCATTATGTGCAAACAATGCCCCCAGTGCATTGGTAGTTGTAGAGACATACAAAATCAAAGGTTTTCCTTCAATTGGAGGCATTAAGACAGGTGGTGTCAATAAATATTCTTTGATTTGTTGGAAGGCCACTTGACATTTATTTGTCCACACAAAGGGGATACTTTTGTGCAACAGGTACTGAAATGGTTGACATTTGTCTGCTAGTTGTGCAATGAAGCATTTGATGGACTGTAATCTGCCTTGTAGTTTCCTTAGCTCACTGATTCCTTTTTATGGAGGCATGTATATATTGCTTTCACTTTTGTGGGGTCAACTTCTATTCCTCGAAAAGAAACTATGTAACCCAACATTTTTCCTAAAGTAACCCCAAAAACATATTTCTTTGGGTTCAAACGAACCTTGTATTCTTCTAGCCACCTAAAGATTTTGTCTAGGAATCTAAGATGATCTTACCATGTTAGATATTTTTCCAAAAGTTCATCCACATAATCTTCCATTATCGTGTGCATGAGATCATGGAATATTGTTGTCATGGCTCACTGGTATGTGGCACCTACATTCTTTAGACCAAAAGGCATGACGTTCCAGTAGTATGTTCCCCAAGGACAAGTAAAAGTTGTTTTGTGCTGATCTTCAAGGGTGATCTAAATTTTATTGTAGCCTAAGAAACTATCCATAAGGGACAACATCTCGTATCCTGCTGTGAGATCAACAATGATGTCTATGTTTGGCAATGGAAAGTCATCTTTTGGACATGCCTTGTTTAAATCATGAAAATCTATACAAATGTGGATTTGTCCATTTTGCTTGGTGATAGCTACAAGGTTGGAAATCTAGTCAGTATAATCTATTGATCTTATAAATTCGACATCCAATAACTTCTTAAGTTTAGCCTTCACAAGTAATGCAATCTGTGGATGCATCTTTCACAATTTTTGTTTGAATGATTTGATACTTGGAATTAAAGGAAGATGGTGCAATACTAATTCTAGATCTAGACTTGGCATGTCAGCATATGACCATGTGAAGTTAACTTTTCTTTCTCAGAAGAATTGTTGGAATTCAGGTTTTTCCTCTTCTATCAATGATGCAGTAAGGAGAACCGTTTTGGGGTCCTCTAGTGTAGCAATGTTAACTTCTATCGTGTCTTCAATAAGCATTGCCAATTTTTCCTATGTCATAGGAAGAAAGTCCAATCCTCCATCCTTAGGCACCGTAGGGAGGTTTTCACCTTTGGATACGTCCTTTATTTTTACTATTGTATTGTCAGAAAGCGCCTTGCGGTTTTCACCTAAAGACATGTCTTTTTTTGTTTTATTTCTTATATTTTTGCGACTAGAGGATGAAGTAGTCTCCTTGAAGTATGCTACACAATCTAGATCAATAGAATTTTTTTCCTTGTGATCACCACTTGGTATTCCCTCATGGAGTCCCATGAATTTTGCAATGGCTTCATCATTTTGAAAGATGTCCATAGCGGGCAGGCCTTGTTGATCCCAGTCAATGAGTTGTGGGTAGATAAGAGAGATACCATTATCAATATTGGTAAAGGGCAGGGAAGCTATGGAAAGAATGCAAATGGAAGCCATAAGTGTAAAGACAGAATTGTCGTCCTCAATTTCATAGTCAAATTTGATCCAAGGACCATCTTCGGATTTAGATGAGTTATATTCATGGTCATAGTTTGGGACAAATGGATCAGAATCATGATCAATGAATGGAAGTTCAGAGGCATGGATAGTAGACTCAAGCATGTTAGGCTCATGGGTGGGTTTGAGAATCGGGTGAGAAGGGTTAGGCATTGCCAACGAGGATTTAGATTTATTCACATTTGGGTCCAATGAAATGCTTACCCATTCTTTATGCTTAGAATGGCTATCCAAAGGATCAATGTTATAAATTTGTCTAAATATTTCCTCAAAATGGGTTTGGTTGAGTAATAGGAATAGTTCATCAATGTCATAGTCACTTAGGGTTCTATTGAATCCCCATTCCCATTCATGAGAGTTGGTTTTGGTATGGTAGTCTTTGCTTGTCTCGACACTTTTAGGAGTCATTACGTCCTCACTCAAAAGTACATTGGTATGTAAATCGTTAGTTTTGAGTTGCTCAAACCCTAGCCCTAGATACTTTGGTCTCTTAGAAGGAATCATAGGTTCTCTCCTTTTGGTGTTGTCTGGTCCAAGGCCACTAGTTCCATCAAAACCATGTGCTTTGCATTTATTGTATCCTTTGCCATAGATATGTACTGGTAGTGGGCGTAATTCTTTTGGGTCCCTATAGATCCAAGTAGATAAGTCTGAAATGTCTGCATCATTCATGTCTCCCCATAGTGTGAATACCATATTTGGAGGAACCTTGAAAGTCTTCTTAGGCTCTATTGTGAAACAAGGTCGCCCATAGACTTTAGGTGGCTTGGGTATTGTTGTGATACAATAAGTCGTATTCAATTTGAATTCTCCACATCCAACGTCCTAGATCTTAAGGTCAGTACTTGGTATGGTGGCCGAGGAGGATGGTGTGGTGGAAGTTGACGAAGTGGATATGGATGACTTGGTGAGTGTGGATGGGTCAATGTATTTAGAGGAAGTGGATGTTGAAGCCTCTCAATTAATAGGCACTTGGTGCTCAAAAGTAGCTCTCAAATTGGTATAATATTGAAAAGGATCAAGATCTCCTAGTATAGTGATTTTAGTGCCATCGAAGGGGAACTTCAAACATTGGTGGTAGGTGGAGGGGATGGCCTTTAAGGCATGAATCCATGGATGACCAAGCAAGACATTGTAAGGTAGATCACGATCTAGGACTTAACATGTTGTATCTATAATAACCGGTCCCACATGAATTGGAAGTGTGATGATGCCTTTAGAAGAGAGTTCTTCATCATCATACGCTTTTATCATAATACTCTTTGTAGCGTCTACACAAGCATCAGAGAAGCCAAGAGCTTTGACCAATTTTAGAGAGTAGATGTTCAATCCTACTTTGCCATCTACTAGGATTCATCTAACCTTATGCTTATGGATGAAAGCCCTGATATGCAAGGCATCATTATGAGATGGTTTGGGTGAGGAATAGTCAAGGTCTGAAAGGTAATGTGATGAGGGGAAGTCAAATATATGACCATGGTTTTGAAATGGTTGACATCAATATCAGTTGGTATGAAAGACTATTGCAAGACCTTATCCAATATAGCCTTATGCATGGACGAATGTGGAGCAATTCAAGGATGGAAATTTGGGTGGGCATTTTGTTCAATTGTTCAATAAGGTTAAATTCCGGATTGGGTTTTGGTTGCTTGACAGATGGAATAAGTATAGTAATCTTGGGCTGATGGGTAGAAGGGCAGGGGATGGTGACCTTGCCTTTGCATGTAGTGACAATACATTCCAAGGTCTTCTAATAGTAATGGTATTGACATAGTTGTCCTGATCAAAAACTCGAAGGTTATTAATGATAGTACCACCTAAATAGTTGAAGGTGACATAGGTATAATTGGCTTGATTTTTATTGTTCTTTGTGCTGGATGATGAGGGGTTACCAAAACCATGATCCTGCTATGGGTTCTTATGAATTGTATGATCTGAATTAGATGCAAATGGTTGACCACCAAGCTCAATGGTACAGTTTTCAATAAGATCCTGTAGAAGGTTTCTTAATTGGTTACAAGAGGAAGTTTTATGCCCTTTGACATGATGATAATCATATAATGCATTATCATCCCACCATGATGGCTTGAACTAACTAGGGTCATATGGTTTAGGGTCTTCCAATGTGATGAAACCATTTTGAATAAGTTTCTTAAGGGCCACTTCAATTGGTTCACCCAAGGGGGTGTACGTGCATTTTTTAAATTATCGTGTTTGACGTGGTTGCCTTTGATTGGATTGAGCAGGATTGTTTTGAATGGCATTAGTAGTTGGTGTTGGTGTAGTGACAGGTGCAGTTTGAGTTTGGACTCCTTTAATTGTGAGCACAAGACCTGTTGCATTGACTATTTTTGTGTCAACCACTTCATCATTGGTGATGTGTTTATTTTTAACCTAGTATTTGTTTCTATTGTTGGAAGAACTTGGGTTGGTGTTTGCAGTAGTGTTAATGGTTTTGGCACCATACTTGAATTTTCCTTTGGAAATTAAGGCTTTTTCAAGATGAACTCCTTTTTCGACAAGGTCAGTAAAGGTGGTGTAACAATGGACTTGAAGGCCATATCTTAGCGGTCCAAGGAGATTCTGTAAAAACATGGTGACCTTTTCCTTTTCAGGTATCTCCACAAGACATTGGATTGCTAGGGTTCTCCATATTTGGAAGAATAGGAAAAAAGTCTCACTAGTGTCCTCTTGAGTGAGTTTGCATAAGGAGGCAATGTCAATGTTCGTATCAATGTTATAGGCATAATTTTCAACAAACCTGTTGGCCAATTCATCCCATGATTTTATTCCTTTAAGAAATTGTGTGAACCACTCCAATGCATGGCCTGCGAGAATCCTAGAGAAGAGTCTCATTAGATAAGTATGTTCATAGGAAATTTCCATGCAACTAGTTGTGAATTCTCTGATGTGTTTGATGGGATTAGTTTTTCCTTTGTATTTAGGGAAATATAGCACCACATATCCTGGAGGGAATGGTGGCATGTACAAGGTTGTGTCAAATGGATACAGACATAAGTCATATGACATGTAAGGCTTTTTTTTGGACATTTGCAAGGTTTCCACTTATGTTTTAAGAGCAGCAAGTTTGAGTGTGAGTGCCTCCACAATAGGATTGTTTGTAGCATCACATAGGCTGGTGATAGGTATGGAGTGATTTCCCACTTGTTGTGATGATGTGTTATGATTTGGAATGTGTTGTTGATGAGTAAATTGGGTGTTTTGATTTGGCATTTGTTGGAAATGAATTTTTTGATTAGGGATTTGTTGATGTGTATGGACTTGAGATGCATATGTGGGAATGTGGGTTCCAACTGTGTTAGATTGAATTTGTGGAATTTGTTGTCCTTGAACATGTTGGTGACCAAATGGAGTCATATGTTGGATTCCTTATCCAAATTGATAGGTTTTGCCATGTGGAATGTTGGTATTTTGTCTTAAGGGAATGTGGGTGTGTAATTGTGGTGTACTAGGGACATTGGATTGAGATCCTTGAATGACAACTCTTCGTTTGTTCCTCCCAAAGGGTTTTGATGAGTTTGTTGCCATTGTATTAGTATAAGAACCCAATAAAAGGTTTGCTAATGTCCCCATGGAGCTAGATGAGGCTCTAAAGAGGTTTGATGTGTTAGTTCCCATTGTATTAGATGAAGTCCCAAATGTTGAGATCCAATAGTTTGTGAGGAAATTGTGGACATTTATTGAGGGATTGAATGTGATGTGGTGTTTTTTAGGGTTGATGTTCCCACAATAGACATTGTGTTAACCACATTGGATGTATTGGTTGTAGTTTGGGTGGTGGTAGCACCAATAGAGGTAGCATTAATGGTGTTGTTAACACTTTGTGTTGTAGCTCCCATGGAGGTATTGTTTGCATCATGTGATGAGTTTTTTTGATTGGTAGGATTGGGAGATGTTGCTCTTATGGTGTTGATGTCAAATCCTTTTGGTAACCTAGTCCCTTGGTCAAGGAGCATGGCTAGGTATCTATCTAAATCTTGCAAGACCAACTTTTCCACAAAGGAGGCTATTGTTGGAAAAACAAGGACAGACAACTGAGAGGAGGGGTGAATCGGTTGTCACAAAATATTTAAACTTTTCAAACTTAACTTAATCTCAGGTCTGATGAATGAACAATAAACCATGAAAAAAAAACACATCAGAAGCACAAAGAACACCAATATTTTTACGTGGAAACCCTGTTAGGGGAAAAACCACGGTGGATGTTAGTCCACAATATTAGACCCTATTAAAAGTATAAGAAAATAATGGAAATTCACATGCATTCAAGCACACTACCTAGAGCTCACTGCTCAAATACAAAAGGGCTCACTGCCCAACAATACATAGCAATATCGATTAGATTCATAGGGAATGAACTGAGGAAATATCTTCTTCACAAGCCTAATTACAATTCTAGTTATGCACAAAGAAAACCTTCACACTTCACTCAAACTTCTTCTCACTCTACTTTGCAATCAAATGATTTGGACACTATTTGCACATTTTCACTTTCTCTGGCATACATTCGCTCTTATGCACACACTAACTTCACTCAAACAATCGCTCTTATATATCTGCAACATGGAATTACATCAACAACTTAGTTGGCTAGAAATATAAAACATATTTTCAATGTCGGCCCAGATTTACAAATAAATTTTCAATGTGGATCAAACACTATTGGCTAATATTTTTTTTTATTCAAGGGGTAAACGCTTTTGACCGGAGCTATGAACCGGATACAACCATTCAACAATACCACCCCAACGGGGTTTGAACCTTGGTGGCAAGAACAACAATGCCACCAATAAACCATCACACCATGCCAATACCGGCCACTATTGGCTAATATTATGATGAGAGCCAAAATAATATACTTAAGTGTGCCAAACATTCAAATTTTAATCTCCAAGGATCCACAACATGTGACAACCATCATGTCGGCCAAGAACATGAAAACCCAAACATATCAAAAAAAAAACTTGACCATGAGCACACCAATCAACGTGGACGTCCAACAAAGATAGAGCATGATCTAGAAACATCCAAAAACACCAAGAAACAAAAGAGAAACATCTGCAACAACTAGAATTACCAGAATTATACCAACTTTAATCAAGAACACTGACAAAGACCACAAAGACATTGTCAAAACAAAGATCTTCATAACTTGAACAAATCTTCATGCAAACCTCTAAAAATTCTGGTGGATGGACTAGATACACTCAACAATAAATCCTTTAGTCCACAACAGTTGATCTTCAACATACAGAGGTGATCCCGCAAAGTTGGTTTACAATTTCTGGGAGATTTTGATTTTTGTTGATATCACATATTTTGAGAAAATATAATGATTTAATCCTTAAAAATTCCCATTTAAATCATTCCAATTGAAGAGGGTTTGATCAAACTACCTTAGATCAAACCCCCTTGGATAGAACCCCACTAGTTTTAAACCATACCTATAACAAAGTCTCCTTTACACCTATCAAAATGTTGATAAAAAAACACTTTTGATTCACCTTTTGGGGGATCAAATGAATTCATTTTAAAATATATTTTTTTGTAAGTATGTAGTCCTTATTATAAGCTTCCCAAAAAGTATAATTTTAAATAAATTTCATTTTATTATTTTATTTATTTTTTATTTCTTGTGAATGTGGGTTTTTCACCGAAAATCAAGCTCTCTGTTCTGCACATGTGGAAAAATAGAAGATTATTAGATTATTTTTTTTTAGAATATGAGTGCATCAAATATTGAAGTTCTTTATCCAACAAAAAAAAGAAAAATTGAATTTCAATAGATACAAAAAATGTTACGTGTTATATGGTCTTCCTATGTCTGAATTATAATTGGTTTGACTTTAGAACTTGATTAAGAAAAAAATATTTAATAAATCACTATCTAACCAAGTGGAAGCACTAGATATCAGAGTTGCAAATATAAATTCAAAAGAATTAGAATTTTATCCTTCATGGAAAAAAAGTTACATGTTATACGGTGATCATCACTCCTTAAAAATGTTATTTTCTAAAAAAAACTAGTTTTTGAGGGAGATGGAAAAAGAGGTGCAATCTGATTCCAAAAATTTTGAAAAAAATATATTTAGAATCTACAGAAAAAAAATTCATGAAACTCTAGTTTGCATCATCTTCAAATTCCTCATGGTTTAGCCACTATAGGTGCTCGAAAGTGAAGATTTAGTTAGAAAAAAATATTTTAGTGTCCAGTTTGGCCAAAAATTGTAAACCACTATTGTGGAATTACCCATAGAACAAGACACTTTCATGACCTTCACAGTTCCACTGGGAACTTGAAACTCTTTCTTTAACAATTTTCTCAATATCCTTGACATATACAGCCTTCAATACTAATAGTGTTGACATCAATGACAACCACATATCAACAACACAACCACAACATCCAAGAATCTCCCCCTTTCGCATTGATGACAACACATGATGTGAAAAACACCATCAACCTAACTCTCAATTAGCACTTACTCCCCCTTAGATTTTGACTCTTCTTCCTTGACTTATTTTGCATGATCTTCTCCCCACAAGACTCTTTACTCCATATAAGCAACAATTTTTCACATGAATCTTCTCCCCCTTTGACATCAATGGCAAAGATAAGAATTATCTTCCCACATACAAGTTTTGAACCACATATTTGCACATATAACTACCCCCCCTGAGTAGCAGCCACAAAAACATCAATTCAGATAAGGAAATATCTATGAAGCAGATGGATTGATCCAAGTAAATGCATCTTTAGTTCAAATTAGGAGGGGTAATCACCCCTAGCATCCCTCTGATATTCTAAAAAGTATCCTTTAGCAATGACTTAGTGAAAATGTCTACAATCTATTCTTTGGTAGGCACATACTCCAGTCTGACTTCTTTCTCACTCACTTTTTCTCTTAAAAAGTGAAACTTGATTGATATATGCTTGGTCTTAGAGTGTAGCACCATATTCTTTGATACATTAATTGCACTTGAGTTGTCACAGTATATGGAAATAGGTTCATCATATACTACTTTGATATCTTTTAGCATCTATTTCATCCACATCACTTAAGTACACTTGTTTGTAGTAGCAATATACTCTACTTCAGTAGTAGGTAGAGAAATGGAATTCTTCTTTTTTCTCAACCAAGACACTAGCTTCTTCCCTAGGAAGAAGGCACCACCACTAGTACTTTCCCTATCATCTACATCTCCTACCTAATCTACATCAGTATATGCATTCAAGGTAAGATCATCATCTTTAGGATACCAAAGCCCAAAATCAATAGTTCCTTTCAAATACCTAAAGATTCTCTTAACAACAGTCACATGAGACTCTTTTGGATTAGCTTGAAGTCTAGCAACCATACATACAACTTTCATAATGTCTGGTCTAGTCTGAGTTAAATAGAGAAATCCACCAATCATTGACCTATATCTTGTTTGATTTTCCTTAGGATAATCATCATTTTGTGTCAACTTACATCCAACTACCATGGGAGTACCAATAGGGTTTGAGTCATCCAAGCCAAACTTCAATAGTTCTCTCCCATATTTGGACTAAGATATGAAGATCCCCTTGTCTAACTGAGTAACTTGTAATCCTAGAAAGAACTTCATCTCTCCAATCATACTAATCTCAAATTCACTCTTCATTTCATCAGCAAACCTCATACACAGATTATCATCTCCTCCAAAAATAATGTCATCAACAAAGACCTCAATAATTAATTCTTTATCATGATCCAATTTGAAATATAAGTTGATGTTAGTAGTACCTTTATTAAATCCAAGATTCAGTAAGTAGTTGTCCAATCTAGCATACTAGGCTTTGGGGGCTTGCTTGAGTCCATACAAAGCTTTCTTCAATTGGAAAACCATGTCTTCTTTGTCAGCCAGTTGAAATCCATCAGGATGTTCAATGTATACTTCTTCTAACTCACCATTCAGAAAATTTGACTTCATATCCATTTGATAGACTTTATAATTTTTATATGCATCATAAGCAAGAAATAACCTTACAAGTTCAATTCTAGAAATAGGGGAAAATGTTTCTTCAAAATAAATACCTTCCAATTGTGAATACCCTTTACATACCAGTCTTGCTTTATTCTGGACCACTTCACCTTGTTCATTCAGCTTATTCCGAAAGACCCATTTAGTACCAATCACATTCTTATCTTTAGGTCTGGGAACAAGTATCCATGTATCATTCTTTTCAATCTGCATCAGTTCTTCCTTCATAGCTTCCATCTAGTGTTCATCATTATAGGCTTCTTTGACATCTTTAGGTTCAATCTTGGAAATTAGGCAATACTATTCTACAATCTTTCTTCTAGTTTGCACTCCTTTATTCTTATCTCCTATAATTTGATTTTTAGAATGATTTAGCTTTACATACCTTAGAGTTTTAAGATTCTTTTGAACTTTTGATTCTTCTATTCTTTCTTCTGCACTTGCACTTGTCTCTACTTCTTGACTATCTTGATTTATTGAAACAAATTGAAGTTGTCTTACCAGAACATATAGCACAATTTGAAGTTTATTTTGTGTCTAAACATTCTTCCCTTTGTTTGTATTATCTTCATCTAAATCATATCCACAATATCTGGATGATCTAGTAGAATCCTCATCAATTTTGACATTTACACTCTCAACCATTTTTCTTAGTCTTCTGTTATAGCATTGATAGGCCTTTATTCAAGTAGAGTAACCTAGAAATATTCCTTCATTGCTTCTTGCATCAAACTTTCCTATATTGTCATCTCTCTTGATGTAACACTTGCTTCCAAATATTTTGAAGTATTTAATAGTAGGCTTATAACCAAATCATAGTTCAAAAGGAGTCTTACCATAATTACCATTTACATTTACTCAGTTCAAAGTGTACACAACAATTCTTATAGCTTCACTCCAGTAGATGTGAGGCACATTTCCTTCAATCATCATTGTTCTAGTAGCATCCAGAATTGTTACATTCTTCCTTTCTATAACACCATTTTTTTGAGGGGTTCAGGGAGTAGATAACCATCTTCTGATTCCATGCTCTTCACATAAATAATTAAACTCCATGGAGGTGAACTCACCACCTCTGTCTGACCTTAAGCATCTGATTTTTAGACCTTTCTCATTTTATGCCATAGCTTTGAAACTTTTGAATTTTTCTAATGCTTCACATTTTTCTCTTAAGAAAGCAACCCATATCATTCTAGAATAATCATCAATAAGCAGCATAAAGTACCTTTCACCATGGAGACTTTTGAGTCTAGAAGGACCACATAGATCACTATGCACTAGCTCCAGTAATCCATTTGAATGATGTTTTCTTTGAAAAGAGATTCTAGTTTGACACTCCTTGCAAATTGTGTTAGCGGGCTTCACTAGCTTAGGTAAATCTCTTACTACTTGAGTGGAGCTTACTTTGAATATGTTATCAAAATTCACTTGACACATCCTTCTATTCCATAGCCACCTTTCATCTACTTGATCAATTAAACAACTTTCACTACCAACATTTAGGTAAAAAACATCACCTTTTTTTTGTTTACCTAAAGCAATTATATTTCTAGAACTTCCATATATCCTGCACCTTCCATCTTTAAACTGAAGATCATAACCCTTGTCCACCATCTGTCCAACACTCAATAGGTTGTGCTTCAAGCCTTTTACATAAAGAACATCATCAGTGTTATGCTTACCACCAAGACAAATAGATCCTCTACCACGAATCACACAAGCATTGTTATCTCCAAATCTTACAATCCCACCGTCATACTTCTCTAGACTTACAAATTTTTTTTTGTCACTATTCATATGATGTGAGCATCCGCTATCAATGAACCACTCATTCTTTTCTTCAATTTGGGTTGCAAGAGCTTTCTCAACTTTAGCAGATTCAGTAGCCACAAGACTATTTTCCTTGATAGAAATGAAAACCCAATAATCTTCATTTCCATTTTCTTTATCAGACTCTTCATCAATCACACCTTCTTCAAAAAAATAGCATTTCTTTTGGAATCTAGATTTGTAAGGCTTAGATCTAGGAACTCTTTCAGGACACCTTGATGCAAAATGACCTATTTTATTGCAAGAAAAACATTTGATAGGCAACTTTCCTTTATACTTACCTTGTCCTCTACCTTCTTTCTTCACAATCAGTGCTTCCAACTCTTCTACCTCTCTTTCTTCATCTTCAAGCTATTTCATTTCTTCCTCATACTTGAATGTATTTCTAGAAATCTCTCTTAGATCATATCTTTGCTTGTTTCTTCCAGATATAGTAGCCTTGAATGTAGTTTCAATCTTAGGAGAAAATTCACCAAATTCACTCAACTCAAAGGCAACAAGTTTACCAATCAGTGTATCTCTTGTCACATTCATCAATTATCTAGTTTCTTCAATAGCATGAGCCTTTTCTTTGAAGGAGGGAGGAAATTATCTGAGCACTTTAGCCACAATTTCTTCCTCTTCTAGGGTACCAGTACTGGCACATCTCATGAGCTATCTTTAAACCTATCACATTTGTCATTTATTAATCTGTTAGAGCACTCAGCAAAGCTTCCATAGCCTTGAAATTATTCTCATCCTCTTTAATCTCATTAGTAGTGGAAGGACCATTCTGAGGAATAACATATATGTTCTTTGTAATCTTCCAGAAGGGTTCACCAATACACCTCAAATGACACTCCATCCTATTTTTCCACAATGAGTAGTTTGTTCCATTGAATCTAGGACCGTCCTTTTGTATGATGCCATCTCGGATAACCTCAAGCTTTTAAACTTCTTCAAAGGAACCTGCTCTGATACCAATTGTTGGAAAAACAAGGATAGACAACTAAGAGGGGGGATGAATTAGTTGTCATAGAATATTTAAAATTTTCAAACTTAACTTAATTTCAAGTCTGATGAATGAACAATAAACCATGAACAAACAACACATCATAAGCACAAAGAACACCAATATTTTTACGTGGAAACCTAGTTAGGGGAAAAACCATGGTGGATGTTAGTCCACAATATTATACCCTGTTAAAAGTATAATAAAATAATGGGAATGCACATGCATTTAGAAACATTGCTTAGATCTCACTGCTCAAATACAAAAGGGTTCACTACCCAACAATAAACAACAATACAAATTAGATACGTAGGGTATGAACTAAGGAAATAGCTTCTTCACAAGCTTGATTATAGTTCCAATTATGCACAAAGAAAACCTTCTTCACACTTCACTCAAAATTCTTCTCACTCTGCTATGCAATCGAATGATTTGGACACTATTCTCACATCTGCACTTTCTCTATAATACATTTTCTCTTATGCACACACTAACTTTGCTCAAACATTCACTCTTATATATCCACAACATGGAATTACATCAACAACTTAGTCGACCAGAAATATAAAATATATTTTTAGTGTTGGCCCAAATTTACAAATAAATTTTCAATGTGGATCAAACATTGTTAGCTAATATTATGATGAGAGCCAAAATAATATCCTTGAGCATGCCAAACATTCAAATTTTAATCTCTAAGGATCCACAACATGTTACAACCATCATGTCAGCCAAGAACATGAAAATCTGAACATAATAAGGAATTTTTTTGACCATGAGCACACCAATCAATGTAGACATGCAACAATGATAGAGAATGATCTAGAAACATACACGAACACCAAGAAACAATAGAGAAACATCTACAACAATGAGAATTACCATAATTATACCAAATTTAATCAAGAACACTAACATAGACCACATAGACACTGTCAGAATATAGATCTTCATAAATCAAACAAATCTTCATGCAGACCTCTGAAACTTCTGATGGATGGACTAGATACACTCAGTAATAAACCCTTTAGTCCACATTAGTTGATCTTCAACATACAGAAGGGTATGTGCAGGATCATGGTATGCCAAAAAGTGGCAATATTTGTAGGGTATGTGGCTGACAACTTTTTTTTCACCCAAAATTAGTGAAACGAAAAGGGTTTTTAGAGGATATTCTCAGCTTTCCAAAAATATAAATTATGATTTAATTTGAATTTAATAAATAATTATTATTCATTTTCTATTAGAATTATGACTAAAGTCCCGATTGATAGGCTAATTGAAAAACATCTATAAATTTCAAACAGCATCATATTTTTTGAATCCAAAACATGTGTCACATTCTATGCTTTACATACTATAGGATTAAAAAAGAAAAATTAAATTTCATGAATTTTTGACCAAGTTAAGGTGTTGACAGACGAGTTTTATATTTTCTAAAAGTTTTAATAAAAAATTTCATAATTAATTATTTACTTGGAAAAAATTACAAAAAATATGCATCACATCTGGACATGAGTCCTCTACTTATATATAAAATCTTACAAAAAATATCATTTTTTATTATGGTTAGGTGGTTGACAGGACACCTACTTCTTATTTTTTCCACGAAATTTAAGTACTCTTTGCATTGAAATTTCAAATTTTCACCAAATAGATTTTATTTATTTTAAATAAACCTAGTATTTTAGAAACTACATTCAATTTTCTACAAATTCTATTCTTACATATTTTTGAAATAATATAGATAACTTATTCAAATATTTACGTCAAGTTTCCTAACACTGATTTTTCTGAATTTTTTGCCACTTAAGGGCCTATTTGGCATACCATGATCCTGCACATGCCCAGAACAAGACACCTTCATGACCTTTACAGTTCCACTGGGAACCTTGAACTCTTTCTTTAACAATTTTCTCAATATCCTTGACATATAACACCTTCAAAGCTAATAGTGTTGACATCAATGGCAACCACATATTAGCAACACAAGCACATCATCCAACAAATACTTTAGGATTTTTTGAAGTAGCTTGTATATATTCCTAAAATACTTGTCCATTTTGGTCTCTGTGGACGAATTGTTCAAAAGGATTGCATGAAGAAAATGGAATAGTCATTTCATTGAATGGATTGATGGATGAATTCCCCATGTTGGTATTTGCATTCATGTCATTAGGGAAATTGTAAAATTTGTTTCCTTATCCAAAAGGATCCATTCTTAATTTTTGTTGTAGTCTTGTTTCAACCATAAAAGTTTTTCTCAAATGAGGGAGGATGGAGGATGACCAAATGCAAATGGTATGAGACTATGTTTTTTGGATTTTTGAAATAAGGAATGCTATAAAATGATAATGATGGTGTCCAAAGGAGAGTGATAAATTCCAATTAGACTAAAATGAGGAGACTAAATGTGTGAAAATGTAAATGCAAGGGATTATAGGATGCACTCAATATTGGTAAAATTAAGGAGAGGCACACTCAACCATACAAAGTTTAGGCAATGTCTCAATTTTGGAATGTCAAGGAACTTGTTAAAAGGACTAAAGGAAAAAGATGACAAAGTGAGGTTTCCACACTAGACTATTGAGTTGGAAATTACTCACTAAAAGGAAAAAGAATAAAGGAAATGGTTTGATCAAGTCCAAAGGCAACCTACTCTTGAAGGAAAAGGTTTGACAAATAAATGGCAAGGATTCCTATCCTAAAGTCTGCAAAATGAGGACCTAAAATAATGGTAAAGCCTAAGGATGCAATTAAGGAACTATATTGATAGACCTATGGAAAAAAAATGTAACCTAAAATGCAAGGATGGAGGAATTTGAGCAAGTCTTGGTCTGGTTGTGGACAAAAACTTTAGAAAAAGATGTCTAGAATTTGTTTGCAAATGTTTAGTCTCAGGTTTTTGACAGTGATAAGGATTTCTTAAGGCACATGCAATTGCGTCTTTTCAGGAATCAAATGCATTTTAGGGGATCAAATGTGTCATAGGATGAGAAAATGTGGCATTTTAGAAAGTGTATGTGGTTCAACAGAGAAATTGTAGTTCTCAGGCACTCAAATGCATTGCAAAATAGACAAATGCAATATTTTAGAAAGTGGATGTGATGCAACAAAGAAATTTTGGTTCTTAGGCACTCAAATGCATTACAAAACAAGAAAATATGGCGTTTGAGATATAAAATGTGGTTTAGTAGAGCGATTGCAGTGCAGAAAATAACAAATGCGGTCGAGAATGTCAAATGTGTTGTAGTTGTAGTAGATGCATTGCAAAGTCTAGTTTCTTGGAAAATTTTAGCAGATTGTGAAGATTGTTTTAATTTTAAAGTGTTGTTATAGATTTTAAAAGGATGTTTAATTGTTGATTTGGTTTGAAAAAAACTTGGAAAACACATTGTCTTTGAAATTTTGTGAAAACAAGCACATAGAAGACAAGTACAACCCTATGGTTTAAAGGACTATATTCTTTTAGATTCCACTTGGATTTTACTACAACCACACTTATTCTTAGCGGATGAATTCAGAAGCTTGGCCACATAGGATCCCCCTTATAGTGCACTCACTTCTTAGGTCAACTAAGCTTCCAACCCCCATAAAACTCCCATGGCAGGCTAATCATCCCTACTAAAAACTGTGAGAATGTGGATTCCTTTGCAATGGTCCTTGCTGCACCAAAGAATAGATAAAGCTTTTTGGCCTACTATAACAAGGGTTCTAGTGCAGGAATTCCATTTGTTGGGGACCATCCATGTGGAAAGGGACCATTTTTCCCCTTCTTGTTGGAACAATCCTCATGATACTTGCCTTTCCTCAAGTACCCACACTTATATATCGAATGGAAGTCGCTTGGCTTTAGCATGTTACCAGTTGGGTCATTCCTTGGGGTGATTATTTTTTCCCACTAGGCATGCCCTCTAAGGATAAACAATAGCAAGTAAGTACATCTTTAGTTCGATCAATATTTGTTTGCATAAACAAAGAGAGAACACACATGATATACTTAACTCACACTAGCAAGATTTGTTCATTTTAAACCCAAAACGAAATGTGAGGGGTGATAAAGTAACAATCTCTTAGTGTTTTTATTTGTCAAGATCGCACAAAGTGCAAGAGAAATGCATACACACTTAAGAGAGTATCACTATATCACAAGACACATAAGACACTTGTTCATTTTAAAGCCAAACTTAGTGTGAGACAAAAAATGCTTATTTTAAACCAATGTCATGAGAGAATGCAAGTTCATTTTAATCCAATGAGTTGTAATGCATGATTGTGTTCTTTTTAATCCAATGAATGTGCATGTATGTTCATTTTAACTCATGAAATTTAAATGAAAAGTTGTAGAGTTATTTGTTTGATTAAGATTGTGAAAATAAAAAAAAACACAAACAACAAGGGATTAAACTCCTTTTTCAGCTTGCCACATGTTGTAACAAACAAATTATTAACCAAAAAACCCTAACCTACAAAGAAAAAAATGAAATCTGGAAAATATAGCAAAATTTGAAAACCAAAATTTAACTAGGTGAATGCATCGTAACAAAGAAAATGAGTCTTGGGATCAAATTTTGGAAGTGCAATAGACAAATACATCACTATGCAAAGAAAATGCAGCTCAAAAATCAGATGTGTTGCTCAAGTTCTCGAATGCAGCTCAAAAGATCAATTATGCCATTCTGAGAAGCGAATGCAGTTTGACAGAGTAGATGCATTGCTCCCTAAGGAAAATGCATCATGACAGAGCGTTTAAATCTCAAAAGGCTGCAATTACGTCGTTCTGTACCTATACCTTCAAAAATCCAAAACAAATCCATATGAAAACTACAAAAAAAACAATCGTTGGGTTCACCAATGTAACTAAGGGTAAAATTTAGGTTAGTATGATTAGATCATAAAATCAAACCCAAAGTGAGTAATGAAGCACATAGGAGAGAACATGAAAATAAAGTGAAAGAGTTTACCCCAAATATTCAACCTCCATTAAACCTTCTCAACTTGCTGCAATATGATGTTTGCCCTCAGATTTTGTGTGAGCAACAATGACTTATGCCAAGAGTAAAGCAAATGTTGAAGGATTTCAATGAAAATGATATACTATGCAACTATGCAACTAGTAAGCAAAAGACTATAATATGCCTAAATGCCAAATGAGAGATGAAGTATGCATAGTGACAAGAGTTAAGATGACAAGATTGCAAGAAATCTAGATGGCATGATATCAAGTATGCAAGAGATTAAGTCCCCTGCAAATGAGACCAAAATTGTCATTTTATAGAAAATGCAATTTTAAATGAATGGCTAAGATTGAAGATTGAGGCCATAGAATCAATGGACAAGATTCAATATGACAACCCACAATTAGGGTTAGGGAAACATTAGGTCAAATTCAAAATGAGTGGACAAGATTTAATTTAAGCAAATCAGATTAAGGGATAAGAATGCATGTGACAGAAAAAGAGGGAGTTAGAAAATCAAATAATAATAGAAAATATTTGATTTAAGAGGGAAAGTTATTATTTTGAATTAAAAATTAATTTACTTCAAAAAGGAGGGACCTTGTGACAATAAATAATTAAATTTGAAATTATTTACTTCAAAAGAGGGAAATTTAAATAAATAATTTTATTTAAATTTGGAGGAAATTAAATGGGACAATTAAATAATTAATTCTAATTTTTTAATTATGGAAGAAGTGGACCAATAATTAAATAAATTATGGAGGACTTGTTTAATTATGAGAAGACATTTAGTATTAGAGGCGTATTTAAATAAATAAAGTTTATTTACTTAAATAATCAAGAGGGAATAATGGATTAATTAAATAAATTTAATGATTTATTTAATTAAAGAGGAGATTAGACATTAGTGGCATATTTAAATAAAATAAATGTAATTTATTTGTTTAAATAGTCAAGAAGAATAAAAGCTATGAATTAATTAAATAATTGAGAATTATTTAATTAATAGTTGAATTTGGATAGAAGGACATAATCAAATATTTTAATTATGTTTTAGAAGAATTATGGAGAAAATTGAGTTTGCAGGCCTAGGTCAATTTTAGGTGTCTACAAATACCATCGAGTCAACAAACATGATACTGAATGCTATATGGGCCTATGTCATGAGATACGAGATCGTATTGACAGTATTATTTGTCTTGATGGAAGTAAACAAAATATGAATAAATCGGTGGTGAAAGTGAACAAGGAATTGCATATATACACAGACCCATTTTCACCACATTCTACCAACATGATTGTCGATCCCTCTGATTCTATCACTCAACCTGAGGCCCTTTTCAACATAGTCATGGTTACTCCTACCATGCAACCTACACTTGACTCCTTAGATGTGACATTTACTTTGCAGGACTTACCCCTAAACAACAAGCCCTCTCCTCTCTACATTCCCACTCACGTCAATGGCAACATTGTGGCAGGAGTCCTAGTGGACCTCACAAGCCATGTGAATGTCATTATAGAAGAAGCATTGTTGCTAAATTTTCTGCACATAGAGGAGTATGAAGAAACAAAATCCACCATTTGTATGCATGATGGTCTTTGTCTTAAACTATATGGCTCGATAACTTTGTTCATCCTAGTTGGACCTAGGGATGTTGACATGATTTTTTGATGTCATTCCAAAGTTGAATTTTTTTAGGATGAAGCTAGGCATACCTTGGCTAGCTTCCACGAATGGAATCACCTCCGTTATTCACAAATTTTTAAAGTTTTCCCATGAAGGTGTTGTGCATGTGGTGCATGACACTAGATACTAGCCTCTGGTATCCCATGGGGGATATTCATTAGACCACTTTTGATCTACCCCAGTTGGCCTACTTCCCTTAAGAATGGGCCTATTTTATAAAAATTATGTGAAGTATAAGACCGGGGGTAGGGGACAACCAAAATTGGACCTTCTAGTAGTACAACAACTAGCTACCTCCTCTTCTTGAAAAAGGAAAGGGTATGTGTAGGATCATCATGGAAAAAATAGGCCCTTAAGTGGCAAAAAAATGAGAAAAATCAGAGTTAGGAAACTTGACGTAAAAATTTGAATAAGTTATCTATATTATTTCAAAAATATGTAAGAATAGAATTTGTAGAAAATTGAATGTAGTTTCTAAACTACTAGGTTTCTTTAAAAAAAAAAAATCTATTTGGTGAAAATTTGAAATTTCAATGCAGTGGTACTTAAATTTAGGGAAAAATAAGTAGGTAATGCGTTTGACCACCCTACCACAATAAGGATAATATTTTCTTATAATATTTTAGATATAAGTAGAGGACTCATGCCCCGATGTGATGCATATTTTTTTGTAATTTTTTTCCAAGTAAATATTTAATTATGAAATTTTTATTACAACTTTTTAAAAAATATAAAAACTCGTATGTCTGACCACCTTAACTTGGTGAAAACTTCATGAAATTCAATTTTTTTTTTTAATCCTATAGTATACGAAGCATAAAATGTGACACATGTTTTGGATTCAAAAAATGTGATACTATTTGAAAGCTTATATGTTTTTCAATCAGCCTATCAATCAGGACTTTAGCTATAATTTGAATAGAAAATGAATAATAATTACTTATTAAATTCAAAGGAAAACATGATTAATATCGGTGGAAAGCTGATAATTTCCTTTAAAAACTCTTTTTGCTTCATCAATTTTGGGTAAAAAAAATAGTCGTCAGCCACACACCCATCATATTGCCACTTTTTGGCCCATCATGATCCTACACATACCCAAAAGAGAAGCTACCCCATCCTCAGGATGAATCTCCTCCTCCCCTTTCTAGAGAAGAGTTTTGAATGAATATGTCTAGTTTTTATCCATTAAGTTCAATGATATCGCCCTAGCGTAAACCTAAGATCAGGATATTAGACCTCCCTACTAAATCGCCTCGACCTTGGTACTATTTGTATGGTAGAGGAAAAGGCCCACGTGGGGAATCCTCTATGTCTCGACCTCCACGGTCTTCTACCGCTCCTACTTCCAAAATAGTAAACGGGAAGAGGCCCACTACCAAGGCATTAGAACTGACTCCCCCCACTACTTTTCAACCTGCTCCTCTTGCTCCCATTTAGGAGCCTATCGCTCCACTAGAAACAACTATGGAGGACACTCGTATGGCTGAGCAGGAGCCTTATGTTCCTTTGCAACCTCTAGTCTCTAGCTTGAAGAGTCACAAAAACCACCTTGTGCATGAGCACAAGCATTGGAAAAAGGCTCTTGTAGCTGAGCAAGCCACTTTACAGAGGAAGGAAGAGGAGACGACTACCCCTATATTAGGGCCTCTTGTCGCGTCCTCCTCTCTCCACCCCTTTGCTTCCATTTAATCTTGCTCTACATCACTTCTAGCTTCCACTGTGAGTATGAATGTGCTTCACCCTAAAAAGGTGTAGGTGTTCATCATTCCTTCAGTGGAGCTACCTTTGTTGATGTCCCTTCTAGATGTCTCACCTTTCTCAAAACCTGTAGATATGTCAAACGCATGAGTGGTATCTGCTGAAATTTTCTTTTCCTCCTCTTCCTTTGCACCTCTCACCTCATCTGTGGGGAGTTCACATCCCTCGATGGTGAAGAAGGTGGAGGGTAGTCCTTCCAGCAACAAAGGACATAAGAGGAGTCCACCTCCCCCAAAAGGTGGTCTGGTGTTGACTTGTTATGTCCCAGTGACAAAACCAATCTTCACTTCTCCTAAGTTCATCACTACTCTCGAATCACTCAATGAGCCTAGCAGTGAATCTCAAGCACAAATTTCTCCATCTATTGAGGTGAAACATGGCACTCCTATAAAGTGCATGTTTAACTCTCTGGATGAAGTTCTAGCCTTGTCAGTGATCTTCATGAAATTATTGACCATAGCTCCAAAAGAGCCGAGTGGAGGAGACCTTGTGGGGGCTTCTTCCTTATCCCTTGTTGCAGGAGGGTCAAACACTCCTCCTCTTAACATTCCACCACTACAAGATTATCCTCCTTCCCCCTACGATGATCTAGAGTGAAAAGTGGATGATCTTTTGGTCGATCAGTGTTAGAGGGAGGCCCCTTCTTTATCTTTAGAATAGATTTGTGTGTGTTGTGATGTGCTCCCCTATGATTGTGCTATGTGTGACTAGATTACCCTTGTCACCCTTGTTGGTGCTTGGATACAGGCATGGTTTTTGTGTCATAAACCTTCTTCTATGTGTATCATCATTCTTCCATGTTTGTGATTGATTTTCGACAAAATTGGGGACAGTGCAAAGTGTTGGGGGCATTTAGGCTTCCCTTCCATGTTGACCCAATTTTTTTATTTTTACATTGTCTTCTCATGCATTCTTCACATGGTCTGATATAGTAGGGGTTGATGAAAATTCATTTTATATACTATTATTATACTTATACATATATTTATGAGCAATTATGACCTCAAAATATTAGATCACCCCTGTGCCCTGTGTTTTTGTTCATTCCCTTTTTTTCCCTTTTCTTTTCCAAAATTGCATTCATGACTAGGACCCCTAATGAAATGTGTTTCCTTCATCACAAGTTCATAAAGAAAGAACTTGAGAACCTTTCCTTCGAGGTGGGAGTAGCTCTAATCTTCCCCTCACGAGAGGGAATTTTCTTCCTTTCAAATTCCTTGATGAAGTGAACATCTTTCAAAAGGATTCCTTGATGACAAATCGATTTGAGAAAAAAATTCCTTTTTGTACTTTCAAACAATGCATCCCTTGAGTGGACCACTTTCTTCATGTCGAGTTCCCAAGGGACCCCTTTCAAAGCTTTCCAATCTATCGATGATCTATGTGACTATCCGCTTACTTTCCTACATGGATACTTTTAGATGTATGTTCTATCTATGGGTAGACATGCCACTTTCCAGGTGCACCAATGAAGCCACTTTCTGACTCTGTGGAGTCTCCTTTGGTTTCCTCCATACGAGAGCTATTGGGGGATACCTCCTTGTAGGTTTGCGATTTTGTAGGGAACTTCTTTTGAGTTTCCTCCATGCAAGAGATCTTGGGGGTTGCTTCCCTACATATTTGTGGGTTTGTATGGCACTTTTCTTAGTTTCCTTCATGTGAGAGATCTTGGAGGATGCCTTCCCTATAGATTTGTGGGTCTGTAGGGCACTTTTTTCAATTCCCTTCATGTGAGAGATCTTGGAGGACACCTTCCCTACAAGTCTGCGGGTTTGTAGGGTACTTTCTTAGGGTTTCCTTCATGTGAGAGATCTTGGAGGATACCTTCCTTGCAGGCCTATGAGTCTGTAAGGCTCTTTTATTGGTTTCCTTCATGCGAGAGATCATGGAGGACACCTTCCTTGCAGGTTTGTAGGCCTGTGAGGCACTTAATTCTTAGGGCTTCCTTCATGTGAGAGATCTTGGGGGTCACCTCCTTGCAAGCTCGCGGGCCTATAAGATGCTTTTGATCTATAGCTTCATAGTTTTGTGGGACTATGAAGTCCTTTGCTTACCTTGCACTATCGAGCTTGCTAGATTGTTGTTTGTCTCCTTGACAGTTCAGGTATACATTTCTAACCCTACTATCTTTTTGATCTACTTTATCAAAGCACTCATTAGTATTCATGCTCACTAAAGTGGGGGAAAAATTTATAGGCATGATTTTGCACCCCTTACGAAAATTCCCCTTTTATAATTCCTCACCTTAGAAAATCAAATCTGAAGGTGAAATTCCACATCAGATTGTTGCCTTTGTTCCACTTGGCATCTACCCTTTGTGTCGGTAGAGGAATATTTTTTGGGGATGCTTGCATGATGCACAGACATTTGTGCAATGTTCTTACGTCCTTGATGGATTCTTGTGTTTGAAGTTGGCAGAGATGTTACACTTCCCATTGGGGTCAGTTTGTAATGTCCCTCTTTGACCAACCGACCTTGAAAATGGTAGTTTCTCTCATCCCACCTTCAAAAATACTCTTCCTTCATTCATTTCATCTTCTACACAATCTCTTTCTGCATTCTCAAGCACTTCAACTTCATTCTCTTTGCATCCATCACTCCAAGCAACACTTTGTCACTTCATAGCAGCAACAACAACACTCCAACTCTCTATAGCAAGTGTGGAACAAGCCATTGTAGCAAGGGTTTGAGTTTTTTCAACACATCCCTTCATCATAGTTGAGGTTGTGGTGATTGTTCAAGCTCTCTTTCTCTATCATTGGCTAGTGAGCTCTTGGTGGAGGTGGTAACATTTTCACTCCTCTCCTTTACAATTTGGTTGAGTAGCTTTATACAATTTTGTAGTGTTATTCATGTACTTCCTTTATTTACTTCTTTATCATACATTTCTCTATCGTTTCTATTTTGGCTGTCTGTGGAGGTGGAAACATCAAAACAAGGGTTTGATTGAGGAAAACCCCTATACAACCCCCAACAATTTTCCCTCTTTCTTGTGTGTAGGTGGACGTGCATTTAGAGCTAGTTGGTGAACAAGCATCTTTGTGAGATTATCTTTGTCACCATAGCTTTCATATACTTAATTTATCACATTCATTTGTATCTTTCCTACTTCATAGTTCTATTTTGTTCCCTTAGAAGTGATTAGCTAGGGCATCAACTTATTTTCTAGTGGTTCATACTATGCTTTTGGTCCTATGGTCATACAAATGCCAACGTACCTGAGAGACACCAGTGTACCTGAGAAACACTAGTGTACCTGAGAGACGCCACTGCACTGTGTTGTCATCCTAGAATCACACTTCCATCCTCGAGTAGAGAGCTATTTGAGGTATAGTGTTGAACTCAAAAAATGTCTTGCCTAGCCCAAATTTAGATTTTAGGTTTGAAGAGTGGTTGTAGGGCCTTATAGTCCTCATCATTCTCATCCCTCATTCACAATATCTGTTTAGAGTGAGGTAAGTTAAGGAATCTTTCTGCTCTTGGCTCTCTGTGACCTAGGGCCCTGACATGGTCGGTCCCCCTCTCTTACAATTTATCAAACCCACAATTTTTTTTTAACTATCTAATACATGATCATGAGTATTGAGGAGTATCTATTATGTCAAAATAACTTAAGGTATGATCCCAACCTCATCCATTATTTATTGCACCTTTGAGAGATTTGGACCTTGGTAGATGGTGTAATCACAAGCATGAGCCTTGAGGAGTATCTTTATCTTCTTGATTTTCAAAAATCTTTATTTTCAAAATTAATTATCTCCTCTTTTCTCCACCACTGATTTGATTCTCTTAGATGACATCTTGACCGCTCACTTAAGGATTTTTCCCTAACCCTGATTAGGGATTGTCAAATTAAATCTTGTTTGCTGATTTTATGTCTTTGTTAAAAAACAATCTTGTCCGTCCATTCAAAATGGCATTTTCTATAAAATGCTATTTTTCTCTCATTTCTAGATTATGCACATAGATTACAATATTCTGGCATATTAATACTTCATTAATATAGGCATTATAGTCATTTAGCATTCATAGTCATTATTTTCATTTATCATTTAGGCATAGGCATTAGACATTGGTGCAAATCCTTCAAAGCTTGGTGTAGGACATAGACATTTATTTACAGATTGCTATTATTTGCTATTATTTTTGTATGATTTTCATGTATTTTCTGTCATTTTTGCAGGTACAGGTACAGAGTGACGTGGTCTTTTTTTAAAAATTGTGACACATTAGATGTGTCACGACGTATTAGAAGACCCAAACGTCGCAATCGCTCTATCAAGTCACAATCGTAGTCCAAAAAGCTGCAGTTGAAATATCGAGCCGCATTTGACGAACCAAACGACGCATTCGCTCTGTCGTGACGCATTCGCCTGGTAATGTTTTCTTCTCATTTGCATTCAGATTTTTAAGGTTTTTCTATTCTTTCTATTTTTTTTAGCACTCTGGTTTTATTTTTTGCATTCTACCCAGTGGGGGCTGTCATGTTACTAATCATGTTTCGTAGCATGTGGCGGTTACGTTTCATGGGTCCAAGACTGGTGGATGAAACTGCTAACTTGTGGTTTTGCAACTACGCTTGTCAAAGACTCATTTCTCAAACAACATGTTTGCGATTTCTAGTGTAGAAAACACTTCAGTTGGTGCTTTTAAAATGGATGTGTGTTTGATTCTGTTTGATTGTGCTTGAAGGTGGTAGGTAATTATGCTCTCACCTTGTGAAAACTAGGTGATCAGAAAACCAGACCCATCTTATTTTGTGTCACCCTCACGATTTGGTAATCGAAGTATCCTCTCCCCTTGCACACTTGTGTGATCCTGGGTGTAAGAGAAACAGTTACTAACTATAGAACTTGGGCCTATTCTGGTGGGAAAATGTACTCACCCTAGGACGACTCAGACCAGTAGCACCCTGACACCGAGGGACTTCCAGCCGGTATATCAAAGTGGGTTCTTGGGGAAAGCCCAAGAATCACGAGTGTGGTTCTGATGAGATGGATCCAAAAGGGGACTCTCACCGCATGGATCATGCCCCACGAATGGAATGCCCGTATTAAACACTTTTTGTCTTAGTGTCCAACCATTCTATTGGCCGTTGCTTGATATAGTGCAGGGTACAGTATCATGCCCGAAGACACTCACTACTGATCCCCTTGAGTAGAGATAGCAATTATTGGGATGTCATTACCCAAAGAATTCAAATTTGGTGTGCTCGAATGACATTAATGAGTCATGGAGGGGATCCAATGCCACCAAAATTCTAAACTATCCACTCTTGAGAAGGAAAGGTGTTTATCACCAATCCAAGGGTATATCAGTGGGCTATATCAAGTATACAAATCCTTGGCCTATTGGCCTTTTAGGATTGTATTTGTCTTATGTGCAATTGCTTACATTCAAAACACTGTTTGTCAAGTGCTTTCTAGTTTCATCACATTTACAATTCTAAACAAAACATTCAACACCAAACAAATCAAACTTTCCATCAAAATGATAAGAAAATCAATTTTAAACAAAACTGTGTCACATTTGTTGAACCGCAAATCAATTTTTTGCACCGCAATTGCTCTGTTAAACTACATTTGACATTTAAAACACCGCATCTATATGCGTCGTGACACATCTGAACACTACAGAGCCACATATGCAAAACTGAGTCACATCTGACAGTCCAAAAGCCGCAATCACAAAAACAAACCGCATTTGACAAACTATGATGCATTCGCAGCTTCAAACGACGCATTCGCCTGTCACGAATCAAACCCTGAAACATATCCAAATCTTAGTCCACACTTTGTCAGTATTTTGTCAAACACAGTTTCCAAAGGAATCCTGTCAGAAACCAATTCTGAAATTGCTCAAAACTTTTGTGCATTAGTTTGCATTCTTTACCATAGGTTTCACCCTTCATCTTGATTTTTAGGTGCATATATTTGACATTAGTTTGTCCCTAGGCTTCAAATCATAGCATACTTTGGATTAGATAAATCTCAACACCAATTCATAAATGTCATTATTTTCGAAACTAGGTTATCTTGGACTTCATCATCATTATCTTTTTCAGTCATTGTCCCTTTTTGTGAGATTTTTTCCAACTCAAAAGTCTAGTTGGGAAAACTCACTAGTCATATTGGCCTTGTCATCTTGTTATTTTCAGTGAAGTCCTTAGTAACCGAAATCAAAAACAAAAAAAGCCAGTTTAGAATTGCTTAGATATCCTTGTCTTAAATTGCATTATAGGTTTTGAGATTGCATATTTTATTCCCAAAAATCCAAAAACATTACACATTTTAGTTGTCATTTTGAACTTAGACTTCACATAGTGTCATCCTTGCATTTAGTTGTCATCTCCATTTTGAGCAATATCATTTTATGGTGGAAACTAGACTCCAAAAACAAAAGAGACAAATGGAAAACTTTCGACAAGACCCCATGTCCACTGTCAACAATCCCACATACGATCCAAACTGGACTTTTGATGATCCATTTGCCAACACAAAGGACCAACCTCTCACAACAACACCCACCTCATCAAACAGTCCATTTAAACTATTCTTGCGTAAAGATGAATACGGTCAAATACTTGAGGAAAACCTAGAGGTAGTGACACAAGATCCAGAGGCCTCTCAATTCATCGAACAAATGGTCCTATACGACAGAGACAAATACTTGGCCATACTCTTAAGTCAAGGAGCCAAATTACCTAAATGATTTGACATCGACACGTTGAGATTAACATCTCTAGACCCTAATGTCAACAACACGCACAATATATCAAATAGTGGTCAACCTCCAAACACTACGAGCAATACTTTCTTTGACACTACAACGACAGTAAATGCTACTCCCAATATCCCAAACACCTCCAACTTAATAAATGCAACATCCATTGGAGGATCACAATTAGCCACAATGCCCACAACATCCACGTCACTATCACAATCGGCTGGAACCATGTATGGCTCCTTGGAAACGTGGGAAAGTTATTCAAACCCTCTCTTTACCACAATAGTAAATGTCACAGGGGCATCATCAAGTCACAACAATCCCCCCTTAACAACCACATCTAGTACCATGAGTACACCTTCGACACACCCTCTTATTGGTATCTCACAAAATCCTTTGGGGGGAGGCAAATGACATGTATTCATTCAAGGACAACAACAAAATGCGAACACGTCAACACTATCAAATACCATCAAACCCCAAGGGCACAATATGAACATTCCCCTTGCGCAAAATCAACAATTTGGACAAGTTAGTCAACAAACATAACCCATGACATCATTCACAAATCAAAATGTTCATGGTCACCATATTCCCCAAATATCAACACAAATGGCTGGGGGACATATTCCAACCTACTCATCCCACGTTCATACTCACCAACATACAACCAACCCTAACTTTCAGTACCAACAACACACCAATCCACAAACATCATACATGTCACAACAATCCATATCACCACAATTCACCAATATTTACACACAACAAACAGGGACCTATGGTGTACCAGGAAACCCAACACACGGGACCACAAATGATCCTGTTATGGATGCCTTACAAACAAGATTGATGGTTTTAGAGAAAACTATCCAAAACATATACGTATCAGGCAAGAAATTGGAAATATCATATGGTCTAAACGTATACCCATTCGACATGAGCTTATACATGCCTCCATTTCCTCCAGGATATGTGTCACCCAAGTTCACAAAATATAGAGGCAAGACAAACCCCATTGAACATGTTCGTGAGTTTGTAAATAATTGTATGGACATTGCTTATGAACAAACATACTTGATGAGAATTTTCTCTAAAAGTCTAGTGGGTCCTGCCCTTGAATGGTTTTCCAATCAAAAGGATACCAAACATGGGATGAGCTTAAACAAAAATTCATAAAAAATTACGCATACAACATTGACATGGATACCTCTATCACTAGCCTGTGCAATCTCACGCAAGAGGATGCTAGTGAGACTTTCATCCCATTCTTTCAAAAGTGGAGAAGTCTAGCTAGTCGATGTCATATTGATATACCCGAAAGGGAAAAGGTCAACATGTTCGTGCAAACACTCCTTGGGCCCCTAAAATATGCATTGCAAGTACATTGTTGCACAAACTTCACAGACTTAGTTGAAAAAGGGGTCCAGATTGAGAAATCCCTTATCGCAAAGGGAGAACTAAGGTACGGTCCCAAAAACACAAACATCAATCCACCCGCCGACAAAAAAAATATTGGGTTAAAAATAAACACGTTACAAATGACGACGTTGTTGACGCCAAGGCTGCAAACATTTTGGGTCATGTACTGGCCCTAAAAGGAGTTCAACAACAAAAGAAACCAACAACAACATTAACACCTCCTCCCAATGTCCCTTCAAACAACCAAAGTGGTCAAAATAATCAGGGACAATACCATCAAATGAGACAGTTTCCTAAAGGTCGCACATACACTTCTTTGGGTGAACCCATTGAGGAAGTCCTCAAGAAATGCATCTAGACTGGTATCATCACACTTCAGGAACCAAAATCATATGACCCAGGAAAATTCAAACCAGCATGGTGGGATGATAATGCATTCTATGATTATCAACGTACAAAAGGACATAAAAATTCTAACTGTCGACAATTGAAAAATATAGTACAAGATCTTATCGAAAGTCGTATCATTAAAGTAGGCAGATCTTAATTCGCCTCCAATTCAGATCATACTATCCATAAGAACCCACTACAGGACCATGGTTCTCATAATGCTTCCACGTCAGGTCCATAGACAAACAATAATCAAGCTAACTTTGCCCGAGCCAAGTACAATTATTCTAGTGGACCAATTATAAATAATGTATGAACTGATGACAAATACATCAACACCATTACGATCAAGAGAGCACCTCAGTGTAATGCTACTACTCGAAGTGGCAAGGTCACCATAGTTGGTCCATCTCCCACTAGGCAACCCAAAATTACCATACTTGGCCCATCTGCTAAACAAACAAAACCCACCCCAACCACAAAGCAGGGACAACCCAAAAGTCAATTCAACCTTATCGACCAGTTGAGCAAGACTCCCGCACAAATCTCTATACTTGAGCTGCTTCGTATCTCTCCTGCGCACAAGGATATATTAGATAAAACCCTACAAGAGTCATCAGTCCCCAAGGACATTGATGTCAATCAGTTTGAGACCATGGTGGGATACCTCACTACGCCTCACCATGTCACCTTCTCGGATCAAGACTATTCATCACCTAAAACCAACCACAATGATGCCTTGCATATAGAAACATTTTTCCACAAACACAAAGTCAGACGGGTGTTAGTAGATGGTGGAGTAGGATTGAACATATGCTCCCTCAAATTGGTTAAGGCTCTAGGATTCTCCGATGCATGCGTAGACCCAACAAAGAGTATAGTGATCAAAGCATATGATGATGAAGAACGTCCTTCACATGGCATTATCTCGCTCCCTATCAGAGTGGGACCAATCATTGTAGACACAACCTGTCAGGTCCTGGATTTGGAATTACCATACAACATCTTGCTTGGCCGTCCATGGATCCATGCCTTAAAAGCTGTTCCATCCACATATCGCCAATGCCTAAAGTTTCCATTTGACGGCATAGAAATAACCATATATGGAGACCCCGACCCTTTCCAATATTGTACAAAATTAAGAGGTATCTCTGAAAATTGAGTGCCTATTAACCAAGAAGCACCTAGCTCCTTGTCATCCAAATACATCAACCCATCCACACTCATGCCATCTTCCACATCCGCTCCATCCACGTCTGTTGCCATACCACCACCTTCCACTAGCCCTAAGGCTGAATCCACTGTCAAAATCTAGGACCTCAGCTGTGGAGAATTCAGGCTACACATAGCATACAACATAACAACAATACCCAAGTCACCAAATGTCTATGGTAGGCCATGTTTTAGGATGGAACCCCAAATAATTTTTAAGGTTCCACCAAAAATAGTTTTCATCAAATGGGGGGACATGAGTAATGAGGACCTTGCTGACATCACAAGATGGATCTATAAGGATATTATCACACTACCCCCATTACCGTTCAAAAATATGGCAAAGGTTATGACATAATGAAGGCTAAGGGCTACGATGGTACTAGTGGCTTGGGCAGAAATAAAGTAGGACGAAGGGAGCCCATTGAACCTTTCAAAATACTAAAGTATCTTAGATTAGGGTTTGGATTGCTTGACTATGATGATCGATGTACCTCTGGACTTTCAAGTGAGCGATTACATGCTTTGGATAGTGTCGGGGCTACTAGGGAGACCCTCACCGAAACTGACTCCCAAGAGTGGGAATTTGGCTTAGAACGATCCCTAAGTGACTGTTGCCTAGATGATTTGTTTGTTGAAGAAGGGCAACTGACCTCTAAACAAAGATTTTGGAAAACATTTAAAATTGTTCAGGTGCCCAATAGTCAAACTCCCATTACCACACCCCATGATTTACAAACCCCACTATCTAAATCCTATCAGTCCAACCTATCCGAACTACCAAATGACATTGATAATCATGACTCTAGGTCCTTCACCCCTTATTTTGACAATGAATATGAGACAAGTGAAGGGGAATATTGGATAGAATCTGATGTGGAGTTGGATGATGATAACCTCATCTGCAATATCACTGAATCCGTCTGCATGCTTTTTGCATCCTCCTCATAGTTCACCAACACTGACGATGGCATTTCCCTAGTTTATCCTCAACTAGTCAATTGGGACAAACAAGGCCCCCCAGTCTTGGATATGTTTCAGAATGATGAGGCAATTGCAAAATTTATGGGATTACGCGAATAAATACCTAATGGTGACCACAAGGTGAGATTCACTATTGATCTGGATTGTACAACATACTTCAGCGAGACTGCTCCATCCTCCAGTTGCAAAAGTAAAAATAAAAATAAAATAAAAAATGAAACATCTCTAGGTGAAAACCGAAAGGCACCTTTTGACTACAAAATAGTAAAAACAAAGGATGTATCTACGGGTGAAAACCTCTCTGAGGCACCCAAAGATGGAGGACTGGACTTTCTTCCTATGCAACAAGAGAAGTCAGCTATGCTGGTAGAAGATACCATAGAAGATAACATATCGACAGAAGAAGACCCCAAAATGGTTCTCTTTACTGCATCATTGACTGAAGAAGAGAGGCCAGAATTTCATAACTTCTTTGTTGAACGTAAAATAAACTTTGCATGGTCCTATGCAGACATGCCAGGATTAGACCTAGAACTAGTCTTGCACCATTTGCCACTATTGCCTAATGTCAAACCAGTCAAGCAGAAGTTACGCAAAATGCACCCTCAAGTCGCTCTATTGGTCAAGGCAGAATTGAAGAAACTTCTAGAAGCTAGATTCGTTCAGTCAATTGACTATGCAAAATGGATATCTAACTTGGTGCTGGTAACAAAACCAAATGGGTTGATCCACGTCTGCACAGATTTTAGAGATCTAAATAAGGCATGCCCAAAGGATGACTTTCCTTTACCCAACATTGACATCATAGTTGACCTTACAGCAGGATATGAGATGCTATCCCTCATGGATGGTTTCTCTGGCTATAATTAGATTTGCATTGCCCCAGAAGACCAACACAAAATGACATTTACTTGCCCATGGGGAACATACTGTTGGAATGTCATGCCCTTCGGTCTCAAAAATGCAGGTGCCACATATCAAAGGGCTATGACTACAATCTTCCATGACATGATGCATAAAATAATGGAAGATTATGTAAATGACCTATTGGCTAAATCAACAACCAGGAAAGATCACCTCAGGGTTTTAGACATAATTTTCAAATGACTGCAAGAATACAAACTATGACTAAATCCTAAGAAATGTGTCTTTGGTGTAACATCAGGTAAACTCTTGGGCTACATAGTTTCTCGAAGAGGCATTGAGGTTGATCCAGTAAAAGTTAAAGCCATCATAGACATGCCCCCTCCTAGAGGAATCATTGAACTCAGAACTCTACAAGGCAAGGTATAATCTATTTGGCGCTTCATAGCCCAATTGGCTAACAAGTGCCACCCATTCCAATACCTGTTGCGCAAGGCTATCCCCTTTTTGTGGACAGAAAAATGTTAAGAAGCCTTTCAGCAAATCAAATACTACCTACTATCAATGCCAGTTCTCATGCCTCCCATTCATGGAAAGCCATTGATCCTCTACATCTCGACAACTAGTTCAGCACTGGGGGCATTATTAGCACAAAATGACCAAGAAGAAAAAGAAAGAGCTATATACTATATTAGTCAGACGTTGGTTGGGTATGAGCTGAACTACACACCAATTGAACGGGCTTGCCTAGCCATGGTCTTTGCAGCACAAAAACTAAGGCATTACATGCTAAGCCATCAGACGCAGCTGGTAGCAAAGATCAACCCCCTAAAATATTTGTTGAGCTGGGCAGCATTAACAAGACGTCTGGAAAAATGGGTCATGATTCTAAGTGAATATGATATTTAGTATGTGGAAAGAAAGGCGATAAAGGGACAGGTCATTGTAGACCAACTGGCAGACGCACCTTTGCAAAGTAATCACCCGCTAGTGGCAGATTTTCTAGATGAGTCGATATTCCATATAGAACCTAAGGCACCTTGGCAACTCTATTTTGATGGATCACACACAAATCATGGCTCAGGGGTAGGAATCTTGTTTATCACCCCTCAAGGAGACTCCATTCCTAAGTCTTTCCGCATTGCATTCCCATGCACGAACAATGTGGCATAATATGAGGCATTGGTTACAGGTCTAAGAATGGCAATAAAATGGAAAATTAGCACACTACATGTCTATGGGGATTCTCAGCTTGTCATCAACCAGGGTAATGATGAATATGACACAAAAGATGAGAAGTTGATGCCCTATAAGCGAATGGTTGACAGTTTCCAAATGTACTTTCATATGGTAACTTTTGAACAAGTTCCAAGAACATAGAACAAAGCAGCGGATGCAATGGCTACAATAGGCTCTCTCCTTGACATCCCAAGCAATCTGCCATAGTTGGAGTTTCTCATAGAACAATTATTGGTTCCTACCTATGACATTCCAGAATTAGAAATGGTCTGTGAACTTGTTGGTCCCAACTCTCCCTGGTATCAGGACATTCACAACTACCTTAAGTCCTAAACCCTTCCACCCAACCCATCCAATAACCAAAGGAAGTCCTTCATCCGAAAAGTTGCGAGAAATGCCATCGTTAGTGACACCCTGTACCGCCATAGCTTGGACAATACCCTCCTTAGATTTCTTGACACTAACGAAGCGTGTACAACCTTACGCGAAGTACATGATGGTATATGCGGATCTCATTTGAGTGGTCCTACTCTAGCTAAGAAAATAATGAGACTTGGGTACTATTGGCCGACCATTGAAAAGGATGCATTAGAATATGTCAAGACTTGTCACAAATGTAAAATTCAAAGTGATTTGATCCATGCTCCTACACAGGAACTTCGGCCGATCACCTCTCCTTGGCCCTTCGCTCAATGGGGACTCAACCTCGTGGGTAAGATCCATCCAACCTCGTCCAATGGCCATAAATTCATTATCACCGCCACTGAGTATTTTATGAAGTGGATTGAAGCCATCCCATTGACATATATTACCAGCAAAAAAATATCCAAGTTCATCCTTAACTACATTATTTGTCGGTATGGCCTTCCGTAATCCATCATCACTGACAACGAACGTCCATTTAAAAACCAAGACGTTCATGAGTTATGTGAGCAATTGCATATCCAACACCATTTTTCATCTCCATATTACCCACAAGGAAACAGTAAAACTGAGGCGTCAAATAAAACCATTGTTAAAATCCTCAAAAAGATGGTCAATGACACTGGTCGTGATTGGCACATACAACTCAATCCTACTCTGTGGGCTTACCGCACTAGAATTCGTACGCCTACAGGAGCCACTCCATTTGCCCTGGTCTATGGTGCTGAGGCAATCTTGCCCATTGAGGTCAAAATTCCTTCGTTACGAGTCTCCCTGAAGGGTTTGACAGATGAAGAGGAGTATAGATAATCGCGTCTACATGAGCTGGAAATGCTAGAAGAAAGAAGACAAAATTCCTTGAACCACCTACAAGCGTATCAGAACCATCTGTGCTGCAGTTACAATAAGAGGGTCATGGTCAGGAAATTTGAAATTGGTGACTTAGTCCTAATGCAAAACCCTTAAAACCAAGCTGACAGAGAAAAACTAGGAAAGTTTGAACCGAACTGGTTGGGACCTTATGTCATCATCTCTTCTTTTGCTTCTAGAGCCTATCAGCTAGCAACTCCAGATGGAGAACAAGTGACAGAGCCCATCAATAGTCTACATCTTCGGAAGTTCTACGCATAGCATCAGGAGATCGAGCTAAGAATGGAAAAAATATAAAAAAAAAAGGAAAAAAGATAAAAGATCGTTGCCTTAATGAAAACCTGGCAAATAGGCGTCTTGACAACACCAAAAAAAATAAATAAAAATGACAAAATAGTAAAGAGAAAAATTTTGTCCAATAGTGAAAACCTGACAAACAGGCACTTTGGATAGGTACCATGGTGAAAACCTAGCAAACACGCGCCATGCGTGATCAATCATTGCTCTACCATCTACTGTCACTTTGTCTTCCTTTTCTTAGAATGGAGGACATCTCACACCATTATCACGCCAGTTGACATGACATTATACCCTTCCTTTCATGGTTGATAAATGATTGACATCAAGTCCTGACGACTTTCCATTTGGTAAACCAGCAGCATCCCATCCATATTCCTTAAAATTGGCTAGGTCTTGGACCTGTCTGGGGGAAAAATTTGTATCATATAACTGTAGTGGATGTCACATACAGCTTCGGAAAACATTGGCAAAAAGTCCTAAAAAAGACAAAAACATTGGCAAAAAGACCTGAAAAAAGATAAAAACATTGGCAAAAAGTCCTAAAAAAAGACAAAAAACATTGGCAAAAAGTCCTAAAAAAAGACAAAAACATTGGCAAAAAGTCCTGAAAAAAGACAAAAACATTGAAAAAAGTCCTGAAGAAAAGACAAAACCATCATAAAAAGTTATGAAGAAGAAAAGACAAAAACATCATAAAATGTCCTGAAGAAAGACTTAAAAATTAAAAAAAAAAGTCCCGAAGAAACCCACAAACAAAACATTAGAATGCTCAAAGAACACAAACAAAGGGTCACCTCTTGTCAAAGTCAGTCATCTCAATCAGTCTTTGTCATTTTTCTGAACTACGTTGTCTCTGCGTATTTGCTACGTAGGCAAGACTCAGTTTCGAGTCCCTGAGACATTAGGTCAGTCCTTTTAGGTTTGTCAAAATAAAATCATGGCACAATCTTTGGTCATCGAGACAAAGTCATTGGTCATGTCGAACTACGAGGTCTCTGAGTGTATGACGTAGGCAAAGCCATCTGTCAATGAGCCCCCAAGGCTGCACTAGGTCAGTCCATTAGGGTTCATGACATCACACTGGCACACATGTCAAAAAGTCTTCAAGACAACATGAATCTTTCCCAAATGAACAAAACTCATAAAGAAAATTATGGCAATCATTATCGCAGCATGACAATCTCATCGGGACATATCATCATGACAAAAGCAACATCTGGTCAGCATGAGTCAAACTTGGTCAAAACAAGTCAAATCCCCGTAACCTGTCAAACTGACAACCCCTGGTTATTCTTCAGATGTGTCCTTCTGAATGATAACCTCTATCATTTATGCCTTAGGATGTGTCTTTCCTAGGCATCGTCATTGTCATTCGACATTTTGAGCGATCCTCTTGACATCTAAAGATCACTCTTTGTGACATCAGTATTCTTCAGATGTGTCCTTCTGAAGAACCAACTCTGTCATCTATGCCTTAGGATGTGTCCTTCCTAGGCATCGTCATCATTTTGAGGGACCCCTTCTGACTATTAGGGATCAAAATCCTCTCGACATTGGCATTATCTAGGATGTGTCCTTCCTGAATTCACCAATTCTCGACATTTTTCATCTAAACATTATCAAAGCTTTAAACATTTTGGCATCTCGACATTATCAAACATGGCATCTTGACATCAAAATAATGGATATCCAGATGCACTTGACAAACATTTGACACTTGTCTTTTGGCTTTTTATCATGTTATTAGTTCTTCAACGAGATCCCACTACCAGGATTTAGAGAAGCAACAACGTATCATGACGATTGACACACATGACTACTAGTTTCTCAGCAAGGTCCTAATTCTGGGATTTAGAAAAACAACGATGTATCATGATAAAGGCTCTATTTTGTTATATTTTTTGGCAATCATGTTGCTAGTTTCTCAAGGATGTCCTGGAAATAGGATTTAGAGAAGCAACAATGTTTCATGATTTGTCTGTCTTTTTCTGCTTGTGGTTGATTATGACAAAAAGATTAGGGCAATCACGCTCTGAGTATGAGTCATGATCATCCTTGTCTGTGACTGCTAGTCTTATGTAATGGTACGACCTTGCACACCTTGATCTATGTCATATCATGGTGTTTGTGGGCCATTACAACAGTTTGCCCAATGATGATTAAGAGCAATAATATAAAAGTCCTACGGTAAAGCTTTGAAGGATTTGGTCTAGGAACTAACATGCATCTCCATCGGTTTGGTCCTCTTCTCTCATCGGTTTGGTCATATTCTTTCATCGGTCTGGTCCTCCTCTTTCATTCATCTCTTGATGATATCCTGTGACATACAAAAACATGAGTGCATACATGATCATATAAACATTGCATTAGGTCCATACATACATCATCCATAGCATTTACATAATCACAAAAAGTGTATTAACATAAGCATCAACATTGCACCCATTTCATAAATACATTATGCATATTATTATCATCATCATCTCTTATAAGTAAGCACTACATTATCATGGCATCATAATCATAAGCACATATCATAGGGCATACATGGCATCATAAATTAAGCATCATACATAGGACATTACATCATATACATAAATCAAATAACATCACATAATACACATGTAGGCTGTGTCAAAACTGCATCATCATATAAATACCATCTCAAAAATGTAAAATGTCATAGGATAGAGTCAACAGATATCCCAAAAATGGAGCTCTCAGGCTCAATAGTATACATAATGTGTCATAAAAAAAAGCATGCCCCTAGGGTAGACCCTCATCATCCCCTTATGGCGAAGAGTGTGGAGGTGGAAGCTCTGTCGCTGGTACTAAAATCATAGGTGAACCTGTAGCAACCTCTGTCTGTGCTACCGGTGGAACTGAGAATGAAGGTGTCATCTCCACGGTAATGAACATCTATGATGTCACTGCTGCCTGACTCTGAGAAGTAGATGGATCTACCACTAGTGGCTGCCTCTATATTGAACCAGTCGACCCATGACTATGGCTCGAATGCTGACTTGGGGTGTGCCGGCGTAAGTGATGTGACCTATGCCCTGATGTGTGCCCTGTCAAGGTAGACCCTCTGACGCTGGTATGACTCCTGCTGCCACTGGCACTACCTGATCTATGGCCACTACCTGTCCTCATCTATGACTGTGACAAGGTAGGATCTCATCACTCAGGTGGCACTGCCTACTCATACAATGTCTTGTACTACCCCAATCTCATGCTCACCCTAGCCAACTCGCGAGCCATATCCCCTGCAAGCCCTACACATAACTCCGCAAACTATGTACACCACTGAGCTGAGTCCTGCTGGCAGATCACTACTTGATCCCACTCTACCCAGGATACCTCCAGCTCTGACTACAATGATCTGACCTGGGCCATGCTCTCCTCTAGTCTCCACTGTAGGTCCGCCACCCTCTGATCTGTCGTGGCATCTTGGGGCAATCTTGAAGAGGAAGGTATCTCCTCCTCTCCCTCCACCATCCGCCATTTGAGGAGTCTCTCATCCTCATCCATAGCATCATCCTCATCATCGTCATCATTGCCCACATCCTCTACCACAACCACATCCTCCTCCTAACTCTCCACCTCCACAGCCACATCCTCCTCCTGCCTCTCCACCTCCACCTCCACATCCTCCTCCTGCCTCTCCACTTCCACCTGCACGTCCTCATCTTGTCTCCCCACCTCCACCTCCTCCTCTTGTCTCTCCTCACCCTCTCCCTCCTGTTGAGGCTACTCCTCTCTCTTCCCCTCCTCGCCAACCTCAGGGATAGCATCTAGTGCTACCCTCGCCACGCATGGGTGCACCCTCTAGACCTATCTCTGCCCATCCCGCCGTCGCCTCCGGCCGTCTCCGCCATCATCCCCACCCTTGCCTCTATCCCAACCTCCGTCTCTCCCCCTGCCTCTATCTCTGTCCCTGCCACCTCACCTAGCCCTCGACACATGAGGTATAACTGATCGTCTATCCACCGGTGCTGGCCCATCCAGATCTGTCAATGGCACTGGCCTGTGTCTGCCACCATAAGTCATAATCGGCTGTCATCCCAGGATCGACTGCTCCTCCCCTCCATCCCCATGCTTGGGCTCCTAGCCCATCAATCTACTACTCTGTGAAGGCCACTGGAATGGTTGGTCCCCAAGCATACTCTCTGGAAGACTGGGCATATTCGGTTGTCCCTGCAGGTACACCCTGCTACTCTCTAAATTTCCTCAGAACATGCTGTGGTAAATAAATCTCAATAATCAGTGATGTCTGCACTATCCTGCCAATCAAATACCAGTACTGTCTGCAAAGGCTAAGGTGCTTGTCCTCATCATCCCACTACGTGCAGTCTCTATACAATCTCCAGATGAAAGACACCATCATGTCAATCCTGTGTTGCCACCAACCTGTCTCACCCATCCGAGTTTGCTGTAGGGCACTAGTGTAGTAATAAGCATATGGAATACCATCAGCCAACTGTGGTCTATCAATCGGTGGATGAAATATAGATATGTGCTCTCAGGCCCATATCATCATCAACGTAGTCCCACATGAGATACTCTCTCCTCTTCTATAGGAAATATCATGTAGCTGATGGTAGAGTGTCCCCAGTAAGCAAGGACCCCAAGCATACACTATCTTATCACATCTCATGCCAACCAGAACATCTCCCCAACCAATAGGAAATCCATGTCCCTGACGGTCAGGAATCAAGATCCCCCCAATCAGAGTTGCAAGGAATGCATCAAAGTGACTATAGTGATCCGCCATGAACTCCCATCTGATCTCATAACCCTGGATGCCCAATCCTGCACCTTGATCTTGGTAGTACGCTCTAAAAGTCTACTCGCCATGACGAGGGTTGTAGATGATCTGCTCCCCTCGGATCGACACTCTCAGAATCTGGTAGATGTCCTCTAGAGTAATGGTAGCCTCACCTATCGACAAGTGGAATGAACAAGTCTTCGAATGCCAACGCTCACACAACGCAGTCAGTAATCCCCTGTTTGCCCGAATGGCGGGCATGTAAGCAACATAGAATAATCTCAGTCACATCAATCATCGTCGCTCTCGCCGGCTCAACTGGTTAGCAAACTAAAATGTGGTCGGTCTACTCTCTTGCATGTAGATAGGGGCAAGCTGCCTCTGCAAAAAGATGAACAATATATTAGTACTTTCTAGACAACTGTCAGCATCATCAAAAGCATTAAGGGTTTCACAAGTATCAAAATTGGTCTTAGTAAAAGGGAAAAACCAAATGCGTCGCGTTATAGCAGTTGCGTCGCAAATATTCGAATGCATCTCTAAAATCATTAAATATGTTGCAACATGACAGTTGTGTCACTTGGTTGCATAAAATGCATCACATTATGGCAATTGCATCATGAATTCTGGCAATTGCAACACAAAAAGGCGAATGCATCGCTCAAATGTGCAATTGTGGCACAAAATGACAATTGCGGCATTCCAACCCTCATATGCAACTCGGTTAGGCGAATGCGTCGTAGTTTTTATCAAATGTGTCACAACGCCTCGCCCACCCTATGATTAACTAGTCATTCACGTTGCGATGCATCATATGAGTCGAACGCGCAGACGATTGCGACTTACGCGAACGTAGTTGCGTTGCGGCACAGTTTTTGTTTGCTCTAGAAACCTAAAATTGACATGCAAAATGAGAAAATTACAAAGTGGGATAGGGGTACATACCACTGGCTCTGAGCCCTTTGGCTGCCTGAATGTCTGCATGATCTCCTCGCGATGCTCTATCACTGGAATCACCTTTGTCGTTGCGCTCCTTTTCGCTCTGAACTCTCAAAATTCGCAAGGTAAATAGTGAAAATGAATTGACTTTTACCCCTTTATCAGCCTATTTATAAGGTCAAAATGACATTTCTAAATTCGGATATTACTGGAGGCTCATTTGACCAGGTTTGACCACTCCGTAGGCTGTCTTAAATATGTCCAAATCCAAAACCGACTGCGCCGTTGTTTTTCTGGTCATTAAATTCACTTATCGGGACCCTTTCCAAATTTTTCTGCCGTCGACTCAAAATTTGAAAATTTCCCAAGGGGGCATTGATACCCTTTACCTTCACTGGGGCATGGATTTGATTTATTTTCTTTGTCACAATGCGACAAGCGGCATTATGACAAAGAGGGGCAAAATGTAGACACTTAAAAATGACCTAGGCCTGGAAGCTTCATTTTTACCACTTTCATCCTAGCATAATTATGACATTTAATTATGTCCTTGGTCCACATTCGACTATTGATTAAATAATTCATAATTATTTAATCAATTCATGTCCTTTTATTCTTCATGATTATTAAATAAATAAATTCTATTTATTTATTAAATACGTCACTAATTCTCTAAGTCTCCCTATAATTAAATAAATTTTTAAATTTCTTTAATTATCCTTATTCATTAATTCTTCCTAATTATTAAATAAATGAATTACATTTATTTATTTAATATGTCACTAATTGTCTTAATTAAATAAATTGATTAATTTATTTAATTAATTAATCTTATCATCTAAATTAAATAATTAATTTTAATTATTTAATTGCCTAAATTAATATTCCTCTCATCTTAAATAAATGAAATTGTTTAAAATGTCATCACTTTCTTAACTGTTAGTCCATTTTTGTAAATAATTTGAAAAAAGATTATTTATTTGTCTCACAAAATTCATATTTTGAGTTGATTGGTAGCTTTCTTCCAAAAATCAAGTAATCGGGCAGATTCTTGATTTTCCAAATTTGATCTTCAGTCCAACTCTTATCTTCTTGATTTTTCGAATCTCACAAATCAGGCAGTCTTTATCTTCTTGATTTTCGAAAATCTTTATTTTCAAAATTAATTATCTCCTCTTTTCTCCACCACTGATTTTATTCTCTTAGATGACATCTTGACCGCTCACTTAAGGATTTCGCCCTAACCCTGATTAGGGATTGTCAAATTAAATCTTGTCCACTGATTTTAGGTCTTTGTTAAAAAACAATCTCGTCCATCCATTCAAAGTGACATTTTCTATAAAATGCTATTTTTCTCTCATTTCTAGATTATGCACATAGATTACAATCTTCTGGCATATTAATACTTCATTAATATAGGCATTATAGTCATTTAGCATTCATAGTCATTATTTTCATTTATCATTTAGGAATAGGCATTAGACATTGGTGCAAATCCTTCAAAGCTTGGTGTAGGACATAGACATTTATTTGCAGATTGCTAGCTCATCAAATCTAAGGGAAACATGTCAACCAACAAGCAAGGAGGTGTTACAAAGGTGAATCATGGAGGCTGCAACAACTATTTGGTATACTTGTTTCATTATGTTTGCTTCCTTTGTTCTTTGTAATTACTTTGGGTTTTGTCTTTCGCATTGATTTGATAACTTGAATCTAATCCAAAAATAAATCCATTGATACAGTATCTACTCAATAAAAATCATCCAAGGAACAATCTTAGCCTCATCCCTATTTATTGCACCTATAAGAGATTTGAACCTTATAGATGGAATAATCAAGGAATATACTTCACCCTCGCTAATTGTGCTCAACCAATTGAACTACAACCCTTTGGTTAATTTGTTTATTTAGATTTAAATCAATCTCATATTATTTTAAAGGGGGTTATAAATTTTTCATTAAAACATTGTGTGTGTGTGTATACAGTCTTGTGTAAAAGATGTCAATAGATGATAATTTATCTTGTTTCCCAACAAGGATCAATTGTTGAATTTAAATTATTAAATGTAAAAGTTTTTGCAATCACTTTTATTTCAAATTATTTTAATTCAAAAATATAAATTAATGTAAAATGGTGTTTATTTATTCAATTTCTTTATTTATTTACTTTTTATTTGGAGGTTATATCAAACCTACAAAATTGTTTTAACTATCTAATAGATGAGCATGATTATTGAGGAGAATCTATTATGTCAAAATCACCTAATGCATGATCACAACCTCATCCCTTATTTATTGCACGTCTAAGAGATTTAAACCTTGGCAAATAGTGTAATCACACAAGCATGATCCTTGAGGAGTATCTACTCAATCAAAATCACCCAAGGAACAATCTTAGTCTCATCCCTTATTCATTACATCTCTAAGAGATTTGAACCTTAGTGGATGGAATAATCAAGGAATATACTTCACCCATGTAGTTGCAACATATAAATTATCAATATAGTATTTATTTATTCTTTGTGTTTGTATTTAATAATTTTTGCCTTTGAAAAATTACAAAGTATATCATATTTAGCTAAATTCACAATATACATTATATTTATTAAGTATTATTGAAATATTTTGTATTCATTCAAATATATGCAAACATACAACATATTTAAAAGCAATTCATGAGACATTATGTGTTTATCCACAACAAAAATGTGCATCACATTAAAGAGGATCAATAAGTGTTTGATAGAAGAATTTAATGCAACTTTTCATTAAATCCATAACATTAATATTATTCCAAGGAATTGAGTCTCTTCCTTAACTTTTATTTCTTGGAGTTATTTTTATCATCCATCTTTCATATCAATCATATTAAAATGGTGGTAAACTATTACTCCATTCAAGTACTTACCACACAATAAAGCCACAAACATTAACTATGCCCTTTCTCTTTGACTTATGGCAATAATTTCTTGTGGAAGATTCAATGTTTGTGATTTGTGTATTATTAGTTCCTAAGCTAACTGGTTTTGATATTATAAGTTACATTTATAGGGTATAGTACCATTTACACAGAAAAGCACTACAGGGTAGAGTTCATCAGTTCATAGTAATATAATAAAACCTAGTAACAACTAAAAGATAGAATGCAGTCACAACACAAAAAAAAACAAAGCAAGAAACCCTAGAGAATTGACAAGACCCACACCATCACCTAGCTAAGTTCTCCCATTCCTCCATGAGGAATTTATAAACATCACCACTACCTTGGCTAGTACTAGGATTAGCCTTAGTTGCATTCCTTTTTACTTCCTCCTCTAGCATAGTAGAGAGAGTGAGTGGTCGATGAATTTAATGGTAAAGTAGGTTAGAATGTTGAGTTTCCTCTCCAAGGTACAAATACATGCCTTCTTTTTAGTCTTCCTCCTTAGCAATGTAATGCCCTACCACGTAACTCCAAAGAAAACTAATACTTCTAACATTTATGTTACATTTCTTTTTTTTAAACAATTAAAGTGTATAAATTATTGTATACATTAGATTTAAAAGATTACAAATTAACCACCTAAGTCCTTTGGGGTACACAAGGTGACATTGTGTAGCTAACCCATTCATTCACTTAACATCAATTTCAAAACATTAATAAATGATAAAAAAAGTGACAAGAATAAACCATATAGCATTTACAATTAATTAAACATGGAAATATAAAGTACATATTTCCACAGATACAACATAACATTAACAATATATACAATTATAGTACAAGGAAAAATTACATAGTGTGTTCAAGCATTACATTAATCTTCTAGTACAATTCAATGGATACATATACATCATAAGTCATCCCAATGCACGTGGGAGTGATACATCAATACATAGAATACATTTGGAGTACAAATATATATCTGGTAACATATGAAACCTAGAACAACTGCATCTGCAAAACTCTACACTAAATGGTACAACTGCATCATAAGGGGACCCAACGGGTGTGTAGCACGTTCCACCCAAACATCCCCATGCTGGGAGTCAACAAGGAGGGATCCCTGACCAAGCACATCCAAATAGTAACACAAGACTAACTCTAGACAAGATAACATAATATCAAAAGTCCACTCAGAAAACTAGACAATGATAAATCACCAAAAGTCATAACAATATACCACTTACAAAACTAAACAACAATAAATCACAAAAAGTCAAAAAAATAGACCACTTCCAACATATTACATCAATAAGTCACAAATCATATCATCAATAAATCTCAAGACATAATATCAATAGACCACTTCTAGAGGATTTCAATTAAAACATCTCAAAAGGAATGCTAGAGGAGAGTGTCCTCGCATGGCATTACATGGATTATCCAGACATCCTGTCTCAAGGTGTCACCTTCATCTATACATGGATTATCTAGACAACCTATCACCAGGTGCCACCTCCATCTATGGTTATCCTAACTTCCTATCTCAAGGAGTCGATCCATAGGGTTACTCATGCAGAACTGTTAACCTCTTGTGGAGACAAGGTAATGATCATGCCAACCACGGCCTTCTCAGTCCACCTGTAGTCTATGATAGCACTAACAGGCAGATGAGGCATCCATAATTATCTTATTAATGTTTAACTACCCAACCCCTAATTAATTACTTAAGTTATCACTTATTACTCTAACTCTACGTGGGTTACCCTGACAACCCCTTTGTGCGCCGGCCCCCACTTAGAGCCACTCTCCCTAGACACACAAAACATAAAATCTAACACCAAGGGATTGTACAAACAATAACACTAAACCAACAAATGGCACATCCACAAGGCAAAACCATCTCGCAAAAATCATAGGAACCGCATCCATAAAATGGTACAACCCATGTGTAAACTCAAATCACAACTATAGCCAAAAGAAAGGGCCAAATATCAATTTACAAGGTCAAATATAAACAACAATTTCCCCACCTCTAGTAGTTCCTAACCAACAACTTAAGTTCCTATCGAAGGATAAACTAACTCTAGGGTTTCCCACAAGACATAAACCCAAAAATAGAAAACCATAATAGATTCAACAAATAATCTCCAGAGAAAACAATTACATAAAACAACGCCATATAAAACATTTCCAATACACAATAATTTCCTCTAATAAATAAATCAATTAGTCGAAAAAACTCCATTTAATTTAAATCACCTAATTTATCTCTAATTTCCTTGATTACATTATAACATTGCAACTTGTAAAATTATCTCCTTAATACAAAATCATAGCATATAAAAGTCCTTTATATATATATAAATATATATACATATATACGCTTTTTATGTGTATATACATATATATATATATTAAATAAAACATATATTAAAATTTATGCATTAAAATCATATTATAAAATTAATAAATGATTTATTATAAAAATCATAGTAGTATATATATATACATATATATACATATATATGTATATATATAATAAATACATATATGTGTATATATATATAATATATATATATATATCCATAAAATAACAACATTTAAATATGGTTAAAATTTTTAAAAAAATGTTTTTAATAATTGAACTCTGCACAGCCATGGTACTGCATACCACTGTGTGGGAGGCCGCAGCCCCCACATGGCTGCGTCCAGCAGCCTCGGTTGTTGTGCGCAACCTTGGCTGTTGTGCACAGTCAGTGGTGGCTGCGTACAACCCACAGGGGGGGGCATGGGTGGTACAGCTTCGGTCGACCACTCCACCCCCATTAATATATTTTATTTTTTTATTTTTATTTTATTTTATTTTTATTTTTTTATAACTTTATTTTATTTTATTTACCCAAAACTAGGGCACGAAATTCAAACTGTAAAAAAATATACATATTCTGTAGAAAAAATAGAATTATATATATATATATATATATATATATATATATTTGCCTATAAATTACAGAATCAATAATATAATAAATCAACAGTCCACATAGAATAAATTTGGGCATACAAGATTTAACCCCAACATATATATATATATATATATATATATATATTCATATTTTTGGCAAACTAATATAAATAATAGAAGAACTTACAATAAATATCAATTTAATTTCTTTTCAAACAAATTGCAAATCTTGGTATACATAATTTACCCCAGAATAATTTTGTTTTCTTTTCCAATCAAAATTTCACAACTAGATTTGTTGAAGCAAGATCAGAAGATTTCACAATCATTTTCCACAAAAGATTTAAAAGTTGACACAAACGATTTTCAACAACAAAATCTTCTTTTAAACATAATTATCAATTTCAAACATTGCAGACATAATTTTCATTTCCCTTATAGAACAATAAAAAAACAAAGGAATTAGATTAATCAAAAGAACCTGGAGTCCTTTGTTTGATGACGAATCCAAAAATGATGACCCTTCTTCCTCTTTCAAAAACAAACTTCCTCTACAATTCCTTCTCAAATTCCTTTAAGCTAACTTCTGAATCAATTTTCCTATTCTTTTCTTACAGAACAATTTTAACAGAGAAGCACAACAAACTCTATCTTTTCTTTTCCAGACCAAACCAAAAACCATTCTCTGTGTGTGTAAAACAACACTTTTTTTTTCCTCACAGTAAAAGTAATAAAAAATAAATAAAGCTCTTCTTTCTTTTTTTCCCAAAAATCCAACCCATCCATTGGTTCTTTTTTCTTGCTTTTAAAAGCTCACACTTATCTCACAAATTTTATTTACAAATTCACTATTTTCACAATATATTATCCTCACAAGATATTCTCTTATGATTTTCTAATTTTAATATCTTGAAAAAGATAATTTATAATTATCACCAACATTATTTATTTAAATTGATTACTTACACCTTTTAATTAATTACATATCTTCTAATTTACAACATTTAAATCCAAAATTACAATTACTCACAATTAATCATATCCACAAAATATCATTAATTTATTCCATATAAAGTAAAAATAAATTAATACAACTAACCATAATTAAAATAAATAAACAACAACAACCAACACAGAGACAAGGACAAGGCCAAAACCATGACACAACAAGACTCACAATGAGGTGACGGACTTGGGATGGGGACACTTCCATATCAACTCCCTTTTTCAACATTGTACCCATTGGGTTAATTTAATGCTCGCCCTATCCTACCAAATTAGGTGAAATTGAGACTTTATTCCTGCAATTCTTGCATACAATAAACGTCAAGTAACATGCAAATCTCCATTGGAGACACACCGTGAAAGGAAATCGTGGGATAGCAGGGAGCTCGCAAGCGAGTGATGCTATTCCATCCTTTCACCAAGACTCACTAACAACACATCAGAAAACATAGCAACATAGAATTACAAAATCGTCACATATAATATTAAAGAAAACCATAGCATAACCAAATAATATAACCACCACATAATGTATCATCAAACATCATAGTAATGTCAAGTGTAGCAAACCAACCAAACAATGAATCCACACACAACCAAGTTGGTGAACTAATCACCATCACAAATGAAGTACCAAACCAACACATAAGAGTATCAAAGAGTATCAACAACATGAGGGTATTACAAGCAACATCCAACAAATTAGTCTCCTCTTCTATAAATTGATGATTGGAGGAGTCTGGAGTGGAATCCTCCTATATCATCCTATTAAGTTTTAAAAAATGACTTGGTCCCTCAATATACTCCTCAGTTCCCTCCACAGTGTCATGCTTGTTATCCATGTGCCCAATTTCCTTTTTAGAATTTCTTAAAATTTTATTAATATGGACACTAAGTTTTTTTTTTCCAACCCATAAGAGTGCCTGACGCTAGTAGGTTTCACACTAGTATCTCTACCTATGTTCAAATTTTTTTTCTCCACCATAGAATCTTTGGTGTCATTGTCACCCTCCTCATTTTTAGTGGTGGGCTCTTCTACATAGAAACTGACACCCTTTTTCTTTTTTTCTCAAATTTGGTCTTACCAATTGGTTTTCTCTCTTCTTTGTAGGAGTATTTTTAATTCACATAGCCCAACAACAACATTAGTTTGAGCTTTCCTAGGGCTCCCCTTTTTCTTTTTGGTAGGTTGTTTGGGATTAGTGTCTATAAGGGGTTGGTTGGGAGGGAGGCAAAGTTTCCTTTTCAAACTAGCGATAGTAGCAGGGGAGGGTTTCAAGGGAGTAGATTCAAAGGGTTTTGGCTCCTCAACTGTAGTGGAAAAAATAAGTTTTGAGGAGAATAAAGCTAAATGAAATTGATACAAGCAGAGAATGAACCCCTAGTGAAGGGGGAGGGGGGATTATGAATTTTTGGTAGAAAGATCAAATTTCTCTTTAACATGCTTTCAAGAGATGATAATAGAAAGAAAGGAAAGCTAATGAGGAGCCAATAATGCAAATGATTAAGGAGAGGCATGTGATAAAAAAATTGCATTTGAAACAGTCTTCTAAAGTAATGTATTTTATTAGGACAAGGAAAACCTAGTCCCAAGGAGTGGGCAACTTACTCTTACCATAGCAAGCATGAAGTTTCAAAGGCTACTCATTCTCCTTAAAGAAGTATTGCATACTATCCATATCCTACATTTTCATGTATTTTTTTATTTTCTACCTATTGCAAGAAATCCCAATGGCTTGGGCTATCACATCTTCACTCCAAATGAAATGTTGTCAACAATCATCCTTTAATCACACTAGCTACTGGCAATCTGAGTAGAAAGTTTTTCATCATGACCTTTTAGGTGTTCCATCAGAGGGGCCAAGCCCCCTTCGACACATGTGTGCCACAATAGAACATCATGATGAAAATCCTCACAAGATCCTGATTCATTCCTGACTCTATCGCCACTTATATTTGAATCTAAAGAAGAAAGAATGCTAGCGAGAGCAAGAAAATTAGAATTTTTATCAAACTACAGAATGGGAAAGCATAAGGAAAGCTTTTCCCAAGATAAATAATCCCAATAGATCTTTGTACCCTACCTAATTAAAAATATTTGATCTTCCCATGTACGATAGTCTTTTCTAAGAAGCCCAATTTGGAGGACCAAGTCTAGGGAGTCATAGAGTACATTGAGGATAGGAAATTAGCCATCATGAACCCAAAAGTCATTATTATAAGGTAATAATTAAACATTAGTTTGGAGGGGTATGAAATATTATCAACTACCTACCCATTCAAAACTAATTAAAATATCATTAATAACATGATAAGCCTTGTACACATGACTTGTAACCATACTGATCCAAGTGTAAGCCCAACTAGGAAAAAGGTACAAGTCAAATCACATCCTTGTCATCCATAGTTTCCAATCTATTTCATCATTATTATTCCACTATAACATACCAAGGATGTTGGTAGTTGGAAGAATAATCTAGCCAAAGCAAGGGGTGGCAGTACTCATCATTAATGGTAAAACATCTTTTATCATAAAAGATCAATCCTTGCACATTCATGGGGTGATCCCACAATATTGGTTTACAATTTTTGGCCAAACTAGACATTGAATTGAATTTTTTTAACTAAATCTTCAATTTCAAGCACTTATAGTGGCTAAACTGTGAGGAATTTGAAGATGATGCAAACTAATAATTTATGACATTTTGTCTCTAGATTCTAAATATATTTTTTTCAAAATTTTTGGAATCAAATTGCATTTCTTTTTCCATCTCCTTCAAAAACTAGTTTTTAATAGTAAACACCATTTTTAAAGAGTGGCATTACTGGCTAACACATAAATTTTTTTCTATGAAGGATAAAATTCTAATTTTTACAAATTTAGATTTATAACTATAATATCTAGTGTATGGAATTGGTTTCATAGTATTTCATTGAATATTTTTTTCTTAATTAAGTTTCAAATTCAAACTAGTTATAATTTAGACACGATTTACTTGCTAAAACATAACTTTTTTTGTATGTCTCAAAATTCAATTTTATTTTTTTTGTTGGATCAAGAACATCAATATCCAACACATAAATAGTTTTCATATTTTTTTGATAATCTTCTATTTTTCCACATGTGAAGAATATAGAGCTTGATTTTCGGTGAAAAACCTACATTCACAAGAAATAAAAATAAATATAATAATCAAATTAAATTTAGTTAAAATTATACATTGTGGGAAGTTTATAATAAGGACTACATATTTACAAAAATAAACTAAAAAAATAAATCATTTGATCCCCCAAAAGGTAAATCAAAAGCACGGTTTTTTATCAACATTTTGATAAGTGTAAAGGAGACTCTGTTATAGGTATGGTTTAAAACTAGAAGGGTTCTATCCAAGGGGGTTTGGTCTAACGTGGTTTGATCAAACAATATTCAATTGGAATCCTTTAAATGGAACTTTTCAAGGCTTAAATCATTATATTTTCTAAAAATATGTGATTTGAGAAAAAAATAGGATCTCCTAGAAAGTGTAAACCATTATTGTGGGATCACCCCATGGGAAGGGCCTCCAAATTCTTCCAACATCTTGAAGATTTCTAAGAAGATCCAATATTGGCCAAAGAGTCGACAACTTTATTACCTTCTCTAAAAATGTGAGTTTGTTTCATTAAAATTTAGTGAGAATGAACTAAATATCAACCATAATATCCCTAATATTCCATCCTTGAAAGCTTTTATTAGTGATGACATCAATCACAAATTTGGATTTCCTCTAAATATTTAGAGACTTTAACCCAATAGAGACAATAAATTTGAGCCCACTAAGCAATTCCCATGCCTTTGTTATCATTCAAAATTGAATCCCTATTCTACCAACATAACCAACAACCAATATTCCATCTAGATCTCTGATGATTCCACCAATGCTGGTAGGGATAGGATTTCACTTGGTAGCAACATCAAAATTGAGTTTGTGCCAACCATGTAAGGGAGGATTTCACTTTGTATTCAACTTAGCCAAAGGTTTTGAGTTATTAAAGGAATTGAGGTCCAAGGACCTATTCTAGGATTTATCCATAGTGATTTCAAGAGCACAGGGAGGCTTGCTTAGAGGTTTCTAAGCATAAAGGGATATGTTTTTAATGAGTAGGGGAAACGTACTAGTAGCCGCTAGGGCTAACTTCACACATTTGTGCAAAGTACAAAATAGGTTTGATTTCAATTTTTTTTTGGGCTTCTTCATAAGCAAGTTAGGACCTTAAAAAGAAAAAAATAGCTTTTGGGTATTTAAAACACACCTTGTAGAACCTGTAAAGAAAAAGGTGCTCAAAAAGGGTGTTTTAAAACCTCCATCCCCTACATCTTTACCACTTCACCAATACCTATTCATTAGAAAACCAATAAAAACCCACAAAAATTTAAGGTGTTTTCAATAGTTTTCAATGTGTTTTTTTTTTTGGTCAAATACACATTTAGTAGTGAACATATATTGTGTAATTTGTAAATTTTTATTGGCATAATTAAAAAAATGTAATGACTAGAATGTAAATGGTTATTGAGGGGTTAGGTGAACAAGGAGTAAACAACAATTGGATCATGGGCGGTTATTAAAGAACTCCATGGGGCTCTTTTCCATATTTTAGAAAATATTTTTGTTCCTTTCCTTCCATAAGAACTAGCAGATAAAGTGAGGAACCTATTGCCAAATTTCTTTGGGTAAAGGGTGATAATAGGGGAAAAGCCAGTTTTCCACAAAGATTTTGAGATCTCCATTCATGGTCCAATAGACCAAAAGGATTTTTAGGTTTGAATCCCAAACCTCAACAACAAAGGGACACTGGAGTAATAGGTGAGGAAATACTCTTTAGCAATCTCATAGAGTGTGATCCCACAATACCGGTTTACAATTTTAGTGAGGAAGGAAAATTACAAAAACACTCCTATGAATTTTTCCTTTTTCTTTCTAGGGGTTCGCATGAACTGGGGTGTTTGAATGGACCCAAAAGGGGTTCAAATGGACCCTGGTTCAAGCAGACCCTATTTAATGACGGGGGACCCTTTAGAATTTTTTTTAATGAAGACAATGGTAAATTGAATAAAAGGGGGGGTTGGCTCAAACCAGGGTTCATTCGAACCCTGGTTCTAGCAAACCTCCAAGGGGGATTTGCTCAAACTTGAGTTCATTTGAACCCCCTTTTTTTCCCCTTCTCCCCCTCTTGCACCAAATTTCTATAGAATTTTTCCCTTCGAAGCTTGGGTTAAGGATGAAAATAGAGGAGACTTCATAGACCCAACTAGATGATGGTAGTCCTTAGAATGAGCTATCCATCAAATATAATTTTAACATTTTTTGGTTTAATTATTTATTTTATTTTTTAGTTTGATTAAACATAGGTTTTTCACTGGAGAATCAATCTCTCTATTATGAACATGTCAAAAAATAGTAGATTATCAATTTTATTTTTTGAAAAATATCAATGCACTAGATATTGATGTCCTTGATCCAACAAAACAAAATAAAAATTGATACATACAAAAAAAGTTATGCTTTATCCAGTGAATCATGTCTAAATTGTAAAGAATTGACTTTGAAACTTAATTAAGAAAAAAATATTCATTGAAATGCTATGAAACCAATTCCATGCACTAGATATTGTAGTTACAAATATAAATTCAAAAAAATATAATTTTATCCTTCATAGAAAAAATGTTATGTGTTAGCTAGTGATGTCGCTCTTTAAAAATGGTGTTTACTATTAAAAACTAGTATTCAAAGGATATGGAAAATGAAGTGCAATCTAATTAAAAAAAAAAAGAAAAATATATATTAGAATCTATAGATAAAATACCAAAAAATCACTAGTTTGCATCATCTTCAAATTCCTCATGGTTTAGCCACTATAGGTGCCCGAAATTGAAGATGTAGTTAAAAAAATCCAGTTCAATGTCTAGCTTGGCCAAAAATTGTAAACTAGTATTGTGGGATCCCCCTAGAGCATAATTTGTTAGGGATTTGAAATCCCTTTCTCCTTATATTATCCTTGGTGAGAATCCTATTATGACTTATATTACACCAAAAGAAATTGATTTTTGGGTTAGAGATAAAACTTCCTGAAGTAATCTAGATTGGTGACATAACTCTAGAGAGTGTTGGAAACAAATCTCCAAATGCTTCCACTTTTGAGAGCCTTGTTGATTAGTCATATAGTCTACCACATTATTACCAAAATGAGTAGAAGTAGGGGCCACCAAAGTCTTGAAATTAGATTGATTAAGGGGTATTTCAAGTAGCCAAGGATCCTCCTAAAACTTAATTTTGTAGTCATTTACAAGTTTCCATCTCACATCAGACTATAGTAGTAGTTTGACCCTACAAATATTGTTCCAAATTAAGGACTTCCAAGGGTGGCCATAAAAAAGGAACCTAATTAGAGGGGTGCTATTTAGGTACTTAGCATTTAGTATAGAGCACCAATTTTTCCTATTTCTTAATGTCCCAACCAACCTTTACAAGAAGAGCTTTATTAGTGGTTTAGATTTTCCTTAAGCCAATACCACCACTTGATTTTGGGAGGTAGACCATATCCCAACTTAGAAAATAAAAATTCTTCTTTTCCTCTATACCAGACCAAAGAAAATTCCTTTGGATTATTTCCTATTTCTCAGAAATATATCTAGGGATTTAAAAAATGGATAGGAAATACACCGAGATCCCTTGAAGAGCAACAACCAAGAGTTGCAACTTACTATCATGACTCAGTATGGAACCTTTCCACCTATCCAATTTCATCTACATTCTTTCCAAGATCGAGTTCCAAAAGTTAGGAGTGACTTCCTTAAATATAAGAGGAAGCCAAAGATAAAAATAAAGAAGAGTAGTACTCTTACAACCTAGGATAGTAGTCACCTTATCTTGAAGGGTTTGTGAGTTGTTGAAGAAGGAAATCATGCTTTTTTTATAGTTAATGTATTGACCAGAGTTGAAAGCATAATTTTTGATACAACACATCCATTTCTTATCTTCCATAATTGAGGCTTTCCCAAAGAGGATGGTGTCATCCACAAATTTTTAAATAGCTAAAGGGTCCAAGGAGGTAGTAGGTTTGAGCCCCTTGATGGTACCATCATTTATCATTTGAGAAATATTGTGGCTTAAGACATCAACAACCATAATGAAAAGATAAGGAGAAAGGAGTCTCCTTGTCTAATCCCTTTACCAACCTTGAAAAATCTATGGGGAACCCCATTATCCAAAAGAAAATACTTGACAGTAGAAATACATTCATAAATGAGATTAACAACCAACTAATTGAACCCAAATCTAGCAAAAACTTTGAGAAGAAAAATCCATAGGACCTTATCATAGGTTTTAAAGATATGTCAAGTTTAAAATACATACTTGCACTATTGCATATGTCCATAGAGTGAATAATTTCATGAGTGGAAATTGCAACATCCATAATATGGCAACCATGGAAAAATCCTTTTTGACAAGGGATAATAATCTTCTCAAGGAGAGGTTTTAGCTGATTGACAAGGATTCTGAGAAGATTTCATAGATAGTTTTACACAAGTTGATAGCTTAAAGTCAACCATGGTTTGAGAGTCATCATTTTGGGAATCCTTGGAAGAAGGTAGGAGGGAATCCATTGGGCCCCAAGGATTTGAAAGCCCCCATAATAAAAAATATCACCCTGACTTCCTCAAGAGTGAAAACCATAGGAATAGTAGCATTGTCCAATTTGGTTATGATAAGGGGAATGTTGTATAGTAATTGGTTGTCCAAGGAAGATTTGGGAATTACGACAGGTTTAGAGAAAGAATTATGAAATTTTTTAGAGGCCAACATCCCAATCTAGGAAACAGTAGTGGTTTCCACCCCATGTTCATCCTTAAGCTTCTTTATTTGATTCATTTTCCTATGCTTGAGAGAAGATATGTGGAAGGAGGAGTTACAATCCCCTTCTTTTAGCCATTATATTCTGGACTTTTATTTCTAGAATAGTTCTCTTTTTAGAACTTTGTCCCAATCAGTACGATAATCCTACTCAGCTCGATAGGTATGTTCACACAAATCCCCATCTCCATTGGAGTTTGGATATCTTTTAGTTTAGCTGTCAGATCTCTTTTTTAGAGAAAAAATCCTTGAAATCCCACTTTTTTCCAACCTTTCACCATGTTTTTAATATGCTTGAGTTTTTGAAAAACCCTAAACATGGGAGAGCCATGAATAGGAACATTCCACCAATCAACAACTTTATTTTTGAAATCTAGGTGGGAGCTCTACATGATCTCATACCATAATGGTTATGGACCAATAGTAGAGTGATCATCTAGTAAATGGAGGAGAGGGTTATGATCAAACAAAATTCAAGGGAGATACTACAAATTAGAGCTATGGAGGGTGACCTAGCTAGGTGAAACAAGAACTATTCCAACCTAACCTATATTAGATTTTCCCCCAATATCCTATTGGTCCAAGTGTAGGCTTGGCCTTGCAAATCTATATCAATAAGCCCAATAATACTCAAAAAATCTATCATGTCTACCATACTATTAGTGTAATCCATTAGTCCCATGCACTTCTCAGAGGGGTAGAAGGGGGAGTTGAAGTTTCCAACAAGTAACCAACAAGCCTCTTTATTACCCAAAATCCAATCAGTAAGTTCAAGCCATAGGTTTTTCCCAGTATTCCTCATATTGGGGGCATAGATATTGATAAGGATCCAAGAAACCCTAGTGTGGGAAAGATGAAACCTCAAGCTATTCTTGGATTGGAATACTTCATAACCACTTAATTTGTTCAAGTCCCACATAATAACAAGCCCCTTGATGCCTTGTCAACATCACTAAAGGTAAAGTGGGCACTGGGCTAAATATTCATAGAAATTTATTCATTTTTTCTTTTCACCTCTTGCAATAAAAGAATATCAATCTTATGCTCCCAAATATAGATTTTTAGTGCATGCTTTTTATGAGGACTGTTGAGCCTTGTTACATTCTAGGAAAGAAACTTCATTTAGAAGTACTTTTTGAGGATGCATCCAATGTCCTCTATTTTACAATATTTATTTCCTTTATTGTTTCTTTGTTCGTAGTCTATCTTTGGGGAGGTCTATCAGCCTTGGTTTCAACCCCCACATCTTCCTTCTTTTGTTTGTCTTTTTTCTTTATGGTTAACTAGTCATCTGCATCATTATTTTGGTGATTAGATTGAGAGTCACCTATTGTTCCTATGAGCATGGTAGGGATGATAGAGGATTCACCACCTAAAATAAGGTTATGTATTTCACCTTCTTCTAGATCCTTAGTCTATCCTTGGGAAACCAAAATATCTGTTGAATCAAGGGTGGGCTAAAGAACATCCAAATTGGCCAGGGGAATAGGGGCACTGGGTGGTCTTTTCAAGGGAATATTGTTCAAGGGTCATCAAAAGGTATAGAAGGAGAAGTCATATCCAGACCAGAACCATCCACAAGCTTAGCTTTGGAAGGGGATTCAAGGATATTTAAAATATCCATTTTGAAAGGGTAGTTGGAAGTGATATCTTCATTAAGAGTAACAACAACATTGGGTTTTTGATGGATTTTCATTGAGGACTTGTAGTTAGTAATGAGGTGGCCTAGTTTGGAACATTTTTGACAGTAAATAACAATATTTTCATAGCACACTTGTTGTGACCAAGCTCCAAACTTAGATATCGTCACAAAGTTGGGTAGTGTTTTATTAATGTCAATGTTGACACAAAAGTGAGGGAAAACTAACTTGGACCTTATTCTTGTGATGATATTGGAAGTGATGAACCCAATTGAATTGCCAATACATTGGAACAATGACTCATCCTAATATTCCAATGAAAAACTTGGTAGCCAAACCCAAATAGGTGCAAATTTGTTGAGGTTAATGGTAGGGTTGAATCCAGGCTTCCAATAGTAGAGAGAAAAGCTATACTTACCATACACCCATGGACCCAAAGAAAGAATCAAAAGAAAATCCCTAGGTGTAGTAAATTTGAAGATAAATAATCCTCTAGGCATAGCAAAAACTTCTACATTTCCTTTCAAATGCCATTTAGCAGTTGTCCATTGGTAAGCCATATCAATGGTTGGCCTAAATAAGAAAAAATTTCCCACCACAAATTTCTCCATTGTCAAAAATATTCTATCAGTGAAGAAATCAGGAAGAGAGATTTTGGTACTGAAAACACAATCCACAACTTCAGATTGGGAAAGCATACAATCCACAAAAGGACTTTGGGGAGTGTTAAGAAGCACACTCTTCCAACCCTTGGGCCCCAGACTGGTAGAAATCATGGGTTCCGCAATAGTCTCCTCAAAAGGAGGGGGGGCCTCAGGAAGGCTGAGACTTGCATGTGTAGAAAGTTGAGAAGAGTCAGGAGGGGACAAGAGAGGACGACAATAGGGGTACTCCCAAGGGAACATCCACCATGCACGTAGGGAGTTAAAATTTCAAAGCAGGATGGCAGACTGGGAATTTTGTTTACCTAGGCTAACTATTAAGGTAGTTGATGTGTGTGTTCTATTTATATTAGTTATGTGTGTGTGTTCTATTTTTATTAGTTTTATTTAAATCATAGTTAGAAATACATCTTTAAATGACATTTCAAAGTAATTAGAAAAGTACACCATTCCATATGGTGGTGGCTCTAATGAAGCATTTTAAGGCTTATATATTATATTTTGAATATATTGAAGAGCTCCATTTCCAAGAACTAATCCTATCCATATATTAAAGATTAACATTACCCTACATCCTTGGTTATCAATAATTTGACACCAAGTTCACCATTCTAACCTCTTGATAGATTTAGTTCTTCCTTTTTTAGTTTTAATAGTATGGGATATCAATCTTTTTCATGGATAATATAGACACTTAAAATATACTTCCACATTTTAACAAAACATCTCCATATATTTGACCACCATTATTAATCACACATCAATTCTTCACTAATTAATTAAATAAATTAATAATTTGGGTTATTCTTTTTCTGGTTGTTAGTTAAATAAATCATATTCATTTATTTATTTAGACTAACTCCACTTAATTAATTAATTAATTAAATTATATTTATTTAATTAATTACACTAACCTTCTTCCATCACTAGTTGATTAAATAAATGTTTATTTAATTAATTAGAATAATCCATATTCCCCCTTTTCATTTCATATAAAAGTAAATAAAAATTCATCTACGCCTCACCACAAGAGTTAAAAAATAAACCTTTTGCATCTTGATCCATCATTAAATATAAATTAATCTTGGCCATCCATCACATGATTCAATCCCCCTCATCCACTTTCACTCACCCCAAGGTTCCACTTGTGTGCATCCCATCTCTAAATGCAGATCAAAGTAATCGTGACCCTCCATAAAGTTGATATAATCATATCCCTCTACTTGTATCAATCCTAGAGCTTTCCCTACAAGATAACATAGATTATCCATCTAATCCAAGATCTAATCTCAACCATCCATATCCTTATTTAAAAATATATATAAGCCTACCTCTCTAAGAATATTTCACCATATATATAGAAGTTCAAGTACATGTAAAACTATGGAATCTTCTTCAAGAGCAACCAAAATTCCATCCAAAATCTATATCTCATCTTGAGCATATCCAAATAATCAAGGCTTGGGAGGAGTGAGATAATTTCTTTTTATTTTGTTGTTTATTCTCTTTTGGCTCAATTTAATCTAAAATTGGAGTTTTCTTGCACACATTTTTCACTTTTTCATGCTAGATTTTACCTCTCACATTTTGACACACCTAGTGGGATAACTTTCCAAAGTGAATGTTTACTTTTGTAGTACATTTCAACATGTTTTTCCAATTCTTTGTGTTATAGAACATTTCCCCCTTAGTTGAGTTATTTTTCTATATAATAGATTCACAAAAATTATGTAATTATTAATGTTTTGTTATCAATATTATATATTTAAGGAATACATGTTTCTACTCTAGTTCAAGGAATTTCAACTTTAACTTTAATTTTTTGGGTGTACACAAATATGGGGGACCAAAAATTGGCCACAATCACTTTTTGGTCCATACAAATAAAAACACGAGTGTGTAATATAATATGCTTGCATCATGGCTTAATAGTGACTAAGCCTATGTTAGTCACTACCAAGCCATAATGTGAGTGCATTATTTGAATATTAAAATAGAAACGAGGAGAGGCTAAAATAATTTGAGCCCAACCCCATTTCTTGTAATCCCTAATGCAAGTGAGGAAAAGTGTTCAAGCATGTTTGTGAGTAAATACAAAAATATGGGGAAGCAAAAAGTGACCACACCACTTTTTGGTCCCATACAAGATATAATGTGATTATATTTAACATGCTTGTGTTATGGCTTGGTAGTGACCATGTATAGGATTGAGCACTACTGAGCTATAACATGCTTTCATTTCAAGAAGAAAAATTAACTCTCTTTCTTTTCCCTCTCTCTACCTCCTTATATAGCTTACACTCCCCCTTTTCATAAAACTATAAACATGAATAAACATTTAAGTATAAGTGGCATTTATATATGGACATTTATTTTCTTATGCTTTAAGTTATATTTCATATACATATAGTTTTTAGATGCTTGAGAATGGTTTTAGATCTCTAGGAGTTATAATGTAGATTCTAGGCTTTGAAACATCTTATAACTTCTCATACAGTCAAATTTTAGTAATGAATAAACCCCTATCATCTTGAAATTGTTTAAGGGTAACTTTGTAACTATTCAAAATTATTGTCAAGCCTCTCCTTAGATGTCTCTATATATCTCTCCCTCTCAATGTCTCTCTCTCTCTCCCCCCTATCCCTATAGTTATCTCTCTACATTTCTCTCTCACTCTCTCCATCTCACTATATCTTTCCATTTATATCTCTCTTTATCTCTACCTCTCACTCATCCTCTGTATCTCTCTATCTCCTCCATATCACTAAATCTCTCTATTCCTACCTTCCTATAAATTTATCTTTATATCTCTCTTTACCTTTCTTTATCTATATATCTATTTCTATCTCTCCCTCTATCTTTGTATCTATCTCTAAATATGTCTTTGTCTTTCTATTCATCCCTCTTTTCCCCTCTCTTTGTCTCCCTCTCTCTCCCCCCTTAGATATTTATATCTACATCTCCATGTTCCTCTCTATATCAATCCCCTATCTCTATCTCTCCATATTTATCCTTCTATCTCTCCCTTACTTTATCTATATCTCCTTATTTATCCATCTATATTTACCCCTATATCTCTCCATATCTCTATCTTTATCTTTCTATCTATCCCTTTCACATTCTCTCCCTCTTTATATATTTCTCTTTCATCTATCTATACCCCTCTATCCTATAACTCTCTCTCTTTATCCCCCCTCTCCATCTCTATCTCTTACTTTCTTTTCCTCTCTATCTCTCTCTTAGTTGCTAATGGAGCCTCCTTTTCTTTATTTAGAGTTTTTTTTTTTAGTTATGTTTGGATCTTCATTCATGATGGGGGCATATGGGGATATTTACCCTCCCACTTATATCACTAGGGGAGATAAATAGAGAGGAGAGGATAATTCAAGAGAGAGGGACAAAGGGAGGGAGGGATAGAGAGGTAGGTAGAGAGAGGGAGAGTGGAGAGGGATATATATATATATAGAGCAAGAGAGAGAGAGAGAGCTTGATAAAGATATAGAGATAGGGAGGAAAAAATTGGACTGAGAGGTAGGTAGATAAAGAGGAAGATGAGATAGGATGAGATAGAGAGAGATATCTATAGGGAGAGGGAGAGAGAGATAGAGAGTGAGGTGAAATAGAAAGAAGTAGGAGGGAGATATGAGGGAGATATATAGAGGGATATGGGAGAGAGAGATAGAGAGCAGAGGGAGAGATATAGATAGATATATGGAGGGATAGAGAGATAGAGGATGGAGTGAGAGGTAGATAGAGAGAGGGAGAGGGAGTGGGATAGATATATAGGTATAGAGAGAGAGATGTGAATAGATAAAGTAGAGAGGAAAGGAGGGAGGGAGATAGGTCAAGAGAGAGATGTAGAAACATATTGAGAGGTAAGGTGATATAGATAAAAGTAGAGAGATAGGTATGGATGCAATGAGAGGTGGGTAGAGAGAGAGGGAGATGAGAGAAGGAGATATATAGAGAGATATATAGATGGAAAGGGAGAGAGAGGAGTTATAAATATATATATCTAGAGGGATAGGGAGAGAGAGGTGAAATAGAGAGAAGTAGAGAGGGAAGAAGGGATGAAGAGAGATGGAGTGATAAGTAGGTAGAGAGAGGGAGAGGGAGAGATATAGAGATATATCTAGATAGAGATAGAGAGGGTGATATGTAGAGAGATATCTAGAGGGATAAAGAGAGAGAGGTAAGATAGATAAAGAGATAATTTAGGGGATAGGGAGAGAGAGAGAGAGAGGTGAGATATATAGAGAGAGGGGGGAGAGATGTAGATATATCTAGAGAGAGAGAGAGAGAGAGAGAGAGAGAGAGAGAGAGAGATAGGGAGGGAAGGAGTGAAATAGAGAGATATAGAGAAAGAGGGAGAGGTGGGTAGAGAGAGGGAGAGGGATAAATATAGAGATACCTAAGGAGATGCTTTTCAATAATTACAAAAATTACCCTTAGAGAATTGTAAGAAGATAGGAGCTTGTTGATTACTAAAATTTGACTATCTAAAACATTATAAGATCTTGAAAAACCTAAAATCTGCATTATAATTCCTAGAGATTCAAAATTATTCTCAAACATCTTGAAACTATATACATGAAATATAACTTAAAGTATAAGAAAATAAATATATTACACTTAATTTTTTTATTTTATGTATATAGTCTAAGGAAGAGGGAGAGTGCGAGATATATAAGGAGGTAGAGATATTTGAAGAGAAAGATAGTTTTTCTTCTTAGATATGAGTGTTATCGTGTGCTTGTATTATAACACTCTCACATTATTTAACACACTTATGCTATAATACACTCGTATTATATAATTTTATCATGTTAGTGTGAGTGATGTTAGTACAAGTGTATTATAACACAAGCGTGTTATGATACACATGCACCATATAATGCATTCATGTTATAACATGAGTGAGCTATAATGCACTCACATTGTTATTTTCTTTGGGTATTTCCAACCTTTAGGGTTAGATTTTCCTTAGGCATCCAACATAAAGGTTGGAATTACATGTCAATTCCCATAAATGCATTTTTTGAAAACTCTAAAAAATTGACACAATTTTGAGTGTACTTTCCATCAAGTAAATGAATATCTTTCAATGTCAAGTTAAAAAATAACATAGCAAGTTATGCTCTCCATTAGCTTTCTAACCATGCATGTTTTTCTACATTTCAATTATGTTGAGGTTTTGATCTTTAATTTCTTTTGCTAGTGTATCAAATTTTTGTCAAAAACCTACGTATGGTATTTTTGGATTCCTTTTTACCTATTTATCAAAATTTGAAAAAAAAATACATTTTTAGAAACTAGACTTTATTCTATACACAAGTAAAAATATGATGTTTTAGTAGTTTTCAAAAAAATTAGGGTAATGTTTTTCTAGGATGTGTCTACTTTAAAAATTAGTAAAAAATAATATATTCATCAAAAAAATAATAGAAAAATTGGGCATAAACTACATGGTGTTAGCTAATTTCTCACTAAAGTGATTTTTGAAATGCAAAAAAATTAATATTTTAGAGGCAACACATGAGACACTATGTTATGTTTATTTGATAGAAACAAGATAAATTCGTGTGTCACCCCTTTTTGAACCCCTTAATCTCCAACATTAAAAAAAAAAGTAGCTTAGATAGTAGATTCAAAGAACTATAACTTTTGTTCCTTTTGCATATTCAAATTTTGTGTAACTATCTTCAACTTCTCATCCAAGATTAGTCTTTCTTGATTTAAAAAAAAAAGTGGCCACCTAAGACACCCATTTAGTCCCCCATTCTCATGCACATATCCTTGCAATTAAATAGAGTAGATGCAAGCTATGAAAATGTTTCCATGGAATGAATGAGGTCGAGAAGATAATATTTTAATTATTTAATGATTTTTTTTCAGATTATAAGAATCATTTGAGTATCTATCCCCCTATAAATTGTAGTGCACATGGTAAAAAAAATTCATGTTATCAATGGAACTAGTGCGACATGCCCTTCAGTACCACGTGGATGATGGAATTATTTAATGATTTAATATTAGTATAAAAAATTATATTTTTTTATTCTTTTTTTTTAATTTTAGAAATAGAAAATCCCTCAAGACCCCCAAACACTAACTCCTCAAAATGTATGGAGGGAATTCCTATAGAAAAGAAATAAAATCCTAACCCTCATGAAAATCTTCCATCTATCCCTATAATTCCTTATCACACACTGTAAGTAAATTTATTAGGTCAAATTGAATTAAAAAAAATCCAAAAATTTATTGATATATTGAAAAATCCTAATGCAACTACTCCAAATTAGAGAACCCTCACGTCATTGTTGGAATCTATTATTTCTCATATAGATTCCATTAGTGGGAAATTAAACATAGGGAGAATGCATCATAATTATACTCTCCAAAATTATTGTATAAATAAGTAAAGAGAAATAACTTTAAATTCTAATTTGTGTGCATTATTTATTGATTTGAGAACAAATGCACCCTTGTGTGGAAGTTACAAGAGATTCCCTACTTATTGGTTTCAATACCATGGAATGAGGAAATTTTTTGGGATAGGTGGTGGATGGATTTTTACCATCTCCCATGCAACAATAATTAGGTCCCATAATATTCTCTTGAAATTCTATTGTGAGTTATCCTCAATGAGATCTTAATTTTTTTTAGATACAAGATTTATATGGAAGAGGAAAAGGATCTACATAGGATAGGGAAGAGGAATTCTATGCCTAGGAGCATTTACTGAGATCCCTAAGTAGACCAAAAATTCAACATGTGAAAATCCCTTCCATTGTAAATGAGAGTGTTTAAAGGTGGATACTCTATAGGAAATCATTTCCCTAACACAAATATTAATACAAAATAGTAGGCCATTTTCACAAGATTTTGAATGTGAGACTTCTATAAATTAGCACTCACCTCATCTTTGTTGCAATTGTGGATCTATCTATGACTATGGGTAAAAGGATGCTAAGGACACACACACACTATAGATGACATTGCAAATTTTTAAGAGTATGGTATAAAATACCATGAGAAGGATACATTAATATTATAGATAATATCATGCTGATAGATGAGTTTCTTGATAGCACCTTTTATATTGATCAATAGGTAATTTTTAATACAATTATATAATTTATTATATTTTATTTTGAGTATAGGATTAAATATTATAATCTATTATGAATGCAAATTTCATGCTCAAATTTTACATGTGGACATGAAACATGAACTAAATATTTTCTTTTCATAATTATACTAACCAACAATGTCTACCATGCTCAACATGGTAGAGTAATGAGCACGTGTTGAAATTGCACATGTAATGTCATCATAGGAACACCACCTAAGGGTGAGGGAAGGAAAATATAATGTGAACAGGTGTTACAAAATCCCATTTCACATACCCTACAATGATGGTCAACCAAATTGGGGCTTGGTGTCTCAATATGAGGCACCATCAAGGGAGGACCTCCGTAAGGTACTATCTTCCTCTAGGCTCCTAATTGAAAGTGATATGGTCATTACCATCAAGGAATATCATAATGCCTAAATCAACTATCCCTCACTAAATTAAATTTAAATTAAGTATAATAATATTTAACTAAACTAACTAGAATTCAACATACATTATTTGAAATGATAAACTAAAGGAGCCATCATTTGATTCACAATAATTTTGTAACATTTAACTAGATAAAACAACATTCAACTTATATTGATTTCTCTTCAATTTAATCTACAACTAGAAAATAATTGCAATAACACACTATACAACCCCTTTAATTTAAATAAGACACAAACTTATGTTTTACCTTTCTAAAATATTTAAATAAACTAAATTGGAATAGAAATAAATATAAATTTCATCAAATCCCTATTCATTTAAATTTCTCTTAAATGATCAATTTTTAAAATTAATTTAAATAACATTATAAAAAATCCAAGTTCTTGAATAAATAAACATTCAACGATAATAATGAAACTGCCTCACCAATTAATAAATTATTACAAATAATCATATAGCCTTAGATTTCTTCAATTCTGATAATAATTTACCCATTTTTCTAAATTTGCATGATAATGAAGAAAAATAAAAGATTAAATCTAATTAGAAAAGATAATTATTTTTCCAAACATGCTTAGTGATCTAATAATTAGGGAAACACCATTAGCCTTAATCTCATATTTATAAACACCTTTCCTTCTTCATTCCTCACTCTAAGGATTTTGCAGAGGAAGTGCAAGAAAAAGGGAGAGAGGGAAAATTATCATCTCATTGATAATATAATATATTTTATTTTCATTTATTTTATTTTTGTTTAAACTTATTTATTTATACAATTTATTTGATTTCCTATTCTAGTAAGGAATTCTATAATAACTTATATACATATATATATTGAAATTTTAAAATAATCTTGCTTTTTTTTCTCTTTTTGTTTGAAATAAAATATATACATTTAATATATATTTATATATGAATACATATATTTTAATAATCTAGCTATTTAATTGATCGAGTGTAACATTTTGTGTAGGTTAAAAATAACAATATATTTATAAACAAATATAAAAGTCACTCATGTAGGTTGGAATGATATTAGAGATAAAGCCAACCATGAAGTGTTTGTTGCTTACAACCAAGCACATGGTTTTAATTCCATGCCTTTTTTGTTAAATACGTTTTGCACACAATGGGGTAGATGGTCCCTTGAGGGAGGCCACACCCCACTATTGGAGTCACGACTCCCATATTAGGGTTACGCCCCACTATTAGAGGCATGATTCCCACATAGGAGTCATGGCCCTAATTGGGGGATATGGGAGTGGAGCCTTTGCACCACATAGGTTTATGGGCCTATGGGGAGTGGGTGCAATATTTGTTATTAAATAAACCCAAGATATAATGAAATATTAAGAAATCGTGATAGAAAAACAATATACTAGAATAAATTGTATTCTATAGAGCAAATGAGAGTATGTGTAAAATATATAAAGAGTCATTACTTTATATAGAGAAAAGAAATGCATGAGGTGACCCAAGATCTCACATAAAGCATGGAGTTAAATTGAAGTTATCCTATGCAATAAAGTAGAAAAGCTTATCTAAGAAGGAAAACTTATCTAAGAAATATTATCCAATAATGTAGTAAAGCTTATTCAAATCTAAAGAAAATAAAGTAAATAGCTAATTATATAATTACTTAAATAAATAAATGCAACTAGATAAAAATGTATTAACTAAGCTTAAGTGAATGTAAAAAATATTTTCTTACACTAAAACCATCTTAAGTGTAACTTAGGAGAAAATCCTATAGAAGCTACAAAGATGGGTCTTGGTAACAAAACCTGATTAGGTACCCAATTACAAACATAAGAGAGGAGAAAAACCATTGGGAACAAAAATCCTAATAAATTATTTCAAAACCATAAATATAATCTACAACCACCAATGAAGAGCTACTGATAAATCCCACACTACAACATGATTAGGATTAGAGTCAAAGAAACCACTCCACAAGTATCACTGAGATACTCTTGAATGGTTGAAATTATAGATTGATACAAATTTTGCACTACTCAACTAGATTGGGTTAAATATATAGGTACCTAGTCTCTAGATATAAAAGTTCATCTAAATACATGAATTTTCTTTGTAGAGATGTTCTTCGAAGTGGATAAAAATTAAGATACCCTCTGAAATTTCCCTTTATTTAGTAACTTTGTCATGCAGTGCTTTATTTTCACTAACAAGAACCACAAAAATGAAAGAAAGAAAGATAAGACATGCAAAAAACAATGAGACAATGCAAACAAAAAGAATGCTAAAAAATATTGGCATGCAAAGATTGTTCACATCTCTCTCCATAAGTTCCTTCACAAAAAATTACCTTCAAAAAATTAGAACTTTATAAGTAGCACTTTTAAAATGCAATGATTACTTCGAGAGTATAGTTTAGAACACCAAATGTATCCCTCTTATACAAAGATCACCAAATTTTATAGTTATGCCAAATTATAAGCCAAAGTACAAAAATATAGATGTTTGAATTTTTTTACTTTTGGTACAAAATATAGAAAATCTACATTAATGATTATGTAGAGAACTGCAATACCTTCCATAACCTATTATAATTAAAAAAATAGATCTTGTGGGTGCAAGTTATGGCTCGGTGATAAAAAAAGAGGAATATTTGGCTTTAACTGGAAAAAATAGGTAGTAAATAGGAAAACCTATACATTTTTTCTCTACCATAGTGAAGTTCTCTAAATCATATTTCCAATGCCTATTCAAACATGAAGTCTAATATTCTAGTGAAAATATATGGCCACTAGAAAAAATTTCTTTGTTAGGCATGCATGTGTTGACATCAGCATGATGTTTGTTAGCACTCAAAAATGTAGGTTTGAACCACGAGAGGTTGCCAGGCTCTCACAATGTTTCAGGGTAACAGACAAGGCCAAAAGAATTGAACCTTCTACTCTTCAAGTACTGCTAGACCTAGGTGGGTGTACCTATTTGAATAAAGTAGACTTGACTTTTGTTTATTTCCTAAAGTAATTTACCCACACTAGAAAATGGGAGTGGATAAATGAGTTTTATTCTAGTGCAAATTTTATAAGCAATATCAAGGCTAAAATCTAATGTGTTCATATGAAAAAATGAATGAAACTTAAAGAATGGAATGGTAGAGACTAGTGCCTTATTGAGTGTGCGGAGTCAAATGAAAATATTAAATGAATAACTTCTTTCTAGCAGATACTCAAACTGTTTGGCATATAGGTTTAAGTTTATAACTTGTATAAACATGCAGGAATGTGATTACCAAGTTCTTCTTAATGATCCAAATGAGATTCCCTAATTACTATGATTGACTAAAATGATTTAATCTTTCCTTGAAAGAACCAATTAATCAAACCATACAGATACAACAAGTGTGCACTGATAAACTGAAAAATATCCATGATATATCAGTTTAAATAATTAGAAAACATCAACCTTGGAGAAAACTTCAACAATAATTTCAATTAACACAACAAACAATTGATACTAGAAAAATTCCACCAAATCAACTAACTTCCATTGATATTTCCAATGTTTCAAACATGTATCATAGTCTCAGAGAAAAATAATGTGATCTACTATGTATTTCCTACTCACTTTTTGTCTCTCTTTATTCACTGTAAAAAATGGGTATTTATATATCAACATCATGAAAAGTCGTGTCCCTTCGTATTCAAATTCTGGGCAATCCTTATTTGGGCTTTCATAAATGTTCACTAGACACCCACTAAGACATCATGTAGTTCCGCCGACACCTTGAGTCTCTTTGACTACCACATATCACATATCACTATGTTGTCCTCCAGTCTTACCGATGTTTTGGGTCTCCCCGACTGCTATTCCTTCAGTCTTGAAAATGTTGCTGTGACTCTCAGTGATGAAAACTTATCGTTGTGACTTTGGGGGTCGGTAGGACATTCCTCCAAATACTTTTATCTCACTGATGATATTCCCTTCATTCTATTTTCTTTGTCAATTCTGATCGCTGAAACAAAATTTTTCTCTTACCGATAAAGCTATATTCAGTATGACCTCCATATCTCTCGCTGAAGAAGCTTGTCTCGCTGATGATCAATCTTTCCACATGTATCACCAAGTCTTTACCAATATAACACTTTCATTGTGACATAGAAGGTCAGTGGGATGTTCCTCAGCTTACTTCGTGTCTTGCCGATGATCAAATCATATCGCCAAGGCTTTACAAGTACAATCTGGTCAATGTGACATAGGGGGTTCATAGGACTCCATGAGCTCATCTCGATGACATCAACAAAACCCACTCTTGCTTTATCGGTAAGACAAATGAATGCTCCGGGACATCACATTGACGACTTAAGTCTAGGTGACATACCTCTTTTGTGCTTCATCAGTAAGACACACATGTGCTCGCTATGACTTATACTGATGACCACTGTCTTGCTGATAGGATCTTTTAGTCACTGAGATTGCGAACTGTGTTTGCCCAATGTGTATTACCAAATAAAATTTTATCGGTAAGACAATCCTGATCTCTTACCAATAGACTGCAAAAAGACATATGTTAGTATAAAATGCTTTATGGATCGGGGATACCTGCAAAATGTTACACCGATATGGTTTATACATTGAAATGCTCAAGGACAGGTGAATTTTATGGGACCAAATGATAAAATATGGGAAAATTTGTTATGCAAAGCGGATTCATGTGCTTATGGTATGGACTTCTTAGGAAACTTATGGATATAGATAGCCATAAAAATTTCAAAATTTTACAGTTCTAACAATGTCATCCAACAAAAAAATCAACCAAGGTCAAAGTTTTCAAAAATTGACAAATTTTATAAGAAAATAGGGGTTTTTAGGCCTTTCAGATGCAATTGTCCAGTCTATTTTTCCTCAAAATGCTCCAATTTTCATTAGCATGTTGAGATGCTCATAAAATATTCTTGATTCGTGCCTTAGTCAATCTAGCCTCTGGTGTCTAATTTTGGTGAAACAAGAGGCCGCTCTGACTTTCTTGGATGATCTAAATGTGATGGTGAATCCAAATTTGATCCAAGAGGTTGAAAACATACATGCAACACACATGCAAATAAAAAGGAAAATGTTAAACTCCCAAAATCTAGTATTTTTTCATAACTTTTTTATTCTCCATATTATCCAAGGATGCAAGAGAAGAGCATTGTCTTTTTCTCCAAAAGAATAATAGATTTACACTTAATATTTCTAAAAAGCAATCCTATCAATCATGCATGTTTTGATACCATGTGAGATTTTCTATTAAATAAACCCAAGATACAATGAAAGATTAAGAAGCATGAAAGAAAAATAATATTCTAGAATAAACTTTATTCTATATAGCGAATGAGAGTACTTGTCAAATATACAAAGAGTCATTGCTTTATATAGAGCAAGGAAATGCAAGAGGTAACCCAAGATCCCATATAAAGTATGGGTTCAATTGGAGTTAGCCTATGGAATAAAGAAATAAAAATTATCTAAGAAGGAAAGATTATCTAAGAAATCTCATCCAATAAAGTAGGGAAGCTTATCTAAGAAGGAAATATTATCCAAATCTAAAGCAAATAAAGTAAATATCTAATAAAATAATTACTTAAATAAATAAATGCAACTAGATTAAACATACTAAGTAAGCTTTAAGTGAGTATAAAAAAGGAATCTCTTACAATAATAGTGGGGTTCCCTCTCCCTCATGGCCACAACCATAGCAGCCAAGCCTTTGACCTTATCACAATATATATAGTAAAAATATCCATATCTATTTTTTCTTTAGAAAAAATATGCATTTTAATGCTCGACATAAGAGGCATACATGTAAGACAATGCATATATATATGAGTTTATATATTTATATAATAACTTATTATGAAATAATGGATAATTAATTCAAATTAACTTAAATTACTCTTTCAAAAAATGCATCAAAATAAGGTAGAGAATCCACTTTTTTGTTAAATTATAAACACGATTCATAAGTAAGATATAATCATAATATACTTGTTGAAATTTCATGCCTTCTTCTATGGCCCATTAGTAAAAATTTGATTTGAGAGATCTTATATGGGCCATCTTGCATGAACTATGCCTTAAGAAACCCCAAAAGGCTAAGTGTTAGAATTTTTGGGATTTTGGGCTTTTGGTTGTCTACATAATTGCATACCATCTTTATCGTTCTTGAGTTCCTATTGTTGATGCCAAAAAATGACAAGGTAACAACCTTATGGGAAACTCAGTTAATGGGGAACCAATTGCGCTAAACTGAGTGACCTCTAGGTTTTTAAAGAAGTTGAATTCTTCTATATTTGGGATTTTGGAATGGGAAAAGGAAGCAAATATAAAAAATAAAGATCTAAATAAGGCAATGCGCCAAGCTGTAGATGCAAGCATAGTAAATCTATCTTTTGGATGCGATTTAAGGGACCGTTCAACAATTTGATAAGTCTTAGAATAACAAAAATCAAAGATGAAAACCTGAATAATTTATCCAATACATAAAATAACTCCCATAAACATTTACTAAAAACAAGAGTCAAATACATGGTCTAAATCAGCAAACTTGTATTAAAATCATAGAAGTTCTACAAATAAATAACTCAGTACAGTAATGGTATAGTATAATGTTTTGTCAAATAGCTTAAGAAAATAGAAAGGTTGAACAATGACACAGTCTATGAGTCTTATACAATCATCTAAAAAAAGTATTACAAAAGGCCTAACTTGTCTTTTACAATTTTTTTTAATCTTTTAAACTCATTTTTAGAAGTAAGAAGTAGTATATATAGAAAAAAAACCCACTGCCTAGTGAGCTAGTAATAGAAAAGATTCCCTTATCAAGAGAAATGATGCCCAAAGGAATGATTTCCTTAGGCTGTTGCACCAAAAAAGATTCAAGCCATGGAATGTGGTCGCCTTTGAACCAGATACATCCCCTCCAAATGATGACGGTGGTTCTAGCAGAACCTCATGCAAATATGCATCGCTTACCCACAAAGGTAGTTAGGACACATGGCAATATGGTGGGGATTGTTGCTTGTTCCTTCCTCTTAATGAAATCCCCACAAAGGAGATACATGGCAATGGGTTGGGGCCAATGGTTCATTCCTCCCTCCATGAGATGAAAAACCACATGGGGAAGACACATGAAGAAGTCCATGCTATCGGTACTAACTGTGGGGTTCACCAAAAAGTGTACACGGATCGATGTTGCGTGGTGCATGGATGAGGCTCATTGGGGAAGTGGAAGGAAGGAGCATTCAAACTCCTATACTTATGACATTTGGAAGCATGGTGGGGCACACTAAAGATACAAAGGAGGGAATCCTTGTGAGGAGTGCTTGGTGGACATGTGGCAACATCAGGTGAAGCTCTTCAAAAAGTGGCCCAATGATGTTCAAATGTATGGGGTGTGGGCCAAACTTAGAAAAATACAAACAACCTGGAGGGAGCTCAAGGAAATTTATATCCACAACTTTTGGCGACTACTAGGGGCATTTCACCTACAAAATGAGGAACCCAATTTTTTTTGGTTCGTAGACCAAAGTCTTATCCATTGGGTGATGCAATTAGAGCTTGGAGAGAATAGTTTGTAGAGACATCCAATTAGCCTCGGATGGTGTCGATATGTCATGTAGATTCTCTTGCGCTTTGTGTAGATCGACCACTTCTTTGTATGATAACATCATGGATATACTGGTGCTGGACTCTAGTTGGAAGAGCAATTGTGCTATCTAATGAGTGACGCCCTCAATATCCTCTATAGTAGGGGGTGGATGAAGTGCTGAAAAGTGGATGTGTCCTATTTCTTCTCTTCAATATTTGTTGCAATCTATTGTGCAGTGGCAACTGAGTCATCAGAAAGAAATGGGGAGGGCAAGCCATTTGAGTTAGTTGGGAAAAATTTTCCTGCATGTTGTTCATAGTTTGGCCTAGTGTGGAAGTGCACTCGCTAGCATGGAGGATGGTTGCATGGTAGTGGATGAAATCCTTTTCTATTTTGGTAGTTGCCTTGCGATCCTCAATCCCCATGTGGAAAAAATCCTCATTCAGCACCGTGTACAGCTTATCTAACAACTTTTCCACCTTTGGGACCTTCTTTGCAATGAACTGTAGGAATCACTCAATAGTTCCATGAACCTCTTTGTTTAAACTTGTTGCCTCTGCCTTGAACTAGAGCATCGACTAAACAGTTAGGTAGAAGGCCTTGACCTTTTCCCAGTATGAGACATATAGTCGCTAGGCTACTTGAAGGAGGTTCAACTGGGTAGTAAGGGTTTGGGGAAGATTCCTCAAAAAGCTAATTTTAGCATCCCTCTACCTAACATCTTGTGTTAGTTCTATGATCCTCTTGTCCACAGTGGAAAGTTGCTCCTATAGGTTTCTCAAATTAGAAAGCCATTTTTCTTTGGCCTAGATTCTATTTGTAGATTCTATATTTAGAGAGAGCTTCACCTCCTGTATTTCCTCTCAAATTGAACTTGTTGGCTCTCAAGATCCTCTTCCTTTTGCTACATTTTTTCTCTAATTGAGCACTTTGATGCTAAAACTCCTCACTCCTTCATTGCGTCTCCTCTTTTTCTTGAGCCAATTGGTCCTATAATTCTTGGTTTTTTTGTTGTAACTCAATGACCAAGTTGGGATCATAGGATTGGAACTTTGCAAGTTCCTCCCAGAGTTTGGCTTGCTCTGCCTCTGCTTGTTGTGATAAGTGCACAATTTCTACATCCCTCGCCTTGTCCTTTGCTAGCAGAACCTCAACTCTTTCCTTCATAGTTTTTATCTCTTCCTCCTTCTTTAGTTGGTGACCTGACTTAAGGAAGTTGGTGGTCACCACTTGTTGTGTCTCTTCCATGAGATCGACTTTATCTTGTAGCTGGGCTATGACTAGATTAAGTCCCATAGTATAGATGCTATAATCCTTTGGCTACATCTCTCCCTAAGGTTTGATGACAGTTGGATGCATGGTTGTAAAATATAGTGATTGTCAAGCCTCATTGAAAAATGTCTGCACTTTTGGCTCTATTGACCATTTAGCATCCTTGTCCCTTTGTTTTTGGATCCTAAGAGTTTATGCATGTTTTGTTTTATTTCCCTCTGATAGAAAATCTACTAGTGACCTTATGAGCTTTCCTGTGAAGGGTGCACCAGGAGGAAGAGCAAAAGGGAATGAGAGTGTAGTGGTTCCGAGTGATTTCTTCCTCAGAAGAGAGACTATTAGTGGGGAGAATGGCAAGGCCCAATCTATGAACCAGTAGTAGGACTCATTAGGTGTGATGGTGGTAGTAGAGTCATGGCAGATTCTATCTACTGGGTGAACATGGTCAGGGCTGATATAATAGTAGCAAGAGGGGTATGAATGGTGACTGTGGATTGGTCTCCAACGAATGGTGGAAAGGTCTGTGGAGGAGTAAAGGTTATTTCCCTACTTGGGAGAATTGGGAGAAACCTCCCGCGACCATTGTAGTAGAAGTGGAAAAAGAAGGACTAGCACTTGAAGTGATGGGTGACACAGAGATAGTAGGAGGAACCAAATATTGTGAAGCAAGAAAAGAGGGAGAAAAAGATACCTGTGGTGTAGTTTGTTGCTATCCTTGGCTCATTTCCAGCTCCTGGCTCGTTGCGGGCTCCTGTAAACCTTCTCTAGAAGTTGCACCTGTGCGCTTCTTTTTGGTTGGTGGGGAATATTTCACCTCTATGACCTTTGACTATTATTGTTAGGAAACTATGGGTTTTTTCATGGTCCATGTGCATGTCTGCGAGGATCCCAAATGCAATATATTCACCTCTAGCTTCAAATTAGTTGTGCTAGGATATGTCGTTGCTTGATTAGTCTTTTGCATTGGGGCCATCTTCACTTCCTTTTCTTTCTCCTTCCCCTTCCATGTATACTTTTCAGCTTCCTCCAATTCTGCATCCTCATCATCACTTGTGTAGAAATCAACATGCATTTTGTGCCGCAGAGTATTAAATTTGTCATCCATCTCTATGTCTTGATAAGGGGTATTAGGGCATTTGATCTCTCGTCGATAAATCCAAAAATCCCTAATCTTTTCTTCACTCCAGTTGAAATTTTTAACCAAATCATTGTGAAGGGTGGCCCCCATTTGTAGCTTCTCATTAAAATCTATTGACTGGAAGTAGAATTTGATCCATGGTGGCCTCCCTCCCTCTGTAGGAATGTGAAATGGGTCAACCAATAGATCATCTTGATCCTTTAGTAAATTTTGCCACTTTTTCTAGTAAGGTCAGGGGCTGCGTGTTACCTTGAAAAATGTGTTTGGTAAGTCATTATCAGGGTTGTATTTCCATTTGTTACAAATCAACACTAACCCTAGATGAGCCAGCTTTTCTTCTAGTGGCTTATGCATTCACTTCTTGGCAATTACCATTGTTTTGAAAGTCAAAGGGTAGAAGAAGAATCCTTTCTTACCCTTTCCTCCACAAAAATTATTGTCAATAATCACCACTTGTCAAAAAATTTCAAGGTCCAACACCCTATTTGTGACACATTCTAGAATCCAAAAGGGTTCCTTAATAAATCCACATATCTGAATGAATGTGAAATCCTCTTTAACAAACCACATTTCAGAGTGAAACCCTGCATATACCTAGTTTGGTCAATAGAAAGCCAATAAAGTTTTCCATCCTCACTCAAGTCTTGTAGAATTAGAGTCAATAAAGAATTTGAGAATGCATAATATTCATAAGTGGTAGAGAGGAGAGGATTCCATACAAAAATTGGCCTTCTTATTCCCATTTCATCAAACATAGCTAACCTCACATGTTTTTTGAAGAAGTTAGGGTTTTGATGCAAAAACATATGGACAAGGAGAGAAGGAAATTTGAACTTCTGTTGTGTTTTATATTCCCTTATTTGGCTCAGCATCTCCCTGACAATGACTTTTGCGAAGTCATACTAGAATAAGGAATGTTACCTACGTAATTGAAACCCTAGACCCAGTTGAAACTCTTGAACATACCTATCAGTGTCCAGGCCACAAAAAAATGCCTTCATTAAGAAGGAATCCTACATGTCCATGGGGAAAGCATTATGCACTACCAGAATCTGTGGTGGCTTTTTATTATCTTCCCTGGACCTTTTGGTTTCTTTGTTATAAAAGTCTAAAGCAAGATCTCTAGTTCTCCATATCTTCTCCCCCTTTTCTAGAGTGAATGACTCCATTTTATCTAATTTAGAGTTTTTTATAGGGATGCATAGCATGCTCTAGATAGCTTCTACACTGATATTAACTCTCAACTCTTGGCCCTCAATAGTGTTGGTACTTGGGTTAAAATGCTTAATGCCCTCGTCAACTAGTTCTAGGAAGTAATGCACAAAGGGGACCATATACTGTGGAAGCCTATTGAACCATTGCTTCTACGCCAAAGAATCCGGGTTACTATTCTTCTTCATTCTCTCATAGGCTATGTACCTAAGAGTATTAGGGTTCTTTCCAAGGATGGGATCATGAATGTTATCCAATTCTTCCTTTATTTGGCTTTGATCCCTGTGAGTTTTTTTCTTTTCCATGACCCATGTGTGAATCCACTTTGGCTTCTCTGGTATCCCAGGTGAAGCACAATAGGTATGACCAAAAATATTGGTCATGGGTGCTGCATGCATGGCATCAAAAAATCTTTGTGTTTCCTCTCCTTACAACTCTATATGAGGATTTTGGGCCATTCTCCTTCTGCTATGGAATTCTACTATGCTCAAACTTGCTGCAATTCACTGGTGTTCTTTAGCAAATTTTCACTCAAAACTCCTTGCTCTAAATAGCATACTTAGGAAGCTTTTACATTGTTAGTCTCTTGTATGCAATACTTAGCTATTTCTTTCTAGGGGAGGTAGACAATGGTTTCCTTTTAGCATTAAATTCATCATGTATCGCCAACTCCTTTGCTTGTGCAAAATGAATTCCTTGCCATTTTGAAAAGATAAGAATTCATAATGACATTTAGTAATGATGTCCTACGGTGCGATTTCCTTAGGAAATTGAGTTGGCGATTGAAGGAATTTTTAAGAATTCACATGCTTTGGCAATTAATATCTCAAAGAGAATGATTAAGCCAAATTCATAATGAGTACTTGAAAAGATTTTTGTTTTTCCTTAAAATTTGAAAAATGCTTGCAACGCAACACCTCAGCACCTGGCCGTGCAAATTACCACCAAAGATTGCCACCAGCTTATGCTAATTAATTAGCTCTTCTTAACTTTGGATGTAGTGAGTTGTACATGGAAGATGCAACTGGGTGGGAAATTCAAGCAAGCTCATGATAGGATTTTTGAGTTAATCACTTGATTAGCATCATGCTTATGGTACACAGGTACCTTGGATATCTTGGCTTATTTCTATAAATAGGCACTTAGACAATAGCAAAATCACACTTAGCAATTTGAGAAGAATTGGTATTAGTTAGTTGGGTAGAATTAGCATTAGGTAGTTGGGTAGAGCTGAGCATCATGAATACTCCAATTAGGCTAGTTAGCAACAAGTCTTAAATAACATTCTTAGGTGAAATATTGAATAGGCGCTTGAAGAGAATGACTAAAAAAAAAACTTCATTGGCTATTATAGCAATCAAATGGGTGTTAGGTTGAGACTTTATCGAGTACGAGGATAAATATAGGGTCAATACTGAAATATTCTCTCACTTTGGTGTTTCATTGCTTGATATATAGGTCCATAAATAGATCATTGTTTGCCTAATGTTGGAAATCTTCCTAAAGTGGTACCTTGGAGGCCTCGATAAGATTGTGGTGAATGCGGTATATGGCTGGGCATTCTGACGACGAGTGACCTTTGAAAGCATATTGAAGAAGGTGTTGTGGTGCCATGGGTTTTGTTTCTCAGTGGGACCACATTCAAACACACAAAGAGCATTTCTAGAAGGTCACTTGTGATTGTCACTTCCTGCTATGCTACTATAATGTGGTGCTTTTTTATATTGTAGAGTAGTATACTAACTTCGGGGACTTGGTATATCCCCCACCACTCACCATTGTTTCCGTTGATGCCCCTGTTGCTCCTAATGGTCTTATTGTCATTCCTATTGCTGATGATGTTATTCTAGATGCTGTTGTTGATGCTCCTATTCCTGTTGCTTGAGACTCAAAACTTTCCATATTTTTTTTGTATATATGCCTTAAAAAAGGCCTTTAACATATATATATATATATATATGAAAAAAATGCATACTATATAGATATACTTTAAAATTATGGCTCCAAATCCATTTTGAAATGTATTCTCGAAGTATATAATTCTGTACATAATGAATATACAACTTATATCAAATTCATGTTTCTTTTTCTTGTGATTCTGTAATATGGGTTCTCTATTCTTCATTTCTTTGAGTACTTTTTCAATTTTACACATATGGGTTCATTTTCTGTTTCATGGGTTGTTGATGTGTTGTGGAAAGACTAGCCAACAAAAACAAGAAGGAAAAATAAGTACAATACATACATATTTACACTGGCAGAATAATAATGAAGCTTAATTAAACAATTTAAGGTGGATTTTGCTAACCAAAATCCCTAATGCTTCTTTTTCCTTATTTTCTAATTCAAATACATTGTGTTGCTTGCATTGAATTATTCTAAAAGGGCCTTCCCACAAACTGTCGAATTTTTCATGTTGGCTAGGCTTTGCAGCCCTTTCATTGAATTTTAATACCAAGTTTTCATATTTTAGACCCTGGTCAAAGGCTTTCTTGTCAAACCATCTTTTAACCACTTGTTGGAGATTAGACATGGATGTTAGGGCCTTTTACCTCTTTTCCTATACTTCTAGCAACTTGGCCAACTGAACCTCCATGGCTCCATTCTCCTCAACTTCTATGGATTTGAGCAGTTATAGCACATGAATCTCCAAGGAGATGGGAAATAGTGCTTCTTTCCCATACACTAGCTCATATGACAAAGTCTTGAGAACTTGTTTAGGAGTTATGTAGTCTGCCTAGAGTACTACCTGAAGGTTCTTGTGCCACTCCTTTTGATGTTCTGACCTGATTCTCTTAATGAGTCAGACTAAATTGTTATTAGTCGAGTCTGCTAGGCCATTCCCTTGTGGGTAGTAATTTTATAATGTTTTTAAGAATATTCCATGTACGAGTGAAAATTGACATACCTTAGAACCTAGGAAAACCTTAGCGTTGATGAAGATGATGGTATTTGGTGAGACAAATCTCGTTAGTAGCTCCTCAAGAGAGTCCACAATCTCTGTCTCCATTACATTCTTTAGGGGCATGGCCTCAGTCCATCTGGTGAAGTAGTCCATGGCCATGAGGATCCATTTGTGTTCAGCACTAGAAGTGGGAATCATCATCTTGATAAAATCAAGGCCCCATTGTGTGAAGGGCTCATCAACCACTATCGGATTGAGAGGCATTACAAAAAATTTCGTTCATCTTGCAAAGAATTGGCATTCTTTATAGGATTTTACCAAAGAGTATGAGTCATTGAATAACGTAGGCCAAAAGTATCTGGTGCACATGATTTTGATGGCGGTGGTTTTTGCAGAGAAATGTTTGCTCGTGGGACTATTGTGGAAAGTGTCAAGAATTGTCTTCACTTGCTCTATGGTGACACACCATAGTAGAATGCTACTGAAGTACCTTTTGAGGAGTATCCCTTCAATGAGTGTATATTCATTGTTCTATAGTCTGTAGAATCTTCTCTTTTGAGAAGGAAGGCCCAATGGATATTTTATGGTATGCATGAATCTTACTCTTTCTGCTAGCCAAAAACCTTCAGACTTGGGTTCATTCATTATAACAAGTTTTGATTTCTCTTCTTCAACTACCATTTCTTCGTCATGTGCCAAATATTTGCATAGTCCTCTTCCTCAGATGGTCTTTGTAGGCCTGACCTCAATGTAATATTCAAGGATCTTAGTGATCCAATTGGCTCTCTTTTCAGTGATTTCTCCTTCCATGATGTACTCTCACACACTGGAATGCATGACATATACAATCACCTTATTGCAAGATATGAGGTTTCAAAACTTATCGAGTCCCTTAACAATGGAAAAACTTGTCTCTCGATGAAGTTGTAGTTTGTCTCATAATATTTTAAGGTCTGGAAGTGAAATGCTATTAGATGTTCTCCATTTCCTTCATCATCTTTTTGAGTTAGCATAGTAGCGATGTTGTATTTGCTACTAAATATATACATTATAAAGTCCTTTGATAGGTCCAAATTGACCAACACAAGAGCTAAAGAAATAGCATCCTTAATCTTTTCAAAGGATTCTCTAGCTTCCTTTGTCCATTTGAATAATTGATCCTTTTTTAGCATCAGGGTGATAGGTCTAATTAGTCCTACAAAATCAGAAATGAATTTTCTTACAAAGTTAACCTTCCCCCAAAAAGACTGGACTCCTTTCTTGTTGACTGGTAGGGGAAGTTCCTTGATTTCCTTCACCCGCTGATTGCAATTCCTTCTTTGGACACTACATGTCCCAATAATTTTCCTTGTGGCACTCCAAAAACACATTTTTTTGGGTTCAGGGATACCCCAAACTCTTGGAATTTTTTGAAAACCATTTCAAGGTGATCAAAGTGATCATCCTTAGATTTAGAAAATACAGTCAGATAATCCAAAAAGATTAAGATAATCTTGTTGATCAATTCATTGAAAGTAATATCCATTGCCTGTTGAAAAAGTGGATCCTCCATTTGAGAGGCCAAAAGGCTTTTTTTGGGTATACAAAAGTTCCACACTTGGTAGTGAAATTTTTTTTATGTCGGTCCTCCTCTTTGACTTGGATCTGGTTATAACCAAAGAAACCATCCAACTGAGAAAACATTTTTGATCCCGCCACTGTTTACAAGATGGACTCCATGGAAGGCAATGAGTAGTGGTCCTGTAGGGATGCTTTGTTCAGATCCTGGAAGTCAACACATAGGCGAATGCATTTTTTCTTCTTTCAAACCATAACTAGGTTGGATATCCATGTGTTGAGCTTTATTGAGAAGATGATCTAGGACTGAATTAGCTTTGTCAACTCTTGCGCCATTAGTGTCTCAATATTGGGATTCATTGGCCTCTATTTCTAGCGAAATTTTTTTGCTCCTTCTGTTAGCTCTATAGTATGGTAGATGATTTCAGGATCATATACCTTGAGGTCATCATATGACTAGGTCACTACTCCATATTTCTCACAAAAATGGATAAGTCTTTCTTTATCATGATGTGGGACATCTTTTTTGACCTTGATTTTTTGTTCTGTTGCCGACCTAAAGGTTTGCATAGTTGGTTTTTTCTGCTAAAAAATTCCTCTTGCCATTCATAGAAGGTCTACATAGAAAATAGAAAGGCCGAACAATGGCCTAGTTTGTGAGTCTTATACAATAATCTAAAAAAAACAATACAAAAGGCCTGGTGTCTTTCACATTTTTTTTTGTATCTTCTGAACTTATTTTCAGAAGGAAGAAGTAGTATATATAGAAAATAAACCCACCACCTAGTGAGCCAGTAACAAAAAAGATTCCCTTATCAAGAAAAATGATGCTCAGAGAAATGATTTCCTTAGGCCATTGCAACAAAAAATATTCGATCTATGGAACATGGTTTCCTTTGAACTAGATGCATCCCCTCCAAATGATGGTGATGGTCTTAAGAAAACCTTGTATAGACATGTGTAGCTCATGGAGGTAGTTAGGACAAATGACAATATGGTTGGGCTAGTTGCTCATTCCTTCCTTCCTCTCAATAAAATCCTTACAAAGGATACACATGGCAATAGGTCAAGGCCTGTGGTTCATTCTTCCCTCCATGTGATGAAAAACCATGCAGGGAAGACACGTGGAGAATTCCATGCTACCAACATTGACTATGGGGTCTACCAAAAAGTGTGCATGGATCGATGCTACATGGCATGCAAACGAGGCTCATTGGGGAAGCAAAAGGAAGGAGCATTAAAATTCCCACACTTATGACATGTGGAAGCATGGTGGGGCACACCGAATAAAAAAGGAGGGAATCCCTGCAAGGAGCACTTGGAAGACATGTGATGATAGTGGGCAAAGCTCTTCTAAAAGGGTCGCGATGGTGTTCAAATGTATGGGGTGCGGGTCGAACTTAGCAAAATACAAACCACATGGAGGGAGCTCAAGGGAATTTATATCCATGCCTACCTCTTCACCCCTTCTTTCCATTTCCTACCCAAGGATAAGTGTTTCAAGTTTCAGTCATCAATATTAACTCTTCACCCATATCACTTCCCTTTCTAAGCCATAATTCCTCCCCCTATTCATTGAAACTCCAATACAAACCTTTAAGGCATAACATGTCTTAATAATTTTAGGATTTATGAATCAACCATCCTCCTTAGCTTTTACCATCATTTTTTCTTGTCTTAAGGCTTCCTTTTGATCGCCAATCCTTGATGTCATGTGTTAGGATTTAGGAAGATTTGAGCAATAAACATTAAAAATTACATGTATATTAAATAATCTAGAAATAACAATAAAAAATAACAAAAATGAGATCAACACAAAATTTAACGTGGTTCACCCAATATGGGTTACATCCACAAAAACTTAGCCATCTAATGATTTTATTAGCTAGTGCAAAACAAATTACAATCTCATGAATACCATAATGCAACATACATCTCAGGTGCTTATAAAAAGATTTTTGGAATCTTCTAGAATTAGGGTTTTATAAATTCATTTTCATTTGTTGGTTAAAAATTTAACTATCGACCCCTTGATGTGTTAATGGGAAAAACCTTGACGTGTTAACAAGAAAACCTTGATGTGTTAACATGATTTTTTTTAGGGGTTGCTCCCCCAAACTCCCACTTAGGGCTTAGCTCATCCCTAAAACCCAATGAGGATACATAAAAAGTATACTATATTTGCATGATCAGTCACTACATACCAATAATCTCTCACTTGGAGATTGATTAGGCTCCACACCAAACAATTTTCCACTTGAAGACCAATCTTGGATGATATCACTACACTTGTAGCTCCCACAGGATTGCAATTTTGGTTGTTTTCTTATGTCAACCATTATAATTCATGAAGGCCAATGAAAATTGATGAGGAAATCAATTTATCCCATGTAACTACCTTTGTGAACATATCTGCAGGATTCTCACTTGTGTGAATTTTCTCTAGCTTCAACTGTCCATCCTCCAAAACTGGCCGAATGAAGTGGTATCTAAGTAGTATGTGTGTAGTTTTTGAATTCAAAGCTGAATTCTTAGAAGTATGAATGACACTCTGGCTATCATTGTATAAAGGGATATCTTCTTGTCGTTGTACCATTTCCTCCAAAAAAATGGTGTAACTAAATCATCTCCTTGCTAGCTTCCATAGTAGCAACATACTCAACTTCAATGGTTGAAAGTGCAACAAAATTTTGCAGCCATGAAATCCAACTAATTACAATACCTCCTATAGTAAAAAGACACCTTGTAGTACTCCTCTTGCTATCAATATCACCCACTAGATCAGAGTCAACATATCCTTTTAGAGCAGAATTTGTTCCTCTGAAACATAGTTTCTTTGAATTAGTACCTCTCAAATATTAGAGAATCCATTTTACCACATTCTAATGTTGCGTTCTTGGATTTCTCATATAGCTTCTCTCAAATCCCACTGCATGTGCAATATTTGGCCTTGTGCATACCATTGCATACGTCAAGCTACCAATTGTTGATGCAATGCTTATTTATATGTTATGTCAATTTTGTGATGATGATGATAATGACATGCATAATGTATTTATCTGAATGGATGACATGTTTATGATTATGTTAATGCAATATGCAATGAAATTTATATGATTTAATGTTATGGATGATGTATGTATGGACCTAATGCAATGTTTATATGATCATGTATGCACTTATGTTTTTGTATGTCACAGGATTTCATCGTGAGATGGATGAGAGAAGATGACCAAAATGACGAGAGAAGATGCATGTTAGTTCGTAGACCAAATCCTTCAAAACTTTTCCATAGGACTTTAATATTTATTGCTCTTAATCATCATTGGGCATATTGTTGTGATTGCCAACAAACATCATGATATGGCATAGATCAAGGTGTGCAAGGTCGTACCATCACATAAGACAAGTAGTCACAGACAAGGATGATCATGACTCATACCAAGAGTGCAATTGCCCCAGTCTTTTTGTCATAACCAACCACAAGCAGAAAAAGCCAAAAGGAAAAATCATGAAATGTCGTTGCTTCTCTAAATCCTATTTTGAGGACATCCTTGAGAAACTAGCAACATGATTGTCAAAATACAAAAATAGAGCCCATATCATGATACGTCGTTGTTTTTCTAAATCCCAAAATTCGGATATCGCTGAGAAACTAGTAATCATGCATGTCAGAAGTCAAGACAAACAACATGATATGTCGCTGCTTCTCTAAATCTTGTTGTTGGGATCTTGCTGAAAAACTAGTAACATGATAATAAAAACCCAAAGACAAGATAAGACAACCATGATACGTCATAGTTTTTCTAAATCCTATTGTTAGGATCTCGCTGAAAAACTAGTAACATGATGAAAGTCAAAAGATAAGTGCCAAGTGTTTGCCAAGTGTCTTTGGATGTCGAATGTTTGTAATGTCGAGATTTAGGTCTGATAATGTCGAGATGCCAAGTGTCAAGGTTTTGACGATGCTGAGATGACGAATGTTGAAGATTGCCAAATTTAGGAAGGACACATCTTGAATAATGTTGATGTCGAGAGGATTGATCCCTAAATGTCAAAAGGGATTCCTCAAAATGCTAGATGACAAATGACGATGCCTAGGAAGGACACATCCTAAGGAATAAATGACAGAGATTGTTCTTCATAAGGACACATCTAAAAGAACTTTGATATCGAGAAGAGTGATCCTTAAATGTCAAGACGATCCCTCAAAAATGTCAGATGACAATGACAATGCCTAGGAAGGACACATCCTAAGGCATCAATGACTGGGGCTATTCTTTAGAAGAACACATTTGAAAGAATAACCAATATTTGACAATTTGACTGAGTTATGACTGAAATTTGACCAAATTTTGACTTGTGTTGTCCATATGATGATATGTCATGATAATATGATTGTCATGTTGGAATAAATGATTTCCATACGTTGTTTTTAATAAGTCATTTTGACCTATAAACTTTTGACGTGCATGCCAGTGTAGTACCATGAACCCTAATGGACTGACCTAGTGCAGCCTCGGGGGCTCATCAACAGATGGCCTTGCCTATGTCATACACTCAGAGACCTCATAGTTCGACATGACCAATGACTTTGTCTTGATGACCAAAGATTAAATCATGATTTTATTTTTGACAAACCTAAAAGGACTGACCTAATGTCTCAGGGACTCAAATATGAGTCTTGCCTATGTAGCAAATGCGCAAAGACAACATAGTTTAGACAAATGACAAAGACTAATTGATTTGATGAACTTGACAAGGAATGACTATGTTCTTGTGATTTCGAGATAGTTTGATGCTTGTGATTTCTTCAGGATGTTTTCCAATTTTTAGGTCTTTCTTCATGACATTTTGCAATATTTTTGGTGTTTTTTCAGGACTTTTTGCCATGTTTTTGTCTTTTTTCAAGACTTTTTGCCATGTTTTGTCTTTTTTTTTGAAATTTTATAATGTTTTCATCTTTTTTCAGGACTTTTTCTGATGTTTTTGTCTTTTTTCAGGAATTTTTAGCAATTTCCAAAACCATGCATGATATCCACTGCAGTTGCATGATAAAATTTTTCCCCCAGTCAGGTCCAAGACTTAGCCAATTCTAAAGGACGTGAAAGGGATGTGCCCAAGGTGAGGGATGGATAGTATTCAGGACTTGATGTCTTTATCAACCATGAAAGGAAGGGTATCATGTCATGGCAGATGTCGTGGTAGTGATGAAAAATGTATTTCATCCTAGGCCAAGGCAGACAAGGTAGCAGTAGATGGCAGGGCAATGATTGGTTATGCATGGCACCTGTTTTCCAGGTTTTCACCATGGTACTTATCCAAAGCACCTGTTTGCCAAGTTTTCACTATTGGATGAATTATTTTTCTTTACTATTTTTGTTATTTTTCTTTTTTTCTTTTTTTGGTGCTACCAAGATGCCTGTTTGCCAGGTTTTCATCAGGGCAATATTTTTTTTCATTTTTCAATTTTTTTTTGTACTTTAAGGTTTTCAGCTCGATCTTCTGATGCTATGCATAAAACTTTCAGAGATGTAGACTATTGATAGGCTCTATTAGTTGTTCACCATCTGGATTAGTTAGTTGATACGCTTCAGAACTGAAAGAAGATACGATGACGTAAGGACCCAACCAGTTTGGTTCAAAGTTGCCCAACTTTTCTCTATCAGCCTAGTTCTTAGGGTTCTACATGAGGACTAAGTCACCAATGTAAAATTTCCTAACCATGAATTTCTTATTGTAACTGCGACAAAGACGGTTCTGATATGCTTGTAGATGGTTCAAGGAATTTTGCCTTCTTTCCTCTAACATCTCTAGCTCATGTAGGTGCGAGTGTCTATATTCCTCATCATCAATTAGACCCTTCAAGGAGACTTGTAAAGAAGGAATTTCAACCCCGATGGGCAAGATGGCCCTAGCTCCAAAGACCAGGGAAAATGGAGTGGCTCCTATGGGTGTATGAATGCTGGTGTGGTAAGCCCACAGAGTCGGGTTGAGTTGAATATGCTAGTCACGACTAGCATCGTTGATAGTCTTTTTAAGGATTTTGACAATGGTTTTATTTGATGCCTTAGCTTGACCATTTCCTTGTGGGTAATATGAAGATGAAAAATGGTGTTGGATATGGAATCGCTCACATAACTCATAAACGTCTTGGTTTTTAAATGGATGTTTGTTGTCAGTGATGATGGATTATGGAAGGCCGTACCGACAAATGATGTAGTCAAGAATGAATTTGGATATTTGTTTGCCGGTTATGTACATCAGAGGGATGGCTTTGATCCACTTCATAAAATACTCAGTGGCGGTGATAATGAATTTATGGCCATTGGACGAGGTAGGATGAATATTTCCCACAAGGTCGAGTCCCCATTGAGCGAAGGGCGAAGGAGAAGTGATCGGCCGAAGTTCCTATGTTGGAGCGTGGATCAAATCACTGTGAATCTGGCATTGGCGACAAGTCCTAACATATTATAGTGCATCTTTTTCTATGGTCGGCCAATAGTACCCAAGTCTTGTTATCTTCTTAGCCAGAGTAGGACCACTCGAATGAGACCCACATATACCCTCATGTACTTCACATAAGGTTGTACATGCTTCGTTAGTGTCGAGACATCTAAGGAGGGTGTCGTCAAAGCTATGATGGTAAAGGGTGTCGTTGATGATGGCATATCTTGTGGATTTTCAAATAAAAGACTTCCTCTGGTTATTGGAAAAATTAGGAGGGAGGGTTTGAGACTTAAGGTAGTCATGAATATCTTGATACTAGGGAGAATCGGGACCAACAAGTTCACAAACCATCTCCGACTCTGGAATGTCATAGGCAGGAACCAACAATTGTTCTATTAGGAATTCTAGCTAAGGCATATTGCTTGGAATGCGAGGAGAGAGCCTATTGTATCCATGACATCTTTCACTTTGTTTTGTACTCTCGAAACTTGTTCAAAAGTGACCATATGAAAATATGTTTGAAAACTATCAACCATTCATTTGTAGGGCATTAGGTTTTCATCTTTTGTGTCATAGTCATCATTAACTTGGTTGATAACTAACTGAGAATCCCCATAGACATGTGTTCTAATTTTCCACTTTATTGCCATTCTAAGTCCTATAACTAGTGCCTCATATTCCACCACATTATTTGTTCATGGGAAAGCTATGCAGAAAGACTTAGGAATGGAATCTCCTTGAGGGGTGATGAACAAGATCCCTGCCTCCGAGCCATGATTAGTGTGTGATCCGTCAAAGTAGAGTCTCTAAGGTGACTTAGGTTCCGTATGGAATATCGACTCATCTGGAAAATCTACCACTAACAAGTGATCACTTTGTAAAGGTGCATCCGCTAGCTAGTCTGCTATGAATTGTCCTTTGATTGTCTTTCTTTCTACATATTGAATATCATATTCACTCATAATCATGACCCATTTAGCCAGATGTCCTATTAATGCTGCTCGACTTAACAAATATTTGAGGGGGTCAATCTTTGCTACTAGTTGTGTCTGATGGATTAACATATAATGTCTTAGCTTTTGTGCTGCAAAGACCATGGTGAGGCAAGCCTGTTCAATTGATGTGTAGTTCAGTTCATACACGACCAGTGTAATATATAGCTCTTTCTTTTTCTTCTTGGTTGTTCTGCGCTAGTAATGCCCCCAGTGCTAAAGTAGTGGCAGAGATGTATAATATCAAAGGCTTTCCTTGAATAGGAGGCATAAGGACTGGCGGTGAAATTAGGTAGTCTTTGATTTGCTGAAAGGCTTCTTGGAATTTATCTATCCACACAAAGGGGATACCTTTGTGCAGAAGATATTGGAATGGTTGGCATTTATTAGCCAATTGGGCTATGAAATGTTGAATAGACTATAGCCTACCTTGTAAGGTTCTGAGTTCATTGATTCCTCTGGGAGGAGGCATATCCATGATGGTTTTTACTCTCATTGGATTGACCTCAATGCCTCATTGAGACACTATGTATGCCAACAGTTTTCCAGATGTGACACCAAAGACACATTTCTTAGGATTTAGTCTGACCTTGTATTCTTCTAGTGTCTTGAAAATTGTGTCTAACACCTTCAAATGATCTTTTCTTGTTGCTGATTTAGCCAAAAGGTCATCCACATAATCTTCCATTATTTTATGCATCATTTCATGAAAGATTGTGTTCATTGCTCTTTGATATGTGGCACCTGCATTCTTAAGACCAAACGACATGACATTCCAGTAGTATGCACCCCAAGGGCAAGTGAATGTTGTTTTATGTTGGTCTTATGGGGAAATGTGAATTTGATTGTAGCTAGAGAAACCATCCATGAGGGACAACATCTCGTATCATGTTGTGAGGTCGACTATGATATCAATATTTGGCAAAGGAAAGTCATCTTTTGGGCATGCCTTGTTTAGGTCTCTAAAATTGGTGCAGACTTTGATCAGTCCATTTGGCTTCATTACTAGTACAAGGTTAGATATCCATTCAGCATAATCAATAGACCATATGAACCTAGTGTCTAGAAGTTTCTTCAACTCAACCTTGACCAATAGAGTGACCTGAGGATGCATTTTTTGTAACTTCTGTTTAACTAGTTTGGAATTAGGAAATAGTGGTAGGTGGTGTAGAACCAGTTATGGGTCTAGTCTAGGCATGTCCACATAGGACCATGTGAAATTGATCTTACGGTCAGCAAAGAATTTGTGAAATTCCAGTCTCTCTTCATTGGTGAAGGATGCGGAAAAGAGGACCATTTTGGGATCTTCTGCTATTGATATGTTGTCTTCTATGGTGTCCTCTATGAGAATAGCTGATTTATCTTGAGCTACGGGAAGAAAGTCTAGTCCTCCATCTTTGGGCACCTCAGAGATGTTTTCACCCGCAGATACTTCCTTTTTTTTTACTTTTTGGTCGTTAGAAGGTGCCTTTCAGTTTTCACCTGAAGACGTTTCATTTTTCATTTTATTTTTATTTTTAATTTTGCGACTAGAAGATGGAGTAGTCTTGCCAAAGTAAGCCGCATAGTCTAGATCAATAGTGAATCGACTACCTTGTGATCGCCACTGGGTATGCTTTAAGGAAACACTTAAAGCATGTAGACAGACTTAGTGATATTGTAGATGAAATTATCATCATCCAATTCCACATCAGACTCTACCCAATATTCCCCTTCACTAGTCTCATATTTGTTGTCAAAATAAGGGGTGAAAGACTCAGAGTCGTGATTATCAGTGTCATTTGGTAATTTAGATGGGTTGGACTAATGGGATTCAGATGGTGGGATTTGTATGTCATGGGGTATGGTAATGGGATGGTGACTGTTTGATGCTTGATCAATTTTAAATGTTTTCCAAAATCTTTGTTCAGAGGTCAATTCCCCATCTTCAAGGAACAAATCATCGAGGCAATAGTCCCTTAAGGATCTTTGAGAGCCAAATTCCCACTCTTGGGAGTCAGTTTTGGTGGAGGTTTCCTTAGTTGTCTCGACACTTTCAGAAGCATGAACACACTCACTCGAAAGTCCTCTAGTACACCAGTTGTCATTGTTGGGCAATCCATACCCTAATCCAAGATACTTTTGTATTTTGAAAGATTCTATGGGCTCTCTTCGTCCAGTTTTATTTTTTCCTAGGCCACTAGTGCCATCGTAGCCCTTAGCCTTCACTATTTCATATCCCCTGCCATATTTCTTAACTGGTAATGGGGGTAGGTTTTCCATTTCCTTATAGAGCCATCTTGTTATATCAGCAAGGTCCTCATTACTCATGTCTCCCCATTTGATGAAAACTATTTTTGGTGGAACTTTGAAAATTTCTTTGGGTTCCATTCTAAAACATGGCCGACCATAGACCTTTGGAGACTTGGGTATCATTGTGATGCTATATGTTGTACGTAGTTTGAATTCTCCACAAGTTGAGGTCCTAGATCTTGACAGTGGTCTTAGTCTTAGGGTTTGTGGAAGATGGTGGTGTGGCAAAAGACGTGGACAGAGTGGACATGGAAGATGATGTGAGTGTGGAGGGGTCAATGTATTTAGAAGACAAGGGGCCAAAAGCCTCTCAATTGATAGGAACTCAGTTTTTAGAAATACCCCTTAGGTTGGTACAATATTGAAAAGCGTCGGGGTTGCCATATATAGTGATTTTGGTGCCGTCAAATGGGAATTTTAAGCATTGGTGATATGTGGATGGAACGAATTTTATGGCATGAATCCATGGGCAACCGAGCAAGATGTTGTAAGGAAATTCTAGATCTAGAACCTGGTAGGTTGTATCCACAATGACTGGTCCCACTCTAATAGGAAGAGAAATAATTCCTTGTGAAGAGTGTTCTTCATCATCATATGCTCTTATCACTATACTCTTTGTAGGGTCCACACATGCATCAAAAAATCCTAGAGCTTTAACCAATTTCAAGGAGAATATGTTCAATCCTGCTCTGCCATCTACTAAAACTCTTCTGACCTATGCTTATGGATGAAAGTTTCAATGTGTAATGCATCGTTATGGTTAGTCTTAGGTGACGAGTAGTCTTGATCAGAAAAGGTGACATGGTGAGGCGTAGTGAGGTATCCCACCATGGTCTCAAATTGGTTGACATCAATATCCTTAGGGACTGATGACTCTTGTAGGGTTTTATCCAATATAGCCTTATGTGTGGGAGAGATGCAAAGCAGCTCTAGTATAGAAATTTGCGAGGGTTTTTCCAAGCTGGTCGATAAGGTTAAATTGACTCTTTGGTTGCCACTACTTTGTGGTCGAGGTGGGTTGTGACTACTTGGGAGATGAACCAGGTATGGTAATCTTAGGTTTCCTAGCGGGAGATGGACCAATTATGGTGACCTTGCCAATTCGAGTAGTGGAATTGCATTGTAGTGCTCGTTTGAATGTAATGGTGTTGATGTATTCATCATCAGTTTAGACATTGTTTATAATAGGTCCACCAGAATAGTCATATTTGGCATGGGCGAAATTTGCTTGATTATTATTTACATTAGGACTTGATGTGGAAGCATTATTAGAACCATGGTCTTGCAGTGGGTTCTTATGAATGGTATGATTTGAGTTAGAGGAAAATTGTGGTCCACCTACCTCAATGATATGGTTTTCAATAATGTCTTGTACCAGGTTTTTCAGTTGTCAACAGGAAGAAGTTTTATGACCTTTTGCCCGATGATAATCACAAAATGCATTATCATCCCACCATGTTGGTTTGAATTGTCCTAGGTCATATGGTTTTGGTTCTTGAAGTGTGATGACACCATTCTAAAGGCATTTCTTGAGGACTTCCTCAATGGGTTCACCCAAAGGAGTGTATGTACGACCCCTAGGGAATTGTCTCATCTGACGATATTGTTTTTGGTTTTTTTGGCTACTTTGGTTGTTTGAAGGGACATTGGTAGGGGGTTTTGATATCATTATAGGTTTGTTTTGTGGTTGAGCCCCTTTCAGGGCTAGTACAGGACCCATAGTGTTTACGACCTTGGCGTCAACAACACCATCGTTTGTAACGTGTTTATTTTTGATCCAGTATTTATTTTTATCAGTGGGAGGATTGTCGTTTGTGTTTTTAGGACCGTATCTTAATTCTCCCTTTGCGATAAGGGCTTTCTCGATCTGGACACCCTTTTCGACTAGATCCATGAAGGTTGTGCAGCAATGTACTTGTAATGCATATTTTAGGGGTCCTAGAAGTGTTTGAACGAACATGTCTACCTTTTCCTTTTCAGGTATGTCAATGTGGCATCGACTAGCTAGACTTCTCCATTTTTGAAAGAAGGGGATGAATGTTTCACCAGCATCCTCTTGCATGAGATTACATAAGCTAGTAATAGAGGTATCCATGTCAATGTTGTATGCGTAATTTTTTATGAATTTTTGTTTAAGTTCATCCCATGTTTGGATATCCTTTTGAGTGGAAAACCATTCAAGGGAAGGACCTGCAAGACTTTTAGAAAAGAGTCATCAAGTATGTTTTTTCATAGGCGACATCCATACAATTAGTTGCAAATTCTCGGACATGTTCGATAGGGTTTTTCTTTCCTCTATACTTGGTAAAATTAGGTGACACATATCCCAGAGGAAATGGTGGCATGTATAAGTTCATGTTGAAGGGATATACAAATAGATCATATGACACTTTTTATTTCTTGCTAGATATTTGTATATTTTCTATGGTATTCTCTAGACCCATTAGTTTTTCTTGTAAGGCATCGATTATGGGTCATTTGCGGTCCCATACATAGGATTTCTTGGTATGCCATAGGACCCATTTGTTGTAAGTGGATGTTGGCATGTTGTTGAGGGATGGATTGTTGTAATATGTGTGATGTGTTTTGATTTGCATGTTGTTGGTAGTGGAAGTTTGGATTGGGGGTATGCTGGTGAGTATGAATATGAGATGAGTATGTTGGGATATTATGAGATGAGTATGTTGGGATATGTCCCCTAGCCATTTGGGTCGATATTTGGGGAATATGGTGACCATGAACATTTTTATGTGCGAAGGATGCCATAGGTTGTGTGTTTTGACTTTTCCAAATTGTTGGGTTTGGACAAGGGGAATAGTCGTATTTTGTCCTTGGGATTTGATGGTTGTTGACTATGTTTATTTGTTAACATTTTGTTGTTGTCCTTGAATAAGGATATGTCGTTTGCCTCCACCCAAAGGATTTTGTGAGATACCAATGGGAGGATATAATGAAGATGTACTCATGGTATTAGATGTAGTTATCAATGGGGGATTTGTATGGCTTGATGATGCCCCCATGGCATTTACCATAGTGGTAAAGAGAGGATTGGAATAACTTTCCCACACTATCGAGGAGCCAAAGGTGGTTCCAGGTGATTATGATGGTGTTGTGGATATTGTGGGAACTGTGATAGATTGTGATCCTCCAACGGATGTAGCGTTTATTGAATTGGAGTTGTTTGGAATGTTGGAGGTAGCATTCATGGTTGTTGTGACATTTTACGAGGTAGTGTCAAAAAAGGTATTGCTCGTAGTGTTCGGAGGTTGACCACTATTTGACATGTTATGTGCGTTGTTGACATTATTGGCAGGAGATGTCAGTCTCAAGGTATTAATGTCAAACCCTTGAGGTAATTTAGCGCCTTGACTTAAGAGTATGGCCAAATATCTATCTCTGTCGTATAAGACCATTTGTTCTACAAAGTAGGCCGCCTCTAGATCTTGTGCTGCTACCTCAAGGTTTTCCTCAAGTATTTTCCCATATTCATCCTTATGTAAGAATGGTTCAAAAGGATTGTTTGATGAGGATGGTATGGTCATGAGAGGTTGAGTATTCATGTTGCTAAATGGGTCATCAAAAGTCCAATTTGGGTCATACATGTGATTGTTAACTTTGGAAGTGGAGTCTTGTCCAAAATTTTCCATTTGTCGTTTCTATTTTTGGAGTCTAGTTTCCACCATAAAATGAGATTGCTCAAATGAAAATATTGAGAATGACAACTAAATGTGAGGATGATGCAAGACTATGTTTTCTAAAGAAAATTCCAACTAGGATGACTAGGTGATAATGATATTTTCCTAAGGAAATGAGTGACGTAAGATGACAAGGTTGTCAAAGACAAAATGTCGAATGAGGACTATGATGATAATGTTGATTAGGGACTTAATATGATAAATTCAAGGTCTAGGTTCAAAATGACAACTAGGATGAATAATATTTTTGGATTTTTGGGAATATAATATGCAAGGTATAAACTAGAATGCAATTTGGAGAAAAGGATACCTAACACTTCTAAGATCAATCCTTGTTTTCGATTTTGGTTACTAATGGACTTGTTGAGAATGACTAAATGGAAAGGTCAAAATGACTAGTGAGTTTTCCTAACTAGACTGTTGAGTTGGAAAATCTCACAAAAGGGACAATGACTAAAAAAGGGAATAATGATTAAGTCCAAGATAACCTAGTTTCGAAAGCAATGACGTTTCAAGTTGTGTCAAGATTAACCTAATTTGAAGTATGCAAGGATGAAAACCTAGGGGAAAAATGATGATTATGATGCCTAGGGAATGCAACTAAAGCATGGAAATTTTAAACCTATGGTTAAAGTGCAAGCTAATGAATGCAACTAATGGATGTTTTGAGCAATTTCAAATCTAGTTTCTGACAAAGACTTTTGAAAGAAATGTTTGACAGTGGGCTGAGATGTCTGGAATCAGATCCTGGTCTTAAATAGGGTCTACTTTGTTAGTAGGAAAATGCATCATTACAAGTATCAAATGCGTTGCAGTTATCATATGCGGTTTGCAGACTGTCAAATGTGGTTCAGTTTTGCAAATGTGGTTTTCAGAAAGTCAAATGTAGTATGGTTTTGCAAATGCGGTTTTAGAAAAGATGAATGTGGCTTAGTGCAAGAAAATACAGTGTTTGGAGTATCAAACGCAGTTTTTCAAGGTAGATGCATTGTATAGTTTATCAAATGCGGTGCGATAGAGCGAATGTGGTACGATAGAGTGAATGCGGTTTGACAAATGCATTTCAAGATGCTAAAAAGTGGATTTTTTGATGTTGTGGTTAAGAACCTAGATTGTTGAAAGTTTGACTATCTGTTTTGAGATGTTGGAGTGTTGTTTGTTTTGTTTGAGTAACGAGCAAACACTTGGCAAGCACGATATTTTGAAAAGTGAATAAACACACAAGAGACAAGCATGATCCTAATAGGCCAATAGGCCAAGGGTTTGTATACTTGATATAGACCATCGATATACCCTGGATTGGTGCTAAACACCTTTCCTTCTCAAGAGCAGATAGCTTAGAAGTTTGGTGGCATGGCTTCCCTCCATGGCTCATTAACATCATTCAAGCACACCAACTTTGAATTCTTGGGTAGTGACTTCCCAAGAACTACTATCTCTACTCAAGGGGATCAGTAGTGAGTGTCTTCGGGGATGATACTGTACCCTGCACTATATTAAGCAATGACTAAAAGATGGTTGTCCTCTAAAACAATAGGTGTTTAGTAAGGGAATTCCGTTCGTAGGGCATGATCCATGTGGTGAGAATCCCCTTTCGGATCCATCTTGTCAGAACCACACACGTGATTCTTGGGCTTTCCCCAAGAATCCACTTTTATATATCAGTTGGAAATCCCTCGGGTTTAGGGTGCTACCGATTTGAGGAGTCCTAGGGTGAGTACTTTTTCCCACCAGAATATGCCCAAGTTCTAGAGTTAGTAACCATTTCTCTTAAACCCAGGATCACTCAAAAGTGCAAGGGGAGATGATACTTCGATTACTAAGTCTTAAGGGTAAACAACAGAAAAAAATGGGTCTAGTTTTATGATCACCAAGTTTTCACAAGGTGAGAGCATAATCACCTACCATTTTGCAAACACAATCAGACAAAGCAAAAAAGCATGTTCATTTTATGTGCACCAAAACTAAATGTGTACTAATCTAAAAAAGACAAGCACAATGTTTAGTATTTAGTCTTCGACACTCGAACCTGCAAACCACAACTTAGGAGTTTTATCCACAGTCTTGGACCCACGAAATGTAACCACCACATGCTACAAACTAAGATTAGTAACACAAAAACCTATGCTAAGCAGAATGTAGAAAACAAGAATGCAGAAGAAAAATAAAAATGTAAAACAAAAACAAGAACAAAAAATAGAAAAAAATGAATGAAAAATTTGAAAAGAGAATTTACCAAGAAAATGCATCACAATAGAGTGAATGCATCACTTTGTGTTGCAAATGTGGCTCGGTCCTGCATTCTGGTCTGACAGGTAGATGCATCGATTCAATTGTCAAATGCGGCTCGGTGTTACAGATGCAACTTTACTGACCTCGTTTGCAGCACAATAGAGCGATTGCATCATTTTAGATGAAGAATGTGTCACGATACATCAAATGCGGCTCAAAAAAGTTCAAATGCATCACTCCGTACCTATACCTGCAAAAAAAATAGAAAACCAAAACCGTATGGAAACTACAAAAAAAATTTTAAATGCGTCAGGTTCACCAATATTTCTAAGGGTAAATTTTAGGTATGTTAGAGTAGCAAATATCAAAGCATATAAACCTAAAGAACTACAAAGTACAATGAAAGAAAATATAAATGAAACGTTATACTAGATAATCACTTAAGCTTCTGTGATTCCTCTTCGTAGCACCTTCTAACTTGTTGATTGACATGTTGCCCTCATATTCAATGTGTGAGCAATCTGAAAATAAAGCCTAAGTCCTACACAAGCTTTGAAGGATTTAAAGAAAATTTCTATGCCTATTCCTATGACAAAAAAATGATTCTAAAATGCCAAATAACTCTAAGTATTAATGCGTCAGAATAATGAAATCTATGTGCGTAATCCCCAAAAATTGCGAGCAAAATAACTTTTTATAGAAAATGCAATTTTGAATGGACAGACGAGATCGACTTTTGACAAAGGCCTAAAATTAGAGGACAAGATCTAATGTGACAATCCCTAATCAGGGTTAGGAAAAAATCATTAAGTGAGTGGTCGAGATGTCATATGAGAAAATCGAATCGGCAGTGGAGAATAAATGAAATAATTAATTAGAAAAATAAAGATTTTTGAAAATCAAGAAGATAAAGACTGCCTGATTTGTGAGATTCAAAAAATCAAGAAGATAAGAGTTGAACTAAAGATTAGATTTGGAAAATCAAGAATCTGCCTGATTACTTGAATATGGATTTTACGTGATAATAAATAATCGATTTTTAGATTATTTACTAAAATGAACTGATAGTCAAGAATGTCAGATCATTTTACATAATTTCATTTATTTAAAATGAGGAAATGTTAAATTTGGAAATTAAATAATTAAAGATAATTATTTAATTTAGAAGATATGATTAAAAATTAATAAATTCATTTAATTATGAGAATTAGTGACATATTAAATAAATAAATGAAATTGATTTATTTAATAATCAGGAAGAATAAAATGAATAGAAGGTAATTAAATAAATTAATAAATTTATTTAATTGGGGAAGACTTAGATAATTAACGACGTATTTAATAAATAAATAAAATTTATTTATTTAATAATCATGAAGAATAAAGGACATGAATTAATTAAATAATTATGAATTATTTAATTAATAGTTGAATGTGGACCAAGGACATAATTAAGATGTCATAATTATGCCAGGACGAAAATGGTAAAAATAGAACTTGCAGGCCTAGGTCATTTTTATGTGTCTATAGATGCATATGGTATCTTAGACATTTTTTCTTCCTCCTCTTGTGTCTTTGGACACAACTCCTTAGTCAACTTAAAATGACTAGGAAAAGGTGTACTAACTGCTTTTTCATTTTACATGTTAAACCTTTCCAAAACCTTCTCTACATACTCACTTTTAGAAAAAAATAATTTTTTGTTTGTCTTATCTTGTGTGATCCTCATACAAAGAATTTGTTTTGCTGCACCCAAATCCTTCATAGCAAATGAATTTTCTAATTTCTTCTTAAGTTCATTAATATGCTACATGGTAGTCCCGACAAAAAGTATGTCATCAACATAAACCAACAAGACAATATAGTTGTCATTATCCAATTTCTTAAAATAAACACAATAATCAAAATGGCATATTTTGTAACCTTGTTCAGCCATAAAACTATCAAATTTCAAATACCATTGCCAAGGTGCTTGCTTCAAGCCATACAAACTCTTCTTTAATCTTCACACAAATTCTTCCTTACCCTTGGCCTCATATCCCTATGGTTGTTGCATGTATATTTCCTCTTCCAAATCCCCATGGAGAAATGTTGTTTTCACATCTAACTATTCAATATGCAAGTCTTTTATAGCCACAAGACTTAGAATAGTTCTAATAGAATTCATCTTTACAATTAGAGAAAAAATTTCATGAAAATCTATACCTTTTTTTTGTGCAAAATTTTTTACAAGTCTTGCCTTATATCTTTTCTTTCCTCCTTCCTTCAACCTATAAACCCATTTTTTTGGAAGTGCTCTTTTACCTGCAGGAAATTGGACTAAGTCCCAAGTCTGATTCTACAACAAGGAATCCATTTCCTCTTTCATGCTTAGCTCCCACTACTTTTTGGTATCTACCTACATTGCTTCATCATAACCTTTAGGTTCACTAGAATTAGTTAATAATATAGAATATAATGATGGAGAAAATCTTTCTGGAGGTCTAGTTATCCTTGTAGAACATCTAACACTTGCAGGAGTCTATGGGATAACTTGTCATTGCTACACATTATGTACCACTGAAATTTTATTTTCTAGAATCTCATCCAACACCACATATTCATTTTTTGGAATATTCATGCTTCTTTTCCTATCTTATTCTAAACCAAAAATTTCCACTTTCTAAAATTTTCAAATACTTCTAATTTTTGTTTTAGGAAATACACCCATTTTTTCCTAGTTGCACCATCAATAAAAGTAGCATAATAGAAAGAGCCACCAAGAGAAGATACCTAAGATGATCCTCATACATCTGCATGCACAAGATCTAATTTCTCACTCTTTTCTTTCTCAACATTGAGAAATCAAAATCTTTTATATTTTCCATAAGCATAATTTTTGTAGAACTCCAAGTCAATTTGGTTCACACTTGGTAGCAACTTTCTGGAGTGAAGAATCTTCATCCCTTTCTCACTCATGTCCCCAAGTCTATGGTGCCATAATTTTGTTTTTCCCTATAGCAAGTGCTATAACTGTCTCAGTAGCAACTATTTTTGTAGAAAATAAGGTAGAATAACTATTACTAGTACAAAAATACAATGTGCCTACCCTTTTACCTTTAGCTACTACTAATGCACCTTTAGTGACCTTCCAATTTTTTTCTGAAAAGGTAACTATACAGCCTTCGCCACCCAATTGTCCTGGAAAAATTAAATTCCTTCTTAAATTTGGAACATGCCTTACCTCATGTAGCAACCATTCATTTCCATTCTACAAATTTATTTTTATCTTTCCTTTTATAATAATCTGACAGGGTTCATCATCATCCAAACATACCTGTCCAAAATCACCTTGAACATAATCTACAAAATATTTTCTATGGGGTGTGGCATGAAATGAAGCCCTTGAATCTATTACCCAAGAATCATTAGCATTATCTAAACATAGAATTAAAGCATCCTATAATTTATTACTTGCAACATTAGCTTCCTTACTATCATCATGTTGTCCATCTCCTTGTTTTCCCTTTTGAGACCAACTATCCTTCTTCAAGTGTCATGGATTTCCACAGTGCCAACAATCCATTCTTCTTCTAGATTTAGATATGCCTTTCTTCGACTTCCCTTGTGACTTCCCATGATTTTTTGGGATTTTTCCTCTCTCCTTTGTTCTTCCCCTATTCTCTACATTCAAAGCATTGCGCAATGTTGAACTCTCACCTATTCTTTTCCATCACATTTCCTCACTAGGGATAACACCAACAACATCATCAAATTTCAATGTATTTGAACAAGAGACAAAGCTACTTATAGCCATTACCAAGCTATTCCAACATTTTGGAAAATAACATAAAACCAAGAGAACCCTCAAAAACATCATCAAATTTCAATCTATTTGAACAAGAGACAAAGCTACTTACATCCATTACCAAGCTATTCCAACTTTTTGGAAAAGAACATAAAACCAAGAGAGCCCTCAACTCTTCATCAAAATTTAATTTTACAGAAGTTAACTCATTGGTAATTGTATTAAACTCATTTAAATGATCTATCATAGATCCACCTTCAATCATTTTCAAATTAAACAAATGATTAATGAAAAATAGCTTATTTGAGGCTGAGGGTTTTCATACAATTTAGCCAAAGCTATCATTAGATCCTCTGTTGTCTTTGATTATGTTATATTGAACACCACAAATGGTGCCAGGTACAACTGAATGGTTCCCAGTTCCATTCTATCTAGAATATCCCATTCTTTATCAGACATCATAGCATATTTCATTTCTTTTCCTAGCAATGGCCACCATAGATCCTTTCGATACAAATAATCTTCTATCTGCATCTTTCATAATTGATAATTCTGGTCATTGAACTTCTCAACCTTGAATTTTCCTTCTTCCATTGCTCTCACTCAAATCTAGAGGTTTCTTATTAATTGATTGGAATACATGTGGCTCTAATACTAGTTTTAGGATTCAGGTAGATTGGAGCAATAAACATTAACAATTAAATGCAGATTAATTAACCTAAAAATAAAAAATGAATAATAATACAAAAGAGATCAACTCAAAATTTAACATGGTTCACCTAATATGGGTTACATCCACAGAAACACAACCAATGAATGATTTTAGTATCCAGTACAAAACATATTACAATCTCCTAAACACTATATTGCAACATACATCCCTACCACTTATAACAAGCTTTTTGGACGCTTCTAGAATTAGGTTTTTATAAAGTCATTTTTTATTTATCGGTTAAAAAATTAACTACTAGCCCTTTTGACGTGTTAACGGGAAAATCCTTGATGTGTTAATGGAAAATCCTTGGTGTGTTAACGGGAAAACCTTGATGTTTTAATGGAAAAAATAAAATTAGGGGCTATGCCCCCTGATGGAGCCTCTAAATTTTGAAAATTTTGTGTTGGTTCCTTGCCTTGTCATTATTTTTTGCATTTTTACCCTAGGGTTGGGTTTGTCGTTTTGGTTCAAAATCCCTTGTTTCAAATTCCATGGTCTTTTCCCCTAGGCGTTCTATTCCTTCATTGACTTGCTATACTCGGTTGTAGGTCATTTGAGTCACTACTTAAGCCCTCAAAAGTGTGTTGTCACTGACCCCTTGGTCTAGGTTTGTTGATCATCACATGTTAGACTAGGGTAAGTGCAAAAAGATGAGGGGGCCAAAAATGGGGGCTTAAGTGGCCACTTTTTTTTTGAAATTAGGAAATATTGACCTTGGACATGAAATTGAGGATAGTTACACTCAAAATTTTAAGATGCACTAAAAACAAGGATTGTAGTGCTTCAAGTTTACTTTCTAAACTACTAATTTATTTTGAAAATGGTTGAGTTAAGGGGTTCAAAAAATGGACCCCATTGAAATTGGTGTTGTCTTTTTCAGAAAAAACATAACATAGCAATTTTTGTGGGAATGTATCACAGTGATTTTTTTTAAATTATTTTTAAAATCGCTTCAGTGGGAAATTAGCTAATAGTTTGTAGTTGATGCATGATTTTTATGATAATTTTTTAATGAATATTTTATTTTTTTACTAATTTTCAAAGTGGACACTTCCTGAAAAACAAAATTTTGGTCATGCTACCCCTACAAATTTTGGAAACTAATTGAATTATTTTTAATTTTAGTTTTTAATATTTGTAGAATGGAGTATAGTTTCTAAAAAATGTAATTTATTTGAAATTTCAATGAATCATCAATTTGTAACAAAAAAACCACCAAAAACTAGTTTTTTCCAAAAAAGAGACACAATCAAAATAAATTATAGATCAAAGGCTTAACATTGTCAAAAAGTGAAAAAAATTACATCATTGGATAGCTAAGAGAGAGCATAACATACCCAGGTGTTTTATTTGCTAAAAATTGAAACATGTGCAATTCTAACAATGAGTACAAATCTGATTATGTGAAATATTGTAGAATTTTCAAAAACACATATCTAGTTGTTGGGAAGGCCCTCCAATCCTTTGGGTTGGTATTCCAAGGAAAATACCAAGCCCAAGGCTTGGGGACTCCCAAAGAAAAATATAATGCGAGTGTAGTATAATGTGCTCACGTTATAACGTGCACACATTATTTGAATGCATTAACAAAATGTGAGTGTGTGCATTATAACACACTCGCGTTTTGTGAATGCATTGAAAAAACACGACTATGTTATAACACACTCACATTTTTTGAATGCATTGACAAAACATGAACACATTATAATGTGCTCGGATTTTGTGAATGCATTGACAAAACATGAGCACATTATAATGTGCTCATGTTTTGGTCTACATTGAATTTATTTTTCTTCTCTTTTTTTTCTTTCTTCTTGTTATCTTTCAGGGAAACTATATACAAGAAATAAACATGAGAGTATAAGTTGACATTTACATATGGATGTTTACTTTCTTATACTTTAAGTTATATTTCATGTATATAGTTTTAGGATGTTTGAGAGTGGTTTCAGATCTCTAGGAGTTATAATGGAAATTCTAGTTTTTGGAAGATCTCACAAATTTCAGACTTAAACAAATTTCAATAATCAACATGTCAAAGTTTCGTAATCAGGAGGTCAAATTTTAGTAATCATCAAGTTGTATTATTTATCTCTCTAGATCACTCATTTTTTATCCTTTACACTCTAGACCTCTCTCTCACTATCTCCATCCCTTTATTTGACTCTCTCTCCCTTGATCTCTCTCTCTCTCTCTCTCATTTCTCTCTTGTTCCCTCCCTCCTCTCTCTACTTACCTCTATCTCCCTCCCTCCATCCTTCCCCCCTCTCTCTCTATCTTCCCTCTATCTTTCTCTACCTACCTCTCCCTCCATCACTTCCTACCACTCTCTATTTTTTTCTACCTCACCTCTCTCACCCCTCTCTCTCTCCCTCCATACTCTTTCCCTCTCTTCTTTCCTATCTACTCTCTATCTCCCAATCCCTCTCTCTACCTACATCTACATCCATCACACCCTACCAATCTCTCTCTACTCCTCTCTACCTCACCTTTCTCTCCCTCCCTACCTCTCCCTCCCTCCCTCATTCCCTATACTTCTCTCTATCTCTCCTATCTCTACCTCTCCTTCCTTCTCTACTTATCTTTATCTCATCTCTCCCTCTCTCTACCTACCTCTCCTTCCACCACTCTCTATTTCTCTCTATCTCACCTCTCTCTCCCTCACTACATCTCCCTCCCTATCTCCATCCCTTTCTACTTATCTATATCTCCCCTCTCCCTCACTACCTACCTCTCCATCCATCATAGCCTACCACTCTCTGTCTATTACTCTTTATCTCACCTCCCACTCTCTCTATCCATACCTCTCCCTCTCCTTTCTTCTCTACCCTCTATCTCCCTAATCCCTCTCTACCTACCTCTCCATCCATCACTCCCTACCACTCCCTCTACACCTCTCTATCTCACTTATCTCCCTCCCTCATTCCCTCTCTACCTCTCCTTCCCTATCTAATTATATTTATCTCCCCTTTCCCTCTCTGTATATACCTCTTCCTCCATCTCTCTCTCTCTCACTAGATATCTCCCTCCCTACATGTTCCCCTATCTACTCTCTATCTTTTCTCTCCCTCCCTCTACCTCTCTCTCTCTCTCACTCACTCTCTCTTCTCCCTGACCCTCTTTCTCTCTCACTCTCTCCTCTCTATCTCACCATTCTCTCTTTCCCTCTTTGTAACTCTCTCCTCTATATATCACCATTATCTCTCTACTTATCTTTATCTCACCTATCCCTCTTTACCTCTTTCTTCCTCCCCTCTTTCATCCACCCTCCCTCCTTCCCTCTAACTCTATCTATCTCTATTTCTCTTTATCTCACCTATCCCTCTCTACCTGCATATCCCTCCATCACCCCCTACCACACTCTCTCTATTGCTCTCTATCTCACATCTCTCTCTCTCTCCATACCTCTCCCTCCATCTATCCTTCCTTATCTACTCTTTATCTCTCATGTCTCTCTACCTCTCCTTCCCTATCTACTTATATTTATCTCCTTTTTCCCTCCCAACCCCCCCTCTCTCTCTCCCCAATCCCTCCCTCTCCCTTCTATCTCCCCCTATGAGGGTTGAGGGTGTAAGGTTTAGTGTTTAAGGTATATGGTTGAGGTTATAGGGTTAATTGTATAAGGTAGAGGGATAAGGATTTAGGATATTAGGTATAAATTTGAGGGTATAGGGTATAAGGATGAGGAATGAGGGCTTGGGGTTTAGGGTTTAAGGTATATGGTTGAGGGTTGAGGGATAGTGTTTAGGGTGGAGGGTATAAGGTGAAGTGTATAGGGTATATGGATTAGGGTTTAGGATATTGGGTATATGGTTGAGGGTATTGGGTTGAGGATATTAGGTTTAGGGTTGAGGGTTTAGGGTTTATGATTTATGTATAAGTTTGGGGGTTAAGGGTATAAGGTTAATTGTATAGGGTATATGGATTTTGGTTTAGGATAGTATGTATAGGGTTTAGGGTGTATGGTTTAGGGTATAAGTTATAGGGTTAAGGATTGAGAGTGTAGGGTTTTTTGTTTAAGTATAGGGTTGAGGGATAATGTTTAGGGTCTAGGGTATAAGATTAAGGTATAGGGTATAGTGATGAGGGTTAATGGTGTAGGGTTTAGGGTTCAAGGTATAAGGTTGAGAGTTGAGGTATAGTGTTCAAGGTTGAGGGTATAGGGCTAAGTGTATAGGGTATAGGGATTAGGGTTTAGAATATTGGGTATAGGGGTGAGGGTATTGGGTTTAGGATTGATGGTTTAGGGTTTAGGTTTTAGCGTACAAAGTTGAATGTAGGGTTTAGGGTTTTAGTATAGGGTGTAGGGATGATGTTTAAGGTTTAGGTTATAAGATTGAGGGTATAGGGTATATGAATGAGGGTTGAAGGTGTAGGGTTTAGGGTTTAAGGTATAGGATTGAGGGCTGAGGTATAGTGTTTATGGTTGAGGGTATAGGGTTAAGTATGTAGGGTACATGGATTAAGGTTTATGATATTGGGTGTAGGGTTGAGGGTATTGGGTTTAGGGTTGAGGGTTTAGGGTTTATGGTTTAGGGTTCAATATTTAGGGTGCAAGGTTTAATGTAGGGTTTAGGGTTTAATTATAGGGTTAAGGATTGAAGGATAATGTTTAGGGTTTAGGGTATAAGCTTTAGGTATAGGCTATAAGGATGAGGGTTGAGGGTGTGGGATTTAGGGTTTAAGGTATACGATTGAGGGTTGAGGGATAGTGTTTAGGGTTTCAAGGTTATAAGGTTAAGTGCATAAGGTATAGGGATTCAGGTTTAGGATATTAGTTATAGGGTTGAGGTTAATAGGTTTAGGGATTAGGGTATAGGGTACAAGGTTGAATTTAGTGTTTAGGGTTTCAGTATAGGGTTGAGGGATAATGTTTAAGGTTTAGGGTATAAGGTTGATGGTATAGGTTATAGGGATGGGAGATGAGGGTTTAGGGTTGAGGTTCTAAGGTATAGGGTTGAGGGATAGTGTCTAGGGTTGAGGGTATAGGGTTAAGTTTATAGGGTATAGGGATTAGGGTTTAGGATATTTAGTATAGGGTTGAGGGTATTGGGTTTAGGGTTGAGGGTTTAGGTTACAAGGTTGAATGTAGGGTTGAAGGTTTAAGTATAGGGTTGAGGGTATAAGGTTAATTGTGTTAGGTATAGGCATTAGAGAGGGAAAGAGGGAGGGAAGAAGAGATATGAGGGTTAAGTGTATAGGGTATAGGGATGAGTGTTGAGGGTGTAGGGTTTATGGTTTAAGGTATAGGGTAGAAGGTATAAGGTTAAGTTTATAGGGTATAGGGATTATGGTTGAGGGTATTGGGTTGAAGGTTTAAGGGTAAGTTTATAGGGTATAGCGATTAGGGTTTAGGAGAGAGAGAGAGAGAGAGCAGGGGGGAGGGAGGTGTGAGGGAGAGACTTGAGAGAGGAAGAGAGAGAGTTATCTAGGTAGAGAAAGATGGGGGAGAGAGAGGGAAGGAGGGAGGGAGAGGTAGAGATGGAGAGAGATAGAGAAAAGTATATAGGGAAGGATAGATAGAGAGGGGGAGGATGGAGGGACAAGTAGAGAGAGAGTTGATATATAGAAATAGATAATGAGGGAGGGAAGGAAGGAGGGAAGGAGGGAGAGAGAAGTGAGATATAGAGAATGAGAGAGATGGGGAGAGAGGGGGGAGGAAGGTTGAGAAATTGAGAGAGAGAGGAGAGGAATATTTTAGATAGAGAGAGGTAGAGAGAGAAGGTGGGTGGAAGGAAGAGAAAGTGAGAGTTAGGGAGGGAGAGAGAGGGGGAGAACTAGGGAGGGAGAGAGAGAGGTGAGATAGAAAGAGAAAGATGATATAGTGAAAAGTAGAGAGGGAAGGGGAGAGAGAGGAAGGTAGAGAGAGTGAGAGATAGAAGGGAGGTAGAGAGAAAGGTAGATAGGGATAGGTTAAAGAGTAGAGAGGGAAGGTGTGTGGGTGGAAGGAAGAGAGAGAGATAGATATGGACGAGGGTTGAGGGTGTAGGGTTTAGGGTTTAAGGTATAGGGTTGAGGATTGAGAGATAATGTTTAGGATTCAAGGTATAAGGTCCAATTTGATGAAACTGGAAATATAGTTTTTCTATTTGAAAAAATGGGTCTAGGAAATGGGGTCTCTTAGTGATGTAAATCACTAGGAGACCCCATTTCTTGGACCCATTTTTTCAAATAGGCCAAGTTAGGTTGCCAATTTTACTGAATTGGCAATGTAGTGATCTATTTGAAAAATTGGGTCCAAGAAATGGGGTCTTCTAGTGATGTAAATCATTAGGAGACCCCATTTCATCACCAAAAGACACCATTTCTTAGACCCATTTTTTCAAATAAGTCACTACATTTGCCAATTTCACTGAATTAGCAAGCTAGTGGGCCCACTAGCTTGCCAATTCAATGAAAATGTCAACCTAACTTGGCCTATTTGAAAAAATGGGTCCAAGAAATGGGGTCTCCCAGTAATGTAACTCCCAGTGATTTACATCACTGGGAGACCCCATTTCTTGGACCCATTTTTTCAAACAAGACCACTATGTTCCCAATTTCATCAAATTGGCAACCTAACTTGGCTTGTTTGAAAAAATTGGTTCAAGAAATGGGCTCTCACAATGATTTACATCATCGGGAGACCCCATTTCTTTGATCCATTTTTTAAAACAGGCCATTACATTGCCAATTTCCCCAAATTAGAAAGCTAGTGGTCCCACTAGCTTGTAAATTTGATGAAATTGGCAACCTAACTTGGCTTGTTTGAAAAAATGGGTCTAAGAAATGGGGTCTCCCGGTGATGAAATGGGATCTCTCGGTGATTTACATCATCGAGAGACCCAATTTTTTGGACCCATTTTTTCAAACAGGCCACTACATTGCCAATTTAATTGAATTGGCAAGCTAGTGGGCCCACTAGCTTGCCAATTTGGTGAAATTGGCAAAGTAGTCTGTTTGAAATGGGTCCAAGAAATGGGGTCTCCCGGTGATTTATATCACCAGGGAGACCCCATTTAATCACCAGGAGACCCCATTTCTTGGATCCATTTTTTTCAAACAGGCCATGTTAGGTTTCCAATTTCACCAAATTAGCAAGCTAGTGGGCCCACTAGCTTGCCAATTCAGTGAAATTGGCATTGTAGTGACCTGTTTGAAAAAATAGGTCCAAGAAATGGGGTTTCTAGTGATGTAAATCATCAGGAGACCCCATTTCATCATTGGGAGATTCCATTTCTTAGACCCATTTTTCCAAATAGGCCAAGTTAGGTTGCTAATTTTACTGAATTGGAAAGCACTAGCTTGCTAATTTGGTGAAATTGGCAACCTAACTTGGCCTGTTTAAAAAAATGGGTCAAAGAAATGGGGTCTCTTGGTGATGTACCCCATTTCTTGGACCCATTTTTTCAAACAGACCCACTAGCTTTCCAATTTCATGGAAATTGGCATTCTTGGACCCATTTTTTCAACCAGGGAAAGTTAGGTTGTCAATTTCACCAAATTGGCAAGCTAGTGGGCCCACTAGCTTTCCAATTCGGTGAAATTGGGAACATAGTGGCCTGTTTCAAAAAATGGGTTCAAGAAATGGGGTCTCCTGGTGATTTTTGGGCTCTCTCTCCCTCACACACACACCCACTCTCCCTATCCATCTCCCTCTCCATTAGGGGAAATTTACATAAAAAATGGGCCTCTTAAGGATGACATCATTAGATTTTTAAGTTATCAAAAATCAACTAAAAGATGACATCAACCTGTATGGTGACATCATCCAAAATAAAAATAAAATTATTTATTTTATAAAATAAAACTTTCTAAAATCTTATGAATTAACTCATGATGGTTAATTTAACTCTACATATCCTATTCTATCTCATTCATCTTTCTAAATATAAAATATTCTTTTTGTTTTTTAGATTTATATTCTTAAGTTCTATTATAGAAATTTTTATATTTTCAAAAAAATAAAATTATTCTTTAAGAAAAAAATATAAAAAACATTTAAAAATATAAAAATCATTTATGAAGTGCTGGAAAAATTTAAAAAAATCATATTTTTTTTTATGAAATGTTGCAAAAATTTCATAAAAGTCATTTATGAAGTGGTGCAAAAATTTCATAAAAATCATTTATGAAGTACTCCAAAAATAAAATAAAAACCAAAAAAACAAATTAGAAACTGTTGGAAGGAGAAAAAGTTGGAGAAAATAAAAAAGACTATGGAAAAAAAGAAATCCCTCAGCATACTTTTATAAATATAATATACTATTATAAAACCTATAAACGTGTTTATTTAAATAAATGTACATAACATAATAAATTTAAATATATAAAATCATATATATATAATAAAATACTAAGTAAAAAATAAAATATCTAAATTTACTTTTACTTTGCCACTTTTTAAATAAAAACAAATAATTTAAAAAAAATAATAATCAAGAAAAGAAAGTGAACTTGACTTTTTTAATAAATTATAATAGAAATATAAGTTACCAAACTTGAGTTTAAGAGTTTTTAAATAAAAAATAAATAATGAAGAAAGTGAACTTGAGTATTTTAATAAATTATACTAGAAATATATGTTACCACTTTTAAAAAATCATGGACTTCAATTTTTTTAAGGAATTATAATAGAAACGTGTCCCCACTTAACTCATGTAGTTAAGTAATTTGTTATTTTTATATTTAAATAATTTGTATTATATGAGATATTTTTTTACTTTTTTAGAGTTCCTTAGGAGGCCTATTTTTTATGTAAATTTCCCTAATGTCTCCCTCTCTTCCTCTCTCTCTCTCTCCCTCAGGTCTTTCCCACTCCCTCTGTCCCTCTCTCTCTCAACCCTATACCTTATACCCTCAACCCTTATCCCTTAATCCTTAAACCCTTAATCCCTTAACCCTTAAACCCTCAACCCTTAAAACCTATACCCTTAAACCTTTAAACCCTTAATCCCTCATCCCTTAAACCCTCAACCCTCAAACCCTTAGTTCTTCGACCCCTAAACCCTCAACCCTTAAACCCTTAATCCCTCAACCCTCTAACCTATATATTAAACTATGTCAACCCTCAATTCTCAAACCTCTAGTCTATACATTGGATCCTCAACCTTATACTATCAACCCTATACCCTCAACGATTTACCCTTAACCCTTTATCCTCAACATTATACCCTCAAATATCAACCCTTAAACCCTCAAGACCTTAACCCCTCAACCCTCTAACCTATACATTAAACTAGGTCAAACCTCAGTTCTCATACCTATTCCTTATACATTGGACCCTAAACCCTATAAATCAACCCTATACCCTCAACCTTATACCCTCAACCCTAATCACTCAACCCTTAAAGCCTTAATCCCTCAACCCTTAAATCCTCAACCCTTCAACACTTAATCCCTAAACCCTTAAATCCTCAATCCCTCAACCCTTAAACCCTTAATCCCTTAAACCTTAAAAAACCTAAACTTAATCCCTCAACCTTATATTGTCAATCCCATTTCTTTGAGAAAATTTTTCATACAATGAGCACTACCTTGTCAATGCGTCTGCATTGACACATTAACAAGGTAGTGCTCATTGTATGAAAAATACCTCAAAGAAATGGGGTCTTAGGGTGATGTACATCACTGTGAGACCCCATTTCTTTGAGGAATTTTTTCATATAGCGAGCACTACCTTTTCAGTGCTACCACATTGATGCATTGAAAAGGTAGTGCTCACTGTATGAAAAATTTTCTCAAAGAAATGGGGTCTAATGGTTATGTACATTACCATGAGACCCCATTTCTTTGAGGAATTTTTTGATACAATGAGCAATACCTTATCAAAGCTACCACATTGACACATTGACAAGGTAGTCCTTGTTGTATGAAAAAATGACTTTAAGAAATTGGGTCTCATGGTGATGTACATCACTATGAGACCCCATTTATTTGAGGCATTTTTTCATACAATGAGAAATAAGCTCACTACCATGTTAGTGCGGCCTCATTAACAAGGTAGTGAGCTTAGTGCTCATTGTATGAAAAAATGCCTTCATAGAAATGGGGTCTGAACAATGAGCACTAAGCTCACTACCTTGTTAATGTGCCAATGTGGTACCATTGACAAGGTAGTGCTTGTTGTATGAAAAAATTCCTAAAACAAATGGGGTCTCATGGTGATGTACATCAATGTGAGACCCCATTTCTTTGAGGAATTTTTTCATACAATGAGGGTTAGGGCACAAGATTGAATGGAGGGTTTAGGGTTTATTCTTATGGTTAAGGGATAATTACTAGGTTATAGGTTATAAGGTTGAGGGTATAGGGATGAGGTTTGAGGGTGTAGGATTTAGGGTATAGGGATTAGGATTTATGATATTTGATATAGGGTTTCAAAGATTAAGAGAGGGTGAGATAGAGAGAGATAGGGTAGATGTAAAGAGGGAAGGAGAGAGAGAGAGAGAGAGAGAAGTAGAAAGAAAATGAGGAAGGTGGAGAGATTGAGAGAGAGAGGATGGAGGGAGGGAGGGAGAGGTGGATATAGATAGGTTAGATAGAGAGAAGAAAAGAGGGAAGGTGGGTTGAAGGGAGGGAGGGAAAGGGGGATATAGATAATATTATAGACGGAAGGAGTGAGGGAGGGAGAGAGAGGAGGAAGGTGGGGAGATTGAGAGGGAGATAGAGGGAAGAGGCAAGGAGGCAGGGAGAGGTAGAGATGGAGAAAGGGATATAGAGAGAATTATATAGGTAAGGAGATATAGTGAAGGAGAAGTAGACAAAGAGAATGGTGAGATAAAGAGTAGAGAGGAAAGAAGAGAGTGAGAGAAAGATGGAGAGAGAGGAGGATGGTTATGAGATTGAGAAAGATGGATAGACTAGGATACATAGGGGGAGAGAGGGAAGGAGGGAGAGAGATGTAGAGATTGAGAGAAAGAGATATAGATAATTATATATAGGGAAGGAGAGATATAGAAGGGGGAGGAGGGAGGGAAGTGAGATTGAGATAATGATAGAATGAGAGATGGAGAGAGGGGGGAAGGAGGAATGTGGAGAGATTAAAAGAGAGGAGGGAGGGAGAGAGAGTGAGGTAGGGAGGGATAGGCTAGATAGAGAGAAGTGGAATAAGGGGATTGAGAGAGAGGGAGAGAGAGGGAAGGAGGGAGGGAGAGGGAGATATGGAGAGAGAGAGAGAGAGATAGAGAGAAGCAGAAAGGGATGGAGGGAGGGATAGAGGGAGAGAGAAGTGTGATAGAGAGAATGAGAGGGGGGAAGGAAGAAGGAGAAGAGATTAAGAGAGAGAAGGGAGGGCGAGAGATAGGCAGAGAGGGATAGGTTAGGTAAAGAGAAGTAGAAAGGGAAGGTGGGTGGAATGTAGGAAGAGAGAGAGAGGAGGGAGGGAAAGAGAGAGATAGAGGGATAGATTAGATAGAGTGAAGTAGAGAGGGAAGATGGGTGGAAAGAAGAGAGAGAGTGGGGAGATAGAGAAAATTAGAGAGGGAAGGAAGGAAGGAGGAAGAGAGGGAGGGATGGAGGGAGAGAGAGAGCTGAGATAGATAGAAGTATAGAGGGAAGGAGAGAGTGTGAGAGAGGTCTACATCATAAGGGATAAACAATGAGTGAGATAGAGTGAGAAAGATGATATAAATTTTTTATTACTAAAATTTTACCTCCTAATTACTAATATTTAACATGCTGATTACTGAAATTTGGCTATTTAAAAAATTGTAATATCTTCAAAAAACTAGAATTTGAATGATAACTCCCAGAGATCTAAAACCACTCTCAAACATCTTGAAACTATATACATAAAATATAACTTAAACTATAAGAAAGTAAATGTCCATATGTAAATGTCAACTTATAATTAAATATTTATTTCATGTATATAGTTTCCTTGAAAGATAACAAGAAGAAAGAGACAAGGAAAAAATTTCAATGTAGACCAAAATGGAAGTTCATTATAATGCACTCATGTTTTGGAAATGTTTCTTTGATTTCAAAAAATGCACATTTTTTGAACTCAAAATGCACACATTTTTTGAACTCAAAATGCACACATTTTTTGAAATCTAAACTATAACATGAGTGCATTATAACACACTAACATTATGGCTTGGTAATGACCGAGCCTAGGCCTGGTCACAACCAACCCATAACACAAGTGTTTTTTACTATAACACACTCATTTTTTTTGCAATTTTGGGATGAAAAAGTAAATTGGCCACTTTTTGGCTCCCCATATTTTTCCACTTACCCATCACCTTAATATTTCCTAAGTTGGATGAAATATTTCTCATTAAAATGACCTAAGTCTTAAATTCTTTAATCCCATGGGTCTTGGTCCCATTTACCTAGTCGGTCCCCTTCTTTTAGACTAACTTTTTTGCATGGGCATATTTACTGATGGTTGGATCTGAAGATTTAATCTCAACCATTCCTTGTTTCCATGCATGAATAAAATAATATTTTCTGAAAATTAGCGTGTTAGCAGGCTAAAGACACATGTACTATCATAGGTGTGGGGTGCAATCTCCACTTACATATCCATCACCATAAGTTTTGAACCAATGAATGAGATGCATTGTTGAAATTTAATCTCAACCATTCCCCACTAGCCCGCATGAATAAAATAATGTTTTATGAAAAGTAGCAAGGCTAGCGGGCGATCAAAATGTGGATTCTTTCATCACATGGAAAGAAGGTGGGGCCCATAAAGTGAATGAGTCAGCACTCTAGATGGAAAATATTATTGGTACAGGATATGTGGGTGAAGGTGAGAGAAATTCAAACTTTTTTAACTCAATCTGAGTCATCCAACATGCCATCTCACAAAGAAATCAAAGACTGACATTCAAAATTGAAGATGTGGCTATGGGAGTTGTTCAGCTTGACACGAGTGAGTATTAATGGTAGAAATGACTTGTAGAGCTACCCAAATCTGATCTAAAGGCACATAAAAGATTGTTTATTCACATAATTAAAGATCGTAAATAAGTTTTAAAGCATCTAGGAGATTGAAGTGAGCATTCTAGAGTTCAAGGTAATCAAAATTATGGTTTTCTTCAAGTGTAAAAGAAGTAAGTGAATATAAGCACCATTCTCTATGATTTCTTTAAATTAACGTGGATTAGAGTAGATGTTCTCTATACATTCTACCAAATTAATTATGCATATCATTGAATTGTTTTCTAGTAATTTAAGCTCCTTATAGGGTTTAAAGTTCTATTGAACCTATTGAAATTTTTACTATCGAGTTGTGCCCTAGGTTTTAAACAAAAAGTCTAGGTCTTGAGGCCTCTCCAATCCCAAAACCCTAGATTAATTAGAACCTACATATTACAAATGGCTCCCAAGGCTCAAGTTTTTGGTTTTGAAACTGCATCAAGATCTATTTCCCAAGATATCATTGACCAATTGAAACCATCAACCAACAAAATGGCCAAGGGAAAAGATTTCTTTCAAGGCCCTAAAATTAAAGAAGGGTTTGTTGAAAAAATATGCTATATCAAGGATATCAATGTGCCATACACAAGTTGGAAATTGGTCCAAAATTGGTTTAGGAACAAAAATTGTGGAGTTCTTGTGTACAACACCTCGAGATTGGATATGGGGAAGTTACTAGTGCCCAATGTATACATGCATGTGGATTTATTGAAGGACATAGCTATGAGGTATGATCCTATCTCAAGGGTGGTTAGGGCATATGATGGTGTTGAAATGGTAAAGATAACCATAGAGGAGATTGCCAAAATTTTCAAGTTGCATGAATGGAGTTAGGATATGATTCCCACTGACCTAGGAGCTTGTAGAGCAAAAAATAAAAAAACAAAGGCTATGTTCAAGTTGAAAATGCTGCCTATACATACTACAAGTATAGGTGTTGGTAAATCCAAGGAAACAAATAAAAATTAGCAAAGATGAAAAGGAGCCCTTCCCCATGAAGTACTTTGCAAATTAATTCAAGAAAATAGGTTTCTCCTTGTGCCAAGTTATTGGTTTTGATTCATCATCCACCATGCCAGTAGGTTTCATGTATATGGTAGCACACCTTCAACACCCATCCTATAATGTAGTGTATCATTTTTCCACATATCTGGTAAAGAATATTCATCAGGGTCTATCTACAATTAAGGTAGGAAAAGAATGGGTGACGTTCTAGTGGTATTCTCTCTTGATGCACATGTTCTTATTCAAAGGAGAGAAGAATTTTGGTAAATACATGACACTGCTAAAGGTATAGGAGGATATTGAAATGCCAATCCAATGTTGGACTTAGATTTTGGATAAGGATGAATTGAAGTATAATTATGTTGTCTTCGAAAATGTTTTTACCTCCAAGTCAAGAAAGTTTTTGATTTACAATCCCACAAGGATTCCAATGGAGATATATGAATTTTTGAGGCCCTTGGAAAGGAGGCATAATTTGAAATTAACTCACAATTGGGGGGACATAATTTTGTACTGCAGTACAAAAATATTTAGGATCTATGGTACAAATGTGAACCCACATGTATTACCAAGAGATGTGCCACTTAGGATTGTATTTGTTAAAGTTATGAGGCAATTGGGGGCAACACAAATGGTACATCTACCTAAGCAACAAAAGAAAGGCTCATTCTTTCCTGAGTTGATTGCATTTTCTGATTTTGTGATGGATAAGGGAGGATGGAAAGGCTTGGAGCAAGTTCTTGCACCTTACAAGTTGCAAAATATGCACCCAAGAAGCCATGACGTGAGGGTCTTCATTAATTCCTTAAAAGAAAGGATTAGAAGTGGCTCCTTCATCCATAATTTTTTCTATCCTAAAGATGTGATCAGGAATATTTTTTATTTTCGAATCCAAGATGAAAGGAAGGAAATGTATCTCTCCTTCAATAAAATGGTGGATAAAATTACGAAGTCAAATCCCAACTATGACCCTCTGCCTAATATTTAGGGTGAGTTAATTAGGATCATATATGTACTTGACCACTTTGAGGACATAATTGGTGTATTGAGGGGAGAACGAACAATAATAGATAAGGGGAAGGCAGTGGCTATTGAAGAAAAACCATGAAGAGCAGAGGAGGAGAGACCCTCTTATCAACCATCGCATAAGGTTAGAGTGTACTCTAGGAAGAAGGAAGTGATAAAGAAGCATAAAAAAAATCAACCCCTAGTACATCAGAGGGGTCAAGAGCATATTCTCCTATGAGGTTAGTACCATCTCCTCCTAGACAAGCTCCCTCTACCATAATTGACCTTGATTCACCTCCTAGTGGTTCATCTCCATCTGAGCAACCACCACCCAAGAGGTAGAGTATTGAGGTAGGAGGGGTAGTTGATTACCCTAAGTCAGAAGAGGATGACATCCTTGTCATACCAGAAGAGATGAAACAAGGAATACCTTCTTCCCCAAGGGAGGTTGCATGAAGCATGGGAGAGAGCAACCACATATTAGGAAAATCATATATGAGTGGCCTAAGCAATGCTAGTGATCTAAGGTATAAGGCTTGCAAGATATTTTTGGAGGATAATTCATTTTTGTAGAATAAAGAATTCCCGATATTTTAATATGAAAGAGCCAGGCTTGGAGCATGCCGAAAATATTGCTAAGGAGGAGTTTACTTTCAAAACTATTGCGAGAGTTTATTCGGGGAAAATGTGAAGATGATAGGGAATGAGTTCCAAAACATCACACCTAAAGATGGTGAAAATTAGTGCATGAAAGTGGGTGCCATTGGTGACACTTAAAGTGGGATGTGTGAGATGTTGCGCTAGACACAATAGGGGCGTGAGAAAATACTTATACATCGACCAGAAAATGGCTGGCATTGCAAAGGAGTCAACCTTGATGAAAGGAGAAGTAGTTCACTTATCCCTTACAATTTGGAGTATCCTCAGGTCTACAGAAATGAAAAGGTTGTAGAAGCCAGCCAATTTAAGTGGGAAGCTAAATATTCCAAAGTCTTTGAGCACTCCAGGTAATGAGCAACACGGTGACAGAAAATCAATGTTCTTCCAGATTCCTCAGGAAACAATGGAGAATGTCACTAGAAAGAGACTCACCACAAAGTGTTCAATGGGATCATTGGTGTAGTAGAGATCAATAGGGGTTGTGTGAAATAGAGAGTTAACTGTTCGACATGGTGGAAAGATTGGGGCCAGGGAGTTCTCCAGGGTTGAAGATTCATGCTACCTGCTTTGGGTGCACAAATCCTCATCTCCTCCATCTCAGGGCAGGAGAATCATTATGAAATAATTCCTAATTTGGGTTGGAACAGGTGGAGTGAAGACCCATGCATTAGGTGTAGAATCCATCATGGGCCTAGGGTGGTGGCTGTGAGTTAGGAGGAATTATATAAGAAACTGTATCCCTAGGAGTTCTGAGACAAAGGAATTATGATAATATCTTGAGAGATTTGTTTGTTCTATATCATATGAATAAGAAGATTCAACGAAAGTTGAACAACATCTATTCAAATTATTCTTTGATTTTACAAGTAATTAAGTTGTCTCAGATAGACAAATATTTGGCTACTCCAATCATGGAAAAATGGATCCACAAGGTTGAAAATTTAAATCTCATATTAGGTTTGCACATCAAAAGGAAAAATATCCAAATATTTTTCCAACATATAAATTTGTTAAGGAAAGTAAGGAGAAAAGGTTTCAAGGCTATAGTGCTCCTTTGGAAGAAAAAATAGAGTTAAAGTCAAAATTTGATGATGCAGAATTGGTATTATTGCTTGATATTCAACGTACACATGATGAGGTAAAACCTTTATGGCATGGAAAGATCAAGTGGATACTACTATTGCTGCCCAAGAATCCCTCATATGTGAGAATGTTGATATTGATATTGATTTATTTAAAAATAATCTTGAAAATTTGTCCTTCACCATCAGCTTCCAAAAAGACTTTGACAAAGAAGCTAATTCAGTAATGGGTAAGCATGTTCCTTATAGAAAGAGGATGGATGAACTCGTTGGTTTCAATTGGCCTTTTGATATAGTGTATGAATTTTTGAAGAAGACATTCTTTGATGAGTTGGAGTTGTAGGCACTAGGATGGAGAACATATATACATGGTCAAGTACAATACAGGTCTGGCCTTAGAAAGTATAATGTAGAAAAGATATGTTTCCCCCTAATTCAAAGTGTAACAAGTAAATGTTGATTGTTGGTGACTTGGATTAGTGTTGGAGGCTCATTTGGATTTTGATCCACATTTTCTTTCCTTTTGCATGCCTTTTTGTCCTTTGGTGAAGAAGGATAAAGATGCTTCAATGGTTTGAGACCAAATCTCACTTCGGCAAACTACAACACAGAGGTAGTGAAAAAGATCTCAGTTCACTTCAGAAGTGGAGCTTTTACATATAATGAGGAACTCTTCTCTCATTTTGCACAGTGATGATTTCTCATGGGTGATTCGTTTAGAGTTTTGTCAATGAAATGAAGAACAAAGTGCTCAAATTTTGGCTTGAAACAGCACCCTATTTTACATGATGAAAGGAATTCAAGGTCCATTAGTAGCAGGTTTTGTTTTGAATTCTAGATCTAAAATGAGAAGTATATAACACTTATAAGAAAAGAAAATAAATTTTGAGTTTGTATGTTGGGGTTTTGGTCGACAATGGGTTTGTGAAATTTTGTGGTTTCAAGCATCCTTCACGGGAATAGAATGAAAACCTTTAGTGTATCTCTCCATTTATCTTTCATATGAGTATAAATGAAACACAATCAATGATCTTTCATTAATTTTCATTGTTGCTTTGCTATTAAATATGTTTTAATTATGGCTCTGGTTTAAGAATTAGTTAAAATACCTTAACTAAAGCATGAATTCATATGAATTTTTAGTGAGTCTGATAAGTAGTCATAGAATCTGAGCATTTGATATGTGTATTGTAATGCAATTACACAGAGATCACGACTATTTGAAATTAAACTTTTCTTATAGTTCAATTTATTTCTATTTGACTCCCTGCCATAAGATAAGACACTGATCTAACAAGTGTTAAAGCATTTCTGATGATTCTGATGTTTCAATTTGAGCAAAAAATTCATAAGCAATTGTTTGATCAATTTATTTTGTTTGAGGATGGGGTTATGTTGTATTCTTAGCTTTAGGTGTTTAATCCTTTTAAAAGAATTTCTAGTTTCTTGAATGATTTCATGTAATCAAAATTTCATTAGGAATATATTTGTTCATTATACAATGTGTGATATGATTATTTAGAAAATTGTAGGATACACATTTTGGGATCACCCTCCCAGTTTTTTTTAGAGCCCAAAGTGCAGGAGGGAAGCATTATAGCTTCCTCTCATTTGTTGGCCAATCACCTCTTGCGTCTTCAGAGACTAAATCTAGAAAATTCATAGATGCTCAATGAGATTTTCTTGGTTCTTTAAAAACCACCAACATATTGGCAAGGCTTCTAGGGATCACACTTGATAAAATATTTGTTTTCCAAAGTGCCTTGTCTTGGATCACTATTATTTATAGTGATGTATATCCTTAGAGTTAATCTATTCAAAGTTTTTGTTGTCCATTGCTCAATTTTTTTCCATATTCCTCACCATTTTTGTGTTTAGAATTCCATACCCAAAGTTCAACAAAAATTTCTTTGTATTTTACAAAAACCTACTAGAGTCTATAAAGGTCAATGTTAAATATCCTATGTGAATGTGAAGGTTCTTGTAAAATTTTGCATAAAATCATAGCACCATTGCTATAAATTTTTCTAAATCAGTTTGGGTGGTGACAATGAAGTCTCTACACTAGTGCATACCAATACCTTAAGTTATCAAAGAAATTAAACTAAAAAATAAAAGAAAATTGAAAAGGTTGATAAGAGCAAAGAAAATATAAGCACAAATGTGGGGAACCCATACCAATATGAAGAAACATCTAGAGAAAAGATTGGAGGGAGAATTTCCAAAGAACCCTCATGAAAAATGGAAAGCAAAGGGTAGAGGAACAAGTAAGTCTACTCCTCATCTAACTCCTGAACATGAAAGAAATTTGTTAGAGTTAAGTGATAATTCTTCTCCTAAAAGAGGAAAAGTTATAATGAAATCTGTTGTGAGTGAGAAACATTCAAATCAAGCCTTAATGGCTAAACAAAGAAGAGAGAGGGAAATGATACAACAAGATAATGTAAATGCTAGTCGTTCTAGAGCTGTGGGGCATTTTTTTGAAATGTACAAGACAACTAAGAGGGGGGAGGTGAATAAGTTATCATCAATCACATTCACAAATCTGAAACAATTATTAACTCCACATCCACTTTAATCTGTTATTAAGTATTAGCATGAAGTGCAAATAAAATAAAACAATATCAACACAAGAAACACTAGATTTATGTGAAAACCCCAATAAGGGAAAAACCATAGTGAGGATTAACTCACAATATAAGAGTAATTGCAAAACCGATTACAAAGAGGCTCACTCCCAAAGATAGGACTCATTTTCCAGATACAAGGCTCACTTCCTATAGATAGGACTAATTTTCTAGAAGGGAAGCTCACTACCTATAGATAAAGAAAGATAATATAAAATCCACCACAACAACTTGCACACATCCACAACCTTGATCAGAGAATTGCAGAAACCATCAGTTCACTGCTTTTAGGAGTCAAACAAATTAAAGTATTGCTACCTTACTTCACTTTTTAACGCTCTTGCTTCTCACACTTTTGGAATTCAATCCTTAACATCTCATCTTATATTTATACCATCTTCAACCTTAGAAACTTTCTCCAAGCTCAACTACACACACTTCATATTACAAATTCAAATTAGGTTGGAAACTCAACATTCCCCCAGTGGAAGAGAATGAGAGCAAACCAAACCAACACTTAACCAAGACCCAAAACAACATCTCCAATCAATCACATGCTTCCTTAATTGATACTTATCCTTCACATGATGTGTAGACACCAGGTCAACCAAACCTGATGAAAATACAAATGAACTTTGAAGTAAACATTTCCACAACAAGAGGATAACATGTAGACCACATAACATGCTTCATCATGCACTGTAACATATCTTGGATGCCTTCACATTCATTTTTAGCTAATACAACAACCTTCATACACAAAATACTTTCCATTAGTTGATCTGGACTATACAGACACACATAGTAATTTTGAACCTAGTCTTTCGGAGCACCAAACCATGAACACCTTTGATACAACATAGATAACACCATTACAATCCTTCTACCAGATCTGTAAGACCTAAAACAAAATAGCAGAGAACTATGGAGCACATACATTTCTCCCAATCCACAAACTAACAACTCTTCCAGACCAATTCACAAACTAGTGAACATAACTTTCACTCTTCATCAAACCAAAATATCTAATATAGGATAGATCACCCAAGGATGCCCTTAAACAACACTTCAGATCTTCACAAGCATAGGATCAACACAAAAAAAATGTAGAGCACAAACCAGAGCATGTTTTGAACACACTCACAATTTTGTCTTCACTATTTCTCAAAAGAACTTGGTAACTCATCATATCATCACACCTACAACATCTTTAAGATATCTCCATGTACTCACAACATATCTACAGTATCTCAACTATACATGCACAACCTGTAATCACTTTTTCCCTTTCTCTACAACAACCTATAGTGTGTTGAAATAAATGACAACATTAATGACAACACCACCATACTCATTCATAATTGTAACAATCTGAACCTTTTTCATTGATGACAACACATGATGTGAAAAAATACCAAAGAAACAATAAACACTCTCCTTTATTTTCTATATTAGAAAACCTACACAGCATTCTTGCTCTCTCTTTTCCTTACAATATTTTCTCTCCCTATCTCTCCTCCTTTCAACTTTTTCATTTTCACATGACTCTCTCTCCCCCTTTAGCATCAATGACAAAGAAAAAATATTTTGATAACCTCCCCTTAGGAGTGCACCCACATCTCATACTACAACAATAACAATTCCTACCTCCCTAAGGAATAGACCGTAGTCATCAGTCTAGACAAATGAAGAATATATAGATTGACTGGATTGATGCACCTCCATGTGCACCTAGTTTGAAGGAGGGGCAATAACCCCCAACTTCTACTAGAGACACTCAAAAGTATCCTTTGGAAAATCCTTAGTAAATATATCAAAAATGCGATCCTTAGTAGGCTCATATTCTAGCCTAACTTCATTCTCCAATATCTTTTCTCCCAAGAAGTGATATTTGATAGATATGTGCTTTGTCTTTGAATGCAATACCATATTCTTTGAAATATTTATTGCACTTGTATTATCATAGAAGATAGGGATAAACTCATCACATATCACTCCCATATCCTTCATTGTTTGCTTCATCCATAATACCTATGTGCAACAAGATGATTTTGCAATGTACTCAACCTATGAATGGATAAAGAGATTGAATCATGTTTCTTGCTTAGCCATGAAACCAATCTTCCTCCAATAAAGAATGCACCACCACTTGTACTCTTCCGGTCATCTACACAACCAACCCAATCTACATTAGTGTAAGCCCTCAAAGTGAAATCAATATCCTTAGGATACCATAGGACATAATCCAGAGTGCCTTTTAGGTATCTTAATATCCTCTTCACAACTGTAACATGTGTTTCTTTAGGTTTTACTTGAAATATTGCAACCAAACATACTACATCCATGATATTTGGTCTAGTAGGAGTAAGATATAATATTCCACCAATCATAGATCTATACATGCGTTGATCAACTTTAGGAGAATCATCATTCTTACTCTATTTGAATCTAGTCACAATAGGGGTATAGACCAATTTGGAATCTTCCATTCCAAACTTCTTCAAAAATTCTTTAACATACTTTGATTGTGAAATGAACATGCCCTTCTCAATTTTATTCACTTGAAGTCTAAGAAAGTATTTCAACTCACTAATCATAGACATCTCAAACTCATTTTTCATCTCCTCTACAAATCTCTTGCACATACCCTCATTTCGTCTAAAGATAATGTCATCAACACACACAACCACTATCAACATTTTGTTTCCTTCAAATTTGAAATAGAGATTACTATTTGCAGAGCCTTTGTTGAACCTTTGATGTGTCAAATATCTATCTAACCTTGCATACCATGCTTTGGGAGTTTGCTTCAGTCCATATAGTTCCTTTTTCAACTCATAGACCATGTCCAATATATCTAATAACTAAATCCCCTCCAATTGTTCCATGTACACCTCTTCTTCTAATTCTCCTTTCAGGAATGCAAACTTAACATCCATTTGATATACCTTGAAATATTTGTGAGTAGAAAATTCCAAAAACATCTGAATAGCCTCCATTCTTACCACTAGGGAAAATTTCTCTTCAAATTCTATTCCTTCAACCTGTGAATAACCTTTGCATACAAGTATTTCTTTGTTTCTTACTACTTCACCATTCTCATTTAGCTTATTCCTAAACACCCACTTTGAACCAATTATGTTCTTGATTACGGGTCTAGGAACCAATTCCCATGTTTAATTTTTCTCTATTTGTTGCAACTCCTCTTTCATTGATCTAACCCAATTCTCATCTTTGCATGCTTCACACACTATTTTAGGTTCTATATTTGAAAGTAAACATAGATTTACCTTAGCTTCCACCACTTTGCTTCTTGTCTTTACACCTTCACTTTTATCTCCAATTATTTGTTCTTCAAGATGATTTTTCTATACATATTTTGGGGTCTTAGGAGTAGGCTCCAAAGCTTCTTCTTTTTCAATCTATTCTTCTTCTTCCTTATTCACTTCTTATACTTGTCCATAGATAGGTTCATCTAGTTCAACTTCACTTATTTCAACTGGTTTGTGCATATCTTCATCAACTTTTACATTTGCACTTTCAACTATCTTTCTCAATCTTTTATTGAAGCATCTATAAGCTTTACTATTAGTTGAATATCCAACAAAAATACCTTCATCACATCTTACATCAAAATTTCCATGGTTCTCATCATCTCTTTTAATATAACATCTATTTCCAAACACCTTAAAGTATGTAATAGTAGGAATATTGTGAGTCCATAGTTCATAAGGAGTCTTTGTTTTGTTACCTCTAATCTAAACTCTGTTAAGAATATAAATAGCAGTGTGGATTGCTTCTCTCTAGTATACATTAGGTACATTTTCCTCTTTCATCATAGTCCTTGTAGCCTCTTGAACAATCTGGTTCATCCTCTCTACAACTCCATTTTGCTGAGGAGTTTTAGGAGCAGAAAAATATCTCTTTATATCATGCTCTTCACAAAATGTATTAAACTCACTAGAAGTGAATTATCCACCTCTGTTAGAACTAAAAAAATTTATTCTCAAGTTCACTTCATTATCTACCTTGGCCTTGAACACTTTGAATCTATCTAGAGCTTGAGCTTTCTCCCTAGGAAAATTAACCCATGTCATTCTAGAATAATCATAAATCAAAAGCATAAAATACTTGTCACCATTAAGACCTATACTTGTGGGACCACATAGGTCTATTTGAATCAATTCCACAATTTTGGTAGTTGATTGTTCTTTTCCTTTAAAATTACATCTTGTTTTTTTCCCAATTGACAACTTCCACAAATAGTATTGGTTGGCTTTGTGATTTTAGGCAGATCCTTGACAACTTCTCTTGAACTAATCCTGATTAGATTGCCAAAGTTTACATGTCCCATCCTCTGGTTCCATAGCCAACTTTTATTAACTTGAGAGACAAAAAATTTACCATCAACACCCTTAAGTTGATATGTTTCCATATGTTCTTCTTCCTATAGCTACCACAGTTCCAGACCCTTTTATGATCTCACATGTATTATCCTGGAGCACAAGTTTTAATGATTTGCTACACATTTATACAACACTCAAAAGATTATGCCTTAATCCCTTAACATAATAGACATCATCAGTACTGTGTTTTCCATCAAAATTAATTATTCCTTTTCCAAAAATATTTTCACTAGAATCATCTCCAAACATGAATAATCCTTCATCATACTTTTCAAGTTTAGTAACTTACTTTTTTCTTCAGTCATATGATTTGAACAACCACTATCAATTACCCAATAATCTTCATCTTGTCTAGCATGAAATGCAGTAACCAGAGTACCTTCCATCTCATTCTTCTTATTTTCTAGACCACATTCCCTTACACATCATCCATGGTTAGTAATCAAATTTTTTCTCCAAGGCTAGAAACAAGCATTCATCTTTATCATTCTCAAAATCAGATTCATCATCAGAAATTCTAGCATCTTCTTTAACATAATACAAATTTTTGAACTTTTTGTCCTTTCTGTCTTTATTATCTCTGTTCTTTTTGTGTATGGCTCTATTTAGACATCCTAAAGCATAGTGACCAATATTTCCACAACTAAAACATTTAAAAGGTAACATACCTTTGTACTTTCTAGTACCTTTCTTCAATTTCCTTGTAAAGTTTGCTTCCAATTTCTCTAAACCTTCACTATTTAGATCATCTTTTGTCTTAGTGGCTTTGAGGGTTGTTTCTATTTTCTCCTTTTCTTTTCCAAATTTCATCATTTCAAATGTGGTCAAGGTTCCAAATAGATGTTCTTTAGTGAATTTCTTTGGATCATACACTTCCTCAATAGCTGATACCTTGTCACTATAACTCTTAAGTAGGGTCATCAAAATCTTCTCCATTACATCTTCATCTGTCAAAGTACCACCTTGATTTTTGACCTCATTTTCTACAATATCAACCCTTTGAAAGTAGCTTGCAATGTCTTCACCTTCCATTTTCAAGTTCTCATATCTGCACTTTGTTGTTAGCTTCTTTGATAATTTGACTATATCATTTCCTTCATAGATATCTTTAAAATTTTCCCACACTTCATAAGAAGTGCTTAATAAAATAACTTTTGTCTGCTCAGTCTTAGATAAAGCACTATAGATTGCATGCCTTGGTTTTTCATTTTTCTCATAGGAAGAAATATCATCTACAAAATAAGGACCACTTGTAAGCTCAACATATTTTGTCTCAAACAACTTTTCAAGTCTTGAAGCCAAGATAGATCAGGTAACCTCTCATTTTAACTTTCCAGTCACTGTAATCAAATCCATCAAACACAGGGAATGACAATTTGTGTGCCATCAAATCTACCTCAAGTGGTTAAGCTCTTCTCCAAGGAACCAAAGCTCTGATACGAATTGTTGAAATGCACAAGACAACTGAGAGGGGGGTGAATTAGTTGTCACCAATCATATTCAAAAATCTGAAACAATTATTAACTCCACATCCACTTTAATCTGTTATTAAGCATGAACATGAAGTGAAAATAATAGAAAGCAATATCAACACAAGAAACACTAGATTTACATGGAAAACCCAATAAGTGAAAATCCATGATGAGGATTAACTCATAATGTAAGAGTAATTGCAAAATTGATTACAAATGGGATCACTACCAAAGATAGGACTCACTATCTAGATATAGGGCTCACTACCTACAAATAGGACTCACTTTCTAGAAGGGAGGCTCACTGCCTACAAATAATGAAAGATAACAAAAAATCCACCATAATAAATTGCACACATCTACAACCTTGATCAGAGAATTGCAGACACCATCAGTTCACTACTTTTAGAAGTCAAATACATTAAAGTATTGTTGTCTTACTTCACTTTCACACACTCTTGCTTCTCAAACTTGTGGCATTCAATTCTTAACATCTTGTCTTATATTTTTACCATCTTCAACCTTGGAAAATTTCTCTAAGGTTAGTTACACACACTTCATATTACAAATTTAAATTAGGTCACCAATTCAACATTCGCGCAATGGAAGAGAATGAGAGTGGATGAAACCAACACTTAACCAAGAGCCAAAACATATCAAATCAATCACACACTTCCTTAATTGATACCTATCCTTCACATGTCGTGTAGACACCAGGTTGGCCAAACTAAATGAGAACACAAATGAACTTTGAAGTACATATTTTCATAACAAGAGGATAACATACAAAGCACATACCATGGTTCATCATACATTGGAACACATCTTGGATGCCTTTAGATTCATTTGTATCTAATGTAACAACCTCCATACATAGAATACTTTCCATTAGTTCATCCAAATTGTACAGAAACACATAGTAATTCTGAACCCAGTCTTCCAGAGCACCAAACCATGAACACCTTTGATAGAACATAGATAACACCATTACAAGCTGTCTATCATATCCAAAAGATTTGAAACAAACCAAAAAGGACTATGGAGCATATACATTTCTCCCAGTCCATAAATAAACAACTATGCCAGACTAGTTCAAAAATTGGTGAATGCAACTTTTACTCTTCATCGAACTAGAAGCTCTAATCTATGATATATCACCCAAGGATTCCCTTAAACAACACTTCAAATCTGCACAAGCATAGGATCAACATGGAATAAATGTAGAGCATAAACTGGACCACATTCTGAACACACTCATAATTTTGTCTTCACTTTTTCTCAAAATCACTTGGTAACTCATCATATTAGCACGCCTACAACATTATAAAGATAGCTCCATGTATTCACAACATCCGTATAGTATCTCAACTATACATGCACAACCTGCAATCACTTTTTTCCTTTCTCTGCAACAACCTATACTATGTTGACATCAATGAAAACATTAATGACAACACCACCATACTCATTCATACTTGTAATACATTTGGCCACAACTTCTAATACAAATACTCCTCTTCATCAAGACTTTTTGATTGGGTTTGATGAATATGCTCGTAACTATGGTGGAATTGTAGAGACATCAGATTTTAATACCACCTTACTGGGAGAGGATGAAATGTTCAATGATGTTCAACAACTTAGAAGAGAGGCGTTAATATTATATGAGTTGAGGAGAGGGAGGGATAAGGAAAAATAAGAAAGGATAAAGAAAGCTATGGTTGAGAGAGACATGCTACAGAAAAGAGTTGAATGCATGACAAAAATAGAATAGCTAGCAACTCAATCTACCCATACAACTAGTCCTATAGTTAGGAAGGATTTAAGAAGTGAGCCTATAACTTAGACAACAATTCTTGTGTAAATATATAGACTAATCCATTTGTGACAACTTTTGTTGTAGTTAATCTCATCCCTAGTAATACAAATAAAGTTTCCTAGACTATTGATAAGCAAAAGAAACTTGTCAGGGGTGTGAAGATAAATGAGGGGGGTTGCTCTCATAAGGAAATAACACATAATAATACTAATTCATTGGATGATGGGTTAATAAAGGAAAATGAGGAGTTACAAAAAAGATTGAAGGAGATGGAACTATTAGTTGAAAACAAAGAAATGAAGAAGAAACTAGGTTTCTTAGAATCTACCATAAAGGATTCTATTCTTGAAACCCAAATCCTTCATCCCCATGCATCATCTTCAAATCCCCATTTGAATGATAATCCTTTTTCTAATACAAACCATTCCACTTCATGTTCACAACCATAAAATAGGGCTAGGACTATTCAACAACATGATCAACATGATTCCCAATGAAGAGTAACTAACACAGAAAGGCCTAAAAGTAATTATGACCAGAGAAGGAATCATGACAACCAAAATGAACAAGAGAAACCCTTTGCAAGAAGAAAAATTCCTATTGATAGATATAGGAAATTACACTTTGATAGAATCCTAGGGTATCCAAATCTTGTTCTTGATAATGCAAGAAAACATTTACCTAAGTTCACCAGTAACAATGCCTCCAATGGTGAAGATCATTTGAAATATTTTTAGAGTTTTGTCGAAGATTTTGATCTTTGGGATGATGATGTTGCAATTAAGTATTTCATGCAATCATTGACCAGGGATGCTAGAGATTGGAATAGAAGCTTTCCTAATGCAAGAATTGATTCAAAATATGCTTTCTATAGAGTTTTTAGAGAGCAATATGGAGACAAGACTGATCCTAGATTTATGCTCAATGACTTCAACTTTATCACAAAAGGAAAGAATGAAATAGTGACTGAATTTAATGCAAGGTTTTAGAAGGCCATGAATAGAGTTATATCTTATTTAAGGATGAATGAGAGTGTATTCTTAGTGGTGTATTGTAATGCATTTGATTCAAATATGTGTTACTTACTTAGAGACAAATATCCACATAATCTGAGAGATGCTTATAAAATGGAAGTCCACAAAGAAAACAATAAAAGAGCATCAGATAAGGTAGAGAGAAGAGATGACCCTAAAAATTTTAAGAATACTAGAACTCAAAATGAAAGAGCTGGTAAAGTTACAACTCCTAAAGAAAAATTGGATTAGATTGTCAGTTTTTTGTAGAAGGTGGCAAAGAATGAGAAACCTCAATTCTAAAAAAATGATAGGCCACCTAGGCTACAAGATTATCCCTATCAGAGTAATTGGCACAATGGAAAGCCAATTCACAACAATAAAAAAAAATCTCCAGCTCAAGGTAAACCTGACCCATTGAAAAATAATTCTATGAATGCCACTAAAGATATGCCATGGTGTGTAGTAGGTCAACTACCTCATTCATCAAATAAATGTGTTGTTGCAAGATTTGTGGAGTCCCAAGATGATCAAGGATATTTCAATTCCCTTCATGATCAAAGATGAAATAGTAAATGTGCTCATGACTAAATCACTAAATTAGACTTTTCCTACAATGATTATTCTTCTTATGATGAGCCTTCTAGAGGTGATGTGGATATGCAAAGGCAGGAAGTGAGTGTATACCATCAAAAAGTGTTCTCAGATGAAGAGAGAAATAGTGATTGCACCTTTTACAATCTTGATTTAGATGACATTTTTCTGAGAAGACCATCAGATGAAGAAATCCAAAATATGACAATTGCATTGGATACTCAAGCAAGGAATACTTATAATTAGAGAAATAGAGTTGTGAATGGTAATCAAGGTAAGCCTGGTAGCATGTTCATCAAAGAAAAGAATGTAGATGAGAAAGGGACCAAGACAAAAACTAGGAAAGAGGAGGAAAAACCCAAAGAAAATAAAGGAGCTAGAATTTGGGCTAAAATGGGTGAAAATGTGAAGATAGATGTGGAAGTTATTTCCCAACTGTAAAGGTTAAAGATCAGAAGCATATTGCTAAAAAGGGTGAAAAACAAAATGATAAGATAATGGAAAAGGACATAATACCTTTTGAATTACCAAAGTATTCTATTGTGGACATGTTTCAAATGTTGTATCAGGTTAAGGTTATAGTCCCATTGTTGGAGATTATGAGGATTGATGAACATAAAAGCAAGGAATTTTCCCTCATTAGTGGTGTAGCTACGACCTATAATACAATATGGTGGTTGATCCACCCAAAGTGAGAAAAACTCAAGTAGAGAGTGATGAAATGGAAGGAGTAACTAGTGAAAACCCCCAAATATACTTGGTAACTACAACTATTGCATGCCCAAGTCAGGTCAGCCCATTTTTTTTAGTTTAATTATTGATGGGAAGTTGTTCAAGAGCTGCATGATTGATTTAGGAGCCTCTTCTAATGTTATGCCAATGGAAATTATGAAGGAAATGGGTCTAAAAGTTGATAACACTTATGGAAAGTGTTATAATATGGACTCAAGAAAAGTACCTACCATATGAGTAATTAATATGGTCCCATACAAGCTTGCAACATTTCCTGAGAAGGAATTATACATGAGTGTCACAATAGAGGAAATCCTGCCAAACTATGGAATGTTGTTGTCAAGACAATAGAGTGTGGCCATGGGTGGGAGCATGCAACGTGATTTATCATATGCCACTTTTTCCATTGATGAAAAGGATGTCAATATTGTTACATAATCAACAGATTGCCATATGATTAAGTATTTATAGGAACCAGAGAGAATTCATTTTGTGGATACTAGTTTGGATACTTTTAGAGTTGAATAATTGTAATAGGAAGTAGAAGTTTAACTTGTACCACTTGATAGAGAAGTCATAGATGTCGCACAATAATATGCTCTTTGGACCATGTACTTCGATGGAGCTTGTTCCAAGGAGGTATCAAGTGTAGAATTTATCCCAATTTCCCCACAAGGTAAGACATTCAAATACTCTTTCCTATTGAAATTCACCTGCACAAACAATGTGGAAGATTATGAAGCTTTTCTACTTGGTTTAATGTTAGCCTCAAAACATGACATTAAAATGCTAAAAGTATGGGTTGATTCTGAATTAGTGATATCCAAGTTAGGTCTAGGTTCATTTCCAAAAATAAAAGAATTAAGTAGTATAGGAATGTAGTTTGGGATACCATCAAAGCTTTTGATGCATTTAATATTGATTGGCTAGAGAGGGGAAGGAATGTGACGGTCGATTTGTTAGCAAACATTGCTATCAAACTAGATGATATCACTTTTATTGGTATTTCAAAAGTAGAGGTACAAACTTAGCCTATAGTACCTAATAATATTTGTAGTTGGAAAGTATTTGATGATCATAAAGATATTTTTCAATTCTTGTAATGTATTGATCGGTATGAAAGTCAGGAAATTGACTTCGGGGTATTGGTAGTGGAGGTTGATGGTAAAGAGACATTGTTTTACAATGAATTTATCCAATTGAAAACAAACAAGACTCCCAAAGGGTTGGTTGCATTGGAAAGGGTTTTTGATGGACCTAATAAGAAAAATGTTAAAAAGACATCTACTCACAAGGAAGATTTGGTAAAGATTAATCTTGGAATTGAGAATGCTCCTAAGAAGGTATATATAGGGAAGAAAATGAAACCACATATTAGAACCATGTTGATTGCTCTACTAAGGAAATATAGAAATGTATTTCCTTGGTCATATGGTGACCTGAAATCTTATAGGGAAGATCTTTTCAGCATGAGATACCTTTGAAACTAGATGCCAAACCTTTTAGGTAGAAGCAAAGACCAATAAATCCAACATTGCAGCCTAAAATGCAAGAACTCATGAAATTAAGGGATGCTAGTATCATCAAGCCTATAAGAAATTATTCATGTGTTTCTAATTTGGTTCCAGTTAGGAAGACTAATGGTGAACTGAGACTCTATGTGGATTTTAGGAATTTGAATATATCATCCTTAAAAGATAACTACCCACTACCTAATATGGAGGATATGTTGCAAAAGGTGACAGGGTGTGAGTTACTATCCATGATGGATGGTTTCTCAAGTTATAACCAGGTTATGGTAAGAGAATCTGAACAATATAAGGTTGCATTCACTACACCATGGGGAACCTATGCATATGTGAGAATTCCATTTGGTTTAATCAATGTTGGTGCTACATTTCAAAGAGCTATGGATGTGGTATTTTCTGATTTCATTGATTTATTCTTGGGCATATACCAAGACAACCTAACTGCACATAGTAAAAAGGAAGAGGATCATTGTATGCATCTAGAAAAGATATTTATTAGAGCATTGGAATATGAAATTTCTTTGAATCCTAAGAAATGCATTTTTGGGGTTATGGAAGGTAATATTTTAGGGCACATTGTCTTTAAAGAAGGGATTAGGATTGATCCTGAGTATCTGGCAGCAATAGATAAAATTACACAGCGTAAAAATGTAAATGGAATTCAATACTTCTTTGGAAAATCAATTTTGTGAGAAGATTTATCACCAAATTTTTTGAGATTGTCAGACCTATCTCCAAAATGTTGAAGAAAGGAAAAAATATAGCATGGACATAAGAGCCCTCCAAATATTTTCAAGATATAAAGCATGCCATCAAGGAGGCTTCTATGATCAAGTCTCCATATTACTCAAAGTCATTCCAGTTATTTATTTTTATTTGTTTCATAGTACTTTGGTAGGAGTACTACTGTAGAAAAAAAATTGAGGCTTTGAAAAGCCTATTTCTTTCTTTAGTAATTCTTTGTAGGCTATTGAGCTTAAGTATGACATGACAGAAAATCAAGCCTACACATTAGTTAAGGTTGTAAATTTTTTTAGAACATATCTAATGGGAAAAATTGTGGTGGCATATGTTCCAAGTGTTGTAGTCAAGGATATTTTTACCCAACAAGAATCCATGGGCCAAAGATGTAGATGGATCAACAGGATCCAAGAGTTTAATGTTATGGTTTAGATTAAAAATTTGGTAAGAGGTCAAGGATTGTCTAAGCTGATGGATAAAACCAACTTAGAAGAAAACCAAATAAATCAAGTAGAACATGTAAATGTTGCACCTATTTGTGACATGCAGACCTGTGGGTGGTATAGGAGAATTGTGTAATACTTGCAAACTATGCAATGTCTTGAAGGAATTCCTAATAATGAGAAAAGAACCTTAAACCTATAGTCCATTAAATATATCATTATTGAAAATGAACTCTAGTGGAGAAGCCCAGAGGTGTATTTCTTAGCTGTGTGGATGGAGATCAGGTAGAAGAAATTCTAAATGAAATGCACAATGGAGCCTGTGGAGGTCATTACATGGTGAAGATCATGACTCATAAAATACTAAGAGTAGGATTTTGGTGGCCAACTATGTTTAAGGATTCTCATTGGTTTGTCAAGAAACGTGATGGATGCCAAAGATTCACTGGCAAGTTGAAGTTCTTAGGTAATTTTTCACTTAGACCAATCTCATTGTAGACTCCTTTTCACCAATGGGGCATTAACTTTATTGGTGAAATGTCACAGAAGTATAGTGGGGGGAACTCTTTGATACTTGTTGCAATAGATTATTTTACAAAGTGGGTGAAATAAATCCCCACAAGGAAGGAAACAAGTTAAGTAGTGATTGAATTTTTGATGAATAACATATTGATTAGATTTGGAGTCCCAAAAAAGATTATTTCTGACAATGCCATGCGTTTCAGATCTAAGGAGTTCACTAATTTTTGTAGTAAGCATGGAATACACATCTCTTATTCATCCCCTTATCATCCCCAAGGAAATGGACAAGCAAAATCCAACAATAAGAGTTTGATGAAGATCATCAAATGAGTGACTGAGAAGAATAAAAAGGAATGGATTTCAAAGTTGTAGCTTGCATTATGGGTTGATGGGACTACTATCAAGAAAGTTATTGGAAAATATCCATTCAACATTTTATATGGCATAGAAGCAAGGATACCCCACAACAACTTATTGAAAATGTACAAGTTTGTTTAGGAATATGACATAGATATCTGTGATGAGATGCAATACAAAATGGAGTTAGCTGAGTTTGATGAAACTAGAAGAGAAGCTCATAAAATAAATGGCAATATACAACTTTAAGTTAAGAATTTATATGATAAGAAAGCCACTAAAAGGAAGTTTGAAGTGGGAAGCATGGTCTTGATGTGGAATGCAAGGTCAGAAGATAAAGGAAAACATAGAAAATTTGATCCTATGTGGCTAGGCCCATATCTGATCTCAAATACACATGGTGAGGAATCATACCTCTTGCAATAATTAATAGGTGAACTTCTTGACCTGCTAGTACATAGATAGTTCTTGAAGGTCCATTTATCTTGAAATAGGTTGTTTTCCATGTTCACTATATAGTTTTGTAATTATTGTATATAGGTTTGGTGTGTTTGATCTAGTTATGTTTGCTTCCCCTATCCTGGAAAGCTTCTTGGTTTTTTATTTCCTTGTGTTGGTCTACTTCAACCATGAGATTTGAATTCTCACCATACTCACCAGGGGTTTCATCCTTGAGTAGGAGCCATTGGTGGAGCCTCTAAATTTTGAAAATTTTGCTTTGGTTCCTTGCCTTGTCATTATTTGTTGCATCTATGCCCTAGGGTTGGGTTTAGGGTTTTGGTTCAAAAGCCCTCATTTCAAATTCCATAGTCTTTTTCCCTAGGCATTCTATTCCTTCATTGACTTGCTATACTTGGTTGCAGGTCATTTGAGTCGCTACTTAAGCCATCAGAAGCATGTTGTCATCGACCCCTTGGTCTAGGTTTGTCAGTCATCACATGTTAGACCATAGCCTTAATATTTAATAAGTTGGGTGAAATATTTCCCATTAAAATGAATCAAGTCTTAAAATATTTAATTCCTTGGGTCTTAGTCCCATCAACATAGTTCATTCCCTTCTTTAAGAATAACTTTTCCTCATGTGCAGATTTATCGATGGTTGGATCTGAAGATTTAATCTCAACCATTCCTGCTTCCCCATATGAATAAAATAATATTTTCTAAAATGTAGCAAGGCTAGTGGGTTGAAGACATGTGTAATGTCATAGGCGTGGGGCCCAATCTCCACTTACATATCTGGCACCATATTTTGAACCAATGGTCAAGATGCATTGTTGAGATTTAATCTCAACCATTTCCACTAGCCCGCATGAATAAAATAATGTTTAATGAAAAGCAACAGGGCTAGCGGGCGATTGAAACATGGATTCTTTTGTCACCTATAAATATGGTGGGGCTTGAAGAAATAATGAGTCAACACTCTAGATGGAAAATTATTATTGGCATGGGATAGGTGGGCGAAGGTGATAGAAATTAAAACTTTGTTGACTTAATCTAAGTCGTCCAACATGCCATCAATTAGTGAATGACATTCAAAATTAAATATGTGGCTATGGGAGTCATTCTGCTTCAGGTGGGTGAGCAGTAATGGTAGAAATGACATGCATAACTACCCAAATCAGATCTAAAGACACAAAATATTTCTTTTTCACATAATTAAAGATTGCAAACAAGTTTTAAAGCATCTAGGAGATCAAATTGAGCATTCTAGAGTTCAAGGTGATCAAAATTAGGGTTTCCTTCAAGCGTAAAACTAGTAAGTGAAAAATAGTGCCTTTCTCTATGATTTCTTTAAATTTCATTAGATTGGGGTAGATGTTCTCTATATCATTCTCTCAAATTAATTCTGCATATCGTTGAATTGTTTTATAGTAGTTCGAGGTCCTTCTAGGGTTTAACGTTCCATCAAACCTATTGAAATTTTTACTATTAAGTCATGCCCTAGGTTTTTAAAAAAAGGCTAGGTCTTGAACCTCTCTAGTGCCGAAACTCTAGATTAATTAGAACCTACATGTTACCAATGGCTCCCAAGGCTCAAGTTTCTAGTTTTGAAACTGCATCAAGACCTATTTCCCACGATATCATTGACCAATTGAAACCCTCATCCAACAATAAGGCTGAGGTAACAACTTTGTTTCAAGGCCCTAAAATTAAAGAAGGGTTATTTGAAAAACAATGCTATATCAAGGATACCGATGTGCCATACACAGGTTGGAAATTGTTCTAAAATTGGTTTGGGAACAAAAATTATGGAGTTCCCATCTGCAACACCTTGAGATTGGATATGGGGAAGTTAGTAGTGCCTAATGTATACATGGATGTGGATTTATAGGACATAACTATGAGGTGGGTAAACCCACAAAACTAGTTTACAATTCCATTGACAAAGGAAAAATTCATTTTCGAATTGAAAACACTTTAGGGGGTTTGCTAGAACTAGAAGGGTTCACTAGAACCCCCTAAAGGGTTCGCTAGAACCCCGCTTCTAGTGAATCCCCCTTTAATGGGTTTATTTTTTAATTGCATTAAATGGATTTCGATAGAAGTGAGGTTTGAGCGAACCCCCTAGCTCTAGTGAACTCTCGTTTGCTAGAACCCCCCTTTTCCCCCCTTCTCCCCCTCTAGCACCAAAAATCTACAAAAAATTTTCCCTTAGAAGCTCGAGTTGAGAATGAAAATGGAGGAGACTTCACATACCCAACTGGATGATGGTAGTCCTCAGAACAAACTATCCATCGAATATAATTTTAATATGTTTTGGTTTTATTATGTATTTTTTTTAGTTTGATTAAACATAGGCTTTTCACCGAAAACCAAGTTCTCTATTCTGCATGTGGAAAAATAGCATATTATCAAAATATAATTCTAAAAAATATGTGCAGGCTAGGTATTGATGTCCTTGATCTAATAAAAAAAATTGAATTTTGATACATAAAAAAAAGTTATGTTGTATACGGTCCGCCTATGTTTGAATTGTAATTGGTTTGAATTTGAAACTTGATTAAGGAAAAAATACTCAATAAAACACTATGAGACCAAATGAAAGGGTTAGATATCATAGTTACAAATCTAAATTTGAAAAAAAAAAAAATTATCCTTCATAGAATTTTTTTTTATGTTGTATATGGTGAGCATCACTCCTTAAAAATGGTGTTTACTAATAAAAACTATTTTTTGAAGGAGATGGAAAAAGAAGTGCAATCTGATTCCAATTTTTTTAAAAAGTATATATTTAAAATCTACAAACAAAATGTCACAAATCACTAGTTTGTATCATCTTCAAATTCCTCACGGTTTAGCCACTATAGGTGCCTGAGAGTGAAGATTTAGTTAGAAAAAATCAGTTTAGTGTCTCTTTTGGAAAAAAATTATAAACTAGTATTGTGAGATCACCTAGGTATGATCCTATCCAAAGGGTGGTTAGGGCTTATGATGATGTTGAAATGCTAAAGATAACTAGAGAGGAGATTGCAAAAATATTCAAGTTGCATGAATGGATTCAGGATATGATTCCCATTGACCTCAGAGACTTCAGAGCATAATATGAGAAAATAAAGGCTATGTTCAAGTTGACAATGTTACCTATACATACTACAAGTATAGGTGTTGGAAAATCAAAAAAACAAATAAAAATTGAAAAAATGAAATGGAGCCCTTCCCCATGAAGTACTTTGCAAATTAATTCAAGAAAAAAGTTTTCTCCTTGTGCCAAATTCTTGGTTTAGATTCGTCATCCACCATGCCAATAAGTTTCATATATATGGAAGCACACCTTCAACACCGAGCCTATAATGCAGTGTATGATTTTGCCACATATTTGGTAGAGAATATTCATTAGGGTCTATCTACACTTAAGACAAGAAAGGAATGGGTGAGGTTCTGGTGGTATTCTCTCCTTATGCACATGTTCTTATTCAAAGGAGAGAAGAATTTTGGTGAAGACATGCCATTGTTGAAGGTACAAGAGGATATTGAAATCCCAGTCCAAGTTGGAATCATATTTTGTATAAGGATGATTTTAAGTATGATTTTGTTGTCTTCCAAAAAATTTTTTCCTCCAAGTTGAGAATGTTTTTGATTTACAATCCCCAAAGCATTCCAAAGGAGATATATGATTTTTTCAAGCCCTTGGAAAGGAGGCCTAATTTGAAATTAACTCACAATTGGAGGGACATAATTCCATACCCTAGTACAACAATATTTAGGGTCTATGGCACAAATGTGAAACCACATGCATTACCAAGATATGTGACACTTAGGATTGGATTTATTGAAGTTATGAGGCAATTGTGGGCAACACAAATGGTGCATCTACTTGAGCAACAAAAGAAAGGCTCATTATTTCCTAAGTGGACCGTGTTTTCTATTTTTTTGATGGATAAGGAAGGATGGAAAGGCTTGGAGTAAGTTCTTGTACCTTACAAGTTGAAAACTGTGCACCCAAGAAACCATGACCCATAGGGTTTCATTACTTCTTTGAAAGAAAGGATTAGAAGTGGGTCCTTTGTCCATAATTTTTACTATCCTGAAGAAGTGATTAGTAATATTTTATATTTTCAAATCTAGGATGAAAATAAGGCAATGTATCTAGCCTTCAATAAAATTGTGGATAAAGTTCCAAGGTTAGATCCCAACTCTAACCTTCTGCCCAATATTCAAGGTGAGTTAAATAGGGTCATGCATGTACTTGACAACTTTGAGGACATAGTGGGTCTATTTAGGGAAGAACACACAATAATAGATAAGGGGAAGGGAATGGTTGTTGCAGAAGAACTAGCAAGAATAGAGGAAGAGAGACCCACTTATCAACCATCACACAAGGTTAGAGTCTACTCTAGGAAGAAGGAAGTGATAAAGAAGCATCAGACACTTCCAACCCATATTGCATCAAAGGGGTCAAGAGCATCTTCTCCTATGAGATCAGTACCATCTCCTCCCAGAAAAGCTACCCATACCATAATTAAGGTTGATTCACCTCCTAGAGGTGCATCTCCATATGAGTAGTCACCACCCAAGAGGCAAAGGATTTAGGTAGGAGGGGTAGTTGATTAGCCTGATTCAGAAGAGGATGACATCCTTGTCACACCAGAAGAGATGAAACAAGGAATACCTTCTCCCCCAAGAGAGGTTGCATCAATCACGTGAGAGATTAGCCTCAGATTAGGAAAAGCAGATATCAGTGGCATAAGCAATGCTGATGATCTAAGGCATGAGGCTTGCATGTCATTTTTGTAGGATAATTTTTTTTTGCAAATCAGAGAATTTAAGGATTTTGTATGGATAGCTCAGGCTCAGGAGTATGCAACAAATGTTGTTAAGGGGTGGAACCTACACCTAGAGCTTCCTAAGGAGTTTGTTTAGGAAAATTTGAGGAAGATGATGAGGAATGAGCTCCAAAACACAAAACTTGAAGAGGGAAGAGAATTAGTGTATAAAAGTGGTGTATTATTGTTTCCAGAGTGGGATATTGCAGATGTAGTTCTACTAGACACAATAAGGAGGCATGAGAAACCCTTATTTCAAATAGAAGAAGAAGCCAAGTTGGAATTGCAGGGGTTAGTCTTCAGTGAAGAATGGGATGCCTTGGTCCTTTGTTCATTATCTCTGGGGTCTAGAAAACAAAAATTTGCAGAGCTAGCCAAATTCAGTGGGAAATTAATTATTAAAAGATTCTCTAACACTCTAGCATTATAGGTAGTAGAGATGACAATCAATGTTGCTAAATTCACTAAGGCAACCATGGAGAATGTCACTGCAAAAATAGACTCATATAGAAGAAAGTACAATGAGATTATTGATGAATACAACAAAAGTCTAAAAAAGGTGGTTGTGATGGAAACAAAGTTGGCATTGTTCAAGCAATAGGTAGAAACATTGAAGACCCAAGCCCATCAAGTTCAAGTTTTGTTGCACCTACTACCCCAATTACACATCCTCAATCTCCCCCTCCACTAGAGCAATCATTAACAATAATTCCATAAAATTTGGGTCAAGAACCAATGGAAATTGAGGAGTCAAGAAAATTAGGTGCAACTCCATGAGATGAGCCCACAAAGGAACAATTTCTTCAAGAAATTGAAGTATCTAAGAAACTTTTGTCACAAGTTCAGAACACAACTTATGATAATAGCTTGAAGATTTTTTATGTAGTTCTGGAGCATAGGAATAAGAATATTCAGTGCAAGTTGAACAACATCCATTCAATTATTCTTTAATGCTATAAGCAATTAAGTTGTCTCAGAGAGACAAAGATTTGGCTAATCCAATCATGGATTGTTGGATCCCTAGGGTTGACAATTTGAAGCTCATAGCATTTGGGTCTGCACATCAAAAGGAAAAAAATCTAAAGATTGGCCCAACATATAAATTTGTTAAGGAAATTAAGGAGCAAATGTTTCAAGGGTATACTGCTCCTTTGGAAGAAAAAATAAAGGAGTTAAAGCCAAAATTTGATGATGAAAAATTGGTATTATTACTTGATATTCAATGTACACATGATGAGGTAAAACCTCTATAGGCATGGAAAGATCAAGTGGATATGACTATTGCTTCCCAAGCATCCTTCATATGTGAGAATGTTGATATTGATATTGATTTATTGAAAAATAATCTTGAAAATTTATCCTTAACCATTAACTCCCTGGAAAACTTTGACAAAGAATCTAATTTAGTGATGGCTAAGAATGTTCCTTATAGAAAGAGGATGGATGAACTCATGGGTTTTAATTGGACTTTTGGTAAAAAGTATGAATTGTGGAAGACAACATTCATTGATGAGTTGAAGCTGTAGGCACTAGGATGGAGAACATATATACATGGTCAAGTATAATGCAGGTCTGGCCTTAGAAAGTGTAATGTAAAAAAATATGTTTCTCCCTAATTCAAAGTGTGACAAGTAACTATTGATTGTTGGTGAGTAAGACTAGTACTAGAGGCTAATCTAGATTTTGATCCACATTTTCTTTCCTTTTGCACACCTTTTTTTCCTTTGGTGAAGAAGGATAAAGATGCTTCAACAGTTTGAAGACCATTCTCTTCAAAAAACTACCTTTTTGAAGGCGAGGGAATCTCCACCGACTGAAAAGTGACCTTTGTATCATGAGGGAATATTCTCTTAGTTTGTTGTAACCATTCCTCATGGAATGATTGGTTTGAGTTGTCAAATGAAAATGTGACAAGTGTACTTTTGGATCGAGGCTTGTTTCACTCCCTTGTTTATGGTAAAAGGGAATTCAGAGTCATTAGTATGAGTCTCTTTTAAAATTCTAGATTGGAAAATGAAAATGTATAATACAGTGAAAATACATTCTAAGTTTGTATGTTAGGTTTTTGAGTCAAGAAAATAGGTTTTGTAAATTGTATTATTTTCAAGCATGTCTAAATGAACAATGCAAACCTTTGAGTCTATTGTCTCTCCATCTATAATATTTCATATGATTTATTAATGAAAACATGATCAATGATCTTTCATTAATTTTCATTGTTGCTTTGCAGTGAAATATGTTTTAATTTTGGCTCTGGTTTAATGAATCAGTTAAAATACCTGAACTAAAGCATGAATTCATATGAACATTTAGTGGGAATGATAAGTAGTCATAAAATCTGAGCATTTGATATGTGTATTATAATGCAATCACACAAAGATCATGTCTATTTGAAATTAAACTTACCTTATAGTTAAATTTATTATTATTTGACTCCCTGCCCTAAGATAAGACATTGATCTAACAAGTGTTAAAGAATTTTCGATAATTCTGGTGTTTTTATTGTAGAAAAAAATTCATAAACAAGTGTCTAATCAATTTATTTTTGTTTGAGGTTGGTGTTATGTTGTCTTCTTAGCTTTAGGTGTTTAATCCTTTTAAAGGAATTGCTAGTTTCTTGAAGGATTTCATCTAGTCAACATTTCATTTGGAATATATATTTTCTTTATACAATGTGTGATATGATTGTTTAGAAGATTGTAGGATACACATTGTGGGACCACAGTCCTAGGTTTTGTAGATCCCAAAGTGTAGGAGGGAAGCATTATAGCTTCCTCTTGTTCGTTGGCCAATCACCTTTTGAGTATTCAAAGAATGAATCTGGAAAATTCATAGATGCTCAATGAGATTTTCTTGGTTCTTTAGAAACCACCAACACCCCGAAACCCCTGCTATTGGGGGTTGCCACTCCCTAACCCCCGCTTAGGGCCTGGCTCAGTCCCAAATCCTGGTGAGGATATGTAAAGAGTGTACAATATTTGTATGATCAATCACCACATACCAACATGATGGTCTTTAGTCTTTTGAGAGTTGACCTTTCTTCTCATCCTTTATCACAATTTTGTGATAAGTCTTAAGTATTTCATCCTATCTCCAATCAGAGCTTTCAATGGTTGAAAAAACCCTATCACAATTTGAAAGTGATTTTGAAACCTCATAATAAAGCCACAATGATCAAATTTTTGTTATAAATTTGAAAGATTTTAAGAAATTTGTTGGAATTCAATGTTGTTATGGAAACTTTGTTAGGACCTGATAAAGGTTATGAAACTAGACTTATGTGCCACCACAAGAATAAATATAAGTTTTTTCACAACCTTGAGAGGTTTTAAGAGCTCTATTAAACTTTGATAGAGGTTTCAAAATGTCTTTCAAACTTTGATGAAGGCTTTAAAACCACTTTCAGACCCTAAGAATATTTTTGAAACCAACATTTTTTTAGTCTTTGTTGATCGGGTCTCCCTCTTCTCCTTTATTGTATTTTGTTATGAGTTAGGAATTCCTCTTGATCTCTGATCCCCAACATCTTCCTTTCTCTATGGTCTTTCATCTTTCCACCAACCTTATAGTCTTTTGGTATTATTCTTTCCTTTCTTCTAGCAAAAGCTATCTTCTAGGGATTATGGTTTCAACATTCTTCATATCATCTCATTCATCAAGTGGTATGTAATGGTCCCACACTTGATGTCCAATAAATATTTTCTCTTCTAGGTTTTTGGATTGTTCTTTTCTTCTCTTTGTCCTTTTCACAAGAATTTACTTGCAATCCCGATGCTTGATGTCTAATAAGGATGACATTTCAAGGTTGTAGACCATTTAATGTTAAACCTAGTGGTTGGTTCAAGAAAAAGCTTCAACAATATTCCGAGAGGAGTGTTTTCAAGCAATAAAAGTCACTAATTCCCAATGAATCTTCTTATACATCCAATCTCAGTTTCTAAGTTGGTGGAGAGGGAACTTAATGCTTTGGGTGTAGATTTGGGAAAGTATTGTGACACCCATGCCATATTTATGTTTTGTAAAATCCTTTTGTTAGAGGGCCATCCCTAGCCACAAATTTGTCACAAATTTTGTGGGCATTTTTAATATTATCCATCAATTCATTGTAGAAACATGACTATGATGTGAGGGCCATTTTGGAAGGATTTATACTCAGATTTGGATATCAACATATTTTCACCTAATTTATAGAAATTCTGGCTAGGGTTTCCTACTTAGTGACATGCCTTGTTAGCAAGAAATTTGAGGGTTACAAACAAGATTTTTGTACCTAAAGGATCTTTGCTAGTTGTAGTCTTTAACACTAGATTTGGTCCTATTGAGGTAATACAAGAAGGTATTTTGGATCCAATATTAGTTGTATATCAGAAAAAAAAGAACATACACACAATATAGATTAGAATTCAAAGTTCTTTATATTTATTATATCAATAATCATTCATTACATTTCTTATATCTTGATTATAGTCAGTATTCTATATTCTTCCTTATTTTATTTTCATTCACTCTCTATTATTCTATGTTATTGGTGAATATATTATTACATCTACTTATAGTTACAATAGGGGACATGGTTCTTAGATATCATCCCTAGTGTACATTCTATCTTTCTCAGCTCATGTTTTGAAAATTCTCTTTTTGGTTAGATATTAAGTATCTCCTGACCAGTGTTTGTACACTATTTTTTTCGTAACATCATCCCCTTGTTAAAACCTTGACTTGTCCTCAAGTCAAGTTTATCCACAATCTTGATGGTAATGTTGTATTCTTGCTCCATTGACATAACATTATAGGATTGTTCCATTTAATGTCTCTAATCTTATTGCTTTGGAATCCAAAATGTCATTAATTTTGTATGGTCCTAACTAGTGGACTTTGAGTTTTCCCTATTTTTTGAACTTGCTATCATATAATAGAACCATATCTCTAGATAAAAGTGTTTGGTTCTTAGGTGTGTCAAGATTTTTTCCTTCTACATTCTACCCATAAGTGTGATTCAACTAACTTGTTAAAAGATTCAAGACAACTACGAGGGGGGGTGAATCAATTGTCCCAAAATTCAAACTTAAAAACTCCAACACATAAATTCCACAACCACAATATCTGTTATTAAGTATGAGCATGAAACATGGATAATAGAAAGTAATTTAACACAATAAACACTAGATTTTACATGGAAAACCCAAGGAGGGAAAAACCACAGTGACGATTAACTCACAATATAAAGTAGTTTCAAACTAAAAAATAAAAGGCTCACTACCTTAAAAGGACTCACTATCCAGATACCAAATCTCACTGCTTACAAAGAGGCTCATTGCCTACAAAAGATTGATGAAACAAAATTTGGCTTTATAGCCAAAATGAGCTAAGAATAATGCACCTAAAAAGTGTTGATGCAATTTTGGTGATGCTCAATAGACTAATTTAACACACTTCATCCTTTTCCCTTACTTCCAACTTTTATTCACAACTTCCTCATTGATAGCACATATACACACACTTCTATTTCTCTCTATCTCTAATGCACTCTTAAAACTATCCAAAACATTCATTTATATACCTGATCTTTTCCACAAGCATCAATTAGGTCAACCTAATTAGATGCACTTCATATTTACCAAAAATACTAATTGTTGGCTCCAATCATTCAAAAAATATTTTCAAGAAAGTAATTCAATCATCCAACACACTACATTATGTTGGAATAGACCCAAAATAGGTCGCACATATATGCTCATAGCAAAATTAATTCACCATGTCACAATTACCCCCAAGAAGTCGGCCAAGAATAGACTTCAATGAAAAAAGCAACAAAATTATGTTGGATGCAACTACGCTATACGAGCACCAGAGAATTTAACATTCTAAACATGCATGCCTTCAACAACCATAAGTAATTTCTCAAAATTGCAAGAATTAACTACAATATCCAGATCAAGAACTTTCTTGAACTTGCAATCACAACATGGTGACATCAATGACAACACAAAACTATAAAGATAGTCAACCTTCTTCATTTTTCCAACAATATCCCCCTTTTTCATTGATGGCAACATGTAAAAAAAAATTCTCCTTCACACTCTCCTATCATTTCAAATCTCTCCTATACATTAACTCTCTCCCCCTTTGACATCAATGGAAAAGGTCAGCCAAAAAAAGGATGTAAAATAAGGTTTAAACATGGTGACATCAAAATAAAAAAAAGATTCCAATTCTTCAAAAACTTCCAACCATCCAAATATTTTAGACATCAATTCAATTAACTTCTCTTTCTTCCTTTTATTCTTTGCCAAAACAAAAACAACATAAATTGAACACTCAAGATTCAAGTAAAAATGACACTCTTCACCTGAAATACTTTCTTGTATCTTTCCTTGAGAACCAAACACAACTTCTTCCAGTTAAATGTAGCCAAATCCATTCTTGTGTAGATTCTTTCCAATAAGCCCAATAGAGTAAAAGAAGGTGACCAATATGAACACTGTCTTTCAACATCTTCTGCGTCAATAAGTATTCTAGAAAGATGGTCTAACTGGACCTTAGCAATCTCCTTTAGGAGCTAGAAGGTTTTCACCACATCATCTCTTTGTCTTTGTACAACAATTAGTTTATCTTGTAATTCACCAACTCTCAAGATTTTCTTCCCTTCTTTGTCTTCAAAGATATCAAAATTCTTTCCAATACTATTCACCTTATATTCAATTGCTTCAATTCTACTTCTGAAATTATCTACCGTAGTAGGCCACCTGAGATAGTATTTGTAAATATCTGATATTTATTTAATGCATTTATTTGTTTCCATGATCAATTCAAATAATCTACCCTTATCCTTAACACACCTCTTTTTAGCCAAAGCTTCAAACTTACGTCCTTTTGGACCTTCAAGCAACATTTTTTCTTCAACAATCTCAAATAGATTTTTTGGAAAGGAATCAAAATAGCTGATACTCCAATACATTTCTAAAGTAGATATTCTACCAAAGCATCATCAATATTTAGTCTGCCACTAGGAGAGGCTGCATTCCATGATTCACCAAACTTCTTCATCTTTCCCTTAACCATCATAGATTGGATGACATCAGGATCAGAGGATTTGGATCTAGTTAGGGATTCTTTCTCCTTTTCTTCTAAAATTCCAATGATATCTTTAGTTATAACTTTTATCTTCTTTGATTTTGGAGAGGAATCACTAATGACAACCTCCAATACTCTTTTACAAGAGGAAGAGCCCACTTCAAACTAACTTGATGTAGATATACTAGTGTAAAGATCTATTTTCAAGGATGTGAAATAAGATTTGCACATACTTGCATTATCTGCCAATGCTTCCATGTATCTGCAGATTTGTTTCCCAATAGGAATACCAAATTCCCTTACCACATTATCTCTTCCTAGTAGGGAACTCATAAAGTAAAACACCAATTACACTAGCAAAGATCTGAAACGAAAGGGATAAACCTCAATCATTGACATTCAAACATTTTCAAACTGATTCTCAAACAACAAGCTACACAAATCAAATTTCATGTTCTCCTTAACCATCATATGTGCAATGTAAACAAAAATAGCCAATGTAAAACCTTCACAATTACTAAAATAGATCTTGTAATAAATGTCATACGCAACATACCTAATAGCCAAATCCTCGAGAGTGTTTATCAATAGAACTTGTGGGTCTTTACTAAAGCCAGTCAATTCCTCCACATCTTTGTACTTCATATTTTTCTTTCCAGGAAGATCCCCAATACTGCATAAGCCAGTAAACACCTCAATCGCTTCCTTTGCAACTAAGTAGGATTTTTCCAATACAATACTTTCGTTCTCGAAATGATTCAACAAGAACAAAATAAACTCTTTATCGGAAACCCATGGAGATTCACTCCACAAATCCATACCTAGGGTTTTTATGTTCTGTAATTCATTTTCATTTAGCCTTAGTTCCATTTCTTTCATGTTTTTGTGATCAAATTCTTCTAACTACTTTCAATTTTAGAGGGACAACACCACTCGATTCACTGTCCATTTCTATGCTTTCTTTAATTTGTTAAATTAGATTTCTTCATTTTTCTTCTTCCCCTTTTGCAAACAAAGAAAGCATTCTAGATTACCTGAGTCAATTTTTGAATTCCCTTTAGAATTGCTTCAATATTGCTTCCAGATCACTCTAGAGAACCTTCCAAGTTCTCCAAATTCTCAATTAATTGAGAAGACTCACAAAATTTAACTTAAACACCGTCAAATTTACCTTAAATGCATTAAATGTGACAAACATCAAAAAGCTACTAAAACATTATTCTCAACATAGAAAACCCTAATTCGGTCCACAAAACATCATAACAACATGTTTTCTTCTAGTTCTTTTCCCACAACCTATGATTCTTCATTCTTCACATGTCATCCTTGTGCCATCCTCTGACATGCCCTTTATCTAGGGGTTTTTATAATTTTTTGATAATGCTCCCCCTAAGACCATGTTAGTTCTAATTCCTGGAGGATTCTTCCATACCAGATGAGGGCACAAACACATCAGTAGCTTTAGGTTCTTTTTTCTTCCATATCTTATTCATCTCTTTCTTCATTTCTTCTTTGTTGACCTTCTTTACTAGATCATTCTTCTCTACCGGAGTGAACTTCTTTCCTTTATTTATTCTACAAACCTTTGGAACATGTCTTGGTTTATTACAATTATAAAAAATGACATTTTTTTGATTACTCTAACCTCCATTTCCTCTTGATCTACATTGATTTTCTTTGTCCAAATTTGTTACAGGTATAATAGTAGTCATTAAAGAATTGATTCATTTTTCCTTCATTGAATTTGTTCCTCATTATTTAACTTATCATTCTCACCTGTGATCTACATTCGATAGCTTTATTTCCAACCTTCTTACATTCAAAACATTATTAGGAGAAGGGACCAGAAAACTGATTATTCTTGCTCCTGCATTCTATTGCCTTGTGACCATATTTATTACAAGAAAAAAAAGTACCATTGAAAGAGGGATACCTTTGTGCATTAGGATGTCCTATAAAAGGTCTCTTTGCAAAATTTCTTTAATTTCTCTTCTTCTTTCCTTTGCCCTGAAACATCTAATTGTCCTTAGAGCTTCCACCTACATCATTTCCTAAACCATTTTTGTCTTTACTTGATTTCTATCCACTGAGTAATTGTCCAAGATTATCAGAACTTGATTTGAAATTATTCTCACAGAGCTTTACCTTTTCCAGTTCAATCCTCAAGTTTACCACCTCCTGTTCAAGTTTAGAGCATTTGTCAATTTTTCTATGCACCATTGTATTCAAACATTCTTCCATTATTTTCTTCTCTTCTACTATCACTTTCAATCCAATTATCTCTTGTTTCAATTTCTCACTCACTTCTTTGTGTCTTTCCTTGAATTTCTTTAATTGTTCTTTTAGTTTTTGAACAAATTCATTTTCTTCATCTAGATTATCCTTCAGATCTATGTTTTCATTTTCAACTCTATCAAGATCCTTAAGTGTAGTATGGAGTTATTCTTTATCATCCATTTGATCAACCATTAGGATCCTCCTTAAGCAATTAAACTCTAAACCAAGGAACCAAAGCTCTGATACCAATTGTTAAAAGATGTGGGACAACTGAGAGGGGGGGTGAATCGGTTGTCCCAAAATTCAAACTTAAAAAACTCTAACACATATCAATTCCACAACCACACTATCTATTATTAAGTATGAGCATGAAACATAGATAACAAAAAGTAAGTTAACACAATAAACACCAGATTTTTGTGTGGAAATCCTGAGGGAAAAACCACAGTGATGATTAACTCACAATATAAAGTGGTTTCAAAATAAAAAATAAAAGGATCACTTCCCTGAAAGTACTCATTGTCCAAATACAAAGCTCACTGCTTACAAAGAGGCTCATTGTCTACAAAATATTGACAAAAAGAAATTGGGCTTTACAACCAAAATGAACTGATAATAGTACACCTAACAATTGTCAATGTAGTCTCGGTGAGGCTCAATAGACTGATTTAACACACTTCATCCTTTTCACTTATTTCCAAATTGTATTCACAACTACCTCATTGATTGTACATATACACACACACTTCTATTTCTCTCTGTCTCTAACATTCTCTTAAAACTATCCAACATATTCATTTATATAGTTGATATTTTCTACAAGCATCAATTAGGTCAGCCTAATTAGATGCACTTCATATTTACCAAAAATACTAATTGTCAGCTCCAATCATTCACAAAATATTTTCAAGAAAGTAAATCAAACATCTAGTATGCTACATTATGTCGACATAGACCTAAAATAGGTTGCACATATATCTGCATAGAAAAATTAATTCATTGTGTCACAATTACCCCAAGAAGTCAGCAATAGACTTCAATGCAGAAAGAAACAACATTCTGTTGGATGCAAGTACATTGTATGAGCACCAGAGCACATAACATTTTGAACATGCATGCCTTCAACAACCATAAGAAATTTATTAAAACCACAAGCATTAACTACCAATTTTGGAGGAATGCAGACTAGAATACTAGAGAGTGCAGCTCAAATACTAGTTCAGATACCAGACCAAAATACTGGATCAAGCATTATCTTGAACTTGCAGTCACAACATGATGACATCAATGACAACAAAAAAATATAGAGATAGTCAACCTTCTTTGTTTTTCCAACACAAATATCTTTCTTCATCTAAGTTTTCCAACTCTCCTAGCCTATGTTTGACAGATTCTTCCTTAGTGAGCCTTAAGGTGAGGGTTGTACAAAGGTTTTTGACTATGAAGTTAATCAGTAAGATAGCACCCATGTCATTGGAAATATCAAAAGGTTTGTGTGATGTGAATCTTTTATAGGCTGTTTGATAAGCCCAAATTATTTTCAGTATCATAATATCCCAATTAGTTCTATTTCAATTACACATTTTGGTAAGAGTGGTTCCAAGGATTTTATTTAATGCTTCTCTCACCCCATTTGCTTGTGGATGGTAAGGGGTTCTTTGGTTGTGTGTCATTATGAAGTTTTCTAGTAACTCATTTATAGTATTATTTACAAAGTTTTTTCCTTGGTCACTTTTGATAGTTAAGGGACACCTAAATCTAGTAATGGTATTGTCATATAAGAATTTAGTAGTAGTATAGGCAATACAATATTTGGTTGGTTCAACCTCTGCTCACTTGGTTAGGTAGTCAACATTGGTAATGATGAATCTTGCTTTAGATAATTTTGTTAGAGGGTCAATAGGGCCAATGAAATCAGTTACCCACTTCTCAAAGTAGTTTTGTGCTAGGACCGATTAGAAAGGAATTTCATCACATGTTGTAAGACACCTAGTTCTTTGGAAATTATCACATTTCTTGACATACACTTTATTGTCCTTGTATACACTAGGTCACCATAACTCGGATAATAGAATCTTTTAGGCTATAGAATCCCCACAGTTATTTGTACCTACTATTCCCTCATGTGCTTCTTTGAGAATCTATTTCCTTTCATGATCATAGATGACTCTCTAGAGTACATCATCATTTCCTTTCTTATACAAAGCTCCTTCAATCAGGGTAAATGGTAATGATTTTATTAGTAGTAGTTTTCTATCATGGGCATTTATAGCTAAAGGGTATGTTCTAGTCAAAATTAACTCAATAGTACGATACAATTTATCCAATACTATTGTGATCTGGAAAAGGTATGTGCCATATAGGTCCTCTTCATTAACTTCTTTAGGCTCTTCTCCTTTATCAATCCTAGATAAGTAGTTTGGTCCTTGATTGTGTTTCCCTAGTTTTTCTATTACAATAAAATTAAACTCCTAGAATAATAAGAGCCATCTACATATATGCCCTTTAATCACCATTTTTTTAGGAGAAATTTTAGTGCTTCATGATCATTGTAGTATGTGAAGGGGTTAGATAATAGGTAGTGTTGAAATTTTTGTAATACGTAGACCATAGCTAAGAACTATTGCTTATTAGTGGTATAGTTTTTTTATGCTTTGGATAATTTATTATTGGTGAATGCTACTGGGTGGTCCTTGTTTCCTTTGGGCTGGGATAATACAACATCTTTAGATATTTTAGATGCATATACATGAACATGAAAAGGCACTGACTAATTGAGAAAGATGAGAATGGGTTCTTTGACTATTTTTTGCCTAAAATGGTGTCAAAGGATTATTGAAATTACTTTGTACAATCAATGGCTTTATTTTTTTCCAATATTTTAGTAATTTCCCCCAAAGGTGCAACTATGGTATCATATCCTTTGATGAACTTCCTCTCATACCCGATATAGCCAATAAATGTTTTTACTTCCAAGGCTATTTGTGGTGGAGGTAAATTCAGGATTAAAGCTATCTTTATAGTGTCTACCATTAAACCTTATTTAGAAATGATATGTCCTAATAGTGTACCAAAGGGGACCAACAAAAATACATTTCTTTAGGTTTAGAGAGATTTGCACACCTCTACATTTATCTAGTTTTCCGAATTGCTTGAATATGATTCTTAACCAACCCATATACTATCCAATCATCCAAATATACCTCCAAAAAGTCATGATTGAAGTCTTTAAAGGTGTTAACCATGATCCGACTGAAAATAATGGCAACATTTTTTAGCCCAAATGACACTACAATATACATGAAACATCCCCAATTTGTAGATAATTTAGTTTTAGGTTGATCTTCTTCTCTTATCTAGATTTGATAATATCTAGAGAAATCATTAGTGAATGAATAGATATCACTTCCAACAATGAACTCCCAAATTTCTTCTATAAAAGGTGTAGGGAACAAATTGTGTATATAGGCTTTATTGAGTTCTTGGAAATCAATAGAAGCACAAATCTCTATTGTCTTCTTATTTTGTATAACCATTGGGCTTATTCAAATTTAGAATCTTCTATTGGTTTGATTATTATGGAAACTAACTTTTTTCTAGCTCTCTTTTTACCTTTTTCTTCATATTAGGGTTTAAGTAGTATGGTCTTTTCCTATGTGGTTTAGAGAAATTCAATTTTTATAGTACCTACTTCCTTAATTCCCTTCATCATTATGAAGGTTTAGGGGAATAGGTCCTCATATTCTATCAATAATTCAATATCCAATGCTACAATTGATTCTTCCCAATAGTCTCCTATCTTGGACATTTTTGGGCTATCAGAAGCTACTATATTTCTTCTTAGAGATTAAGTGGATGATTTTAATAGGTTTTACCAAAATCTTTTAGTTATTAATCTCATTCTCCTTCTCCTACCTTAATTTATATCTTAGGTTCTTCCTCTTTAATCTTTATTTACTTTATAACATATGTGTTCTACTAGTCTTGTCTGTTTATCCAACCACTCGACTAACTTCCATACCCCATGACTCCAAGGTAGTAGATTGGATTATAAACATATATTTTCCAATATTGGTCTAAATTTTATCTCCTTAATTTTGTTTAGTAATGGTGGATTTTTTCATTTTCATTCTAGAATGAAAATGTGTAAATGAAATTTGTTAGGTCTTCCCACTCCCTAGTTTCTACTCTTCTCTCCTAATTTATATACTAGGTTTGCACCACTAGTGTTAATTTCCAATAAATAAACTATATGTAAAGGGAATGATTATATTCTATATCTTTCATACATGTAGTTACACAACTATAAATATGGTCTTCCAGGGTTATGGTTCCTTAATACTTCAAGATGATGGTATATTCCCCTTCTTCTTGTAGATATCGTTCTTTGACTAAAATTGCAAAGGTAGGCTAGTCCATAATAGTGGTTTAGTGTGTGTTCCACCAACATGCATCATTATAAACTAATGTATCCTATAATGCTGCCATGCTTTTTTTCTTCTTTAAATTTTTTGTCCATTTTTTAAATATATTCATTCACATCTCCATGTCCAAAAAATCTAGGTTGTTTAATATGTGAAATGCCTCATTTGATGCTAATTATTTTTGGTGTTGTTTTTGTATCCTTTGGTGATTTTACAAGATGACTCTAGACCATGAATACTCGATGGAATCTATAAAATCTCTGAGATGTTAACTCCAGTTTATTTTGCATCCATATTTGCAAGACTTCATCACTATTCATGTTATAATTGGCACTATTTAATTCCAATTGTCTTTCATTATTTGTATTTTCTTCTTCCCCTTCCCAATCTATAAGTTTGGAGATAGTGTAGAGGTTTTTGATGTCTTCTCTTTTATTATCCTATGCCACTTCTTTTATTTAGGATCTATCCTCTAGTTCTCTTAATAGAATATGCACAATTCTAGTAGCATATACAAATGAAATCTCCTCTTTCTAGGAGTCTACTAAATGATTAGAATTGGAAAACCATCTTAATCTATGTAATTCCCATAAAGTATTAAATGTCTCCTTCATTTGAACCACTTAAAAAAAAAAAAAATATTTTATCCAGTATTTTCCCCATCACTTTAGTTTAGCCACTAAATCATTTTTTCTAGCTAGGGATATGAGGTCTTTTAGAATTTTAACTTCTTGCTCCGTAAAGCAACCTACCTCTTCTTGCTGCTACTATATTATGTTTTTCTTGGATTTCTTTACCACCTTCTCATGTTGTTTTTATTGGGCTGTAAGTGTTCCACTTCCTTATCATCTTCTTCTTCCTCCTCTGGACTATAATATTCTTCATATTCTTCTTCCACCATTGGCTTCTTTTTATTTTTACTAGTATTAGTGCCTTTTCTAGTGATAACATTTGTTTTCTTCCACCCTCTAGTTTTCTTCTTCTTACTATTGTCCATAATTAATTTTTCTCGAGTTTTCTTTTGTAGAAGTTACCAAAGTCCACATATTTGTCTGATTATAGCCTCTAACTCCTTATTGTGGTACCTTCCAAATTACTCTTTCTCCTCTTTTTAACTCATCACTCAAAGAAGGTTGACTATCTTCCTAATTTTGATAGTATGTCCTAGAAACATCATATTGAAACATTGTGTTATTGTCTCTCCCATAGAAGGTGCATATCTATTTCTTCCCTTCCCAACATTTAGAGGAATAATGGCCTATGTTTCCATAGTTAAATCAGTTTGTATCATTTCTTTCTCTACTAGTTTTATTGTTTCCTCTACCTCCTCTATAGTTAACTTATCTATTTTCCTCATAACCTAGTTTTTTTTTTTTTGCATGGTACATGCATTTCAATTATCCTTTCAAGATGTTATTCAATATCTAACATCACTATTTTCATCTATACTATATTTATGATTGTGACAACATTGAGTTACATAATTCTCTTGCTTTCTTCCATTCTATATTTGAGGTTTATTCTTTAGATAGTCTTATGTCAAATGTATATCTCATTCTTGAAAAAGAGTATAGTATATAGAATTATACTTTATTGTTTTCACCATAACCATTGTATTTTTCACTATATCCTTAGGGAATTCATTCAAGATATGCCCTTACCTATTGCAATATGTGAACCAAATTTTGTCATGTCAACTATGTTCACTAGCTCCTTCTCTTTGATATCCTTTTGTATTACCAATTTCTAAACCTTCAATTATAAATCTTCAAGGATTTCAAGGATTTTATCTTTTTCTAGTTTTATCCATGGTTTAGCTTCAATCCAATATGCCATAGTGATTAGATGAGTATATTTTTTAAATAATCTTCCATCTAATCGAACTTTGATATTGTTACACAATCTAGAGATGAACCACTCTATCTTCTATTTTTTGTTAAAGGTTCCTCCTTTTTTTGCATACTTCTTTAAATATTTTGTCATAATTTTTAATTGATTCCTTGTCTCCTTGTATCAAGTTCCTCATCTGGGTTTTAGTTGAAACTTCTAGTGTCCCAAAGTTGGTTAAAATTTATTTTCTTACTTCTTCCCATGTGGCTTTATGCTATGGGTAATTCTTCATGTACCATTCAAGTTGTTTTCTCACTTGTCCCATAAATTCTAATAACTTGTCTTTATCTTCATATTTACCCAATTTCTGCCATACAAATTCTAGAAGGAATACATTTTCTAGGGATTTCATAGTTTCTCTTCCAAAAATAGGGATTTTTACTATGGTATCCATAGTGTTTGAACTTTATCTTCATTTTATGTTTTCCTAGGTTTGTATGCCATTTTCTATATCAGCTTAGTTTCCTTCTTAATATTTTTTCAGGGCTTATTTTCTCTACCCTTATATCTCACAAATTTGATGTCAAAAATAGTCTTCTCCTAATATCTCACTCCAATGGGTGTCCTATTCTTTACCCTCTTCTTTTTTCTCTTTCATATCCTCTCTTTTCTTCTCTTTGATGTGGTAATTATTGTGTTACAACTCTCGTTATTTTAGACCTTAATGTGTATGAGTCCTAGCTTGGTGGTTATGACTCTTCATAACTTCTTTTTTCATTTTTATTATTAAATGAAATTTGATTAGTTAATGGTTTAGCCTCTTCACCCTTGTTTTCCTCTTCCTATTTATTTTATTCTTCCTCCTTTCTTAATTTACTTATTATTGTATTAATTACTTTTTCTAAATAATCATCATTTATTGATAGGACCTTGTGCAAAGTTTCTAGGAACTCTTTAAACCTTTCATCTAAAATAATTACAATTTATTCTAAGTCAAAAATTTTCTTAGGGTTTAGGGAAGGTTTTGATAGAGTAGGATCCTTTGTGCTTCAACTTTCCTTTGTTGGAAATTTTTTGGATTCTTGATTGTGCATTAACTTTTTAAAACTACTTGAAAGCCTTTTGGTTCCTTTTAAGAAAAAAACTCATCTTCTCTGGTGTTTTCTCCTTTTTCTTTCTACTATCTTTTCCCTTTTTGATGGCAACACCCATATCAGTGTCCTCAACAACACCCCTACTGGCACACTGTAACCTTGAATTTTTTTCCATTTCTATTCTTCTTTTGTTCCTTTATTCTCATTTTGACACTTGTAGCTATCTCTTCTCCTTTCTATTAGGCCTGGGCATGGGTGTTTAAGATTTGGGATTGCATTAATCCTATATTGTGTCCCATGGTAGTTATTTGGTAGTTCTTTTTAATATTCACATCTTTTCATAGGCCTCTCTAAACCTTTTGCCCCTTTTTGTTTCCCATCCCCTTGGTACCTAACCCCCTCTCATAGGGTAGATGTCAAGAAGATGGAATTTGATTAATTATGTTTATCTTCTATTTGTGTCTTGGTATAATAAAATCATTCGAATATGAATAATTTTTTGGTAAGCCTCAATAAATCCTAACCATGGTCCCAACAATAGAACTAATGTTAGCAAGAAATCTAAGGGTTGTAGACCATAATTCTATACCCAAAGGATCTCTACTCATTGTAGTCTTTAACCCCAGAGTTGGTCGTATTGAGATAATATAGGAAGGTATTTCAGATCTAATATTAGTTATAAATCAAAATAAAATAACATACACACAAGATAGATCAAAATTCAGAGTTCTTTATATTCATTATATTAAAATTCATTCATTACATTCCTTATATCTCCATTATAATTAGTGTTTTTTATTCTTCCCCATTCTATTCTAATTCACTCCAGATTATTTTATACTACTAGTGAATATATCTTTCTCTCTACTTATAGATACAATAAGGGACATGGCCTTTAGATAGAATCCCTACTGTACATTCTATCTTTCTAAGCTCATGTTTTGGATTTTTCTTTCCAATTAGATATTAAGTATCTCTAGACTGGTGTTTGTACACTATTTTCTAGCTAAAATGCCCTATCTTCTCCTTTGATTTGTAGAAACATATAAGGACATTTGTGCTCATTGTTCACTTCTTGGATTTTCTCTAGTAGACTTATGCAATCTTTGTATTTTACAACTATAAAAATTGTATTTTATTCCTTTGTGCTAATAAAATAAATCATAATTTTTTACCTTTTCTCACTTTAATATTATATCCCTGTAATGTTTTATACCTCTATACATGCATGAACTCTCATGATTTTGTAAGTGTGGACACAAAAAAAGTAATCTTTCTACTTTTTCTCATGTTTAGGCCCTCCTAGTGGACTTTGGATTGATTTTTCCTAGATTTAATGTTGTAATGTGGCCAACACATTCACATTAGGTCTTGGACCCTAGTGAATCATTAAGAATTCTAGGATGTCTTGTAAAAGTGTTGTAACCCACTTTCACACTTTTTTAGGACCCTTTTATCATAATTCACTTAAATAACTCCTTTTTTATCACTTACCAAGTCTTATGTCAAAGTGTTGTAAAGAGTTGTAACAAACTCTCATGATTTTCTAGACTTTTCATCACTAATTCAACCCTTTCATCACTAATTCAACCCTTTATTATGTTTAAATGACCCCTTAATGCACTTTCTAGTCATTCTTAAGTGTAAATTTGAGGATATTCCCATTAGACATCATTTAATGCATTGTAATCTCTGAAACCTAGTGAAATTTCCCTAGTGGTACCAAGCCGCCAACTGGGGTAACTTAGTCCCACTAGGCACAAAAATAAAAATAATTTTAATTTCTTGGCAATATTTTATTCTCTTACCCTTGAGGTCAGCCATTGATGTGTTATTTTCCAGGAATCAATGGAAAATCAAGTATAAATAAGGGTTTTTCTACTCATTTTGCATCTCCTATCTCCTCATTCATCAAGCCTTTAGGAATTTATTCATTCTCAAGAATTCAAGCACTCTAAGAATAATCAAGTCATCCATTGGAGTACTTCATTGCATATCTTCAGATTGCAACATCAAGGGTTTGGTAAGTTTATGACATTGCAGGGTATGTGCAGGATCATGGTAGGCCAAAAAGTGGCGATATGATGGGTATGTGTAGGGTATGTGTTTGATGAAGTTTTTTACTCAAAATTGATGAAATGAAAAGGGTTTTTAAAGGATATTCTCAGCTTTCCACCAATATAAATTATGCTTTATGTTAAATTTAATAAATTATTATTCATTTTCTATTTGAATTACGACTAAAGTCCTGATTGATAGGCTGATTGAAAAGCATCTATATCTTTCGAACGGTATCACATTTTTTGATTTAGAAACATGCATCACGTTATATTCTTTGCATACTATAGGATTAAAAAAAAATGAATTTCATGAAGCTTTTACCAAGTTAAGGTGGTTAGACATACAAGTTTTTATATTTTTTAAAAGTTGTAATGAAAAATTCATAATTAATTATTTTGAAAAAAATTACAAAAATTTGCATCACATTGAGTCCTCTACTTATATCTAATATCTTATAAAAATATTATTTTATTGTGGTTAGGGTGGTTAGATAGACACTTATTATTTTTTCCTGAAATTTAAGTAATAATGCATGGAAATTTCAAATTTTCACCAAATAGATTTTTTTTTAAATAAACCTAGTAGTTTAGAAACATAATTCAATTTGCTACAGATTTTATTCTTACATATTTTTGAAATAATATAGATAACTTATTCAAATTTTTATGTCAAGTTGCCTAACTCTAATTTTTTTGAATTTTTCGCCACTTTAGGGCCTATTTTTTCCTTGATGTTCCTGCACATACCCTGCATGTTTATTTATCATTCTCTTCATATTTCATTTCATTATCTAGGGTTTGATTAGCAAAGTGGGGTTTGACCAAGGCAAACCCCTATACTCTAACCCTTAACCCCTTTTCCCCTCTTTCCATGTGTGTTTGCAAAATTTGTATGTATATTTGTCAAGGATTTTGGTGTCAAAAGTTGGTCAACAATCCATCAAAGTCAACATAACCCTAGTTGAAGCTTGGAGACTCTCTTCAACCTATTTTCTACAAAATCAAGATCAAACACCTGTCAGAAAAGCAAGTGCAAACCGAGAGTTATAGAATTCTGCCTTAAATTTATAGAAATCCTTAGGTGGACTAAGTTTCCATCTATGGCGAATTACTCCCATTGTTAGGCCTAAAAATTGGTTTTTGCATTTTTGGACACCCATTTAGCAGATTCTTGTTCAGATAGATTTTCTCTTAAAGTGGACTAAGTCCCCCAACTTGGCATAAGTGTCCCATTCAAAATTTTTAGTCAGTCTCTCTACATCAAATTCCATGTTCTAGGTGCACCTCTCCAATTTTGTTCAATTATTTCATCTTTTACTTGCATTCGTAGGTGTTTTTGCATATCACAGTGTGTTTTCTATCACTTTGCATTTCTTAGGTTTAGCATCCATAAATCATTTCATTTTTAGTTTATTGTATTAGTACATCATATTTAGATACATTGCATTCCTTTCATATTAATCTTGAGTGTAGAAATTAGTATTTTGGCCCCAATTCCTCTCCTTTTACGCGAAAAGCCTAGAATAGTTAGAGCAACTTTGGGTAACTAAAATCATTGTTGACATTTTGGTGAACTTGAGTTTTGAACATTTTTACTTCTGATTTCAAGAGAATCCTAGGTTTCATTTGCATTAGCATTGCATGGGTGGTGCATTGTTTAAAATTGCATCCTAGGGTTTTGAAGATTGTATTAGTGAAAAGTTCGTATAGCTTGCATTTTTTCATTGAAAACAACAAAAATTCTGCATTTTCATACAGTAGTTGCATCTTTGCATCTAAAAGACATCAAATTGCATTCAAACTTTCTAAAAAATCATAAAAAAATCCTCATTGGGACTAATTTACCACATTAGGTGACTTAGTCCTTTTGCACATTTTGCACTATAATTTCTAGCATTGTCTATATATTTTCTACATTTCTATTTTCTATGATTGTCTTTTGTCATACTTTCTAGATTTGTTGTTTATTGCATTTAGTTTACTTTCATCATGGATTTTTTCTTTAATAAGTTTTGGATGTCATTAAAATCTTTAGTGAACATGTCAAATTGTGCATTTGGAACTGATCCTAATGACCTTGAGCTTCCTCATGCTATTGACTTCATTGGAGAAGATGATGATAGCATGAATAAGTTCTTAAATGAATTCCTTGACAACCTTGAAGCCAATGTATCCTTTTATCCATCCATGAAACAACAAGATGTTCCTACCATCTCACCTCTTAACACATTTGGATCCTACATCCAAAGACAAATGAAGGACCTTGTTCCTCTACCCAAGCAACTCCTCGACCATTCTATGATAAAAAAGTTACCAACACACCAATCAACCTTGAAGAAACCTATGAAAAAGGTTTTACTATCTTAAGCAAACAAGGATGTGACACAACAACTGAATATGGCATTCATCAAATTTTAGAACAAAGACCAACATATGACAACATAATAGGGTTAGGCTATCAAGATCCTCCTCATGACAGCAAGCCTCCTATAGAATATTGGAGACTTCATGATGATGGCATAGTGATCTTTGATTCCCCCTAATTTGAATGTCCCCCTTCCTCGTGAACAACGCTTACATGATACCAATGATAAGGATGATAGCATCCCTATGGGTCCTCTTCCTCCTTCAATCCATGAAAAGAGTGAATCTAGTAAAGCAAGCGGCCTTACAATTTGAAAAAAAAATTCCTCTCCATCCCCCACCTGAATGTCAAAGGAAATTTCAAATCCTTCTAAGCAAAGAACTCATTTCATTACCACCTATGAATAGGTTGGTCATCAATCCTAAAGATGCTAATGTTCCACATTGTGCATATCATCATGTTCTTGGACATAGAAGTGACGAGTGTTATCAATTGAAAGAAATATTGAGCAAGTATCATTTTGATGGTGACAATTGCTATCTAATAAATCCTTAAGACATTACCCGATTCCCCTCGTCATGTAATAGTTGTAGAACATTCTCTTCTCACTATTACATGACCCTTTCCCATCACCTATCTTAGCTCATTCTTACCTTGCACTTAGTGAGGTCAAGAAGTTTCCAGCCTTGTCCTAGTAATGCATTTTTCCTTGTCCCCTTGCGATGTTTTTCACCTTCAACTTATCCCAATTGAGATTGGGAGGTGGGTGACTTGCTTGATGGTTGAGTTGCCTATGTATTACTAGTGTTTTTCTTTTCTTTTATATGTGTGCATTGTGTTCCCCCATGATGTGATGTTTGATGTTATCCTCTCTCCATAACATTATTCTATTTGTACCTTCATTCTTCTCTATGTCGTACATCACTTTTTTATTTTTCACTTTTGTTTTTTGTTTTCCTTTTGGGGATGATGCAAAGTGTAGAAACGACCAATGTCTCTTCCATGTTGATCTAATTGGTCATTTTTCTTTTCTTTTTCACCATTTTTTTGTGTTTTTCTTTTTGGGGATGATGCAAAGAATAGAGATGACCAATGTCTCTTTCATGTTGACCCAATCATTCCCTTTTCTTTTCTTTTTTGATTTTATTTTATGTTTTTCCTTTTGGGGATGACACAAAGCATAGAGATGACCAATGTCTCTTCCATGTTGACCCAATCAATCCTTTTTCTTTTCTTTTTTTCCTTTTTTTTTTGGTTTTTCCTTTTGGGGATGATGAAAAGTGTAGAGATGTCCTATGTCTCTTCCATGTTGACCCAAAAGGTCTTTTTACCTTTCTTTTTTTCACTTTTGTTTTTTGGTTTTCCTTTTGGGGATGACACAAGGCATTGAGATCAAAATGTCTCCTTCGTGTTGACCCAAAATCTTTTTCTTTCCTTTCGCCTTTTCATTTTCTCTTCGCTTGTGTTTTCCTTTTGGGGATGATGCAAAGTCACAATCTCTCCTCCATGTTGACCCAAAAAAAAATTTTTTTTTTTTTTCATTCTCTTTGTTTCATTCTTCCAGTTCCATGTATACTTGGGGAATGATGACAGTTTTGAGCTCTTTAATAAAAATATTGCAGCAATGAACATACTGAACCCAAATCCATAGATCCCTTCTGTGTTTGGTGTGTTCCTTTTTTGGGAAAACCCATCTTTCTTTTGTTCCTTTTCATTTGCATGATGTAGCCTTACTCAGAAACATGACTTGGCATAGGGGTTTTCCAAGTTGGCTCTCATGTCTTATTTCTTTTTTCATTTTTCATTTGCTACTTTAAAGTAATTGCTTGTAGAATGGTGTGTAGCAATTCCTTTAAAGTGTTGGAATAATTCATTTTGCATTTTTTTTTTCTTGTTTCAAAGTATAGCCTTGTTACTTTATACGATGTGTGTGTCACTTTGTGGATGACATTTGGTGTGATGTCCTTCGTAAGTGTGATCTATCTTAGCATATTACATTCCTCTTGGTGGCTTGATGCGACACACTACACCCCCTAAGTTGTGAATATTCTATTCTTTGATTGGTCCTCTCTTGGAGACATTAGATACAATGTTCCCTAAGTTATAGACCTTGCATGAACCTAACAAGACTCATTTGAACATGTTTTGTATGTTTCATTTCACATTTACATGGCCACCTTGCATAACATAGCTTACATGCCTATGGTACCATTGCATTTGTTCATGAGTTCTATGCATACAAAGCTCTTCTTGTCTCATGAAGCACGAAATGAAATTGTATTTTGTGGCAACTTATTAAAGTTATCAGGAGGTATAACATTGATATGGTTGAGTGGGAAGCCCATTTTGAGGCACGACTTTCCCCATAGCCACCTTTCAAGATTTCCTATCCCACAGAAAACCAGAAGTTTTGTGGCCACAGAGTATGTTATGGATTTCTCACCTCGTAGACAACAAGAAGTTTGATGGACCTAGAGAGAGCATACTTGGGCCTTCTCACTCAACAAACAACCATAAGTTCCATCACCCCAGAGTGAGTACACATTTCTTGTTCCAAACAAATAGCCTAGATCTGATCCACAATAGGCTAGAAAAAAATCAAAGCTTTCATCCCTTTTCATCACTTTCATGTGTGCTCCTTTGCATTTATGTTTGATTTTCCATGGGATCATGATCCTAGGGGCTTGATAATCCCTCTTTATCATTTTTATCTCATCTTACCAATAGTAGTGCATTTGGACCCCTATTGGTTTCATGATCAACTACTTTAGTGCAAGTTTGAAGCAAGTTCATTCTCTCACTAAAGTGGGGGATAACATTGGACATGAAAAAAGTAACCCTTCTACTTTTTCTCATGTCCAGGCCCTCCTAGTGGACTTTGGATTAATTTTGACTAGATTTAATGTTGTAATGTGGCCAACACATTCACATTAGGTCTTGGACACTTGCGAATCATTAAGACTTCTAGGATATGTTGTAAAAGTGTTGTGAAGTGTTGTAACCCACTTTCACACTTTTCTAAGCCCATTTTATCATAATTCACTTAAATAACTATTTTTAATCACTTACCAAGTCTTATTTCAAAGTGTTGTAAAGAGTTGTAACAAACTCTCACACTTTTCTAGACTTGTCATCACTAATTCAACCCTTTTTTATGTTTAAATGACCCCTTAATGCACTATCTAGTCATTCTTAAGTGTATTTCTGAGGATGTTCCCTTTAGACATCATTTTATGCACTATAATATCAAAAACCTAGTGAAATTTCCCTAATGGGATCAATTTGCCACCTGGGGTGACTTAGTCCCACTAGGCACAAAAATCAAAATAATTTTAATTTCCTGGCGGGATTTTATTCTCTTACCCTTGAGGTCAGCCTGTGATGTCTTATTTTTGGGAATTAATGGAAAATAGTATAAATAATGGATTTTCTACTCATTTTACATCTCCTATCTCCTAATTCATCAAGCATTCAAGAATTTATTCATTCTCAAGCATTCAAGCACTCTAAGCATAATCAAGTCATCCATTGGAGCACTTCATTGCATATCTTCATATTTCATCATCAAGGGTTTGGTAAGTTTATTACATTTCATGTTGTTTATTTATCATTCTCTTCATATTTCATTTCATTATCCTAGGTTTTATTACCAAAGTGGGGTTTGGCCAAGGCAACTATACTCTAACCCTTAACCATTTTCCCCTCTTTGCATGTGTGTTTGTAGACTTTGTATGTAGATTTTTTAGGGATTTTGGTGTCAAAAAGTTTTCAAAAATCCATCAATGTCAACATAACCCTAGTTGAAGCTTGGAGATTCTTTTCAACCCGTTTTCTATAGAATCAAGATCAGACACCTGTTATAAAAGAAAGTTCAGATTCAGAGTTACAGAATTCTACCCCGAATTTCTAGAAATCCTTAGGTGGACTAAGTCACCATTTGTGGAAAATTATCCCATTTCTAGGCCTAAAAAGTGTTTTCTATATTTTTGGATACCAATCTGGCAGATTCCCGTTCCAATATATTTTCTCTGAAATTGGACCAAGTCATCAAGCTTGGTGTAAGTATCCCAGTCAACACTTCCAATTAACTTAGTAGGATTCCAAAGCCTCTCTACATCATATTCTAGATTCCAGGTGCACCTCTCCAATTATTTTCAATTATTTCATCATTTACTTGCATTCTTAGGTGTTTTTGCATATCACTGTGTGTTTTCCAGCACTTTGCATTTCTTAGGTTTAGCATCCATAAATAATTTCATTTTCAGTTTATTGCATCAGTACATCATATTTAGATACACTTCATCCCTTTCATATTAATCTTGAGTGTAGACATTAACATTTTGGCCCCAATTCCTCTCCTTTTAGGTGAAAAACCTAGAAGAGTTAGAGCAACTTTGGGTAATGAAAATCATTGTTTACAGTATGTTGCATTATTGTAATTATCTTCTGTAAGTATTGATTGTGGGTAATCTATAGCCCCCTTTATGAGCCTTCAAACCCTAGACTTCATGCTTTTTTATAAAATTTGTGAAATAGAGAACTATGTAAGCTTATTTTTAGTATTTTATTGGTACTTTATGCAATAAAAACAAGAAGAAACCAAATCTAAATATGGGTGTATCACCTCCTCTTTCCCATTTTCAACATTCTTTCTATTCCTTTTCCTCTATGAGCTGATAGGTTAGGATTGGTGATATGATTTCATATGCTAGGTTGTTCCAACATATTTGCAATTAGTTTAGAAAAGGAAGTTGACCTTATCTAGAGATATAACCTCAAATAAAAGGTCCCACACCTTAGAGGTTATTTCTATTGTGTCATTGGAATGATGAGCTTATGTTCATCAAGGTGCAATTTCATGCAACTTCAATTTTTGGTATGCTCAATGGGACAAGTTTAATGGACTTTATTTCATTGTATTGTGAAAGTGATGTTGTTCTTAATATTTTGTCTTGAAGAGGTATTCAAAAAAGCACCTAGAAACTTTGCAATCAAATTTGGTGAATATGTTGTAAATTAGAACTCTTGGTTGTAGATCATATTTGCAAACTCATGCATAAAATTCAAGCAAGGGCATATTCTAAAGGTAATTTTTAGTATAGCAAGCTATCATTTTATTATTCTAGAAGAAGAGATAGAATTTGTTTATTACTACTAAGGATAAACAAAGGTATTGTAACTCCATTTCCTAAAGCTCAATTCACACCTCCATTCAATAGATTGCTTTAGTCTATAACTCTTATCACCCAGATAAATAAACGAATATTTTGTTGCAAGTATGAGCTAATCTGGTGGTGTTGTTATTAATGTTTTCATTGATGTCAACATAGTTTAGTATGTTGTAGATCATACATGTATAGTTGAGATGCTGCTAAGATGTTGTGAGTACATGGAGCTATCATTATGGTGTAGTAGAAGTGTTGGTTTGATAAGTTTCCAAGTTCTTTTTGAGTAAATTAATAAAGAAGAGAAGTTAGAATGATGAAATTTTTTAGAATGTGCTATGGTATGTGCTCTGCATTTCTCTCATGTTGATCCTATGCTTGTGCAAATCTAAAGGTTTGATAATGGGGATTTAGTGGTGATACCTCTTGAGTTTTAGCTTCTAGTTTGATGGTACATGAAAGTTACGTTCACCGATATGTGAACTATTCTAGCAGAATTGGTCTTCTATGGACTAGGAGAAATATTGTTGCTCTACAGTCCTCCTTTGTTTTGTTTTAGATCTTGCAGATCTAGAATATGTCCAGTGAATGTATTTTATGTGCTTTGGAAAAGAGGTTTGAAGATTGGTGATCCGGAAGTCATGTTTTATTCTTTCAGTGTGAGTTTATATAGTCTAGACGGATCAATGAAAGGTGTTCAGTGATTGAAGTTTGTTGTTTTGCTATAGATGTATCTAGAAGATTTTGAGATGTATTCTCATGCATAAGGAAGCATTTTGTGGTGTTTGTGTGTCATCTTCTTGTTAGGAAGCATGCACATCAATGTTCTTTTGTGTTTTCATTAGGTTTAGCTGACCTAGTGTTTACACTTCATTCAAAGAACAAAACTTAATTAAGTGTGTGGTTGATTCAAGATATTATTTTTGATCTTAAAAAATGTTTTTTTATTGGTCCACTGTCATTCCTTTCTACTACGGGAATGTTGAGTTGTCGACCTATTTTGAATTTATGAAATAAGATAATTGTGGCCAACCTTAGAGAAAGTTTCTAAGGATGAGGATGGTATAAAATCAAGTCGAATTGTGAAGAGTTGTATGACAATGTGATGGAAAGTGACAAAAGTGAGCCATAAATCATAAGAGAAAAAGTGTGTGTGTCAGTGAGTTGTGAGAATAGTTCTTCATTGTGATGAAGGTAATCCTATGAATGTGTGCTAATTGTTGTGGTGGATCTTTTATTCTCTTTTGTATCTATAGGAAGTGAGCCTTTGTACTTAGATAGTGAGTCCTTTGTTGGGAAGTGAGCCCTTGGCAGTGAGCCTTTGCATTTAATTTATAATCTTTATATTGTGAGCTAACCCTCACCATGGTTTTTCCCTCATTGGGTTTTCCACATAAAAATCTACTGTTCATTGTGTTGATTTACTTTCTATTATTTGTGTTTCATGCTCTTACTTAATAACATAATAGTGTGGTTGTGGAATTAATAAGTATTGAAGTTTTAAGTTTGAATTTTGTGAAAACTGATTCACCCCCCCACAATTAGTTGTCTTGTTCTTCTTTAACAATTGGTATCTAAGCTTTGGTTCCTTGGTGTAGAGCTTAAACACTTAGGGAAGATTTGATGGCACATAAGTTCTTGATCCCTATGTTTTATGGAACTGACTACAATGACTAGAAGGGAGAGATGAAAGGATATATTATCTCTCTTGGTTTCAAGACCTGGAAGGCTGTTGAGACAAAGTATACACCCCCATTTGGTGGTCTTACTACTGCAGATGAGATCTGAAAATCAGAAGGAAAAGTATGCTATTTGTAGCAGGTTATCTAAAAATGAGCAAGCTAAAGTTCTTTATTTGGATACTGCACATGAAGTCTAGAAGAAGTTGGAAGACACGTATGAAGGAAATGAAAGAGTGAAATTGACAAATAAGTTGGTGGCAAAGTGCATATTTGTAAATCTAAAAATGGAAGAAGGTGAAGAATTTGCAAGTTTCTTTCAAAGGGTTGAACTAACCACAAATGAAGTTAGAAATAAAGGAGGAAAACTATTAGATGAAGATATAATTGAGAAGGTCCTGATCACCCTACCAGATTGGTACAATGATAAGATCTCAGTGATTGAAGAAGTGTATGATCCTAAGAAGTACACATTGGAACAGTTGTTCAACACCTTGCAAGCTTTGAGATGAGAAAGTTTCAAAAATAAGAAAAGATGGAAGAAAAGATAAAAATGACATTTAAGGCAATGAATATTGAGGATGAATTGGATAGCGATGGTGTTGATGAGTTGGAAGAAAACTTCACTAGGAAGTTGAAGAAAGGCACCAGAAAGTAGAAAGGTATGTTTCCCTTTAAATTTTTTAGTTGTGGTAATATTGGTCATTATGCTTCAAGATGTCTGAATAGAGCTATAGATAAGAAGAACAAGGATTATAAGGATAAGAATATAAAGGATAAGAAATATAAGAAGTACTATGTTAAAGAAGAAGTAGGAATTTCTGATGATGAATCTGACAATGAGGTTGATGATAGTGAATGCTTATTCTTATCTTTAGAAAGTAAATCTTTATCCACTAACCCTACAAAATGTTTAAGTAAGAAGGCTTTGGAGAAAAGGAGAAATAGGATGGAAGGTACTTTGGTTACCTCTTTTCATGCAAGAAAAGATGAAGACTATTGGGTAATTGATAGTGGATGTTCTAATCACATGACTGGAGATAAGAGTAAGTTCACTAATCTTGAGAAATATGATGGTGGTTTAGTTATGTTTGGTGATGATTCAGAAGCTAAGATCTGTGGGAAAGGTTCAATTATTTTTTATGGAGTGCATAGTATTGATGATGTATATTATGTGTAGGGTTTGAGGCATAACCTTCTGAGTGTTGGTCAGATGTGTAGCAATGGATTTAAACTTTTGTTTCAGAACAATACCTATGAAATCATAAAAGGATCTGAAAATGGAGATATGATTATTTCTAGAAGAAGAAATCATGGAAATATCTATTAGTTGAAGGGAGTTGATTGTCATTGTTTTGTATCTCAAATCAGTGAAAGTTGCTTATGGAACCAAAGAATGGGAGATGTAAATTTTGATAATCTAGTCAAGATCAGTGCAAAAGTGATTTTTCAAGGACTTCCTAGAATCACAAGGCTTTCTAATGCTATTTGTAGAAGTTTCCAATTGGGGAAACAAAAAACATGCAACTTTAAGGGAAAAGAGCATTCTACTACTAGAATATTGGAGTTAGTTCATACTAATCTCTATGGTCTGACTAGAACTAGAATCCTAAATGGTGACAAATATTTCATGTTGCTTATTGATGATTATACTCAAATGACATGGGTTGCTTTTCTTAGAAAAAAGACTTAGGCCCTAGATAGGTTTAAGGTATTCAAAGAAAGAATGGAAAATGAAGTAAATTTTAAAATAAAGTGTTTGAGATCTGATAGAGGCGGAGAATTCACTTCAGATGAATTTAATGCATTATGTGAGTAGTATGGCATATGAAGACAATTTTTTTGCTCTGAGAACCCCTCAGTAGAATGGAGTAGTTGAAAGAAAAAATAGGACTGTACAGGAAGCTACTAGAACCATGATGAAAGAATCAAATGTATCGGATGTGTACTAGAGAGAGGCTATACATACTATTGTTTATGTTCTTAATAGATTTTAGATTAGATATAACATCACAAAGACTCCTTTTGAGTTATGGACTGGTAAGACTCCTACTTTGAAGTATTTTAAGCTATTTGGAAGTATATGTTATATTAAAAGAGATGATGAAAATCTTGGAAATTTTGATGCTAGATGTGATGAAGTAATCTTTCTTGGATACTCTACTACTAGCAAAGCATATAGATTCTTTAACAAAAGATTGATAAAGATTATTGAAAGTGTTAATGTGAAAGTTGATGAAGACATACACAAACCTATTAAGATAAGTGAAGTTGAACCTGATGATCCTATCTATGGACATGTACCTTAGGAAAATAAGGAGAAGGAAGAAGAAGAAAAAGAAGAGGAAGTGGAAGAAAAAGAAGAAGAAGAAAATGAAATGAAGCCTACTGTTAGGACTCCTAAGTATGTACAGAATAATCATCTAGAGGATGAAATAATTGGAGATAAAAGTGAAGGCATAAAGACAAGAAGCAGAGTTGCAGTTGAGGTAAATTTGTGTCTATTATATAAAATTGAACCCAAATCTATAAGTGAAGCATGTGAAGATGAGAGTTGGATGAGAGGTATGAAAGAATAATTGCAGCAGATAGAAAAGAATCAGACATGGGAACTAGTCCCTAGGCCTATGAATAAAAATGTGATTGGTCCAAAATGGGTGTTCTAGAATAAGCTAAATGAAAGTGGAGAATTTTTAAGGAATAAGGAAAGAATGGTATGCAAAGGATATTCACAAGTTGAAGGTATAGGTTTTGAAGAAACGTTTTCCCCTATGGCCAAAATGGAAGCTATCATGATGCTTTTGGAATTTTCTAACCACAAGGACTTCAAAGTGTATTAGATGGATGTTAAGTCAACATTTCTAAATGGTGAATTAGAGGAAGAAGTGTACATGGAGTAACCTGAAGGGTGTCAATTATCTTACAAATCGGACATGGTTTTTAAGTTGAAGAAATCATTGTATGGATTGAAGCAAGCTCCCAGAGCTTGGTATGCAAGATTGGACAGATACCTAACAAAGAAAGGATTCAACAAAGGTTTTGCTGATAAAAATATTTAATTCAAAGTACAAGGTAACAAAATGTTGAGAGTGGTTGTTTATGTTGATGATATCATTTTTTATGGAAATGAAGGCATGTGTACAAAGTTTGTTGAAGAGATGCAAAAATAATTTGAGATGTCTATGATTGGTGAATTGAGTTTCTTCCTTGGTCTACAAGTGAATCAAACTGATAAAGGGATATTCACTTCACAATATAAGTATGTAAAAGAACTGTTGAAGAAGTTTGGGATGGACGATTCCAAATCGGTTTGTACTCCTATGGTAACCGGATGTAAACTAAGCAAAGATGATGAATCTTCTAAGACTGATTAGGGAAAATACAAATCTATGACTGGAAGACTACTGTATCTTGTGCTACCAGACAAGATATTATGCATGCAGTATGTTTAATTGTTAAATTCCAAGTAGATCCTAAAGAAGCACATGCTACAATTGTAAAGAGGATATTTAGATATCTTAAAGGTACACTAGATTATGGACTATGGTACCTTAAGAGTGATGATTTCACCCTGAGTGCTTATATAGATGTTGATTGGGTCAGATGTGTAGATGACCAGAAGAGTACCAGTAGTGGTTCTTTCTTTCTTGGTAGAAGAAGCACATGTTACAATTGTAAAGAGGATATTTAGATATCTTAAAGGTACACTAGATTATGGACTATGGTACCTTAAGAGTGATGATTTCACCTTGAGTGCTTATATAGATGCTGATTGGGTCGGATGCGTAGATGACCAGAAGAGTACCAGTAGTGGTTCTTTCTTTCTTGGTAGAATATTAGTTTCATGGTTGAGTAAAAAGAAAGACTCGGTTTCTTTGTCCACTATAGAAGCATAATATATTATTGTAGCATCCTACTACACACAAGTTTTTTGGATGAAGCAAACTTTGAAAGACATTGGTGTGGTAGGTGATGAACCTATTTCTATTTTCTATGACAATACAAGTGAAATAAACATTTCAAAGAACCTAGTTATGTATTCAAGAACAAAACACATATTTATCAAGTGTCATTTCCTAAGAGAAAAAGTGTTGGAGAATGAGGTCAGATTGGAGTATGTGACAACAAAGGAACAAATTGTAGACATATTTACTAAGGCTCTTCTGAAGGATACTTTTGAGCATCTTAGGGAGAGGTTGGGGGTCATTGGCCCTCCTAACTAGGTGCACATGAAGGTACATCATTCTAGCCAGTTCACATATTCTTCATTTATCTAGAATGATAAATGGGTCTACTCTATAGGGGGAGTAGAAAAGGTTTTCATTGCTGCAATATGAGTATACTCCTAAGGGGGAGTAATCAATGTTTGGTGTAGGAGCACCTAACCACCTAGGTTAAAATTCCTATGTTTGATGGTCAAATGCACTTTTGCATTAAAATATTTTGACAAGTTGAGTTTGTAAGCCAAAAAGGAAAACATGAAAGATTGTATCTCAATGATATCATAGAGTCATTAGTTTAATTAGTAGGAAAATGACAAAAGTTGCAAATTTGTGAGTTGCCTTATGCAACAAATTTGTAATCCCAACGGTTGTAAGTTTAAAAGTTCGTTGCTTAGGGCATTGGTCAGTTAGAGGAGGTTGAAAAATGCTATGTAAAGCCTTGGGAGGGTCATGTTTTTGGGTTTTTGGAAGCCAAGAGAAAGAAATAAGCATTGAAATACTCTATTTTCTTATTATTTTCATTGTGTTTTTTTTGTTTCCAGATTTCTACACCTTTTGTATAGGTCATACAGCTAGTTGTTGGCCTTGAAACTTGTTGATTTTCAAAAAAGGCATGGAATAGTTTCCTTTTGGATTAATTTTGAGGCTTAGATTTTGTGCTTTGTGGAAAATTTCTTTAATTCTGTGGGACTATGTTCCTAAACCAGTGAAGGCCCTGTTTTCCATTAAATAATGTAAAATAGCCATCCCATCTACTGTTTGATCTATGTCTTGATGGGATGGAACAATATGTTGGTAGAGTAGACATTTATAATTGTTAATATGTTGGATGAAATGAATTGAAGAGTGAGGAAGGTTATAGTAGAATGAAACTCTGTTTTTTTCATGTGAAAGGAGGGTATTGGTGTAGGGTTTTGACAAATTAAGCATGAATCTGTCAAGGGAATGGTTTTGTAACCATGTACAGATCAAATGAGACATGTTAGATGCATTGTTTTGGTCTGGAAAGTCAGGAATTTAGAGAATGAATAAAACTCTAGTTGTGTGTGTGTAAGTTGAGGGTTTATTGGATCATTGACTTAGAAGCTCTGTAACAGCCAATAATTTGGAAAAAAAAATCTTTGACACTTGAGAAATGACTCTTTGATGGAATTTTGTGGAGGGAATATGTTTAAAGAGCACTTTGTTTGTAAAAATGGACTAATTGTGTAGCCTTTCTCATGATGGTGTTATTGAAAATTACTAATACTCCAAAAGAGTTGTTGTTGAGTCTAAAGTATGTTTTGTAGGACCCAAAAGGGTATCTAAAACCATTTTTTTTGGGTGAGTCCTTTGGGAAATTTGGGTGAAAGTTGGCTAAAGCCAAGTTCCCACTATAGACACGTAAAATATACTGATTGACATTGGACACCTGATTCTCACCACTAACATCATTTCGTCCTTAATCATCCTTCGGTCTAACCATTTAATCAAATACCTTTATCTGAGTAAATTCATCAATAATCCTCTCTTAATTAAATAAATCAGTTATTTAATTAAGTCATTCTTTCCCGATAATTAAATTAACCATTTTGATCTAATTATCTTATTTAATTAAATAATTAATTTTATTTGATTAAATCTCTAAAGTCTATCTATTAAATTAAATAAATTAAAACCTTATTTATTTTAATCTAACATCATCTCTTTTAATTAAATAAATCAAAGTCCTTATTTAATTAAATCCCTTATCACATTCTTCTCATATTTGATTTAAATAAATCAACAAATTTAAGTCAAATAGGTCACATCATTTAATCCCTTCATTAAATTAATCAACCTAGATTAATTTAATCTCTCCTAATGTCCCATCCTCCATCTTTTGCCACTTGGACATAAAAATAGATTTAATTGATTTATTAAATTTCTATTTTCCTTCAACAAGGCATCTTTTAAGGAATATTCCCCAAGTTTCAATTCAAAATCCAAGTGGGATGAGTCCTTCCAACAAGGCATTTACTCTCTCTTACATGTCCTTTTCCTTGAGCCAAGTGGCATTCAATGCATTCTTCCTTCCCTCTTGCATGCCATTTCAACAATTTCAAAATTCAAATATATGCATTTATTGGCACAATCCTCAAAACTTGCACATCATCCACTCATAAGTTGACAAGTGGCACTTTTCCATTGGCTAATTCTTAGTCCCACATTGCTCTATTTTGGGCATTCTTCCATCCTCTCATTCTATAAATAAGAGGCTAATCTCCCCATTTCATCATCTATAATTTGAGTAAACTTACCATGCTAAAATCATTAGCAATTCTCATCCATTATCATTGAATCTTTGCTAGGTTATACAGATTTTTCTATTGGAGTACTCATCAAGAATCAACAAAGTGGATCAAATTTCTTCATCAAATCACCATTGCATCATTGGAGTTGGGAAAGGGCCAACTTTTACATCAAATTGGCACCAATTCCCTCAAGAGATTGGGAGTTTGTTTGCTTTAGAATAGGATTTGATATGCTTTTAAATTTCATTGTGTTCTTCATTTCATATTCTATCTCTTTTGCTATTCAAATGAATTTCTTGAGGAATCCTTGTTCTTGCTTGCATTTGATCTCCTAATGTGTTTTTTCATTGTGTTTTGCAAGTATTAGGATTGGAGGTTCAACACCCACTACTTCAAGGAAAACTTGTGCCAAATGGTGAGTTTTGGAGATTTCATTAAATTTGTCTTGGAGATTGTTTTCAACTAATTCAAATGTCATTATATGCATGTTGAGGACCTTTGCAAGAGTCTTGGTGAAGTCTGGAATCCATTTATCAAGTTTGAAGAATAGTAGTTCTTGAGGGTGAGTTGATGCCTCTTGAATCAAAACCATTGTGAAGGGTTTTCTTGGGAAAAATTGATTTTCCTTAGTGTTGGGAGTCTCCCCACCTTGATCTGCATCAATGTTGTTGATATTTTCCATTGATGTTTAAGGGGGAGAGAAAGTCATGTGAAAAAATAGGTGAAGAAGAAGAGAAGGTATTCTCCTAGATATTGTGTAAATTGTTTGTCTTTGATGGTTTTTCACATCATGTGTTGCCATCAATGACAAAGGGGGAGATTGTTGCAAGTATGAGCTAGTCTGGTGTTGTTGTCATTGATCTCAACACAATTAAGTATGTTACAGATTGTACATGTATAGCTAAGATACTATTGAGATGTTGTGAGTACATTGAAATATCTTTATGGTGTAGTAGAAGTGTTGGTTTGATAAGTTTCCAAGTTCTTTTGAGAAAATTAATAAATAAGAGAAGTTAGAATGATGAAAGTGTTCAGAATCTGTACTAGTATGTGCTTTGCATTTCTCCCATATTGACCCTATGATTGTGTTGATCTGAAGGTTTGATAATGGGGATTTAGCAGTGATACCTCCTAAGTGTTAGCTTCTGGTTTGATGGTACATGAAAATTATGTTCATCGGTATGTGAACTATTCTGGTAGAATTCATCTTTTGTGGACTAGGAGAAATATTGTTACTTTGTAGTCCTCCTCTATTTCATTTCAGATATTATAGATCTAGAATGTCTTGTGAAGGTCTTTTCTATGCTCTAGCAAAGAGGTTTAAAGATTGGTGATTGAGAACTCATGTTTCAATATTTCAATGTGAGTTTATATAGTCTAGACAGACTGGTGAAAGGTGTTCAGTGATTGAAGTTTGTTGTTTTGTTGTGGATGTATCTAGAAGATTATGATATGTATTCTTATGCATAAGGAATTGTTTCATGGTGTTTGTGTGTCATCTTCTTGTTGGGAAGTATGTACATCAATGTTCTTTTTTGTTTTCATTAGGTTTGGCCAACTTGGTGTTTACACTTCATTCAAAGAATAAAATTTAATTAAGGAAGCATGTGGTTGATTCAAGATATTATTTTTGATCTTAATTTTTTTTATTGGTCCACTCTTATTCCTTTCCACTGCGGGAATGTTGAGTCGTCAACCTATTTTGAATTTATGAAATAAGATAATTGTGGCCAACTTTGGAGAAAGTTTCTAAGGATGAGGTTGGTATAAAATAAAGTCGATTTGTGAAGAGTTGTATGACAATGTGATGCAAAGTGATGAAAGTGAGCCATAAATCATAAGATCAGAAGTGTGTGTGTGTGTTGTTGAGTTGTGATAGTAGTTCTTCATTGTGTTGAAGGTAGTGAGCTAAAGGTTTCTACAATCCTACAAATGTGTGCTAATTGTTGGGGTGGATCTTTTGTTCTCTTTTGTATCTATAGGCAGTGAGCCTCCCTATTGGGCACTGAGTCCTTTCTATAGGAAGTGAGACTTTGTACTTGGACAGTGAGTCCTCTTTTGGGTAGTGATCCCTTGGCAGTGAGCCTTTGTTGAGTTGGATTTTTCCACTCTCATTCCTCAACACCACAGGAATGTTGAGTTGCCGACCTAATTTGAATTTATGAAATAAGGTATTTATGGCTAACCTTGAAGAAAGTTTCTAAGGTTAAGGATGGTATAAAATCAAGTTGAATTGTGAAGAGTTGTATGACAGTGTGATTCAAAGTGACGAAAGTGAGCCACAAGTTATAAGAGTAGAAGTGTGTGTGTGAGTGAGTTGTGACAACATTTTTTCATTGTGTCAAATTCCTAAAGGAAGTGAGCTAAAGGTTTTTGCAATCCTTATTCAAGTTGTGGATGTGTTAATTTTTGTGTTGGATCTATTGTTCTCTTTTGTATCTATAGGTAGTGAGCCTCCCTCTTAGACAGTGAGTCCTTTCTGTAGGTAGTGAGCCTTTGTACTTAGACAATGAGTCCTCTTTTGGGTATTGAGCCCTTGGTAGTGAGCCTTTATATTCAATTTTATAATCTTTTATATTGTGAGTTAACCCTCACTGTGGTTTTTCCCTTGTTGGGTTTTCCACATAAAAATTTGGCGTTCATTATGTTGATTTACTTTCTATTATTTGTGTTTCATGCTCTTACTTAATTACATAATAGTGTGGTTGTGGAATTAATAAGTATTGAAGTTTTAAGTTTGAATTCTATGACAACTGATTCACATCCCCTCTTAGTTGTCGTGCACCTGTTTAACATATTCCACATATATGTATAGGTAGGAATCACTATTTTGTTCCATTCAACTAGGGAAGCCCATTTAATTTGGCTCAACATGATGAAATTCCCATGGAATCCCTAAAAATATCCCATTATATATTGGAAAAACTAATCTACACCTAATGAGAATATAAAAGATGTGGCTACACTTTGTGTAGTCCATCACATCACTTAAAAGAATGTTGTAGTTAGATTATTAGCAACATATTTGAAAGGAAAGGTTTTACAATGGATTAAGGGTTAGGTTTCATCTCAATTAGAATTTGGAATCAACTAGGTGAACCATTATGCAAATTTTTTAAAGATAAATCTAACCATTTATCATTGGTAGATCACTTGACTGTAATCAAGAGAGTTCCCCATAAGTACATAGCTAATTTCAACAACTATATTCAAAGGACTTGGGATAGGATTCCAAAAATATTAAGAAACTTCATTGAACATGCATTTTTTTATTACTTGAGGGATGTACATAATGATATTTCAATCATGATACAATCTATGGGTGGGAGGACACTTCTAGATTATTTTGACTTGGCAATAAAGGAAAAAAATAACCTTATATAGGCTATCAATATTGTACCAAGGCCCCCAATGCCAATTTTTCTTTAGGTAAAACCTCTTATACCCCTACTAATACCTTCTATAGCCACTATACCTACCAAATTTTCCATAGATCACCAAGCATCTACTCAGGTTTTTAGACCTTACCAATGATAAAAGGCATTCTCCAAAATTTTGGAAATAAGATTGTAAACATTATGAAGCAAAAAAATCAGGTTTTTATACCTTACCATGCAACTTAAAAAATCATTTATCAACCTAATAAACCTAATATTCCTCCTTACCAAGTTGATCCTCAAGGTCAAAAGAGAAATTTAAATACTAGGTCATATCATCCCTACAATCAAAATGCTACCAACTCTTGTAGAGAACTTGTACCAGTCCAAAATAACATGTTATAGGATTATGAATGGTTTTTTAAATGTAATAAACACCATTATAAAGCCACATGCTCTAATGGAATGGTAAGCTAGGTCCTCATTGTATTCAATAACACTATTATTCAACAAGATGTACCACAATGAACTTATGAACAATAGAGCCCTCATCTTGAGCTTGGTCATCATGATGTCACTCATGAATTATAAAAGTAAAGAATTTTATGGTGTAAACCATCCAAAAATACATAATTAGTCTTCCCACTCCATAGTAGCTAATATAATAGCTAAAAAAAGGGTTGCTGACATGGGATAACAAACTGATAAAAGGGAAAACCAAGCTTTTGCAAGTCAAAAAGGTGATGTTGATCCATCAGCTTCTTAGAATGTGAAAATTTTACCAAGATATCAAGATATAACAAGAAAGGATCAGCCATGAACCTAACCATAACCATTACAAAATCAAGGAGATATTTTATTCTTAAGGGACAAAAAAAGAGTACAATGCCATTCAGTATTTTGGAACATATAAAAAATGAAAATGTTAGCATGTCAATGTGGGATTCTTTAGCATTCTCTAGCCAAAAATATTTGTTCCAAAAGGATTCAAGTGTGATATGCTCTAGTCAAATGATAATTCAAAGGAGCATCCTAGAGTCATCCTTTCTAATAATCCTCATTTCAAGGGTGAAAAACACATCAAATATTTCAAACCACCTCCATTTTATGTGTGTTTGATAATTGGATAGCAGTTTGTCCATAATTGTATCATTAAACCATGAGCAAGTAGTTGCATGATGCCTAAATAGGTAGTAGATAATTTTCGACTATAATTTGATCATCTTACCAAGGGAGTAGTCTAGTTGGATGGGAAAACCATTGACATAGTTGGGATAGCAAAAAAAATTGAGTATTACTTTGCATGCTTTCCCAAAATTCTCCATACCACAATACATACATATCATAGATATACCACCATATTTTTCCATGTTCCTTTCTAGAGACTTCATTAGGAAATTAGGCTCGATTACTTATCTTCTGATTGGTCACACCTACTTTTTAGAACAAGATATTGCACTCGGGTGACTATAAAATCAAAACCTATAGAAAAATAATATATAGAACCATATGTTCCTAATATTTTCAATGAAAACTTTACCATCCATGAGAAAGAAGAACAACTTTCTATCCAAGAGCCCAACACTCCTTTAGAAGCAATACCTAAATCATTTTTAGATGAGTGGGAAGCTAAGAATAATGAAGCCAATCCATTCAAACACATGGAATAAGTAGGGTTGGGTATCTATATGATCAATGAATAAGATCTTAATGTCCCTTACCTTATAAACTATGAGAAAAAATAGTGTGAACAACAACCTAATGAACTTTGGTAATTATATTTTATGGTAAAATAAGTAAAATTAGTGCTCGTGGAGGGGAAATGATTGTTTCTCCTAGAGGTGAAAGGTATTATCAAATTTTAGATTTTATTTTAGTTGCATTAATAATACATCAAAGTATGAGGTATTGATTCATGACATAGAATGGGCTAAGAAGAGAAAAATTAGATGTTTGCAAGTGTTTGGAGATAGTGAGCTCATTTTGAATCACGTAAGAGGTCTAAAAATCACAAAAATTGACTTTCTCAAATTTTATAAAAAGAGGGTTTGGGATGCTATGGAGGAATTTTAAGCATTTAACTTATTGTCCATAGCTAGAATTAAAAATAAAAGATTTAATAGGTTGGCTGCAATGGAAGAATAGTATGACATTCCAAGTGATATCGACAATAGTAAGACACAAAATATGTCAAAGTGGTGGTGAGACCTTTAATCCTAGACAACAAAGCACATTGGAAGGTGTTTGATAGTAATGAGAAAATTATAATTTTTTTGATTGAAGAGGCTGATTTTTTAGCTATTAACCAAAAAAATTTAGCTAGAGTATGGTGAGAAAATTATATAGTTGAAAACTAATAAACTTCCAAAAGGATTTGTCTCCTTAGAATCCATTTTTGGTTCTAATGATCAATCCAAAAAGGTGTTAGATACACAAGACAACTGAGAGGGGGGTGAATTAGTTGTACATTAAAAATAATTAATTCCTCATCAATATTCAAATCCTTGTTAGCCCTTAAACCCTTATCATGCATTAGAATAATGCAAACATATGAAATAGTAATGAAAGTTACATATCCAAACACATAATAACACCATATTTATGAGAAAAAACCAAGAAGAGAAAAACCATGGTGAGGATTAGCTCACATATATATGAATTGAAAAACCAAATACAATTAGGCTCACTACTTAGAAAAAGAAGAAAGGATCACTACCAGGTGGCTCATTACTAAGAAGGAAGAATATAAGTAGAATGTTACAAAGATATTCACTCTCTCAAGGTAACAAGACAAATCCACCAGTGAAACTATGCATCATCTGCAACCTTTGACTGACTTCTTCTAGTAACTTCAAGCACACTAAAAATGTAGACACCTTTTGCTCACTGCATCTAGAGTCATAGGTATTAAGATCACACTTAAATCACTACACTTAATCAAATTCACATCTTTCATAGACCTTCTATAGATCCACACCCATCTCCAATAACTCACCTTATATTTATACCATCCATGACCTAAACAATCTCAATTAGGTCATCCTTAATGAAATATATGCACCTAAAATGTGTAACACCAAAATTGGTTTACACCAAACACTTCTATGGTGGAAAGAAGTGAAGGATGACCACACCAAGGTTTTACTAGGTGTAGACACTTAAAATTTTCTTGAATGATATTACACACTTGAACCTTGTCACTAATATCATTTCATCCTAAATTTCACTTTCTCTTTTCCTATTTGATTAAATAAGCCTATTTATTTAATTAAATGCATCATTTTCATCTATTAATCTAATTGATTTAATTAGGTTAATTCACCCCCTTTCACCTTCACTTCTCATCCTGTTTAATTGAATCAATCAAATTATTTAATTTAAACACCTATGTCTTCTCATTTAATTGAATAATCCTAAATTATTTAATTAAATTGTCATTTGAACTACTTTTCATTAAATAAACTAATTATTTAATGATAATCCTCACATTCCTCAACTTGCACAATTAAAACTTAGTTTTAATTAACTAATTACTAATTTTCCTCACTCATCCACTTGCATAGGGAATATTCCAAAGGAATATTCTTCTATTTAGCTTCAAAAATGGAATATTCTTTTCAAAAAAACTTTTGAAGTTTGTTACAAAGTGTGTTTGTTTGAATCATTGTGAGCCCTTGATGGTTTCTTTGATCTATGTGATATTTGATTCCTATCCATTGATAAAAATCCTTGATCCATGTCTTCACTCTTGATTCCTTCTTGACCATTGATTGATCATTTTCATCTTGACCATTGATTGTTCATTTTCTCTCCTATAAATACTTTAGATTTGGAGAGAAATGGATCCACTTCATCAGAGAAAAGTTATGCTACCTGTTTGAATACTATCTCTATTCATACTTGCACCATTTTCAATATTTTTCATCTTTACATCTACCCATAGTATCTTTTTTTCATATTTAGCTTATTTTTTTAACAATGGAGGTTGGTTAATTTCTCATATCATCTAAAGGGATTGGGAAAGGGTTACCATTCCACATCAATGTGACACCACTCCCCTAATGGGAGAAGGTTTTAATTCTTAGAATAATTCTCTTTTATCCTTTCATGTTTATTTCATGTTTAGTTTAAGGGTTTCTTAGTTTTTGATACTTTTGAACATCTCATTGTGATCATGGCTTTCTGGATTAAATATGGTTTAAATTCATTTGGATATGGTGTATTTAGTTCATACGATGACTATGATCACATTTTGGTGCTAAAAGGAGGGCTTTACTAATAAAATATGATGAATTTCTCTTTAGATTCCCATGTTTTGATGTTTGTAGATACAATGAAGCTTTTGAAGGCTACAATGATGCCATTGTGATGCATCAACATATAGCAATGCCTTTGATTAGAATTATAGCAATACATATTAAATATAGTGACACATTTAAATATAGCGGCACATGTTACTTTATGGATATATCATGAATTTAGTTATGGTGACACTATTGATATAGCGATGCATTTGATGTCACTATTTTACTCCAAAGCAATTCCTTCAAAATTCACCAAAGTGAAACACTTCAATTTCAACAATGCATTTATCAATTTCAGCCATGCATTTTATTTCAATGATGCTTTTATTGGTAAATAAAATAGAGAGTTAATTTTCACATGTGCTTTAAATTTTTAGTTTCATATGCTCTCTGATATTTTACCAACACTTGGTTTTGTTTTGTGAGGCTAATTGGTTTTGCAGATGTGGGGAAAAACTAGGAAATTATTTACTCCAACTTGTTGGGGCCATAACTTTCTACTTAGTGCTCGAAATTTGAATCCCTAAAAAAATGCCTTTGACAACTGATTTTTAGGGACTGATACAAGTTTCAACCCCAAATTCCACTCTGAAGAGCTCTAAAAATGTGATTTACTAGAACATAGAAAAATTGAAAATTTTTGGAATTTTTGATTTTTCTTAGTTCTAGTTATTGTAAAAATGTTATCACACTTATGGGAAAATTATAACCCATCATTTTCTACTTTGCTTTATGTTTTAGGACCACTAAATTTCCATTGGGCTTAAAATTCACTTTCAAAGTTAGTTAAAATTGGACCCATACATCCTTATTTTGCAATATCGATTAAAATTGGAAAAAACAAGCAAACACTTCCATTGGTGCTGAAAATGACATCATTTTTCTATATTGGATTAAAATGAATGAGTGTTTGATGTGTTTTCTTTGATTGTATACACTTTTAGTGCATATCCACTCCCCTTGTGTTTCATGCAATCTTGGGTGAAGAGAAACACTCAAGTGTACTTTATTGCTTTTAGTCATCGTAAGAACTTGCTACGTATCCTCTCCCCTTACACTTCATGTGATCTTGGGTGAAGTGATTCTTGCAAGTGTGTTTATCTGCAGGCTTTAAATAAAGGAGGTGAAATTGTAATAAAATTATCATCAATCTGTGGGCATCCATAACATACTGCACCTAATCCCATGCCTTGTTGAATGGGAATGGTTAAAGAGCCTTAAGTGGCCAAGTGGGTGAATATTTTCCATGGTGTTCTTGGTTTGCTGTCATTAAAAACCTTGTTTTAGTAGCCAACCAAGTCCAATTACGAAGCATTATTTAAAGTTGTGCATTGGAACCTTGATTCCAAGAAGTTACTTACCAAGTTTTACTTTTGGGTCAAGGCATAAATGCTTAAAGAGAATGGACTATTTTTCTTTTATTCCTCCACAATGTTGCATGAAAAATCATCACTTTAGGGAATGAGGTAAGCCCACCAAGAAGATACATACCCACTTGATCTAAGAATGTTATTTTCTTGTGATTCAATTTGATACATTGCTTAGTTCCAAAAAAAAATTAAACACACATCAACATGTTCATCAAATTTAAAAACCTTTGAAAATTGTGAATACATAAAGTCCTATATTGTTTCTTGTCCCTAAGGATTTTATCTTTAGAGGCTTCTAAATATTTGGACTTATATCTTAATTCAGACTTTCAATAGTTAACATGGGGAACTATGGCTTAGCTTCTTGATTTTCACATAATGGACTTTGTAGAATGAGGGTTGCTTAGACATAGACATTTTAGTTTGAACATTAACTAATAATTTCTTGATGTGGTAATGAAATAATCTCACTTAATAAAATATGAAATCACATGAACACCCCACATTGTTGTATGTTCAAACATTGACTCCCCAAAACAAATAAAATGGAACAAGGAAAGCATTGCAAAAACATTGAGTCCAAGTTCTATTACAAAATCATTGAGTTCTTAAGGTTTTATCACTTTAGAAGTATAACATGTTTCTCACTACCTTGGTCTTGCAAAATAGAGGTCCCTCTTAGGTTAACATATATTGGGTCAAAATATTTCATCTACCTTCATCATATTTGACATTCCACTTCACAAAAAAAATATGGAAAATTTTTGGACATATCAACACTTTGGACTTAGAAAATTATCAAACAATCCCATAATGTAGCTATTTTGTGTGTGAAATAGATCCTTTTCCATACACTTAGTTGAGTTAGTCATCACTTTTTTTTGGACTAGTTTATCTTAAAGGTCATAAGTCTACCTTAAAGATTTATAAGTTTAATAAACACCTTTTTATTCAAAACATCAAAACGTAAAACCTATAGTCAAAAGTGTTTTCCAAGAGTATAAATTTCATTCCTCATATCATTCATGCTTTTTCATCATCCATTCACATCATTGTTCCAAAAAAACTTAAAGGGTCCCTTTGATGGAAATATGTCCCTCAATCTCACAGGCTGAAACCTCTAAGAGAGACAAGTCGGTGTGACATATTTTGTGTCTAGATGACTAACAGCTTTGGAACCTTGTGGTTTGTACAGGTCACCAAGACAATGTTTCAGTCATGTCAAAGGAGCCTATCGCTGTGACATTTCATTTGGTATGACTTTTCTATCTCTCACCGCCTGTGGAGATCTCTTACTAACTGTTGGTGTTTATCATATATTGGGGAGACTTGGTTCAAAGGTTTATGTCTCAGTAAGAATTCTTACCGATATGGATGTCTTTCCGACAGCTTTATCCTGGAGACATCGAGGTGACTTGAACACTCGGGAAGAACTCTTGGTGACAGTTGGTGTGTCTCACCGAAGGTATACACTCAGAGTATCAGAGTAGCACAAAGGTCTCGGTGTGAATTCTTAGTGACGAACGAAGTCTTGTCGATAGTGGAACATTGCGGTGTGACTTGAAGACTTCGGAGTAATGTCTCAATGAATGTGAGAAGTCTTGCCGACTGTTGTTTGGTGTTTGGTATAACATAAAGGCTCGGTATGATCTCTCAATGAAAAATGATTGTCTCACCAAATGGAATTCTATTGTCTATGTGACTTTGGAGCTTTGGTATGATGTTTCACCAATAGCAATAAGTCTTGGGATAGCGATACAAGTAATGATCATCGGTATGAGGTCTTGGCGACACAACGAAGTCTGAGTGATAGCTTTCTGGACTCGGTATAACATCTTGCTGATAGTATGGACTCTTGGCAATATCGAATGCTGAATTTGTGGCATTAGGGAGACATGGTTAGTGTCTCATCGACATGCCAACATAGGTTGAATGCCTTTGATTGAGTGAAGACTATCCTACATGGCTTGTATTTGACCAATCAGAGAAGCTGAATGGGAACCACTAGCAGTTGGAATATTGCATCCATTACTGAGAGGAAGATCAATAGACCATGGGCATCATGGATATACTCAAGAATTGCAGATGATGTTTGATTGATTGGTTCGATAGATGGATGTTTGATGAATTGTTCAATGTGTATCAATGTGAATTCTATTCTGAGAAGACTATAACATGAATGTTCTGTACAAGGTTGGTCATTGTGAATGCTACTATAAATTGACATCAAAAAGATAAGTCTGATCTCTATATGAAATATTTATTACTGTAATACAAAGTAACTTCTCTTGGTGTGGTGGGTTTTTCTCCCAGAAGGGTTTTCCCACGTAAATCTGGTGTTCATATGTGCATGTCTAGTTCTTTGTTTCTGTTATCTCTTTCAAGTACATCTTAATTGCACTATAATTGTAAAATTTAAAAGAGTCTCTGCATTCTGCCCTGAGGTTTTGGCATTAGGAGAGTTGTTTCCACACCTTAGCTTTCCTTACAAGTGGTATCAGAGCCTGGCCAATTGTGTTATCCTTGTGGGTATGTTGGGTTTTTTTGTGTCAATTTTGTTCAATGAGAGTCTTGTAGAAGTTTGTTAATTTGAATTACAGATTGAGATGGCTACCACATCATGAAAGATTGAAATAGATAAGTTCAATGGCAACAATTTTGAGTTTTTGGAAACTCAAAATGGAAGACCTTCGAGTGGATCATGATCTGTGGCTTGCTGTGTCTGGAATGAAACCTACAGGAATGAAGTAAGAAGATTGGGACCTTGCAGATAGAAATCATAAGGGGCTGATAAGGCTCTTTTTGGTAGACTCCATTCTTCTGAATGTGCATGAAGAGAAGACTACATCTTCCTTGTGGAAGAGACTGGCATATATTTATCAGGGGAAGTCCTTGGTGAATAAACTGTTCCTAAGGAAGAAACTCTACACTTTGAGAATGCAAGAAGGAGGGTCTGTAGCTAATCATTTGAACACATTCAACATGTTGATTGCATAGTTAACATTTTTTGGTGTGAAAATTGATGAAGAGGATCACTGTATGCTTTTATTTTGTTCTTTGCCAGACTCTTGGGATCACTTGGTGATGGCTATTGGGAGTTCAACATCCAATTTCAAGATGGAAGATGTTGTTGCCTCTTTGCTATCAAAAGAGATGAGAAGGAAAATTTTTGAGATGGCGAATGAGGCTCTTGCTATTATAGGCAAGTCGAAAGAGAAAGGAAAGAAGATGGACAAGAAGTCCAAATTGAAATCAGAAGGGAGATCAAAGTCTCTTGGCAAGAAGTCCAAGGTGAAGTGATGGAATTGTGAGCAACCTGGTCATGTTCGAAAGGATTGTAAAGAGGAGAAAAAGAAGAAGTATTTTTCTGATAATGATTCTTCTCAGAGTGATGCAGACACCTTCATTGCAGCCTTGGCTACACAGGCATCAGATGATGTCTGGCTGATTGATTCTGGAGCATCTTTCCACATGACATCTCATAGAGACTGGTTCACGAAGTATGAAGAATATGATGGTGGGAAGGTGTATTTGGAAAGTGATTCGACTTTGGAAATAGTTGGCCGTGGAAGAGTCATAATCCAATTCCCTGATGGAAGAGTGAAGGGGATCAAGGATGTTATGCATATACTAGGTCTGGCTTGAAATCTACTGTCTATCAGTAAGCTGAATGATATTGGAGTGCAAGTCACGTTCTCTAGAAATGGCTACAAGATGACTAGAAGCTCAATGGTGCTAGCAAGGGGTGCTCATATTGGTACCTTGTACAAGCTGGATGCACATGTTGTTTAATGTAACAATGTCTCTGTAAAGTCACATAAAGCTACTCATGGAGGAAAAGAGGGAAATGTTCCTAATTGTGCAAACTCTATGGAAGTTAAACTTCCAATAGAAAATACTATGCTCTGGCATCATAGGCTAGGCCACATTGGAGAGAAATGTTTAAAAACCTTGAAGAATAAAAACCTGGTTGAGGGGCTTGAAAATTGTAACCTTGAATTTGAATTCTGTGAACATTGTATATATGGAAAACAACACTGTGTTTCTTTTTATTCTAGTCCTCACAAATCTTCTGGTTTGCTAGATTATATTCATTCTGATGTATTTGGTCTAGTGAATGTTCCTTCTTTGTCTAAGTCAAGGTACTATGTATCGTTTATTGATGATTATTCAGGAAGAGCATTTGTCTATTTTTTGAAAAGTAAATCAGAAGTGTTCAGTCAGTTTAAGGAATTTAAAAACCTTGTAGAAAATCAGACTAGAAGGAAAATAAGATGTTTAAGGAATGATAATGGTGATGAATTTTGTTTTGATTAATTCAAGAGGTACTGCAAAGACCATGGGATTAAAAGACATAAGACTACACCTTATATTCCATAGCAAAATGGAGTTGCAGAAAGGTTCAATAGGACAGTGATGGAGAGAGCACGAAGTATGCTGAGTAGTGCTAGCTTGGAGGAGAAGTTCTAGGCTGAGGCTGTTGCTACTACATGTTACTTGATAAATCATTCTCTAAATTCTGCTCTTGTTGAGGAAACACCTTTGGAAGTGTGGTCTGGTAAGAAACCCTCTCTGAGACACATTCATGTTTTTGGCTGTGAGGCATATGCATATGTGCCGAATGAGGAAAGATCTAAGTTGGAGAACAAGGCTATCAAATGTATTTTTATTGGCTATAGTGCTGGCATAAAAGGATACAAGCTTTGGAATCCTGATACGAAGAAAGTTGTATACAACAGAAGTGTAATCTTTCATGAGCTGAAGCCTTCTACCTTGGATCTACAGTCAGAGACAAAGTTAGAAAACAATAAGGGTGTAGTTGTAATTCCTCCTACAATAAAGAAAGGGGAATTGAAAATTCAAAATGTACCTGAAACTGAGGAGAGCTCAAGCAGTTTGAAAAGTTCTGAAGAAGAAGAACAACCTCAGCCTCAGCAAGTGAGGAGGTCAACTTGTGAAAGAAAACAACCTTATAGGTATGGGTTCTCTTTGATAGATTCTACTTCTGCCTATGCTTTTATTTCTAGCACTAATGAGCCTAGGACAATAAAAGAGGCATTTAAAATGTCTAATTCAGACTCTTGGTTGGAAGCCATGAATGAAGAAATGGCATCATTGGAAAAGAATGATACTTAGAGTTTGGTGCCCTTGCCTAAAGGCTGAAAAGTTGTTGGCTGCAAATGGGTATTTAAGAAGAAGATAGGTCTGGATGGTAGTGTGGAAAAGTACAAGGCGATGTTGGTTACGAAGGGTTATTCCCAGGTAGAGGGAATTGATTATGGGAAATATTTTCTCCTGTAGCTAAGCTGACATCTATCAGATTTCTTATGTCACTTGCAACAGCGTATGACTTAGAGATCGAACAGATGGATGTGAAGACAAAATTTCTTCATGGTGATCTTGAAGAAGAAATCTATATGTCCTAGCCTGAGCACTTTGTGGAAAAAGGTAAAGAAAAACTGGTTTGCAAGTTGAAGAAGTCTCTGTATGGGTTAAAGCAGTCTCCTAGAATGTGGTACAAGAAATTTGATACTTTTGTATTGTCTTTGGGGTTTGTAAGATCAAAATCTAATCATTGTGTCTATTATAAAGCTGAAAATGATTGAGTGCCTTTTATTGCTCTCTATGTTGATGATATGTTGTTCATAGGCAATAGTAAGCTGATAATTTCTACTCTTAAGTCTCATTTGTCTACTAAGTTCAAAATGAAAGATCTTGGTGTAGCAAGGTATATTCTGGGGATGGAAATAACTAGGGATAGGACTAGTAGAAAACTTTGGCTCAGTCAGAGTAAGTATATCAGGACTATTCTAGAGATATTTTGCATGAAAGAGTGCAAGTAGCTAGTTGTTCCAGTCTTGCAGGGAATGAAGCTATCTATTGAAGACTGTCCAAAATCTCCTACTGAGATGGAGGACATGACCAGTGTACCCTATGCTAGTGCGGTTGGTAGTCTTATGTACGCAATGGTCTATACAAGGCCTGACATTGCCCAAGCAGTGGGAGTACTTAGTCAGTTTATGGCTAATCCTAGAAGAACACATTGGGATGCTATGAAGAGAGTATTTAGATATTTGAAGGGAACTTCAGAATATGCTTTTTGTTATCATGAGAACTTGGTTGAATCATAGATGACTCTTAGCATTCAAGGTTATGTAGATTCTGATTGGGCAGGGGACATTGATAGCTGGAGGTTCACCAGTGGATACATTTTCATGATGAATGGTGGTGCAGTGAGTTGGATGAGTAAGCGGTAGGCTGTAGTCACTTTGTCCACTATAGAGGCTAAATACATGGCAGCTACACATGCTTGTAAAGAAGAAATTTGGTTAAAACGTTTGTGTTCTAACATTGGTTTTGATGCAGGGAAAATAACTATTTTTTGTGACAGTCAGAGTGCAATTTGTCTGAGAAAGAATCTTACTTGCCATGCTAGGATGAAACATATAGATGTACAGTACCACTTTGTATGAGATATGGTGGAGGATGGAAAGGTCATTTTGGAAAAGGTTGATACTATGGAGAATGTTGTAGATGCATTGACGAAGCCAATGAGCACAAAAAAGTTCAGGTGATGTGCCAATTTGATGGGCCTTAGTACCCATGAATGTTAGTAGTTTTTGTTGTGCTCTGGAGGTGCCTATGTGATCTTCGTCAAGTGGGAGATTGTTTGAAATATGTGCCTCAATCTCACAGGCTGAAACCTCTAAGAGAGACAAGTCAATGTGACATATTTTGTGTCTGGTTGACTAGTAGCTTTGGAACCTTGTGGTTTGTACAGGTCACCGAGACAATGTTTCATTTATGTCAAAGGATCCTATCGCTGTGACATTTCATTCAGTGTGACTTTTCTATCTCTCACCGCCTGTGGAGATCTCTTACCGACTGTTGGTGTTTATCATATATTGGGGAGACTTGGCCGAAAGGTTTATGTCTTGGTAAGAAGTCTTACCGATATGGATGTCTCACCGATAGCTTTATCCTGGAGACATCGGGGTGACTTGAACACTCAAGAAGAACTCTTGGCGATAGTTCGTGTGTCTCACCGATGGTATACACTCGGAGTATCAGAGTAGCACAAAGGTCTCGGTGTGAAGTCTTAGTGACGAACGAAGTCTCACCGACAGTGGAACATTGCGGTGTGACTTGAAGACTTTGGACTAACATCTCAGCGAAAGCGAGAAGTCTTGCCGACTGTTGTTTGGTGTTCGGTATAACATAAAGGCTCGGTATGATCTCTTAGCGAAAGACGATTGTCTCATTGAATGGAATTCTATTGTCTATGTGACTTTGGAGCTTCGGTATGATGTTTCACCAATAGCGATAAGTCTTGGATAGTGATACAAGTAATGATCATCGGTATGAGGTCTTGGCGACACAGCGAAGTCTGAGCGATAGCTTTCTGGACTCGGTATAACATCTTGCCGATAGTATAGACTCTTGGCAATATCGAACGCTGAATTTTTGGTGGGGAGACACAGTTAGTGTCTCACTGACATGTCAACACAGGTTGAATTCCTTTGAACAAGTGAAGACTATCCTATGTGGCTTGTATTTGACCAATCAGAGAAGCCGAATGGGAACCGCTAGCAGTTGGACTGTTGCGGCCATTACTGAGAGGAAGATCGACAGACCATGGGTGTCATGGATATACTCAAGAATTGCAGATGATGTTTGATTGATTGGTTCGACAGATGGATGTTTGATGAATTGTTTGATGTGTATCAGTGTGAATTCTATTCTGAGAAGACTATAATGTGAATGTTATGTACAAGGTTGGTCATCGTGAATGCTGTTGTAAACTGACATCAAAAAGATAAGTCTGATCTCTGTATGTAATCTTTATTACTGTAATACAAAGTGAATTCTCTTGGTGTGGTGGGTTTTTCTCCCGTAAGGGTTTTCCCACATAAATCTGGTATTCATATGTGCATGTCTAGTTCTCTATTATTGTTATCTCTTTCAAGTGCATCTTAATTAGACTGTAATTGTAAAATTTAAAAGAGTCTCTACATTCTTCCCTGAGGTTTTGACATTAGGAGAGTTGTTTTGGCACCTTAGCTTTCCTTACACCCTTTTAGCAAAATTTGAGTCAACTAGAGAGTTTTGACACTATAAATCTCAAAAAACCTCTCTCATAGGTGACCCACAACAAAAGAGAAACATGGAGCAAACAAAACACACATCTACCACAAGTGATACTATCCCACAAGAATTTGATCCAAGGAACCATTCTACCCCCTCACAACAACCACAAAATCCATTAGACAAAGGATATGAGGTAGAAGATGTCACAAACAACCCACTTTAGCTCACTAAGGAAGAAATCCTTGATTATAAATAAGATCATCAAACCTTAAATAATGTGGCTTCAATTCCCCTAACTTTCATCATACAACCCTTGGCACAAGGCTTGACTCCATCTACAATTTAGTCAACTTCATCCCTTGTACCAAGTCAAACATCAACTTCTAGTCTTGCAACTAGAATTTCCACTAACCTTGGTCACACTCTTCCTTTAGGAGGTAACAAATTTTTTGGTACATAAGCCCCCCCTTCCACAAAACTTAACTTGGAAACCAATATTTGGTGCCCAATCCCATTCTTTCACCAACATTCATGAACAACCTCTACATCCACATGTACCACTTACATTCCATAATGCCACAATGGTCTTGACATTTCAAGTGCAACCATCTTCATCCATCACCACAAGTACCATGAGTTTGCCTAATGTTACACAAGGTAATGTGAACCAAGTTCATCAACTAGAAAAACAAGGGAAAGATAACACCCTTACACAAGGTCCACCTTCATCAACCAATCCCAAAATTGACACATCCAAACAATTGGTTCCACATGCCACCTAATCCAACCCACAATCCATATCAAATCCACCTATCATGCATCCAAAAAAACCAACACATTGATCACAAAATCCATCAACCAAGGGAACCCTCCAAACATCAGTCAAGTGAACCCTTCTAATCAATTGAACCAAGGTTTAAGTGTGCCATTGACATTGCAACACTAAATGGAACCATCATCTTTACCATTGGTCCCCCAAACCATGAAAAACTAGATGGGGCCCCAAACCTACATTCCTCCATCCCAACCAACAATTTTGTAAGGGATGATAGCAAAAAACAACCCACAAACACTCACTGCATAGTAACCATCTCAAATCAAATGAAAACCCACTCACACCATGGTCACTAAAAATCCATCTCAAATACCCCAAAATAAATAAAAAAATTGACCCAACATAGTATAACATTGTAGTAAAAAAAATCCTATTATAAATCATTGCGACAACAACAAGCTAATGTTATAGCTTTTCAACAATAACAAGCCTATCAATAAGTATTGCAACAAAAACAAGCTCAAGCTCAAGCGATGTAACAATAACAAGCCCAACAACAATCCTTGCAACAACAAAAAAAATTATAAACAAAATTTGTAACAAAAACAACCCAAGAATAATCCTTGCAACAAAAGGAATCTCAATAATAAGCCTTAATCACATAACAACAATAGCAATCAAAACAACGAGCATTGCTAGCAAAAGAATACACCCAAAAAAAAATTGTGCAACAATAAAATGGTTTGTACTATAATCCCCAATAAAACATCGTCAATGCAATAACACAAGGTGCATATACACCTCCACCCCTGCCACCATCACCTTCACAATATCAGAATCCACCCTACACACCATATAACACCTCATTGTATAAAAATCCCACTTACACTTCATCCACCATTCCATAGTATACCACCTATTCTCATCCGCCAAATCTTCAAGACAACGTGTTATCACAGCTCAAGGTGCTCACACAACATATCCAAGACATTCAAATGGGAAAAACAAAGAATCCACATACACAACAATTTAGAAGTTGTCAAAACCAACTTTAGAATCCAAGAACACTTGCATGCAAAGGGATACCTGTTAGAGGGAAGAGAATGGAGAAAAAAGAAAGAGAGGGTTTTGAAGCTCTAAAATATAAGAGATATATTATCAGAACAATAGAATAAATTATTTACAAAGATCAATCCTTAAAAGGAGATCAAGAAAAACCTAAAAATTAACCCTAATAGGTAGACATTTAATAATTAATATAATTATTAAATGTCACAATATGGAAACTAAAGTGAAATCTTAAGAGGAATAAAGGTAACTTAATTAACATAATTAAGTTAAAACCTTTACTCTAACACCCCCACCTTAAGATGAGAAAAAGTGCAGCTAAAAACATGTGCAAGAAAGCAAAAGTAACTACAATGCATGAAAGTAAAATTGGGTCCTGATAACTAGACCTGATCAGGTACCTGAATACAACCAAATCTCTATAAAGCGGAGTAAAGGAGAAAACCTAGTGGGAAAAAACTCCTCTCCAAAAAAAGACAAAGAAACATGTTGAAAAAAAACATGAAGGAAGGCCTCACAGAGACCCCCCAATGACAACTTCCTTCACCCCAAGCATGGAGCACAACTAAAGATAGCATGGCAATGCCAAAGGTTTAGTGAAGATGTCTGCAACCTGCTCCTCTATAGGAATGTACTCCAAGATGAGAGAACCATCCTGTATCAACTTCCTGATGAAGTGCATATGGATTTCAATGTGCTTAGTCCATTGATGCTCCACTAGGTTGTGAGAAATGTGAATGTCACTTTGATTGTCACACCAAAGAATAGTGGGACTATCTCAAGGAAACCCAAACTCTGTCATCAACTGTCGAAGCCATAAAACCTCCTAACTAGCTAATACTGCTACTCGGTACTCAGCCTCTGTAAATGATAATGCAATAGTAGACTACTTCTTACAAGACCATGTGATAGAACTAGAACCAAGACAAAAAAAAAAATCCAGAAGTAGACTTGTGATCTTTGACATCACCAGCCCAATCTGAGTCAGTGAAGCCAATAATGTGAGGGGATCCTGAAGCATAGTGAATGCCATAATGAGTGGTGCCCCGAATGTACCTCAAAATACATTTAGCTACTTGCCAATGGCTCTCATGAGGATCATGGGAGAACCGAGAGACAAGGCCAACTGTAATGGAAAGATCAGGATGAGAATGTGTCAGCTACAACAAACTGCCAACCAACTGCCTATATAAAGTGGGATCCACTGAAGGAGTAGAACAAGTGGAGGACAAAACAACACCTAACTAAAATGGAGTGGGGGAAGGCTTGCAATCAAGCATGCCAAATATCTGAAGCATATCAAGAGCATACTTCTGCTGAAATATGGAAATCACATCCGAAGATTGAATAACCTATAGACCCAGAAAGAAGTGTAGAAGACCGAGATTTGTCATCTCAAACTGCTCCATCAAATCTCTTTGAACACTCTAAATCATGGATGATGAGCTACCTATTAGAATGAGATCATCTACATATAGTGAAAGAATCAAAACATCACCCTCCTGACACTGAATATACACTGTGTGATCAGAATGACAATGTTTGAAGTGAGAAGAAAGCAAGAAAGAGTCAATCTTCTCATACCAAGCCTGAGCGGCTTGTTTAAGACCATATAATGAACGCTGAAGTCTGCAAACCAAATAAGTGTCCTACACAAATCCCTAAGGTTGCTCCATATAGATCTCCTCATGTAGGTCTCCATGCAAGAAGGCACTCTTCACATCCATCTGAAACACTGTCCATCCCTGTGAAGCTGCAAGGGAAAGTACAAGGCATATAGAGTTCATCTTGGTGACAGGAGCAAAGGTCTCAGAGTAGTCAATACCCTCTACCTAAGAAAACCCCTTTGCAACAAGATGTGCCTTATACTTATCAATCGAACCATCTATAACATACTTGGTATGGTACACCCACTTGCACCAAACCAACTTTCTTCCCTTAGGAAGAGGACAAAGATCCCAAGTATGATTCTTCATCAAACAAGAATACTCCTCATCCATGGCCCTATCCCACTCAAGGTGACCTGTCACCTCTGAAAACTTCTGAGGATCATCTGAAATGGCATGAATCAAAAGACTAGAACCAGATGTCTGAGCACGAGTACAATGAGTATCTGAAGGATCACCTGCCAAAGAACTAGTTGCGTCAACAGTAACACGGGCCCACCTAGGAAAGTGCTAAGAAACTAGTGGTGGTGGAGATGGTGGATCATCATCTACATCATCCTCAAGAGATAAGTAATTCTCAAGAGATGAAGAGGGAGGAGTAGGCAGGGAGGGAGAAGCTGGTGATAGAGAATCCATCCGAGGATAGGACTCATCAAACTGGACATCCTGCTGAAACAAGACCTCTTTGGAAGTAGGTTCAAACAACCTGTATGCCTTAACATCCTCATAGTAGCCAACAAATATGAGTGGTCGGTGCTTCCTCTCCATGTATTTTAGTTGAGCATCAAGAATAAATGCCCAAGCCTCACTACCAAAAACTCAGAATGTAGAAACATCAGGCTTGACATGGGTCCAAGCCTCCTTAGGAGTCATATGTCATAATGCCTTATGAGGCATTTGATTTTGAATATAATTGGCACAATTGACTGCCTCAGACCAAAATGAAGAACTCATAGCTTGAGACTATATCATACAATTTTCCATCTCCCATAAGGTTTTGTTCTTTCTCTCAATGACACCATTCTGCTGAGGGGTGTAAGGTACTATAAACTAATGATGTAAACCATGGTCAGCTCAAAAATCTCTGAAATCTTGATTAACAAACTCCCCCCCATTATCTGTGCATATCCTCCTAATAGAAAGTCCAGATTGCTTCTCCAAAAATGTCTTAAAGGTCTTGAATGAGTCAAAGACATCAAACTTGTACTTAAGAAAGTACACCCATGTATGTCTAGAGAAGTGATCAATAAAAGTGAGAAAATATCGAGCCCCTGAAAAAGGAATTGGAAAGGACATAAGATCGTTGTGTACCAACTCCAGGGGTACCTTAGCACATGTGGCTCGACCCTTAGGAAAATGATCTCGATAATGTTTTCCAAGAGCATAGCCTCGACATACACCATCAATACAGGAAATCTGAGGAAGCCCAATCACTAGTGCTTGAGTACTCATTTGTTGTAGATATTTGTAATTGACATGGCCAAAATGTTCATGCCAAAGCCTACTCACTGAGTTTGCATGTGCTATAAGAGAGGAACCAATAGTGTCTGAACTCTCAAAGCCATCAAATTTGTATAAGCGAGATGCAAAATCAACACTCCCAGTAGTCACAACCAAGTCAAGATCATGAAGGTCTCGAATAACCACGTCATGTGGTGAGAACTCAACTATCTTACTAGAGCTAGAGTGGAAAATCTGATAAACAGATAGAAGGTTTGTCAAAAAATTAGGAACTAGAAGCACATCCTGAAGACAACCACCATCTAATGAAATAGTACTTGAACCCTGAACTGAAATTTGTGCTGAGTCACCAACTACAATATGTGTAGTGCCAGTAGGGGCAAGTGTAGTGACCAAATCTTATGTGTGTGTCATATGGTGAGAAGCACCAGAATCTAGAATCCAAGTGGATCCTAAGGACAATGCTCATGTAGAAAGATCATGACCTTTCCCTATGGGCTAGGAAGGAGGCTGAGGTGAGGTGATATTATGTTGCTGCATGGCTTCCTCTAAAGCCTCTAATCATTTCCGACACTTGGAAACTAGATGTCCTTCCTGGCCACAAAAATTGCAAGGATCACAAGATTTCTTCTTAGTCTTGGAGGAAGACTCACCAGACTTCAAATATTTTCCCTATTTAGAATTGAATTGTGGTTTTGAATCAGTTTTAGGAGGTGGCTTGGAGGAACTCTCATTGCCTGTTGAATCTATCTTGGGCTTTGGTTTCTGCTTATTTTTCCCTTGAGATGACTGAGCTACCAATGATTGGTTCTTAGATCCTATCAGAGCATCCAACTATGATATCTTGGCCTACTCTCGTGTCAACTGATCACAAAACACCTCAAAAGTAGGCATGGTAAAGTGGTTTCCCAATGCATCCATGGTGGAATAAAATGTCGAAGAGAAGATCTGAAAAGGACCTCAAAGCTTATAAAGAATCAGGTAAATACACTCCTCATCTATTTTGTTCTTACCACAACCCTACAGAAGAGATCTTTGTTGTTTGAATTTCATCAAAAAGTCCTCAATAGTGGGAAAAGAATTAGGTACAAGTGAAGTCAACTCTGCCTCAATCTGTATGGCATGGAATTGATTTATGGTACCAAATAAATCATTGAACTTGGTCCACATTTCAAGAGGACTATTACACCCATCAAGATGAGACAACAAGTTGTCTAAAACATGTAAGGAAATCAAACCCATATCCTTATCCATCTTATTTCTATGTTGCATAATCTTAAATGGTTATGTCAAAATTGGTTGAATTGTATCTAAACAGGACCACAACCCCTTTGATCTGAGAAGACGTGTCATGAATTCCTTCCAAGTGTGATAGTTATGAGGTGTGAGAAGTTCAACAGTAGAGGGTTTTCGGCCATGTTTGGAAAGGTTTAATGAATTTTTAATGTGAAGAATTTCTGGTTTTCTAAAGTAAATGACAAAAATCATGAAAAAAACTCCCCCCACAATGCAAGAAACCAAACCCCAATAGAGATTTTTTAGCTAAAAAGTAGGAAAAAAGAAAAAAGGATTTAGATTGAATCTTGTGTACTTGGTAATTTTTCTATAAAAAATAACAAAATATGTGAATAGAGCACGAGAAGAGCTTTTCGACGCCTATTCGTTTTTGAAAATCGGAGCAAAATTGACCAAGTTATGCCCCCCGGAGTGTAAAAATATCATTTGACTTTGACTACAAAAAAAAGGCAACCAAAATAGAAAATTTTGAAAAAAAATCTTGCACCATCAGGGCGAGCTCAGAGCCAGCTTTCCAATGCCTATTTTCATTCGAAAAATGGATAAAAAATGACCATTTTATGCCTGATTGAATGAAAGTAGCTAAAAAACACAACTTGGCCTCCAAGAGCCCTCAGGGGCTAAAAAAAAAGGGCCCTTGGTCGCTTGGGCAGACTAGGGAGCTGGAGCTTAGGGCAGAGCCCATAGTCACCCACGTGACCATGGTGATGCGTCGGAGGGTTCGGGCTAGCTTGTAGGATTCGGTTCTCAATAGAACTGTGGACCTTTGTTTAGGAAGCCCGCAGGGGCTATAAAGGGAGTGGCAACAGTGACGTTAACCACCGGCGACAAGCACTCAGTGGTGGCGCAATGGTGTTTATGGGTGGTGGCCGCCACCCAAACTGGTGAAGATCCCTTTTGTATTGGCAGTGGTGAAATTTCACTGAAAAAATTGAATTTTTTAATTTTTTAATTTTTTTAATTTTTATTTTTCACCTTGGAAGTCGTGCCTTGGGGCTATACGGCCTTGGGGCCAATTTTTTTTGCCTCCCTGATCAACTATGGCCAAATCGAACAAGCTATATATGAAAATAGGGGTTTTTAGGCATTGTGAATCCAACGCTGAGGTCCATTTGGGCCCAAAATGAACCCAAAGAACGAAGTAAGCTAGATCCACAAAAAAAAACCAAAAAACCTGTAAAATCCTGATCAAACCCTCGTAGCTCCAAATTATTCAAAACAAGAATAGGCTGCAATAGGCCCATGCTCTAATACCATGTAGAAGTTGTCAAAACCAACTTCAGAATCCAAGAACACTTGCATGCAAAGGAATACCTGTCACAGGGAAGAGAATGGAGAAAAAAGCAAGAGAGGGTTTTGAAGCTCTGAAATATAAGAGATATATTATCAAAACAATAGAATAAATTATTTACAAAGATCAATCCTTAAAAGGAGATCAAACAAAACCTAAAAATTAACCCTAATAGGTAGAAATTTAATAATTAATATAATTATTAAATGTCACAATATGGAAACTAAAGTGAAATCTTAAGAGAGGAATAAAGGTAACTTAATTAACATAATTAAGTTAAAACCTTTACACTAACAAACAAAAGTTGTGTCCATACCCATTTGATAGAAACATCACAATGGTACCTTTCCACCTATTTTTGAGGTCCCTAAGTTTGATAAATACAAAGGGAGGGAAAATCCTATGGATCACATCAAATAATTCCATGTTATGTGTATGGAGGTTGCCTACAATGATTCCTAATTGATGTGCCTCTTCCCACATAGTTTGGTAGGCCCAACAATCAATTGGTTTTCATAGTTTCCTCTAGGGATTAAGAAATTTCAAGAAATAATCGATAGGTTCATAGATCATTTCTCCTTCAATCTTGGCATGGATGTAATATTAGAAGAGTTGTACACTCTCAAGAAAAAAAAAAGGAGAATTATTTGTTAATTTCTTGCAAAGGTGGAGGCAAAGAGCTTGTACGAGCAAGTGGCTCATTCCTGAAGAGCAACAGATAAAGATTATCATAGAAAATGTGGATCCATAGCTATCCTTCCACTTAAAAATGCAATGTTTCACCACTTATGATGAGCTTATCCCTAAGGTCCTCAACTCAAGAGAGCCCTAATCTCATAGGGAAACACACAAACGTCTAGGGACAAACATCCATCAACTAGCTCTAATGACAAGCCCCACGTATGGGCTCAATACAAGAATGTAACCAATGATGATGTTGTTGATGCAAAGGTGGTCTTAACTACTCCTAGAAAAGCAACTACCTAACCCATAAACATGCAACAAACATAAATTTAACTGCCAAACAATCAACCAACAATCAATGTTGTAACACTCAACGTGGACCATAAAGAACAAACAATGCTCCTAAGTGGAAATTCAATCCCTTAGGGGAACCTATGGAGGATGTGTTGAAGAATTTAATATAGTCTAACCTTATCACACTTCCAAATTTATGAAACTATCAAGTGCCACAAGTCAAACCTCCTAGCTATAAGGATGATCATTTTTGTGAATTTCATTGATACAAAGGTTATAACATACAAAAAAAAATTAGACTAAAAAATCTAATATAAGATCTTATTGAACAAGGAGAAATTGATTTCAATAGAAAATATAGTAATGAAAATATGAAAATTTACACAAACCCTATGCCTAATCATGGAAAAGCAAGAGATTTAGGAAAGGCATCAACTTCAGACAATGTAAACCATACCCATGATACCATGGTGGGAAATATTTATGTTATTCATTCATCACAATATCAGCAATCATACATGTATTAAGATACTATTTTAAACAAAAATCCAAACCCATCAACTGTTTCTAGCAATATTTCATACCATAATGGCATCAAGTATGTATCTATAATGTTGTAAAATTGCACCCCTTGCAATTTCACATACACTCTTGCATCCACTTTAGTGTGCACTCTCTTAACACTTTTGTAGGTTCATTTTAGCCCTTGCATCAACCTCTTTCCCCTCTCAAGATGCTCAGGACACCTTTTGAACAGCTACCTTTGTGTGTCAGCTTTCTATCAAACCTTGTGCTTTTCTTATTCTTGTCATTTTTTAGATTGATGTGTTTGGACACTAGTGCACCATGCGGACATCTATGTGCCATGCTAGCATCCCTTGACATTTCAACATTCAAATGAATATTTTTGAGCATGTTTTCCACTTGTTAGCTAATTTTGTCAGTGGTAACAGCTCAAGATTCCTTGTAACTGCTCAGGAAGCTTTTTTTCATTCCTCTTCTCCCTTTAAATGCTATCTTTCCAGTTCATTTGTGCTTCTGAATTCTCTCTAGCTTTGGATATAGCCTTTTCCTCTTCTCTTTCTCTTGCTATCTTGCTTGCACAGCTCTTTATAGCTTGCTACAACAACACTCTCAAGCTCTTATAGTGCTCTATGTAACTCCCTTGGCTCTTCCAATTGTATCTCCCTTATCTTGTGCTTGTGAGCATCTTGGGATTTCTCACATCCCCTATTAATAACACCTCTATCTCATGATATGGGTTCTCCTCCTTGAGTAGGAATTCCTTTTATCACTTCATATTTTCTTACTTTGCTCACGCTCTCTATCTATCTAGCTTTCCATGGAGGTGGGGGCATGAAATTGGGGGTTTGACTAAGGAAAATCCCCATACATCCCCAACATTTTCTCTAGATATATGTATATGCAAGTATTGATGACATTCATTTTCTAGAGGATTCATTGCTTAGGTTTTTTTGAGCATCTTCTATCACTCATCCTCTTTAAATTTATCATTTTTACTTTACTTCATTTTAGTTCTATTACATTTTGTTATCTTCCCGCATTATGTAAGTTCTTAGCAATTCGATAGTTAGTAATCACTTTTGTTATTTTCTATGAAAAACTCAGTTTCTAGTCTATACAAGATTCCAACGCACCTTTGGGACTCTAGCACAATGCACTGCCATCCTTATTTTGTGATTCCATCTTTTGGACAAGAGCCCATAAGTCTTTCTAGAAAACCTTTGTGATTTACTCTTTCTGATTCTAGAACTCTCACTTTATTCCTTGAGGTAGTTTAGGGCAGTTCACCCCTTGGGATTCTCTTGAGAATAAAAAGACTCATGAATAGAGAATCCCCCTTCTCTACATTTTGGTGAACCCAACATGAACCACATTATTTTTCAAAAAAACTAGGAATTTATTTACTACAACTTGGTGGGATCATAACTTTTGACTGGGTGCTCAGAATTCAAAACCGTTTACACCATTGGAAAGGCCTCCGAGATGAATAATTTAGTCCCTATAATATTGTGCCTTTGGAAACTAAATTTTAGTGACCGATGCAAGTTTCTACCCCAAATTTTGCTCTAAAGACCTTAAAAAATGCAAATTACTAGAACCTAGAAAATACTAAAAAAATCAAAAATCAAGATTTTTAGTTTTTCTCAGTTTTGTCACCCTTGGATTGCTTTGGATCAGACGAAGTGACTATATCCCTATTTTAAAATGTATTTTCTATCTTTCTTCCTTCTATTTCTTTCTAGCTTTGTTAAGAAGCTTCAAGAAGTTCTCTTACAAGCATGTGTAAGTGACTTCTTGTCTCCTTTCTTAATATTCTTTGTTGATCCCTCTCTTGAAATTATTTCTAAGGATATTTTGATGCAAGATGATGAAATCATTGATACTTTTCTTAAAACTACTCTACCCTCCCTTCATTCCAATGCACTCTATTCTAGATATAATGAATTAGTGAATGATGAATCTCTTCTTTATCCCAATTCACTCTCTTCTAGATACGTTGCATTTGTGAATGATGAGTCATATCTTTGTTCCGAAACACTCTCTTTTAGAGATGATGTATTAGTAAATGATGTAGCTCTACTCACATCAGATCCTCCAAGGATAGATGTTGAATGTGTTTCTACAAATAATTATTATACTAGTTGTGATGATTCTATAAATTTAATCTATGTCTCTACTGCCCCTCAAAGGCCTAAGAGACCAGTCATTTATGTAACTCTAGCTAGTCCTTCTCCTAAAAGGATTTGTTCTATTAATGGTGTCCCATTTGATAGTGATTCTCTTGATTTTTCTATGGCTCCCTCTTACAAAGTGGTAGCCCTTACTTATAAGAATAGAATGAATAAAAAACCAAGCCTTCTTCAAGCTCCTAAACCTACAAATAAAGCATCTAGTAATTATGATCTTGTCAAGCAACTTCATGTTACCCCAACCAAGATCTCACTATGGGACTTGCTTTAGTTTACTCTAGTTTATCAAGCTATGCATCAGGAAGCCTTGTAAAAGATCCTCTTGCCTACCTCCACTATGTTGATGGATGTTAATGTGTTGATGGCTCATATGTGTATAGATTCACCAAATATCATGTTCTCCCTATAAGGACTTCTGCCCTCAGATGTGTAGAAACAAGTAGACCCTCTAATTATCATAGTTAACATTAATAGAATTAGCATTAGATGTACTATTGTTGATGTTGGTTCGATGCTCAACATATATAGCATTGATCTATTTCCTAAGACTAATATTGTTTTATCTTCTCTTAAATCTTCTTTTGTTGTCATTTATGGGTTTGATAGTGTTGGTCAACAAGCCCTAGGGATGATAGTTTTTCCTTTAAGGTTGGGACCCATTACTATACCTACTATGTTATGTCAGGAAAATTACCATATAACCTTCTTGATAGTCTATGGATTCATGCTATGGGTGTAGTTCTGTCTACCTTGTATAAATATATTAAGTTCATTTGTAATAATCGAGTAGTCACAATTAGGGCTAACCTTGAGGCTATGCACTTATGTCAGATGGCAACTCCTAGTTAGGTTTTGGTTGTGCCTACTCTTATCCCTTTAGTGTCTTCCAATGTGTCGATGTCTACTCCCATGGTACCTGTTACACATGATACTCTTGAGATATTTTTTCCTAAGGAAGATCCTTTTGAAGAAAGAAATATTAAGTTTTCTCCTTCTACCTCTTCTCAAAAGAATGTGTAACTTGGTGATGATTGGGGTTCTTTACACTTCACAAAATCCTTCATTAGAGAATAAAAAGTTGACCCGATCCACTTAAACCTTTTGATAACATAATCCACATGCACTATCAAAGATGATTATTCTTTTGTATCGTCGGATAATGTGAGAAATAGTTGTAATGTCCTTAATGCCAATTCTTCTCCTTCTAAGGAATATGATCACACTTCTATTAAAGAGATTAATGCTAGTATTCCTATCAAGAAGGTTGATGGTGATCTAATAGAGGATTATAATCCCCATTGTTGGAATAATGCTCTCTATCAAGATCCTCCTCCTTCTCAAGATTTGTAAACACATTATGGCCCTAGCTTTAAGATTTTCTCTAAATATGGCTATGGGTGTAAAGATTGTGGGAATAATGAAAAATGAATTCAAGTCCCTATAGAATATGCACCTCATAAGCATAACTTGGGGCTTGGTTTCTTGAATGAACAATCTAAATGGAAACCATAGTTAAGTGTTGACATGTTTTTTTCTCAACCTTGTTCTCTTAGGTTGATTCATCCTCCATTGTCTTCTATCTTCATGCCTTCTTCTTGTGAAAAGTCAAGTCTTTCTCCACGAGAGAAAGGGTTGCTTCCTACTCCCCATCCTTTGTTTGAGCAAGAACATATTTTGTTGAGGATTCTTAAATCCCACTTTATTACTCTTCCTTCTCCTACACATAATAAATTTCATAAGCATGATAAAGAAAAATATTATTTTTGTGCATACCATCGAGTTCCTAACCATTACACTAGTGAATGTAAGGCCTTGAAGGATAAAATACAACAAATTCATGATTTTGGTTCCATCAATCATTCATTTGTTGATGCACCTACCTGTTCTTCAAATAAAAAGTGATATCGAGGTTTACTTCTACCATGTATGTTCTATCTTGCATGGTTTTCCTCCCCTGTATGTTGGGGATGGTGATAACTTGTTTAGGAGATTTGCGTCCTTATTAAAGGACCCCCTCTCTTCTTTATGTCTTTGAAATGAAGTGTCCCTTGAGTGGATCTCTTATTTATTTTTAAGGGTTCCTGAGGGATCCCCTTTGAAATATTTTCTCTCAAATAAATTCATGGATGTCAAGCTTGGGGGAAGCCTGACTAGACCTATCTTTTCTATGACTATCCTACAATGTAGCTTGTAGTATCCATAGGTTCATTTGATCAATCTTGCTCTGTAGGACTGAGAACTTGTAGATATCCTTTGCATCAAGCTTTCCTAACATGTTTAGTCTATGGATTAACATGTTGCTTTGAAGGTGTGCCTATCAAGCTGCTTTTCAATCAACCTTGTAGGATTGAGCACCTAGAAGGGCCAATTAGACTCTATAGAGCCTCTCACATTGGGATTCCCTTAGGAGAGATTACCTAGGGCACCTTCTTTTCAAGTTCAAGGACCTATAAAGCCCTTGCATCCTACAGGATCTATTCATCATTGTTCTATGGGCCTCTGGTGTACTTTGTTCAAATCTATAGCTCCAAAGACCTACAAATTCCTTTATTCAATCCTCCTCAAGAGAGAGTACCTATGGAGCCATCTCTCTTGAAATTTTCATTCTCTCTTAAATTCTCTTTCTTCTAAATTGTGTATACCAAATTGAAGACATGCATATTGCTCATCCTAAGTGTAAGCTCTTCCTCTCTTCAACATTGGTTGCTTTCCTAACTTTTGGGTGCATTCTCTTGAAGCAATCAATCCTTACCTTCTCCTCTTTGTTTAAGAATTCTTCTATGTGTATGTTATTTCTTAATTTGGGGATGATGCATAGTACTTAGACAACCTTTTACATCAAGGTCTCTTTCACTTTGCTAAATCAAATCCTTTAGATATTTTGTGTGTGCCTGTGTGTATGTGGTTTTAAATGTTCTAACCCTATGATGTAGTGGCTTTTTATGTTCTAAAATAATTGTCTAGTGTAGGTATTTCTTATCTAATGTGTTTGTTTTGTAGGTCTTCATCTTGGGGGCATGTTTCCTTGGTTCAAAGAGATGTTTGCTTCCTCTATAGTATCCTTTTGGCATAATGTGTTAAAGATACAAGATATTGAGAGGGGGGAAGAATCAATATCTTCTTAAATTTTCTAATCATATACCATCCAATTATTCCAATGCAAACAATAATAGAAATAAACAAAAGCATTAAAAGAACATGAGATCAGAGAACATAATAACACTGGGATTTTTACATGGAAAACCCAAAATGGGAAAAACCAAGGTGAGTGTTAGCTCACAATACTATACAACCAGTTATACAATATTATAAAATGGGTGGCTCATTGCTAGGACTCACTATCCAAAAACAAAGGCTCACTACCTACAAAATTACAACAATTGAATGGCTTTAAGCTAGAAAATGAATTGATAGAGTACACCTAATAAGTACAAATTCAATTCCAAATAAATCTTAGTAAACGGACTTGACACATTTCATCATGTTTGCACTACTTCACTTCTTCGCACAAATCACTCTCTCCTTCAAAAATTGTCTATTATATATACCCAATTTTATTCACAAGCGTCAATTAGGTTGGCCTAATTAGATGAACTTCATATTTACCAAAAAAATATAATCCTTCAGCTACAAGATTCGAAAAAGGATAACCCACATGCTTGAACAAGTCAACATAGACCTAAACTAGGTCGCACATATATCCAAATAGAAAGATTATTTTCTTCTTTACATAATTTACCAAAGAAGTCAGCCAAAACTAGACTTCAATCCAAAAATAAAAACCATTCTATATGAGCACTAGATACATGAAAACTCACATGTACATGCTCCAAACATCTGTAAACCATTTCCCAAAACCACAAGCATCAATGCTCACCAGAAAATGAATGCAAATCAAAGTACTAGAGGATTCAAACAAAATATCAATTCAGATACCAAACTAGAATACCATAGTAACTATAGCCTTGATCTTGCAGTTGCAACTCATAAATAATGGTGACATCAATGACAAACAAAAAGTAACAAAATGAGATGTTCTTCATTTTTCTAACAATCTCCCCCTTTGTCATTGATGGAAACATCTGCCAAAACCAAAAAGAGTATTTACCAAAAAAGAATATTTATAGAGTTCTCTATTCACAACACTTCTCTCCCTATCACTAACAATCCACCACTTCACTCCCCCTTTTACATCAAGGACAAAGGATGTGCCAAAAACAACTAAAAAACATTAAATGAAAGAAAATAAAGAACCATATGTCAACTGGAAGATGATGAGCTTTGAAGATCCTTCAAAGTACCTTCCCAGACTATTTTTCCTTTTTCTTAGTTGTCCTTTGCTGCAGTGAACATCTTGTTCATGGATTCCAACTCTATCAAAACTTCTTCAACACCATCAAGAGTACTAGGAGTCAGATCTATCTTTTCAATCCTTTCAGTGCAAGTTAGATCCTCTCCAATTGGAGTGTATTCCATTCTTACAATATCACTCAATAGACTGAATTTTTTATTGATTTCTACTTTTTGTTTCTACAAGGAAAATAATTTTTCCCTATTTGTAGTGATGGCCTTCTAGATTGATTTGTCATGATCTTTAGATACACTATAGGTACCAAACAAAATAGAAAACTGAGACTCAATGGAGTCCATGAAAATCATGATATTATGAGTGGCATCCGACCACTTCAAGTAGTAGGAGAGAACAACATCTACCTCAGACTCACAAACCTTCACCGCTTTTAGACTTTTTTCAACACACGAGTGTGCTAGAGCACATTTGTCATGCAAGGCCAACAACCTTTTCTCCATCAAGTTTTCTTCTACCTCATGTCTTGTCTTTTCATTAAGTCCATAGCAATACTCCTTGAAGGATTCTAACAATAATCTCATTTTCAATGGAGGTGAGAGATGTATCAATGGATGTACTGGGAATAACTTCCTGTAATGCTTTTAGAGTATCTTCTATCATTTTTGTTCCCTTTTGATGTATCTCAAGAATTTCCTCTCTTTCGGATGCTTGCATAGAATCACCGAACACAACTTTATGTACAGGAGACATCTTTTCACACATCAACATAGCCTTCAATCATATGGAGTTTCAAAATTTTATGGGAATTAATCGATTGAAATCTAATCTGCTTAGATAGCAAACCTTTCAGTACATCACCGCCAGAAGATGAATCACCATGATGGTTCAATGATTTCACAATCTATTTTTCTTCTTCATTTTTTCCAAAGGATTCCATAACTATCTTTTCTTCCTCTCCCTTCTCTTTTTATTTATCTTCCTCTACTACCTCTTCTTCTTCTTCCTCTTTCTTTTCATCCTTTTCACCTTCATCTTCATCTTTACCTTTATCATTATCTTTTTCATTGTTGTCCTCTTCCTCAAGATTGTCTTTTCCTTCTTCATTTCCCTTGCCATCACCTTTAGAATTTCCATTATTTTATTCCTCATTACCTTGCTCTTTTTCACCTTTTTCTTCTTCAATATGCTCTAGAGGACCATCATTATACATCTCAAGTTGATCTTCTCCTTCATTTTTCTCAATCGCTTCATTACCAATATTAATTTCAACATCAAAATTATCAAAAATATTTTCATTACCTATTTCTAGAGGAACATTTTCCTCAACATTTTCAGCAATAACATCATCACTAGTTTTGAGCATACCATACTTTTCTGCTATTTCCTAGATAATTTTAGCTATTCCCTTCCTCACTTTCTTTGTCAGCTTCTTGTTTCTTGTCATCAGCATATTTACCCTACCCTTCATTTAGAACATTTCAACACAAATATTCTTTAGGGATTCCAAATCATCAAGGGTCAAGGAAGACCCAATCTTGTTATATGCTACATTTCTAATCTTTTCTTCAAACACAATGGCCTCAGATCTTCTTTTCATTAGATCATACCACATGCTTTTAGGAACATCTTTCTTTATTTTATCCCATTTTACTTCTAAAATAATGGCATACTCATTAACAGCTAAAAGTAGTGTTTTCTTATCTTCTTCTCTGACATCATTATAGTTTTAAGTTGTGGGTTGAAGAAAATTTTCAAAAGTTATGAAAGTATTAAGAGCTGGCTCAAGTTTATACCAGGGACCAGAACTTATCAGAATATTTTTTTCATCTTTCTAGTCAGTAGAGGTTTCATCAGCTACCTTGGCCTTCTTTGATTCAGGCTTGGTGTGCACATGTATACTGTACTCATGCTCTTCTTTGTCTTTAGATCAAGAAAAAATGTGTACTCTTTTAGAACCAACAACATATGTGGATGTACCTTCATTGGAGGGTAAATCTTATCTTCTTCTCCTTACAATATTTTCTTTAGGATCTTCTTCTTCATCATCTTGATCATCTGTAACACTCATATTCTTCTCTCTTGTTTCCTTCTCTTTCCTTCCTCTCTTAGCAGTGGTGACTGTAGGAGTTTCCTTCCGCTTCTTGGATCTAATAGTAGGTCTGGAGGAAATAGGACCTTTACCTTTATCAACATTTCTAGGTTCAATTGTAGCTGCAGGGGTTGCAAAGGATTTTGTAGAGGTATTTCTATTAGATCTTCTCAAGCCAAATTATTTTTCCTCTCTTAGTGCTACCTTAGCCCTTCCAAGGGAAATCTCCTCATTAGTGAAACCAACATCTTTAAGTGTTTTTCTCCATTTTCTTCCTAATCTTGGTATTTTGTTGTTCCATATGTATTTCCATAGACTTCTCTGCATTTTTCCCAATTCTAGGTTCATTGGGGTCCTTTGGATTCTTCAGCAACATTTGCACATAGCCTTCAACTTCTTCTTATGTTATCTCATATCCAAGAGGATGAATCGAGATAGTTTGAGGTTCTACAGCCTCAATCATGCATTCATTAGTGGAGACATGAAAAATGATGACATGCTTATACTTATCCACAATTTTCCTCAGAATTCTTTCCCTTTCATTCATATTTCTTTTGAATACTACAAAGAAAGTTGTTAGGGCATCTCCTTGGGCACCCAAGTTACCAAGAATATACATATGATCAAATATTTGATGTCCCATCGGTCTAGATGGGTTCCAAAATACATCTTCATTCTTCCCAGGGAGCCTCTTCATGAAGTAAAACAATAAACATATGATCAATGAACCAAACTTAAGGCATACTTATTTTCCTTTTTTTTCTTTATGTTTTCTAATAATTGTAATAGAAGAAGCTCATAGAGATCATAATCTACACCTTTCACTACCATATCATAGCCAGTATAGATTATTGTGGCCAAAACAAAATTCTCCCTATTTGTGAAATATATCTTGTGACCTATCATGAGAGATGCATACTTCACTGCTAAATTGGTAATAGTCTTTGTTTCTAGGGATCTTTTTCCAAATGCTTCTCAAATGAGTTCCATCACTACCTCGTTCTTTAAAATTTTTAACACAAGTATTGTTCCTTTATCCCAAAGACCAGTTACAGCCCTAATCGCTTCTTTTGTTATCAACTATGGCCTATCATTCCAAAGAAATTTGTCATGAATTCTGCTTAGAAATGACTTCACAAACTTATCATCACAACTGAAATTAGGGAAATTGTTCCATACATCCAACCTTTTCTCAACCACATTTGAATACTTGGACTTTTCCCTAAAGTCATCACCAGTAAGCTCCTTTTTCTAGAGTTCAATTAGTTTTACATGATTGTACTCCTCAAACCTAACTCTAATCATCATCCTACTATCGTTGGTTGGCATTACACCATGTGGAATTGAAGAAAATGCACCAATGGGATCATCTTCAAATAATTTTGATGAGTACTTTCTATAAGAGGGCCTTGGCCTCTTCGATACTTTCATAGCTATAGGGGTTTCCATTCTACTAGTACTGAATTCAAGCAAGTTCACCAAAACACAATAGCTCAGGAATCATAAATACCTTTTTCTATACACATAACCGTAGCTAGGGTTTCCACAACTTGAACCCCAATTATCTTCAGGAATTCTCTAAAAGTTCTCTAATCCTTCAAATACTTGAATGAACAAAATTCCTTGATCATTTTCATTATAAAATAATGATTTACCCTAAACAACATTTATTGCAGTAGATTCAAAAAGCTACTAAAAACTCCTTTTTACATAGACAAGCCCTAATTTTCTCTACAAAGAATCATCTCTTCATATTTTATATCTATTCCTTTTTCCAAAACCTCTAAAAACTCAATCTTCATATCTCTTCCTCATGTCTCCCTCTGACATGCCATCTATCTAGAGGTTCTTACAATTTTTTGATAAAGCTCCCCTGTGACCTTGCTAGGTCTAATTACTAAATAAATTGTTTGTAACAGATGAGGGAAGAGACTCATCAATTGTCTCTAGGTATTCTTTCTTTCTCCAAGTCTTGCTAATCTCATCTTTTTCAACCTTCTTCACAGATTCATTCTTTTCTACCATATTGGTTTCCTTGTTCTTCTTTCTTTTGCAAGCTCTTGAAACATGTCCTAGTTTGTTGTAGTTATAGTAAATAGCATTCCTTTGATTAGATTGACTTCTTGTTCTATGTTGATTAGCTCTATTTCCATACATGTTATAGGTATATAAATAGCCATTGAAAGATTGACTCATTCTTCTTGCATTAAACTAATTCATCATCATGGTTTTGCATTCACTTTCCCTATGTCCAAATCTTTTGCATGCAAAATATTGAACAAAGAAAGGACCAGGGAATTAATTCATCCTGCTTCTACATCCAGTTACCCTATGACCAAACTTATTGCATGAAAAACAAGTTCCATTAAAAGAAGGGTACCTTTGTGCATTAGGTTGTCTCACTGGAGGTCTCCTAGTAGAGTTTCTTGAATTTTCTTTTTGCTTTCCTTTATCTGGAGTCTTCTAATTATTCTCAGTTTTAGAGCTTTCACCGACTTCATTTCCTAGACCACCTTTGTCTTTGCTTGGTTTTTGTCATGCATTTAATTCATCAAGCCTATCTGAGCTAGAATTGAACTTGTTTTCAAAGATTTTTTCCTTCTCTAGATCCACTTTCAGGTTCACAATTTCTTGTTTAAGCTTGGTGCAATCTTTGAACTTTCTTTGTACCAACTTGTTTAGACACTCTTCAATTATTTTCTTCTCTTCCACTTGAAATTTCAAACCAACAATATCTTCATTAGCCTTCTTCAATTGATTAGTTACTTCCTTATGCCTATCTTTTTATCTTTTCAATTGATCCTTTAATTTTCAAACACATTCATTCGCATCTTCAAGATTTTCTTTCAGATCTTTATTTTCTCTTTCAACCTTTTCGGGATCTTCAAGAGCAGTTCGGAGCTCCCCTTTATCATTCATTTCTTCCATATTCAAGATCTCCCTCAAGTTGTTAGGCTTTACTAGAGGAACCAAGCTTTGATACCAATGATTAAAGATCCAAGATATTGAGAGGGTAGGGTGAATCAGTATCTTCTTAAATTTTTTGATCAGATACCATCCAATTATTCCAATGCAAAAAATAGCAAAAATAAAAAAAGCATTAATAGAACATGAGATCAAACAACACAAGAACACCAAGATTTTTACATGGAAAACAAAAAATGGGAAAAACCACGGTGAGTGTTAGCTCACCATATTATATAACTAGTTATAGAATATTACAAAGTTGGTGGCTCACTGCTAGGACTTACTATCTAGAAACAAAGCCTCACTACCTACAAAATTACAATGATTGAATGGATTTCAGCTAGAAAATGAACTAATAGAGTACACCAAATAAGTGCAGATTCAGTTCCAAATAAAGTTTAGTAAATGAACTTGACACATTTCATCATGTTTTCACTACTTCACTTCTTCACACAAATCACTCTCTCCTTCAAAAAATTTCCATTTTATATATCTATTCTTATTCACAAGCATCAATTAGGTTAGCCTAATTAGATGCACTTCATTTTACCAAAAGAATACAATCTATCAACTACAAGATTCGAAAAAGGATAACCCACACACTTCAACAAGTCGGCATAGAGCTAAAATAGGTCGCACATATATCCACATGGCAAGATTATTTTCTTCTTTACACAATTACCAAAGAAGTCAGCCAGAATTAGACTTCAATCCAAAAAGAAAAACCATTCTATATGAGCACCAGATATGTGAAAACTCGCATGTACATGCTCTAAACATTTGTAAACCATTTCCCAAAACTGCAAGCAACAATGCTCACTAGAAAACGAATGCAGATCAAAGTATGAGAGGATTTAAGAAAAATACCGGTTCAAATACCGAACTAGAATTCTAGAGTAACTGTAGCCTTGATCTTATAGTTGCAACTCATAAATCATGATGACATCAATTACAAACAAAAATTAACAAAATGATATGTTCTTCTTCATTTTTCCAACATCATGATGTTATTTTTATTTAGTAGATTTCCTTTAGCATGCATATTAGTGTAGATTTTTATGCCCGCTAAAGTGGGGATAAAATGCAATGTCGTAAAATTGCACCCCTTGCAATTTCACATACACTCTTACATCCACTTTTGTGTCCACTCGCTTTGCACTTGTGTAGGTTCATTTTAGCCCTTGCATCAACATTTTTCCCCTCTTAGGATGCTCAAGACCCCTTTTTAGTAGCTACCTTCAAGCATTAGCTTTGTGTCAAACCTTGTGCTTTTCCCATTCTCATCATTTACAACATGATGTTTCTAGACACTAACACACTGTGTAGATGTTTGTGTGTTATGCTAGCATCTAGTAAAATTTCAATGTTCAAATGACCATTTCCGAGCATGTTTTCCACTTGTCAGCTAAGTTTTTCAATGGCAATGGCTCAGGATGCCTTGCTCAAGAAGCTTCTTTCCTTCCTCTTCTCCCTTTAAATGCTATCTTTCCAATTCATTTGTGCTTCTAGCTTCTCTCTAGCTTTGGCTCTATCCTTTTCCTCTTCTCTTTGTCTTGTTATCTTGCTTGCACAACTCTTTTTGAAATTGTTATAGTAGCACTCTCAAGCTCTTATAGTGCTCTTCACAACCCCCTTAGCTCTTGTAGATCTATCTCCCTTATCTTGTGCTTGTGAGCATCTTGGGATTTCTCACATCCCCTATCAATTGCATCTCTATCTCATGATATGAATTCTCCTCCTTGAGTGAGGATTGCTTTTATCACTTCATATTTGCTTACTTTTCTCACTTTCTCTATCTATCTAGTTGTCTATGGAGGTGGGAACATCAAAATGACAGTTTGACTAAGGAAAACCCCTATACAGTGCCAACATTCTCTCCAAATCTTATGTATGCACATGTTGAAGACATTCATTTATTGGAGGCTTCATTAATTGGGTTTTTGTGAGAATCTTCTATCTCTCATCCTCTTTAACTTATTATTTGTACTTTACTTCATTTTAGTTTTGTTACATTCTATTATCTTCCTGCATTCTATAAGTTCTTAGCAGTCCGATTATTAGTAGTCACTTTGTTGTTTTCTATGATAACTTAATTTTTGGTCCATATGAGTTGTCAACACACCTCTGGGACTCCAACACACCATGTTGTCATCCTTTGGATAAGAGCCCATCAATCTATCTAGAAAACCTTTATGATTTACTCTTTCTAATTCATGATCTCTCGCTTTGTTCATTGAGGTAGTTTAGTGAAGTTCGTCCCTTGGGATTTTCTTGAGAATAAAGAGACTCATGAGTAGTGAATCCCCCTTCTCCTCAGAATTAGATTATGATATATCTCCCACATATGACTTCATGATTGGGTATGTTGAATAAGTTCCAAAGATGTAATAAATATCCCTTATTGTACCCATACCCACAAAATATTGTGAAGAGTAATTTACCAATGATATATCATCCACCCAAGGATCATTTCAAAAAGAGGCTCTTGAGGATAATGAAAGTTACTCTGAATTGATTCAAGATCAAGAACCCATATCCCTAGAGTTTCACCAAGAGATGAGGGACATCTTCCAAACCATTTTAAACTCCAAATATGTCCCCGATATCACCCCTGAGATGTTTCTTTCTGATGGACATATAGATGCTCTTCATCCAAAACAAGAATCTCCCACTCTTGATATCCCCACACAAGAGTAAGTAGTAGTTGAGATTCTTGATTCTTATAGTGATTGTGCATCATCTACATCTTTTGATTCAACACCAACATCTTTTGAAGCAGTATCAATAGATAATGATGTAATAGAATTAGAGCAAATAGTTCATATTCTTGAACAACAGGAACCCATAGAAATATCATGTGTTCATGATAATTCATATTCAATACCTATGAATTAGAGGATACATTATCAAGGAAAAGGATTGGGTATTGTTAATACCTTCACAACATCAGGCGAAATCTTTCCTAATGCAAACATCAACATATGGGGCACGAAGGATCCTTATGGGGAAATAATGTCAACACTACAATTAGTTGTATCATGAATCATCATCCACTGATCATCTCATACATAAATTGGGACCAACATAAAAAGAAATATTCCTATCAAAGAAAGGAGATCATCAAATAAAATGAAGCAATAAAGCAAAAAGGAAAAAGTAAATACAAAAGAAAATCATCCCAATCATACTCCATCATTCAAAGAAACTATGGGGAAAATTCCAAAAGTGGAATGTATCCATCAAAAGCATCCTTAAATACAAAATCAAGCTTCTTAATCAAGGAATGAATTATATCCAGTGGTTGGTCCTAATTCCATGAAAACCTCTATTCCCACCCATTATTGCTCATCTGCCCAAGTTTGGAGAGTCAAAGGTTCTAAACCATCGACCAATCCATCTCATATTCCTTCATGCATGACATAGTACACTCCATTAATGAGATCCAATTCTCGCATTGACCATGTGTTGTGAACTAATCTTCATCATAAGGATTATGAAGGCACTCTATCATGATGTGTATATAGATAAGGTCAATTCTAGTATCCACAAGACAAATCGAAGTTCTTCAAAGTTACATTCAAGTGCTCATATCTTAGCAAAGCAACTTCTTCAAGTAGGGTATCGTTGACATGTTATGAAATTGGCCTCTACATTAGTACCACCAAATGGTTCAACATGAGTTAATTTCTTTTTTTTTAAAACGTCAAAAAAATAGAAAAAATACAATTCGTCCTCCAATGAAAACCACTATGGTGGCACTTGAGGAAAATGCGATGATGAAAACCTAGAAAATAGGTATCATGAGTAGAATTGAGCATCTATATGATCCTTCTTATATAGAAGCATCTCATCTTTGTCATGATAAATCCAATGTTCCCTCCATCCATCCAATCCAAATTTATTTAGATATTCTTGTTTATCTTGATCTTGAAAAATATTTAGCGCATACTTCAAGTCTACTCATGGAAAAAAATTTACAGGCTCTTTACCATTTTATCTCATGAAGTCCCATAGCCCATATCTAACATGATAAAACTTTGTTGAACTCTTTTCATATACATTACCTATCTTGGTTTGTTCATTAAACTATGAAGCATTGCTAGACACTAGGGGTAGGTTATTACACTCTTGTTTTCAAATAAATCTTGATCCATGTCTTATATCTTATAACGTAATATTGACATTGTGATATAGGTATTATTTATCTCAAAATCTCTCAAAAAATTGTAAAAACATTTGTAAAATCATCAAAATCCAAAAAAATCCAAAAACGTTCAAAATCTTGTAAAACTAAAAAATCCAAAAACATTCAAAAAATTGTAAAGTCAAAATCTAAAACATCCAAAACACAAAAAATCCCTAAATAGGTCAAAACATCAAAAATCCAAAAATAGAACCATGTCCAACTACTTTGTCTTTGAGCATTAACGTATGCAAGGGCATCACTGATGTGCCCTTGAGACACCCTAGGTCAGTCATTTAAGATTACATCATAATAAATTGACAATCCATTAGTGATCATATCTCATCAATAACAGGTCAAATTCAATCGATCTACATGGTCTTGGTGTGTATGACATAGGAAAGGCTAATCTTTGATAAACCCTAGAGACCGTAGGCCAGTCCCCTTTAGGTCTTGGTCAAAAATTAAAAAAACACAAAAACATTTGAAAAATTGAAAACTCAAAACATTTGAAAACTTGGAAAATCCCTAAATAGCCTCAAATAATCCAAAACCAAAACATTCACATAAACTCCCAAAAAGACCAAAACCAACCTCAAAACATTGCAAAAATACCAAAAACATTGAAATATTCCAAAAAATCCCAAAACCACACATCCCATCTCACTTTCACTCACAATAAACTTTCATTCATAATAAATCGATTGTCATCATCAACCTTTGGTAACACAAACAGAAAAAAAGTGCAAAAATCAACAAAAGTAGAAACTTTAAATGTGAAAAATGAAACTCTTGTTCATTATCAAGCATGTCAATCAAACCTTATATCAATAGCCTTTCAAACAACCTATCAAATTGCCACCGTCCACTAACATTTCCTAGGATGCATCCTTCCTACAATGGGCATTGTCATTGGCAATATATTTGGATATTTATCCTCAAAACACACCTTTGGCAAGAGATATAGCTAACATTTCAATTTTTATTTTTTTTCTAATTATTTATCTTATTGACCCATTCCAAGGACCTCTCAATGATGTATAAATGATTTAGAGAGAAAGGAATGGGGAATCGATCATTATCTTTCATTTGTTGTGCTTGTGGGGTATTATTGTAGAATATTCTTGGTGCATACTTGCTTTGTTGTGTCTATGGGGGTCATTTTGAATATGTTGTTGACTATTGCATATGCTTTGGTCCAAAATTTTTTTAACTTCTAAACTACATTCCAATGAGGTTTCAATATGTCAAGGTGTGAACAAGGTTTATCCTATCTATTTGCAGAGTCAAAGTCCATTGCACTAGATGCAATGCCACGTTGGTTATCAATACCATGATGCATTGTGTCTATGTGTTATATAAAAAATAAGGAATGTAGTATCCCAATCCAATAAATGAGCATATCATCAATCTCATTACCATATCTAATGTTTCTCAAATAATCATAGGCTTGTATGACTTCTTAATCAATCTCAAAATCAGTGGTTAATCTATTCATCTTATTCTTCTTATTCTTCTATCTTTACTAACAGTTCTATCTAGGTATCAAATATGTGTGATATATCAAAATATATATGAGGCTACCCATGGCTGATGATTATTTATACATCATCAAATTTGTCTACATTAGAAATCTAAGTTTTCTAGTCCTCTTTGAGCTGAACGAATATTACATCTTTTTTGAGAGATCAACCTAAAATTCTAAATTTCTGCCTAATCTATTGAGGGGTTAGGATACTAGCTCAATTCCTTCTGTTGGGGCAATAGTGGGGCATTTGAAAAATCAAGAATTTTAAATTTTTTTATTTTAGCAGGAGAATTAATTTGAAAGTGTCATTCTTTGAACCAATGTAACATGTACATCACTTCAAAGAGGGAAAAAATGTAGACACTTAAAATTGTCTTGAATGATATTACACACTTGAACTTGATCACTAACATCATTTCATCCTATATTTCACCTTCTTTTTTCCTATTTGATTAAATAATCCTAGTTATTTAATTAAATGCATCATTTTCATCTATTAATCTAATTGATTTAATTAGGTTAATTCACCCTTTTTCACCTTCACCTCTCATTGTGATTGAATAAATCAATTTGTTTAATTTAAACACCTTACGTCTTCCAATTTAATTGAATAATCCAAAATTATTTAATTAAATTATCATTTGAACCCCTTTTCATTAAATAAACTAATTATTTAATGATAATCCTCACATTCCTCAACATGCACAATTAAAACTTAGTTTTAATTAACTAATTACTAATTTTCCTCACCCATCCACTTGTATAGGGAATATTCCAAAGGAATATTTTTCATTTGGCTCCAAAAATGTAATATTCTTTTCAAACAATTTTTTTTTTAATCATTGTGAGTCCTTGATGGTTTCTTTTATCCATGTGATCTTTTATTCTCATCCATTGATGAGAATCCTTGATCCATTTCTTCACCCTTGATTCCTTCTTGACCATTGACTTTTCTTTTTCATGTTGACCATTGATTCTTCATTTGTTCTCCTATAAGTACTTCCCATTTGGAGAGAAATGGATCCACTACATTAGAGAAAAGTTATACTGCCCATTTGAATACTATCTCTATTCATACTTGCACCATTTTCATGCTTTTTCATCTTTTCATCCACCCATGTTATCTTTTTGTAACATTTAGCTTAGTTTTTCAATGATGGAGGTCAGTTAAATGTTCATATCATCAAAGGGATTTGGAAATGGATTCCATTCCACATCAATGTGACACCATTCCCACAATGGGAGAAGCTTTGAAGTATTAGAATAAGTCTCTTTTATTCTTTTGTGTTTATTTCATGTTTAGTTTAATGGTTTCTTAGTTTTTGATACTTTTGAACATCTCATTGGGATCATAGCTTAGTGGATTAAATATGGTTTAAATTCATTTGGATCTAGTGTGTTTAGTTCATACTACAAATATGATCACACTAAGACCTAAATCCATATCAACACACTACTCAACACGTCTAGAATCCATGAGGTACCTCCACAAATAGCACTAGCATGCTCAATTAGCTAAACCTTAACTAACACTACAAGCAACCACATACATGCTTCTCTAGGTCACATGGAACACATAAAAAATTTGAAAGCATCCAATCAACATTTCAAAATATTCTAGCATCATCAAAATATTCTACAACTCTGCCACAACCACTTGAAACTAAGAACACCATCGTTTTTTGCAACTAGACACATTTCCACATAACACAACTTACTAACCAACCTATTGTCAATCAGATATGTACCCTTAGTCAAATTTGCAAAAATTAGAATATCTGTTGAAACATGCAACTCTTTTCAGATGTGGGTGATCTATATGAAAAGAGAATCTCTAGAGTGAGCTGGTTCTCCAAATGATAATCTTATTCTAAATGATTTTCGAAGGAAAGAGATAGAGAATAACTGAAACTAAAACCTATGACTAACAGATGATTCACTACACTTATGAAAATTCATACTTTATCACTCACAACATTTTCTCTATCACAATAGCTCTCACAATCTCATTAGCACATGTTTTCATCAGTGATTTTCATGAAGATTTAAAAGAACTAAATACAACATGCAACCTGAAAGTATGTAATTCTTCAAAAAAAGATTCACAACAACAAGACATATAAGGATTCAAATTTGAAAACATAAAGACATCAGATTGCCATCACAAAACTGAGACCAGAAAAATGGGAAGAAGAACTATGTTTCTTTATTGAAACTGAAAGAGTGTATCTGTCTAAACTGAGTACAAAAAGTTTACAAGCTCTCAGGAAGTGTATTAGAGCAAGAAAATAGAATTTGGACTAGAAAAACACTAAGTTTTTCACAAGACATATCTCCCAAACCCTAATCCAAGCTCAAGAAGAAAGCTCAAGGAAAGGTATCAAAACTACCTCAAAAGTCTGCACAAAAGCAGAAAAAATACACCTTTTGCATGTACACACTGAAAAGCTCCTCAATTTAGGTCAAATATGCTTTTAAAGCAAAAAAAACACCTTATCTCTCTAGCAAGAATCTCGAATCCGACCAAAGAAATATCTCTCACAAATTTACTAAAATTAGCAAAGAGATAAAACAACTTGTTTTATCCTTGCTTTACATAGCTTGCAGATGTAATATTCTCTCAATTTGACCTATTTTTTGCAATCTAAAGATTTTGGAAATCTTTTACAAAAAATCACAACCCTATTTCTCCATTTACAATGCATGATTTTCTCAAAAAATCATAAAATATAATGGATATCCACCCATTATAATTGGTTTCTATAAAATCAATTTGAAAAAAAATAAAGCCTAAGTAAAATCTCATTTAAAATCTCAATTGATTTCTCTCAAAATCAATAAAAATAAATAACTAAGTCCAAAATTCTATCCAAGGAAAGGCATTTGATAACAAATTTAAAACCCTAAAGTCTTCTAGGCTTTGAAAAGACATTTAAATGGTTGTCCTTAAACTTAGGCATTAATACCAAATGAAATTCAAATATGGTCAACCTAAGCTATGAATAAATCAGCCACCATAGCTTTTGACTTAGAACTTTGATATTTTAAAACACTTATAATAATCCCTAAATTCAAATTAGGGTAACATGGAACAAAACTAAAGCACAAGCCCTAAAAGAACATCATTCGCACTTTGGCCATTTTGGAGAGAAAGCTTTGTTGAGAGGAAAATGTGTCGTCGCCACCATGCTTAGGGGTTCAGCTGAGGATGTTTGGAACTCATGGTTCTTTCCCTCAAATTGGTCGATTCCTCCTCTGCAAATCATGGGTAAATCATTTTTAAGCTCTTTCGAGCTCCTTTGCTTCATTTTTGAGCCATTTTCTGGCCTTGAGGCCACGACATGAGATGGTTATCTAATACACTCTTTGTATTTTTGTGTCTATTTGCTAATGCCATACCATTTGGTCACCATATACAAGCTTGACCTGGGAGTTATCCTCTGGATTCTACAAAAACTTGAATGAGGGTTCCTCTCCAATGCCATTGATAAGTAAATGCTTCTATTTCTCCATGTATTTTGCTCTAAAAAATGACCATTAAAGCCACGGTTGTACATGTATTTCTTTTGATCTTTTGTGTCTCTGTAATGCTTTCATTTCATTACTTCATCTAGCCGCCATTAGAAGCTCCCATTTTGAGCAAAAACTCTGTGAGCCAAGCTCCACCAATGAGAAAAAGTGAGGACCTTGCATGGAGGAGACAAGCTAGAAATTTTTGTGTATTCTCTTCCTCACATGCTGCACCTAACACATGCTTTCTCATGAATTTCACTTAGAAAAACTTGCATTATATCCATTCTTTGTTGAAATTTTGAGATACTTATAGAAAACTAAAAAAATAATTATCTCTTTGTGAATATTGATGAATCAAGAATCTCCAGGCCACAACCCTTCTATGCTCAATTTGGGTATCTTAGAAAACATTGTATTCTTGTTGTCCTAAGTACGAACTCAAAAAGAAAGCTCTAAAGAAGACTTTCATTATGTTTCTCTGCAATTTCTTTTATGTTTCTCCATTCACTAGGCTTGACCCATGATAACATTATATGCATTCTCTATTTTCTAGAAAGACCCCCACACGGGTTAGCTGTAATAGGAAGAAATCTGTATTTTAAAAGCTGAAACTCCATGTGGGTATTTGATATTTGAAGAAATAATGCTCATTCCTCTATTTTTTGTTAAAAGCCTCAACATGGGTACACCGTGATATGAAAGAATCTGCACTTAAAACTGAAATCATCATATGGGTACTTGTAAAAATAGAATAAAACTCAGAACTTCAACATACTCCCATTTTTATACTTCTGGAAACCTTATGGAAGGATCATGTGAAGTTAGCTCTAAAATCTGAAATAGGCTCCATGTATTTGTATTCCCTTGAAAATATTGGTTTGTCATTGGAACTACTGTAGCTTAAATGTGTTCCTTAAGGAATAAAAATTATTGAATTGCATCTTGTTTTGTTGTAGTTTCAAATGAAATTGCATTCTTTACTTTATTTTGAGGGCCATCTCCATACCTTCAATAAACACCATTTGGATTTCAACCATTGTAGCGCTATTACTGATCACATTTGATGCATACCCCTATTCACTTTATGCACTTCATCTCTTGTTCTTCAAACAGCAGTAGCAGATTTTGAAATAGAGACAATTGGTCATGATGTTCTATATGCTTCTTCACAGTTTATCATTGCTTCAAGCTGAATGCAACAATACCATTTTCTTGTATAATGCTTCCCCTGTAGACTTATTAACTACCGGTAGCATATGATGGATCCTTTTTTTACTCACAACCATGAAGAATTCTTCTTAACATACATGAATGCTTTAGAAAATATGCTTCTCAACTCAGCACTCTTATGGAATAAGGAAAATAAGAACTTGAAGCTACTCTAGATATTTCCATTATTTCTTTAATGCTATGTTGATTATCATTCATATCTATAGGTTGCAACTCTTGAGTAATTCATTTTTCATGATCTTCATTCTCTTACATTTGGCTTGGATGTCCTGAATGATGAATTACTTGGGCTTTTGTAATGTTGTAATGTACTCTTTCAAACTTATCCTTTACTTTAGCAACAATGAATGTATCTTTTCTCAACCCCCTTATTGATTGTTGAGGAGAAACATGTCGAGCTCTACCCTTGTGGGAGCCCGTTTTCCCCACATGCTTGGTCTTCGTAAGACAATCAGTTACATGAATTTTCCTATACCTGCGCAAGGAAACAAACAATGTTATCATAAAAAAAATATGTGATGATGATGTTTCCCTTTTCAGTTCATGTTTCTGCTCTTTCCTTTAGTTGATTCTATGCATTCCAAGGATTGAAATATATCTCTATTAGTATGGCATGTAGTATAGTTCATATCTCAAGCTCTTAATTGACACCCCTCTCAATCTTTTGCAGGTACATTTAGGAGCAGAAGAAAAATGAAGCAAGCTACGAAGCATTGACTGAAGAACAACTTAGGCAATGACAGATATGTCCTATGTTATTTTCTTTTCACTTTCAGTTGTATATTTCCTTTCTTGTAATGAATGGAAATGGCTAAAACCATGGTTTGTGTGGATATTTAAATTTCTTCTTTCATTTCCATTCTAAAAGAAATGCATTGAAATGAAAAGTTGTACTTGACATTTGTATTCTTGCAATCAAATGAACATATGTAATGTGAATCACTTCATGAAATAAATGAAAGCATTCTATTATGCTTAATCATTTGTATACTTAGTTTTGTACTCCATTTGATTTTGTAAAAATTCAAGCAATACTTATAAAGCTCAGTTTTCTCAAAACACTTGCATAATTGTTGCTTGATGAATGATAAATATAGTGCAAACAACACTTAAGTATATGCAGAAATAATTGCCTTTTTTCTTTCAAATATAACAATATTCAATCAGCTCCACCAATTGAGTTGTAGTGAAAAATTGGTAACACAACCTTGTGGAACACTTGAACACCTAAAACATCAAGGGAAGGAACTTACAAATAATATAAGAACATACCAAATCCAAGACAAGAAACCTCACTATGGAGAAATGTGGGGTAATTTCATTTCTCCCAGACAACTAGCTTCTAAACAAATAGACAAACTATCAAACACAACTTCCATTATCATACAATCTAAAACCTAAAACTCTATATATAGAACATATGAACACCTTTGATCATCATATCCAAACTATACAAGCATATCTTCAACCATGAATAAATGTGGGGTACTGCACTGATCACACCTTTGTCATATTAAACAATCTTTTATTCAAATTTTCTCAAAAGCACTCTAAAATCAAGTGAACTTGCTACAACATCAAATCTTATCCATCAAGAAATAAATGAAAAACTGATGAAAACACCACAACACATTCTTATCAAAACACAACATATCCATACTAGCACAAGCACTTGAGAACACCAACCATCTCCATATTAGCAACATCAATGACCAACACTAGCAACTATTGACATCAATGACAAAAACAACATACTTGCAACAATATTACCCATTTTCATTGATGGAAGCATCAACTCTCTGAAAAACCATCAACAACAAGAGAAACCAATAGTAACTCCGCAACCAACATCACTCCCCTTGATTGGGGCATCTCATACTCTTCGTACTATCTCTCTTACTCTTGCTTCACAAACTTCTTCTCCCCCTACATGAGGAGTTCTCCTTTCTCTCATTCTCTTGTGAAGACTCTCTCCCCCTATATTTTGGAAACCATATTTTTTCCCAAAATACTCTTCTTCATTATGGTTTTTCAACCAACTCTTGAAGATCCCCCTTTGACATCAATGGAAAAGGGACATAAACTCATCTAACTCTCTTTCCTGCATACTTCACATTTTTCATTATTCTTTCTCTTTTCTATATTGAACTCTTTTTTCTCTCCCCCTTTGAAAAAACTCAAAGGGAAACACTTTCACCTTTCACACATCATTTGCATATTATTTTTCTTTTTTTTTCTCCCCCTTTGAAATTTGCATACATTGCTTTGACACCACTTGTAACTCTAGTAGACAACTCCTCTCTCTCCACTACTCTCACTTTTCTACACTCTCCCCCTTAGGGACACAAATATGCTACATTTGAATACAACAATCCCCTATTTTAGGATCACCCACTTCAAGGAAGCATCAACTCCTTACACTAAGAACCTACCCAATTATCTGATGGCACCCATCAATCAGATTTACAATCAAGAAATTACATTTTTTTCCAAAGAAAAGAGTTCAATGTTACAACCCTATTTGCAACTACTCAATTCTTTGTTGCTATTAGTGCAACACAATTCTCTACCCTACACTTCTTTATCTATAACCTAAATGTTAACCCTGATAAAGATTTCAAATTTTTGTTTGGGTTTTACTCATTCACACTTAGAGACCTTTGCACCTTTCTCTTTTTCTATTAGTGTATTATTTGTTTTCCTCAAGAGCTGTCATATAGACTACTTGCTACATGCACATCAACCACATAAGTAAATCCAAATTTTCTTATTTTTGGATACCTTCACCAACTTGTAATCATTTCCTCAAGCATTGCACAATCACCTGTACAAATTCTCTACTATGGTTTTTTTATTATCTCATTTTGCAACCCACCTTTCCACCTAACCATATAGGATTCTCATCAAAATTAGGTTAATTGAAATTTCTAAACATAACAACCTATAAAACCATAAACCTGATATGTATTTAATGCCATATCCTTGTGTATCTAATTTGATTATGTTCTTTAGAACCTTTGTAGTATGTTCTTCCACTCTACACATTCTATCACCAATCAAACTTATCACCGGAGTCAATAAACCAATTAAATTTTTTATAGTCGAGACTCTCATTCACATTATTGTAATTGTTGATAATATTCAACTTTGAATTTGGTCCATTGATCTCAAATCTTTGTGCCATAATTTTTCAATCATCCTTTATCCTTTCCATTTTTAAAAAACAACCATTGGGTTTATCTCCTTTAAACCATCACTGTTGATCTTTATTTCTTTGCATTCATGACCATCATTGTACATACATAATGTATCACATTTTTCTTAGGGCATCAACATTGATTCCCACGATGTGAGGTTGAGAAGTCATCACCGTTTGATCATCATCATACAAACTCTACAATTAGATTTTATATCTAGTATATCACATATTGCTACTTCTTAACTTCAGTTCAATTCACAATAACAATGTGAATTGAGTGTGTAATTGTAATGACGTGAATTTTCACCCCTTGCAAATTCCACATTTATGTAACACCTACCCTAGGAAATCAATCTTGATAATGCAATTCCATGTCCTTCATTTGCTTCCCATTCATTTGGTAGTTTATTTTTGTGTTGGTGGAGAATATTATGTCAAGAACTCTAGCATGGTTCATGGATGTCTATGTGGCATGCTACTATCCTGACATGATTCCTACCTCTAGAATCCATAGAGGCATTACAATTCTCCATTGGTGATAAAGTGTAACATCCCTGCTCCCTTGACTGACCTCAAATGGCTCCTTTTCCTCCAATTTCATCTTTAAATGACTATATCTTTCATTCCTTCACACTTCTTCATAATTCACACACTTGGTACTACTCTTTTCACTCTTTTCACAACATTCTCAAGCTCTACCACCTCCATTGAAGCTACAAGTTGATACTTTCCTAGTTTGTTCTCTTCGTTGTTGTGGTAATTTTGGCTTTCGAAGGCTTACGAGCTCACTCCTCCCATTTTCCTTGAGTGCATGTGGTTGAAGGTCATATTATTCCATCTACATTCACTTACCACTATAATATTATTTTTGTAGCATATTTTTTTTTAGCATAGTGCGTGGTACCTTCACTTCAATATGTTTGGTGCTACCACAATAATGGGTTACAATTTTTGATATATCTTGATTTTTTCTTGAAATCACATATTTTTAGAAAATTTAATGATTTAAGCCCTTAAATGTTCCATTTAAAGGATTTTAATTAAGGAGGGTTTGATCAAATCCCCTTAGATCAACCCCCTAGGATAGAACCCCGTTAGTTTTAAACCATACCTATAAATGGAGTCTCTTCTCCTATCAAAATGATGATAAAAAGTCACTTTTGATTTACATTTTGGGGGATCAAATGAATTCATTTAAAATTTATGTTTTGTAAGTATGTAGCCCTTATTATAAGCTTCCCAAAAAGTATAATTTTAAATATATTTAATTTGATTATTATATATTTTTTAGTTCTTGTGAACATAGGTTTTTCAATGAACATCAAGGTATTTATTTTATACATATGAAAAAATAGGAAAATAGAGAAAAAAATCTAAAAATACATGTGCACCAAAAAAATAATAAGTTAATTCAAATGAATACAAAAAAAGTTTTGGTACGAAGTACACCTCTATCCAAATTATAATTACTCTAACTTGGAAAATTAATTAAAAAAATAATATGCAACAAAAAATTATGAAAAATTATCCAAGCACTAGATATTGGTGTGACAAATCTATATTTTAAAAATTAGAATTGTATGCTTTCTATAGAAAGGTTATGCGATACAAAGTAAACATCACTTTTTAAAATGTTGTTTAGTAGAAAAAATAAGTTATTAAAAATTACATAAAAGGACTCACAATTTATTTTTATTTTTATTTTTTAAATATAATTAGAATCTATATATAAAATCTCACAAATCACTAGTTTTCTTCATCTTCAAATTCATAATAGTTTAGCTGCTATAGGTGTAAGAAAGTTAAGATCTGGTAGAAAAAGTTGATTTCAATGTCAAGTTTGGCCAAAAAGTGTAACTCATTATTATGGGATCACCCTCTTTCTTTATCACATTTCTCCTCTCATTGCTATATTGGTTGTTTATGGAGGTGAAAACACCAAAGTGGGGGAATAGCTACAACAATCCTATATACATAGCCCCATAGCCCTGACATTTTTTTGTCTTGTGTGTGTAGGTTGGTCATCAAGTAAAGACCTTGAAGATATCAACTCATGGGTAGGAAGGTGTGCTTTCCTCACCCTCTTTTATCAATTCATAGATTAGATCAAGTTAAAGTTCTCTTCTTGTTATTTTGTTATTTAGTTTCTTTCTATTCCTATTATTTCATTAAACCACACTTGTTAGGTTGTTAGTATGTTTTTATTGATTTTAGATTATACTTCAGACTTTTTGTCTGTATAGATGTCAATGCCCCATTGAGTTGCCAGTGTGTTGCATTGTAGACCTCTTGAAGTGAGCTATCTAAGTTATAGTCCAGACTCTAGAAACTTGCTCACCTAACTTCCTAAAACATTTGGGCTTATTAAATGATGGAAACAATCTAATTATTCTTCCTTTGAGCCTTTAAACCTTAAACTCTCTTTAAACAATTCCTTAGCTTGAGTTAGATCAGGGTAGCCTATTGTTCTAGACCTTACAGTGACCTGGGGTCATGAGAAATTATTCTCCCTCTACATTTTGGTGAACATGATGTGAATCTTGCAGTATCTATTTCTTTATGTTGAAGTTCATTCTCTTGTGTCTATTTAGGTTATGGGCTTGTGTGTTTTTATGCTTTATGAGCTTCACGACTCACTCTACAACTTCTAGATATGTTGTTAGAAGGATCTTGTGACAAAAACACTTAGAGATGGACTTCTCAAGGGTCACTACAACTCTTTCTCCCTAAGACATGGTATCATTGGTAGAGACAAGTTTCTTCAATGAAACCACTTGTGTCCTTACTCCTCTTGTTTCTCCTATAGCTCCACCTCTGGACAAGGATGAAGCTATCACTATTCCAATAGAGAACCTCTTGGATTTATATTGGATGCTTCTAGATCTTGGGAAACATTTGGGGAAAGATCAAAACATGATTATGGCTTCTAGAGTTGTTAATGAAATAATATATATGCTAGACAAGGATCAAATAGGCATAGAGTTCCTTCATGGCCTCACTAACTTAATGGAAGCATATGTCCCTTCTTACAACCCTAGGTCAAGTATTACCCAAGGTCATGTGCTCAATGCTTATGAAATATAGATTGGAATCTCAATGCCTACAACATTAGTATACATGGATGCAACAAGCCCTTTCATCAACATCTCCACTCCTACTTTTCCTCCTACTATGAAAGTGAACAAAGTGCCCCTAGGATTCAATGTCATTCCTCTTGGGGGAAATGTTGGCTTTGGCAGTGGGATTTCCAACAAAATGGATGTTGTTGGTTGTAGTATATCTAGTGCTCTTGGTGGCTCTAGCAGTGGCTATGGTATTGGCTTTGGTTGTGGCTCAGTAGGTGGCTTTAGTGATGGTCTTAGTGGTGGTCCTAATAGTGGCTCCATTGGTCTTATTTCTTCATCTAACCCTATTTTGAATGTCATGCTACAAAAAATGGGTCAATGTAGAACCAGCTGGAAAGTTTTTCCCAAGCCTCTACTAACTGATCTTCCAACATTTCTTTCAACATAGTCCTTTGTCATTGGTGATTCTAAACAATCTCATCTCTAAAGAGATGAAAATTCCTAGATTTGATAAATACATTGGTAAAGGAGTCCCTTAAACACATGTGCCAACATTCAACGCGATGTGTAAAGACTTCTTTCACCATGATGCCTTGATGGCCAAATTATTTCCTTAGTCTCTCAAGGACACAACACTAGATTTGTACTATTCTTTGCCCAAAAAATCCATATTCTTATTTGATCAGCTTGTTAATTAGTTTCTCTCAAAGTTCCAAGCTAACATCAGGCCAAAGATGGCCTTTTCAGACCTCATCCAATGTAAGCAAGGAGAGCATGGGAAGATTACCGAATTCATTTCTTAATGTCAAGCACTCTTTTCAAAAAATTCTTACCCGCTACCCAACTCAGATGTACAAAAGGTGTTCATCGGCAACCTATAGAGACCTTGGTAGGAGAAGTTTTCCTTAATGAAGTATCCTTCTTTCACACATCTATGTGTGACACTGTGGGAATATCAGCAGATGGTCATTCAGTTCATGGGATTTTCCTTGCACTCTCATCCTAAAGGAAGGTCTATTGAGTCGATTTCAAGAAAAGGAAAATTTATTGTGAATGTAGTTTCAGCATCTAATGATAGGGGCCTCAAGTGCAATAGATAGTTCACAAATTTGTCTGAATCTTACTCTTCTATTTTGACGAAGCTATTGAAAGATAAGGTTATAATTTTGGAAGATCCTCAACCTCTTATAGGGCCTTACCCCAACTGGGATGATGGAAAATCGTTATGCCAATACCATTATGCTAACGGGAATGATACCAAATGTTGTATGTGCTTGCATCATGTGATACAGGATAACATCGATGATGATACCATTTTCCTTGATGGTAAAAAGTAGAATTTGAACAAGTTTGTGTCTAAGGTTAATAGTGAATTACAGATTTATACAAACCTGTTTCCATCTCACTTTGTGAACTTGATCATTGACCCTTTTGGTGCTTCTCCCAAGGCCTCAATGTATGTAAATATTATTTCATTTAATTGCATTCCTCCCCATCAACCTACAACTAGTTCACCAAATATAACTTTTACATCACAGGATCTACCCATGAAAAAGAAAGCTTCTCCCTTATATATTCCCACTTGTGTCAATTGAAACATTGTGACAACAATCCTTGTGGATTCCATGAGTTGTGTGAACATTATTATGAAGGAGACTCTTTTGCTCAATTCTTTACAAAGGGAGGAATATGAAAAAACAAAAACCACCATATGTACCCATGATGGTCTCTCTCTTTCTCCTTATGGTTCGATAAATCTTTATTTCCTAGTGGGACCTAGGGCTCTGAATGCTACCTTTGATGACATTCTAAAATTGGACTTGTTCAGAGTGAAGCTAGGAATTCCTTGTCTAGTTTCCATAAACGGAGTCACTCCCATTATTCATAAGTATCTGAAATTCTCTCATAAAGGTGTAGTGCATGTTGTGCATAATATTGGATATCAACCAATGGTATCACATGGGGGATATTCACTAGATCATTTTTGGCCCACCCTAATAGATCCACTTCCTTCAAGAGTAGACCAACTTTATCAAAATTATGTTATAAGTATAAGATTGATGGAAATGTGTAGTTGAGAATGACCTACCCCATATCATAGCAAGAAGCTACCTCTTCCTCGTCTCAAAAAGGGAATGGTAGGTCTGCTCAGACTCAGGAACCTCCTTCCTCTTCCTCTATAGTTCCACTTGCTTCTACCTCTCTCCCTATCATGGAATCCTCAAATTTTTCCTTGATGCATATTTTGGGGAGTCTAATGGTGCCTACTTGGCGAAAGGCTAAGCATCAGGTGTGCAACCTTCTTGTCTTTCCCACAGTGCCTTGACCTATTTTGCATAGTAAGGAGAATGATCCCTATGGAATCACCTCTACATATCACCCTCTGTAGCCTCCTACTACTCTTGCCCCTAGGGTAATGAATGGAAAGAGGCCCACCACCAAGGAACTAGAGTTTTCTTCTTCATTTCTTGTGGTGTCCATTCTTGTATCTCTTCCTCTTTTTTCTATCTAGGAGTCATTCCCTCCAACAAAAATAGTAGTGATGGAAACTCTGATGAAATAATGGGAGCCTCTTGCTCCTCCTCAAGTTGTAGCTTCTACCTCTTAGAGCTAAAGAAAGTGCCTTATGCATGAGCATAAGTGTTAGAGGAAGGCTCTAGGTACTAAGTAGGATACTTTGTAGAAGACGGAAGGGGAGATGACACCTCCTATTTTGATGTCTCCTTATGTGTCCTCCTCTTCTACCTCTTCTGCTTCAGTTCCAATTTCCTTGATCTTTCTTCTGGATCCCCTCATGATTGTGGATGACCCTCACCCTAAAAGGGTGCAAGTATTACTTTCTCCCTCAGTTGAGTCTCCTCTCTTGATTTCCCTTCTAGACATCCCACCTTTTCCTAAGACTATGGATATGCTAAATACCTCAATGGTTTATGCTGCTCTTTTCTCCTCTTCTTCCTCACCTTCTACTTCATTTGTGGGGATCTCACATCCTCCAATGAAGCACAAGCTTGAGGATAACCCTACTTCTAATGGAGGTCAGAAGAAGGGATCACCTTCTTCAGAAGTTGGTTTTGCATTGGCTTGCATCATCTTAGTGATGGAGGCTATCCTAGTGTCCCTCTAGTTGGTCACTACCCTTGAGTCTTTCGGTGAGGTCGACAGTAGATCTTGATCAACTTAGTGGATGGTGTCTCAACTCTATTGACAATTTTTGAAAAATAAATCATGTATACCTCATAGGAGCTAAGCAAAGAAGACCTCAAGGGGCCCTCTTCCTTAGCTCTTGTCATAGGAGAGTCAGAGGGTGCTCCCCTTGCTATCATTCCCTTGTAGGCTCATCCACCTTCCCCTTATAATGATCTATATTGGCAGAACAAGGATGTCTTGGTTGATGAGGAATAGGATACACCTCTTCTCTACTTATAGATTAGATTTGTGTGTTGTGTTTTCCCCATGCTTGTTTTATGTGTTCCTAGAGGACCCTTGTCACCCTTGTAGGTGCTTGGATACAAGATTTTTTTTTGTCATAAACTTCTTCTATCTGTCACATCATTCTTCTCTTATTGTGCCTTAATTTTTGATAATTGGGGACTATGTAAAGTGTTGGGGGAATTTAGGCCTCCCTTCCATGTTGACCCATTTTTTGTTTTTCATGTACCCTTCTTTATGATTTGATATAGTAAGGTATTTATCATAGTTCATCTATATTATTATATTATATCTATCTATTTATATCTATGAGTAGTTTTGGCCCCAAAATATCAGATCCCCTATCTCTTGATTTCTTCATCTTTTCTTATCTTTTCTTTTCATCATTCTCTCTTCTTTACCTATTTTGTGATGTTGTGGCTCCTATGTGTTGTACCTCACATGTGCAACACCATTTCCATGATTGCATCCTATCATGTATCATGGAACACAACATAACTTTCTTCCTCTCCTTAGGATGTCACATGCCTTTGTGTTCAACATACACCATCCTAAGGGAGATATCATACTACGATTTTGAAAAAAGGTGTATTTAGTCACCAATGAATCCCTCATTGAAAATATCTTATTTAAAAAAAAATTGTATTCTTCAACAATGAACCCTAGAATAATTTTTCTTTCAAAATAGATTCATAGAGAAAGAATTTGAAAACTTTCCTTCAAGAAGGGAATAACTATTTTTGATGAAGAAGTTTGAAAATTTTCCCTTGCGAGGGGGCATTCTTCCTTTCAAATTCCTTGATGAAAAAAATCTTTCAGAAGGATTCCTTGATGCTAGAATCATTTACAAAAATTCATTTACCTTTCAAATAGGGCGTCCCTTGAGTCGACCCCTCTCTTTTGAAAGGTTCCCAAGGGACCCCTTTGAAAGCTTCTCCTTCAATCATTGATTATCTGTGTGATTTTTTATCTACCTGCATGGATTTTTTCTATATAACATTTTTTTCTATGGATTAATATGTTACTTTGCAAGATTTTGCACCTATGAAAGCTTCTTTTTCAAATCAAGCTTGAAGGATAGAGCACCTCAAGCTTTCCTTGCAAGATCGAGCACTTGTGAGGGCCTATTAGACTCTATGGATCCTTTCACATCTGGACTCCCTTAGGCTCGAGCACTTGTGATGCCTCCTATGTAGGATCGAGCACCTGTAGGGCCTTTTATTCACCTTTTATAGGTCTGAGGGTCTATAATTCATTTTTTCAACTCTCTACAAGATCAAGTACCTATGGATCCATCTCCTCTTCCTATGCATTTGAGTTTGTCAGATTGCAATCTGCTTCCTTGATGGTTCAGGTATACTTTTCTCAACTTCCACTCTACATTAATATACATTCACTCACATGTATGCTCACTAAAGTGGGGGAAAAGTGTAATGGCATGAATTTTCACCCCTTGAAAATTCCACATTTATTTACCTCCTACCCTAGAAAATCAAGTTCAATAACACAATTCCACGTCCTTCATTCACTTCCCATCCACTTGGTAGTTGTCTTTTGTATCAATGGAGGATGTTCTGTCAGGGATGCTAGTGACACACATGGATGTTTACATGGTGCACTACCATCTTGAAAATATTCCTACCTTTGGAATATGTAGAGGTATTACAATTCTCCATTGGAAATGAAATGTAACATCCCTACTCCCTTGACTAACCTCGAATGGCTCCTTTTCCTCCAATTTCATCTTCAAATGACTATCTCTTCCATTCCTTCACACTTCTTCACCATTGACACACTTGGGACTACTCTCTTCACTCTTTTTCATAGCATTCTCAAGCTCTACCACCTCCATTGAGGCTGCAAGTTGATACTTTGCTAGTTTGTTCTCTTCCTTGTTGCAACAATGTTGGCTTTCGAAGGCTTGCGAGCTAACTCTTCCCAGTTTCCTTGAGTGCATGTGGTTGAAGGTGATATTATTCCACCTTATATTCACTTAGAATTATCATATTTTTTCATAGCATATTGTTGTTTAGCATAGTTCTTGGTACCTTCACTTGAATATATTTCTTTTTTACATTTCTCCTATCATTGCTATACTGGCTATCCATGGAGGTGGAAAAACAAAAGTGGGGGACTAACTGTGGCAGTCCTCTATACACACCCCCAACATTTTTACATCTTGTGTGTGTACATTTCTCGTCGATTGAAGACCTTGAAGATATCAACTCATAGGTAGGAAGGTGTCCTTTCCTCAACCTCTTTTGCCAATTAGTAGATTAGATCAAGTTAAAGTTCTCTTCTTATTATTCTATTATTTAGTTTTTGTAGAACCAAGATCCTAGTACCTACAAGAAACAACAAACAAACACATTAGAAGATTCAAATGGAAGTCAAGATCAAAGTTCCCCATAAAATCCATTAACAATGTTCCAAATAGGAATAAAAGCAAGAACACAATGAAAAAGCAAGGAAATAGATTAAATCCTATTAAAAACATGAAAAATCTTCATCTTATGGGGGAGTTGGTGTCAATTTGATGTGGAAATTGACCCTTTCCCAACTCCTATGATGCAATGTTGGTGAGTGATGAAGAATGATCCACTTTGTTGAAGATTCAAGTGTGCTCCAAGATGAAAAAATTGCATAACCTAGCTATGACTTGATGAAATGGATGAGAATTGCTATGCTTGAGTATGGATTATAGTATAGTAAGTTTTCTCAAATTGTGGATGATCAAATGAGGAAAGAAAACTCTTATTTATATAAAGATAAGATGGAGAAATACCCAAAATGAAGCAATGTGGGACTAACTTTCAATCAATGGCCAAATGCCACTTGTCAAGATGCTAATGGACAAAGGTGGATCACATTTTGATCAATGTGCCAAAGAGAGGGAGATTTGAAATTCAAAAGATGACTTGAAGGATGAGGTGAAAGGTGAAGTTGATGTCACATGGCTTAAGAAAAGGACTTGTAAGATGAGTTAAATGCCTTGTTGGAAGGACACATCCTTTTGGAGCGATTTTCAAATTTGGGGAATATTCCAACCATTGATGCCTTTTTGAAAGTAATTAGAGATTTAAATAATTCAAAATAAATGATTTATTGAGCAAGTGGCAAAAGCTAGAGGATGTGACATGGATTAGGATTAGATTAATTTAATAGGAGATTAGATGATGTGACAATTTTGACTTATATTTTAGGATTTATTTAAATCAAAATTATGAGGAATGTGATTTAGACTTAATTAAATAATTTTTATTTATTTATTTAATTAAATAAAGAGCTAGGGTTAATTAAACCAAATCGATTAATTTAATTAACAAAAGAGAATGACTTAATTAGATAAATGATTATTTATTTAATTAAGGGACGAAGAGTGATGATAAGCTGAGAAGGTGATTCAAGACGAAATAGTGTTAGTTAATTAGGATTAAGTGTGTAATGCCAATCAATACATTTTACATGTCTACATTTTCCCCCTCTTTGAAGAAATGCACTCATTACATTGGTTCAAATAATAAACTATCTTGATGAAAAGACAAAAAAAATTCGATTTCAAAATTTGCCCCAATGCTGCCCCAGCAAAGGAAATATGCTAATATGCTTGATGCACTCGTTACATTGGTTCAAAGAATAAATTATCTCGATCAAAAGCCAAAAAAAATTGATTTTAAAATTTGCCCCAATGCTGCCCTAGCAAGGAAATATGCCGATATGTTGCCCCCTCGAGAGATCGGGTGAAAATTTTGATTTGAGGGTTGATCTCGCGACAAAGAGGTTTAAGATTAGTTAACCTCAAATACTTGATGTAGATAGATTTGATGATTTTGATATATTACATTCACTTGATACTGATTTAGAAATGTTAGAAGAAGAAATGAGATGATGACAAGAGGATCCAATAAGCCTGTGATCTATGAGATTTTATTAGAGATGATGATGATGATGCTTATGATGATGATTTGCTTACCAAGGAGTTGGGACTTTAAAAGGTCCATTTACCTTATGTTTGATAATATACATAGGCATGATGCATCGAGGTATAAAGAACTAGGATGGTGTTGTACCTAGTGCGATGCACTTTGACTCAAAAAAATAGATAGGAGTATTCTTGTTCACACATAACATACAGAAACCTTGCTAGTATGTACCTAACAAAGGAAGTATTCGCCAAGTTATATTACAAGAACGTCCAAAAAGAACAATAGGAAAAAGATAATGATCATTTCCCCATTCCTATCTCTCTAAATCTTTTGATTAGACATCTTTGAGAGGTCCTTGGAATGAGCGCAATAAGATAAATCAACAAGATAAAGATAAAGTAAACAAACAAGCTAATGTTGTTCATATCGTTAGCCAAGACTAAACTACAATGATATCTAATGTTGATGTCCATTGTAGGAAGGATTCATCCTAGGACATGATGATATCAAATGATTGATTTGGGACTGATTAGATGATAAGCTATTGATATGAAGAGATGACCAACTTGTTTTCATATTGACCTATACTTGAGACTTTGATGTTTAGGTTCTCACTTTTAAACTCCAACACTTGTTTTTGACTACTTCACCAAAGATTGAGGATGATGATGATTTATTATGAGTGGATGTTTATTATGAGTGAAAGTGAGATGGGGGATGGATGACATTTTTGGCTTTTTTTGAATGTTTTTGATCTTTTTTTTGAAATATTTTGAGGCTACTTTTGGTATTTTTGAGTTTTTGTAAATTTTTTTATTTTCAAATTTTGCGATGTTTTTGGGTTTTCTGAATGTTTTTGGATTTTGTGTTTTTTTAATTTCTTTTGTGTTTTTGTGTCACAGGGGCTGATCAAGGATTAGCCTTGCCTACGTTTAAGCTCAGAGATGACAAAGTTTGGATTCCATTTTTTTAATTTGTTTTGGGATTTTTGAGTGTTTTTGGATTTTGACATGTTTTGAATGTTTTTGGATTTTTGCATGATTTTTATCAATATTTTTGGATTTTTTTTATTTTCTAATGTTTTTGAATTTTTCGCATGATTTTGACAATTTGGATATGGATGTGTGTGATGATATCAATGCTCTATTTGGGATTTTGTTGAAAACCAAGCTAAGGTTGATTGATTGAATCAATGGATTGGTGATGATAACATTATTGAGGATACACGACAATGCAAGGATAGTGTTAAGAAACACAAGGATTAGGATGGATATCCGAATATGATAAGGGATTGATGATGATAATAATGTTGAGAATACACAACAATATAAGGGTTTGATTAATTAGGATTATGAAGCTTGATTTGGAACAAAAGATGTTTTGGATGATTCGATGTGATGTAAATGAAGTGAAAATTAGATATGACTAATAGTGATTGTTTGGATTGATGTTCGATGAAAGATGAAGCTTGATAAGGAATGTATTCTCATCAAAATGTGCCATGGGCTAGTGATTTGGATTTTGGCTCACAAATGCTTGACCAATTTGATATCATGTTTTCCAATGTTCAAATCACCACATAAGTTGGAAGATATAAATCAAGATTTATTCCCAAAGCAAGATGTAAATATCTGCCCCTAGTGTCTAGAAATGTATGAAATGTCATGAATGGATGCCTGGATAGGTGTATGGATGGATGGATATGGTAAGCACACAAAGGATGCCAAGGATTATCTTGTGATAAGATATGGTGTTCAGATAAACAATGGTCATTTGGATAATGTTTCATGGCTCATATAACATTAGATAGGATAGGATCAATGAAAATGACCCATGTCAAGATGTTTACCATAAGCAAGCGTAAAGTGTGCACCAAATTTTTTACCAAGATCAAGATAACTTGGACTATGGATGCAGATGGATGAAAATTGATTGGATAAATGGTTCATCGATGAATGGATTTATTATGGATAGGATGAGATGCTTCCACTTGAAATGGCACACGTAGATGCTCAATTCTACACATGACTCATGTTTTCCAGGTTTTCCTCATGGTACTTGTCCAAAGTGCCACTGTAGTGGTTTTCACTGGAGGATGATTTTTATTTTTACTATTTTCAATCCTTTTTCTATTTGTTTTTGAATTTTTATGTTTTTTCTTTTTTTATTTTTTGAAAAAAATTTAAGCTCATGTTGAACCTCCTTGTGGTGTTGATGTAGATGCTTCTGTCATAATGTGCCATCGATATGTTGCTTGAAGAATTTGCTTTGCCAAGATACATGCACCTGCATACAACTTTTAAGATTCTTGATCTACTTTGTTGATATTAGAGTTGACTTTGTCTTTGTGCACATATCGTGATAGAGTGCCTTCTGAATCCTTATGATGAAGGGTCATTGCCAATACATGGTCAATGTGAGAATTGGATATCATGTGTGGATGCATGGATGGAGTGTGTTTAGGAATAGAAGATGGATTGGTTGACAGCTTGGAACCTTTGACTCTCCAAACTTCAGAAGATGAGCAATGATGGGTGGATATGAAAGTTTATGTGGAATTAGGACCAACTACTTGATATACTTTGTACGTCGCTTGAGAAGCCTTTTGATTTTGTGGACATCTTTGATGGATAATTTTCCCTTTTTTTTATTTTCCCCCTAGTTTCTTTGACTAATGGATTTTGATAGGGACAATCTTTCTTTGTATTCTTTGGTATCCATGTGTATTTGATTTTTCCATTATGCTCCTTAGCTTCTTTTGATTTGACAACATTCTTTGTGCTTTGATTCAAATTTTTCTTTTGAAATTGGTCCCAATTCATGGATGGGGTGATGGGTGGATGAAGATTCGTGGCATGGCTGGTTGTAGTATTGACATTGGTTTCACCATTAGGACTCTTCATGCTCCCTATGTTGACATTTGCTTGAGACATAGTTGCCCCTAGTATGGTGATAGTAGCACCTTTGTTCCTTGATTCTACTTGTTTTGAGATGTCTTGTTCAGTAAGCATTCTTTGATAAATGACCACTGCAAATGGTGTTATTTCAATTTGCTACTCTGCTGACTTTGGAATATCCTATTCTATTTGACCTATTTCCTTGAGTGGATAATGTTGGATATCTTCATACATGATTTCCTCAATCTTAATTCGAGATATATCTAATCCTGATGTTGACAACTTTGTTTGACTATAGGAATCAATAACCTGCTCTTTTTATGCAATAATATCAAGAGTAAAGGAATCTTGTTTTGAATGAAGATCATCTATGTGTCCATCCATAGAAAGAATCTCATGAGTATATGGAGGCGTATGTGCTATGTGGATATGATCATCTTGTATAGATAGGACAATATCCATTAGATCATTGAAGTAGCTTGGAGATACAAATTCTTGATCTTGAATGATTTCAAAATTGCTTTTGACATGCTTTGGATAAAGTTCTTGACATGTGTCAATTTCGAAGGATGGATTACTTATAAAGGGTTCTTGGATATCTTCATTGGGCATGGGAAATGGCTCAATATACTCTTGATCTTTGAGTGGACTTGGATCAAATGTTGAGTTGAGGATTCCTTCAATATTTGTAACCATGAGGTCAAAGGATGTCGATATGTATTGGAAAGGGACATTGCTTGACTTTGGTGAAATATGTTGATCATGTTTTGGAATAAATTCTTGATATATTTTCTCTAACTCATTAGGTGATGTAGAGACATTTTCAACATGATCATTGGTCAATGGGTCATGGATTATGTCAATAGGATCAAATAACTCTAACACTCCTTAAACTAGATGACTAAAAAGTGGCTCTTGATGTATGCTGAGTTGGTCATCCGATGAAGTGGAAACATCTTTCATGTGCTCATTGATGGATAGGTCTTGATCATTGTTCTCATGAATTGTGATGGAGAGATTGTTAATGCTATCGCTAGTGGTTGAATTCTGATTATTGTCCCCAATAGCTATTACCTTTTGATCAATCAAGTTGTGGATGAGATTTTTGAGTCAAATACAATATGATGTTGTGTGTCCCTTTATTTTGTGAAAATCACAAAGGTGATTTTCATTGTACCATGGTGGTTTCACTAAGGTCTCTTGATAGTTTTCATAGGTGGGAATTGTAATGAGTTTTTCATGCACCAACTGTTGCATGACCGATTTGATTGGTTTCCCAAGTGGTGTTTATTCTCGTTTGTTACCCTATGAGACTTGTACTTTTAATTGACCTTGTGGTGATTGATTTTGGAGATGTGGAGGTTGGGTTTATTGTTGATGTTTTTGATCTTAATATCCAACTTCTTGACTTTGGATATATTGTTCTTGATGTGGTTGTGGATGCAACTCAATGCTTTGATGACATGGTTCGACCAATGGAAGAGTGTATTGATTTTGGGGTGGAGATATCACTTGGCTCAATATGTCAATTATTTTGGCAAGTGAAGCAAGATGATCTAGTGAAATTTTATCCTAATTTTTATTTTGACACCCTTAATATAATTGATTTGGTTTTTGTTCAAGCAGATTTGGAATGTTTACTTGTGGTGTTTGTATGGGATCATGGACAAATTGATTTTGGACAATGTTATGATTTGGGATGATGTTTAGATTTGGCATGATATGTTGAAATTGAACATTGTTGTGGTTGGGAATCACATTGCCTTGATTTAGGTAACTTTGATTTTGCATGGTGTTACCTTGACTTGGATCAATACATGGAGTTGTTAACATATTGTTTGGACTTTGAACACCATTTGTATGATTCAAAAACATATCTATTCCAAAGTTTAACAAGTTTGGATTTGAAATTTTCATGTTTTGAAAACTTGTACTTGGTATATTCACATTTGGCATGTATGGATTTGGTGGGATAATGGTTATTTGTTGAAGACTCATGAATTGATTGTTTGGTTGATAGATTTGTAGGTTTGGACTTTGATTTAAATCTACCATTGGGAAAGGTGTTCCAAAATTTTGACTGGGCATAGTCACATTTGTTGTATCATTGAGGTTTGTAGGAGATAATGATCCCATGTATTGATTGTATTTTTTTTTTTGATAATCAATTGGCATTGTAAGACTTAGATAATTTGGTTGATTTGGACCACTCATGATGTATGAATCATGTTTATATTCCATGTTATTCTTTTTGTGTTTTGACCTTGTTGCAAAAGTGACACCTAAGATGTTTAGGACCAATGATGAGATGAAGGATGAAAGGGTGAGTGATATGGGTGTTGAACTTTTAGGAACCTTGGAGGAATACTAGACTTTAGGACTCTTTGGATTCTTCGATTTGGATTGGATTTGATTTGATTTGGATTTGATTCTGATTTGGATTTGATAATGAACTTATAAACTCCAAGAGGTTAGATGTTGTCTTGGAATAAATTTGTCCACAAGATGATAATTTAACTAAGTTTATGAAGAAGGATTCATCTACACACACCTAGTTAAACAAGATGATTTTTATTTGTTTTGAAGGATTTTCCAAAAGTCTAGTATGAATGATTTTTCCAATGGTTCAATTTTTTTTTGTGAGATAGGATTTGACTAATGTTTGAGATGTATGAAATGATTGGTTGTTTTGATCCTAAATGAACCTAAGAGGGACTTTTTTAATAACATGCTTTACCTTATGAGTAATTCAAACCAAAATCCCAATGTTTACATGGAAAACTATATGACCAAAAGATAAACAAGCACATGAATGGGGTTCAATTGATTTCATCTTGATTAATGAATTTCGTTACCACATCCAATGTCTTGCTTAAGTTTCAAACTAGATGTCTAATGTCCTAATTCCCTTCCATCGCATAAAGTCCATTATGTTGAAATATAGAAAATCAAGGAAAATTTTTCCTAATGTTGACCTTAGTAGGAGCAAATTGAGATGAAATCCAAATGCTTAGAAACCTCTAAGGATGAGAATCCTAAGGGCAAGCAATAGAATATGAATTCATTCAAGGATATTTGCTTCTCCTAAAGGGTTTGAAATTTGATGTTCATGTTGAATGTTTGTTTTCCACTATTTTCAATCAAGCAGTGTGTTTTGATTTCAAGAACAATCACAACCCTATGGATATTTGAGACAATATTTGTTGACTCCCCACTTGGAAAAGTCTAGCTACACCTAATTTTAGTGAATGGTTAGATGCTTGACCCAACTAGCTCCCCTCCATAGGTCAACAATTCATTTGGGGTATCCAAGCATCAGTACCCATGAATCTCCCATGGAATACTTTCCATCTCTACTAAAATCCATAAAAATATGGGGCGGCTTCAGAATGACTATTCTTGCACCAACAAATAGATAGGGATTTTGGTATTTCTACACAAGGGTTTTAATGCAGACTTTCCATCCATAGGGATTGATCCATGCGGTGAGATACCATTGCTGCCCTTCTCATCGGAACCAACCATGTGATACTAGCCTTTATTCCAGTATCCACACTTATATACTAGCTGGAAATACACTTGGCTTTAGTGTGTTAATGGTTGGGTCATTCCCTTGGATGATTACTTTTTCCGACAAGGTAGGACCTCTAAGATAAAAAAAAAAGAGAGAAAAACAATACCTGTAACTCAATCAATCTTTGTTGCAACAAAAAGAGAGAGAATGTATGCAATATGCTCCATTCACACTTGCAGGATTTGTTCAATTTTAAAATCCAAATTAAAGTGTGTGGGTAATTATTTATGCAACTTAATGTCACCAAAAGGCCTTTTGATTCTCAAGATCAACGTGAGGTGTGAGAGAAGTGCATACATCCTTTTAATGATGTTACTTTGAGTAACTAATTACAAAACAAAGAAACACTTGTTCATTTTAAGTCCACAAAGCAATGATTTGATTCTTTTTAGTGCACCAAAATGAATTATGGAGATTGCCTTGTTCAATTGTTAATCCTCAACCAAATCTAGTGAGTTTTTCCTAATTTTCTTTTTAAACCCTTTGTAGAAAAAAATGAAATGTTCTTTTTAGATCCCAAAAGGAATTTAGTGGATCCTAAGCTTGTCAAAGATAACAAACTTTTAAGAGAAATTGTGAATTCTCTATTAGTGTTAAACAAACACTAAAGTGTTCAAAAACACTTAGTATCATGAGCTAATGATGTCATTATGAGACCTCCACTATATTTCCTTTCTTCACTCTGAATAAGACAACCTACCAAGAAACCAGTTAGGACTGCAAAATAGAGGTCAAGAAATCAATTAATAACCCAAATGATCAGAATTAAAAAAATCACATGTCATAAAAAACTAAGATTTGTTTTTTTCTTTTACTCCAGCGATGGAACTTGCATAGGTGGTGTAGTTTAAAAGAAGCTAGGGGTGCTATATGGCCCTGCTAATTTTACAAGGATTTCTCTGTAGCAAAATAGAGAGGGTGCTTGCATCAGTATTTAGCCTAGTGGTGTAGTTTAGAATTTAAAAATTCTAGTGTGTGAAAACAGAACCAACAGTGTAGTTTAAAATTTTGAATTTTAGGTGAGAACACTAGAGTGTCAGAGTTTGAAATTTGGAGTGGTGCTATATGGCGACACTAGTGAGGTAGCAGTTCTAAATAGTGACGTTGGTCTGCTAGCAGTGCAATTTATTGTAAACACAAAAAGCATAATTTTTTTGATAAAAATGTGACTAGAAAATGAGATCTACCCTCCTTCTAGCACCAAATTTAGAACCAAGATCTTAGTACCTACAAGAGACAACAAACAAACACATTAGAAGATTCAAATGTAAGTAAAGATCAAATTTCCCCATAAAATCAATTAACAATGTTCCAAATAGGAATAAAAGCAAGAACACAATGAAAAAGTAAGGAAAAGATTAAATCCTATTAAAAACATGCAAACTCTTGATCTTATGGGGGAGTTGGTGCTAATTTGATGTGGAAATTGGCCCTTTCCCAACTCCTATGATGCAATGTTGGTGAGTGATGAAGAGTGATCCACTTTGTTGAAGATTCAAGTGTGCTCCAAGATGAAAAACCTACATAACCTAGCTATGACTTGATGAAATGGATGAGAATTTCTATGCTTGAGTATGGATTTTAGTATAGTAAGTTTCCTCAAATTTTGGATGATAAAATGAGGAAAGAAACCTTTTATTTGTAGAAAGATAAGATAGAGAAATGCCCAAAATGAGGCAATGTGGGACTAACTTTCAACCAATGGCCAAATGCCACTTGTCAAGATGCTAATGGACAAAGGTGGATCACATTTTGATCAATGTGCCACATAGAGGGAGATTTGAAATTCAAAATATGGCTTGAAGGATGAGGTGAAAGGTGAAGTTAATGTCACATGGCTCAAGAAAATGACTTTTAAGATGAGTTAAATGCCTTGTTGGAGGGACACATCTTTTTTGAGGGATTTTCAAATTTGGGGAATATTCCAACCATTGATGCCTTTTTGAAAGTAATGAGAGATTTAAATAATTCAAAATAAATGATTTATTGAGCAAGTGGCAAAAGCTAGAGGATGTGACATGGATTAGGATTAGATTAATTTAATAGGAGATTAGATGATGTGACAATTTTGACTGAGATTTTAGAATTTATTTAAATCAAAATTGAGAGGAATGTGATTTAGACTTAATTAAATAAAGATTTTTTATTTATTTAATTAAAGGGGATGGTTGGTTAGATTAAATTAAACAATGCTTAATTTATTTAATTTAATAGATAGACTTTAGAGATTAATTAAATAAAATTGATTTATTTAATTAAATAAAGAGCTAGGGTTAATTAAACCAAATTGATTAATTTAATTAACAAGAGAGATGATAAGCTAAGAAGGTGATTCAAGATGAAATGGTGTTTGTTAATCGGGATCAAGTGTGTAATGCCAATTAGTACATTTTACGTGTCTACAGTTTCCTTCTATTCTTGTTATTACATTAAACTATACTCATTAGTTGGTTAGTAGGTTTCTATTGATTTTAGACTATACTTCATGCTTTCTATCTATACAAATTCCAAAACCCCATTGAGATGCCAATACACCACACTATCGTATGTGTCCCATGTTGTAGTAATCTAGCAGTGAGATGCCTAAGTTACAGTCTAGACTTTAGAAAATTTCTCACCTCATTTCCTAAAACTTTTGGTCTCGTTAAAGGATAACATCAACCTAATTATTCTTCCTTTTATCCTTTAAACCTTAAACTCTCCCAAAACAATAACTTATTTTGAGGTAGATCAAGGCATCCTATTGTTCTAGACCCTCCCATGATCTGGGGTCCTGAATAGTTGGTCCCACTCCTCCTAGTGAACAACCAAATGATGTTGCAAATTTGATTGAGAATATGAATCCACCTAATTTGGACATTATCTTTCATTAAAATGAGTTATCCCTTTAGAAACACAAAAAATGATTCTTCGATGATAATTACTATTATCAAAAGGGTTGGGATTAGATTTACCCTTATTGATAATGGTTCAATAATTAATGTTTGTAGTGTAAATATTTTTCATAAAATTAGAGTGAAAAAAACTTGATTTCAACCTGTTAATTTGTTAATCAAAGGTTTTGATAATATGCAAAGAAAACATCTTGATGTGATAGCATTACCTATCAAAGTTGGTAAGATTACATTACAAACTCCTATCCATGTCATGCCTCATGATCTTTCATGCAATATTCTCTTGGGTAGGCCATGGATTTATTAAATGAATGGAGTTCCTTCAACACTATTGTTTAATGAAGTACATATACAACAATAAGGTTTGCACAATAAAAGATATCCCTAAATCTGAACATTGTTTATAAATTGAAATAGGAAGTAAGAATCCTCTTAGTACATTTAAATCAACCACAAAAGTGGAACCTTTACAAATTAAGGAAAAATATGAGTGCATTTCATCTAGGAAAAAGTTGTTAGTTGATGATTGGAAATCATTAGATGTCATATCTACATTTTTGGAAGAATACAAGATTACACAAAAAATAGAAAAGGAGAAAGAAACAATAATTTTATCAACACAATCTATCATAGATTCATAAAAAACATCCATTCCCATAACTAGAAAAGAGGAAAACAAAAATTACACATCCACTTATGATGAATATGATCATGCAAATCCACCTTCTTTAAAAACAATGGAAATAATTTATGGAAGAGGTTATGACATTTTAAAACAACTTGGATATAATGGAGAAGGATGTGGTGTTAAATAACAAGGCATTCATGTTCCCATAGATCCTAACATACAATAAACAACAAAAGACCTTGACTATTACCCTTCAAAAATAACATAAACATCAAAAATCCCTTCACTTTGTAATGGCGTAAATTTGCACCTAATAAAATTTCCCATTAATTTACCCTTACCTTAGCCTTACAATTTGATGATGATAAGTCCCACCACCTTCATCCTGATTTTTCCACATGTCTCATTATGTTGTTTTAGTGGAGGAATATTTTCCAATGACGCATGCATGCCACACATACATCCACGTGCTACACTTTCGTCTTGACAGATTACTTACCTCTTAAATTTGCAAAAAACATTATGCTTCATAATTGCTTCCGAAGGAAACATATCCTACCAACTCTTGACCATCAAAAAATGAATCTTTTCCTCCATTTTTATCCATTCAAACTCATTTTATCTCTCTCTCATGTTGGTTCTTTCACTCTTAAGATAATTCTCCCATTCGTGCAACTCTTTTTGATAATTCATGCTCTATCTTACTGCTACCAGCTTTCTACTTTGTCCATACAATGTATTGTTGCTTCCACACCATCGTCATTTTAGGTTTATGAAGTTTTATCTACTCCATGTGGTGGTGTCATTCTCTTCTTTCCTTTATCATCTTTGAGTGCTAATAGTAGAGAAGGTACAATTATGTCTTTTCATTTACTTGCATCTATCATCTTATAGAGAAGCATTCAGTTTGTCATTTTCATTCTCATCTTTATCACCTTTTATCCATAGCATTGCATATTTTTCTGTTCTTGGAGGTGGGAACACCAAAATTGGGGTATGACTGAGGAATACCTCAAAACATATCCCTACACTTTTCTTTTCTTTTTGTGTGTAGGTATAGGTTCATCCACTTGGAGCTATAGCTAGAGAACTAGACTATGTGTGAGTTCTCTCTTTCTCTCTCTCTCTCTTTATCTTCATCATATTATTGTTATAATAGCTTTAGAATTATTCCTATTATTGTACTTATTATTTCTACATTTTTCTATTAAATTGTTAAACTATAAAACTCTAATATCCAAGTCATAGGTTTACATTATACATTTTTTATTGTCTTCCAACCCTCTATTTGTGCAAGATGTCAATGCATCCTTGAGACTCTAGTGTAGTGTGGTGAAGTCTAGTTCCTTTATTTCCATCCTCTAACAAAGAGATATCTTATTTGGAGTCTGAGAAACTTGCAATATGCTCACCCAATTTATGAAAAAACTTGTCAATAATAGAAGGAAAATAGGGTCATGTTTTCCCTTCCTTTTTGGCTTGTCTCTTCTTTCTTTACCTATTCATCAATTTGATGTAGTTTAGGGTAGTTCATTCCATTAGGCTCTCCTATGACCTGGAGCCTTGGGGGTGACAAATCCCCCAACTCTACATTTTTTGTGAACATGACATGAATGCCCTTGTTTTCATTTCTTGGTATCAAGAATCTTTTTCTCATGTCCTAGGTGCATTGTAGATTTTTCTATTGAAAAGTTTGTATCTTTGTGACCTAATATTTTAAACCTATATACATAGTTAGGACTCATGGATATTTAGTTGTGGAATCTAGTAGTTCACTATCTGCAAACTTAGTCACACAATATTCTACATCTTCTAAGCTAGTTCCATTCAAGTATGTGAACATGGTATTGTTCATGCATATCCCCCCTCCTAAAAATGTGAGTACAATGCTTGATATAACTTTCACCTTACATGATATGCCTCTTAACAAGGAGCCTTCCCTATTATACATTTTTGCTTAGATTAATGGAAATACCATAACCAAAATCTTAGTTGATCTGACAAGTCAGGTAAATGTTATAACAAAGGAATCTATGTTCATAAATAGTTTACATAAGGAGAGATACGAAGAGTTGTAGACCACTCTCCATACCCACAATGGACTCTCTATTGCCCCTATGGAATCTATTTATTTATCAGTCCTAGTTGGTCCCAAATTTGTTGATGTGCCATTTTTCATGATCCCAGACTCCAACATGTCCAGAGTAAGGCTAGGCATCCTATGGCTAGCCTCTATGATTGGTGTTGCCTCTATAATCCATAAATTCTTAAATTTCCCTTATGAAGGTATTGTGCACATAGTGCATGACACTAGCTATAAACCCCTAGTGTTGCATGGGGTCTTCTCACTAGATCACTTCTGGCCTACCCTAGTCAAACCTCTCCCTCCTAGGGAAGATTTTTTATATAAGGATTATGTTAAATATAAGACTGGGAGCTCAATGCCAAAGGTTAGTTATCCAATGTCACCTTATGTTGTCTTAGTAAAAGCATGTGTAATAGCAAAGAAGCAAGTTGACTCTTCTACACTACTAAAGGGAAAGGGGAAGCTTGCTCATAGTCTAGAGCCTTCTCCTTCTATTTTTGTGGTTTTATCTACTTTTGATACTCATCCTACTATGGTGTCTTTGACTCCTGCTCCTATGTCCCATATGGGAAGTGTGGTGGTGCCTAGATGGGAAAAGGAAAAGTGTCAAGTTTTTTAGCTTCATATGCTACCCACGGTTCCTTAACCCACTATCTATGGCAAGGGGAAGTCTTCCTATGGGATTGTTCCTATGTCTTAGCCTCCACAACCTCCTACTTTCCTCCACTTCTCTCTACAATAGAGAATGGGAAGAGGCCTACCACTGAGGAACTTGTGTTTGTTTCTACTTGTATGGTTGTTTTTATTCATGTGCTTCATTCTCCTGCTCCTACCCATTAGACCATACTTCCATCAAAAGTGGTTGTGGAGGATACTCTTGTGGCTGAGAAGTAGCCTCTAGTCTCTTCTCAAGCCACATCTTCTAGTGCCCGCAACTAATGTAACTAGCTTACATATGAGCACAAGCACAAGCCAAAGGATTTAGTCATGGAGCATTCTACCTTGCAAAAGATGGAGGGGGCAATATCATCTGTCTTTGCATCCTCTTTTTCTATTTTTTCTTATCTTGTTATTTTTTCCTTAGTTCCCATCACCTTTTCCTTGATTTTGGCTCCTTTGGTGGGTCCTAATGGTGCTCACACCAAAATAGTTTAGGTTTTCATTGCTCCCTCCATAGAGGGCCCTCTCTTGATGTCCCTCTTAGACATCCTTCCTTTTTAGAGCGCATAGGTATGCTGAATAGAATAGTGGTGTTTGCTGTATCTTTTTCTTCTTCTTCCTCAACTTTCACTTCTTCTATATAGATTCCAAATCCTCCATTGAAGTACAAATTCAAGGATGACCTCATTGTGAGTGGTCAGAAGAAGGGTTCACCTTCTTTGAAAGCTATTTTTTTCTTGGCCTGAGCCATCACTATGATGGAGGTAATTGCTTCTTCTCTAGAGCTAGTCACTGCCCCACTTCTTGAGGTCAGCAACAAATCTCAGGTGTCTCATTCTTCTCCCACATAATTGACACATGGAACTCTATTAAAGTGCATGTTTAACTTGATGGATGATATCTCAGCTCTGTCCTCAATCTTTACAAGATTGATGACTTGTTCTTCACAAGATCTTAGTGAAGAAGACCTTAAGGGGCCTTCTTACTTGCCCCTTGTTATAGGTGACTCAAAGGGTACTTCTCTCACTATCCTTCCCTTGCAAGACTATCTGCCCTTCCCTTACAATGATCTAGATTAGGAGTAGGACTACCTACTAGTTGATAAGGACTAGGGTGGTATGTCTTCTTTATCTATAGGTTAGTTTTCCTTATGTGTTTATGTTCCCTCGTGCTTGTCTTTTAGTGTTTTTGATCCTTCCTAGATGACCCTTGTTACCCTTGTAGGTACTTAGATATAGGTGTAAAAAATTGGTTGTGCACTTCTTCTATTTATATCATCATTCTTCTATGTGTCATGATATTGATTTTTCGATATTGTGGACAATGCAAAGAATTGGGAGCATTTAGGCCATCTTCCATGTTGACCCAATTTTTATTTTCACTTTGTCTTCATGTGCTCTTCTTCATCTTCTAAGAACTTTGGGGATTGATGAACATTCATTCATATACCACATTATATCTATTTTTATCTATGAACATTTCTAAGCCAGAACTGTCAGATCCCCTTGTCTCTTGATTTCTTCATCTCTTTCTATTTATTGATGTTGTGGTTCTTATGTGTTGTCCCTCACAAGTGTGACAACATACCATGGATAAATCTCACCATGTATCTCATGCCCCAAAATCTCTACCTCTCCTTTCTCTCCTTAGGATTTCATGTGCTCCTTTATGTAGGACACAACATCTTAATGGGGCTACCATGTTATTCCAATTTTAAATAAGGTGAATTATTTCAAAATGATTTCTTGGTGTCAAATTTTCATTACAATGAATTCCTTGACAAAAAATCCCTTATTGAAATCTCTCATTTTCCAAAATTTTGTATTCTCTTAGGGATCCTAGATGAAATTTTATTTTGACAAAGATCACGCATGTGAAATTTTTTTGAAAACTTTCCTTTGAAAAAGGAGTACTTTTTCTAAAATGAAAGAGTCTAAAAATTGTCATTTGAAAAGGAGCATTCTTTCAAATAGATTCCTTGAAAAAATATCTTTCAAAATGATCCCTTGATGAAATAATAACCTATGGGAAATGTTGTGTCTTTCAATTGGAGTGTTCCTGTGAATGGGCCTCTTGGTGTCTTAAAGGGTTTCCTACTGAAGGAACCCCCTTTGAAAGCTTTATTCTAAAATGAATTCTTTGTTATTTTACAATGTGTTTATTTTACCTGTTATTTGATGTCATTTGTCTTGGTGTGAGAGATCTTATATCTTGGCATCTAGCTTGGGGGAAGCCTAACTAGACCTATTTATGCTAAAAACTTAAAAAGCTGATTTAGATCTATAAACTCAAAATCAATGCTTCAACATAACACCAATGAAGCCTTTCCTAAATAAACACATGCAAAAATCAAATACTACACTATGAAAATATATATATTCAAAAGGAAAGGTCACTCCATTGGTCTCGTATTCACCAAGATCTTGATTTATGCATTTGGTGCTCTCAGATTTTCACAAGAACAAATGCAACAAGAAGCTATGATGAACAAAAGAAAGGATTGTATGATCAAAATTGAATGTAATTTTTTGGTTAGAAGAGAGGGTTTATATAGATGTCCTCATGACAGATCCAAGTTATGGGAGAAATGTGGGATAAAAGAGTGCAATGGAGAAATTGACAATTATCCCATATTGCTTAATCAAATGAAATTGATGGGAGTGAAAGAAATAAATAGGAGAATTTATGATAGGGTGGAGATTTAGGTGTTTAGAATAAAGATGGATTTGTGAATTAATGGATGATTAAATGGATTTATGTATTTAAATGATTTAATGAAATATGTAAATGGATGTGGATTAATGTAAATTGAATGCATGGATAGTTTAATAATAATGTGAATAGAGTAATATGAAATGGATAAATGATTTATGAATAAACTATTGTGCAAATTTATACATATTTATAATATTTTAATGATTTAATTGGATTAATGAATGAATAGAAGAGAGTATTAAATGAATTAATTAAATAGATGATAATATCCATTTAATTAATAGACAAAAAATAAGACAATTGTGAGGAAAAATTTTGAGTGTCTACATTTTTCCCCTCTTTGAGGCAATGTAGCCTCTCATGGTTTTTCAAAGAAAAAGAATTGGTTAATTGACACATGCCCTAGAGATATCCTAGTAAGGATGATGATAAGGATGATATGCCCCCTTGAGAGATTGATCGAACAAGCTATGATAAGACTAATCTCTCGATAGATTATAGGAAAATGATTAGATTATTGATATTGCACAAGTGATTAAGCGGTGATGTACATTTGATGAAATTGCACAGCTGATAGGAATAACTAAAAAATTGAGGGAATTTCTCAATATAGCCAGGTTGATAAGCTGATTAAGCTGATTGAGATTGATGCTAGCACAAAATAATGATTGATTAATAATTTGAGTGATCGGGGAGCATTGCAGTCCCATGCTAAAGAGAAAGTTGATTGATTTGATATTTGGATTAAAAGACAAGCATCAATTAGATAAATCAATCAATTACCCTTTCAGATAAGGAGCATAAATAAAATGAAATGATGAAGGAAATGGATGATGGAAGAAATGATAGATGAAAAAGAGATATGAAGGAAATGAAGGTGAAAAAGCTTCTTGTGCTTTACAAAGTGCTTTATCATCATAGAGCTTATTATGTCACAAATTAGTATAAGTGTCTAGATTACATGAGCATCTAGACAACCTAAATATTGTTTGTATTTTTATTTAGTAGTGAAGTATAAACATCTAGGTAAAAGGACCTTAGATGAACTAAATACTTATTGCATGGAAGACACTATTTGACAAGGAATGCTCTCATCCACACTAGACTCATAGGTCCTCGATGATTTTAGACAACCATGTCTTAAGATGAGTCATCCTATGAATAATAAAAAATCCATAGATAGCAAACAAGTGAACATGCCCCAGCCTCGCCTCTCTAGTCCAAGACATCCTCGAGAAGCTAAAAGACATGCCACCAAAGATAAAAATCATAAAATAATCAAAGATCGACAAACAAACAGGCATCATGCTTTGATGTAGAATTGATTCTTGTCATAGTTTATGTGCTTGGTTGGATTTGAAAGGGGGATTGATGGGTATGTTGAAATGTCTACTCGATTGTTGATTGCGGTGTGTTTTGATTTTGTTAAAGTTCAAAGTTGTGTGGTGATTTGAAAGTGTCACTATTTTGGGATTTTTTTGAAGTTTATCTTTTTTTTTTAGATTTTTGGAATATTTGTTTTTTTTTTTAGAATATTTGATTTTTGGAATATTTTTTTTGGATTTTGGAAATATTTGATTTTTAAAATATTTAATTATTTTGGATTTTAATATTTGATTTTGTTGGATTTTCAAAATTTTTTTTTGGATTTTCATAATATTTTTTTTTTTTGGATTTTGAGAATATTTGGTTTTGGATTTTTTGAAGTATTTTTTTTGGATTATTTTGAAGTATTTGATTTTTTTTCAGATTTTCAAAATATTTAATTTTTTTTAATTTTTGGAATATTTGATTTTTTGGATTTTTTTAATGTTTTACAATAGAACAAGACTAATTGTAAGTGAGCAAATAGACAAAGAGGGTAGTTTCTCTAACTGAGAGATGCTCAGTATCCCAACCCATAGCTAATGTTGAGGAAATGCCCCAATAAGGGATAGGACCATCTTAGTACGCATAGCGAAGCGAGCAAACAAGTGAAATGTTGAGCAATTCACAAGCCATGGTGAGTGTAAAAAGGCTATTATGAAGTCGAGGGTGAATGGAAATGGGATGGAAACATCAAGTGGAGCTCTAAAGGAAAGAGGAGCAAAGCCTCTATACATGGTGTCGATTTCTCAATTTTCACCATGGTACTTCCTCAAGACTCCATCAAAGTGATTTTCAACATTGAAAAAATTTATATCTCTTTAATTTTTTTAATTTTTCTTTTTCTTTTTTTAATTTTACATTTTTTAGGACTTTTTTCCTTTTTTTTGTATTTTTTTAGGACTTTTTTCCTTTTTTTTTGTATTTTTTAAGGACTTTAAAAGAGTGCTCTTTGAAGTACTCGAGTATAAAACCTACAGATATGCATACTGTTGATGGGATCATTGAGCAATTCACCTTCTAGAGAAGATAACTAGTATGCCCTAGATCCATATGATGTTGTCATGAGGTAGGGATGATGATGTTAGATGAAGGGATTTGATCTGAATGAAGGATGTGAGTGGAAGATATGAAGGATGATAGATGTGGTAGATGAAAGAGGTTATGGTATGATCCCTAAGGTGTACACTACGTCAGCCATTAGGCTTCAGACAAAAAGGATCTTGGGTGACTGATGAGTTATAGTACGTGAAGGGGTCATTGTCAAGGATACATTGAAAGACATCACCAATGGTGTGGTATGGCAGATATGTGAACATGGAGGGGTGGATTGGAATATATGGTATGAGTGAGAGTGATGTGGATGGAGACCTTGGATCAATAGGCTCTTTTTTTGACATTTTTCCTTGATAGATACCCCTAGTGATTTTTGATGGAGAGGCATACTTGGAGATCGACTTTTGCTTGCTTTCATTTTTGACTTTTATTTTTGCTTTATCTGATATCTTTTTATTTTGGCTAGGGGACTTGTATTGATCTTCTTATGTTTTTTATTTGTCCAATAGCTTTTTATTTTGGCTAGGGGAGTTGTCTTGATCCTTTTTTTTATTTTTCCAATAGATTTTTATTTTGGCTAAACGAATTATCTTGATCTTCTTTTATTTTCATTATGTCTCTGCATTCTTGATCTTCTTTTAAGATAGCTCATTCATTGGAGCTTTTTCTTTATTCTTTTCTTGAGCTATGACTTATTGATTCATGTCTATGATGCAGATTGATGTGAGTGATATGGAAGAATTAGACAAAGTGACAAGAATGTTTAGTGGATGAATAGGAGTGGCAATGCCATCAACAAAGTCCTTAGGACTATCCTTTTCAGTACTGCTAAGGTCAAAGGAAATTTGCACATCCTTAATGACTTGGAAAGATGGCTTAGTAGTGGCAATAGTAGGAGATACATATCCTAGTCTAAGGTAGGTGGAATGGAAGGATGATTATTGGATATCCTCAACAAGGTCATGATCAAAGAATGAGTTATCATAGATGATTTGGTCAACCATGGGGTTATCATCGATATGAAAAGCTTGAGTGGAAGCAAATATAACAAAGGTAGTTGTATCATTAGGATCCCAAAAGGTTTTAATTCAAGCACGACCATCTTTTTGCATTCCTTCTACATCTATCTTGACATCATTGTTGGAATTCTAACCCTTCTCGATGACATTAGCAGTGTCTTTTACTAGTAAATTATCCATACAATATTCTCCACATCCCATATCATGGATTTGGACCTTGGGGTTTGATGGTACGGTAAATGAAATGGATGCTTTTAAGGACTCAGGATCAACATATTCTTGAGAAGGAAGTGCTTCATGATTGCTTGGGATTGTGATTTAAGTTTTAGGGCATAGATTATGGAAATACATGAAAGGTTAGGGATCTCCTTGTATTGTGATTTTGGCACCATTATGTAGGAATTTATGCATTGATGGTATGTAGAAGGTACTACTTTCATTGGAAGAATCCATGGTCTTCCAAGGATGATGTTGTAGGTTAGAGGGAGATTAAGAACTTGGAAAACTACATCCTTTACCATAGGCCCAACCCTGATTGGTAGAGTAATTGATATTGTAGAGGATCGTTCCTCTTCATCATATGCCTTTGTGGTAATCCTTTTTTTGGATCAACTGCATTTTCAGAGAACCCTAATTCTATGATCAATTTCTAAGTACAAATATTAAGACGTAATCCTCTATCTATCAGAACTTGCTTGATCCTAACTTTATGGACAAGGACTTCGATGTGTAAAGGTTCATTATATGGTTGTTGGATGCACGAATCATCATTATCAGTAAAAGTGAGAGTGTGAGGAGAGGTGATGTGTCCCACCATAGCTTGGAATTGATCTACATGTAGGTCTATAAGCACTGTAGCAATAACAAGTACTTTATCTAGGATGGCTTTATGCTTAGGGGATAGGTGTACCATCTCAAGTATGGAATTTTGCATGAGTATTTTACCTAAATGCTCTATGAGGTTGTATCACAAAGTTGGTACAATGGATTTTAAATTAGGACCTCTAAGGGTAACTATGCCTTTGTGGGTAGTAACATTACAATCAGGTTCTTTTCCTTTTATAATGAAAGTGTTCACATGATTATTAATTTCACTGATGTTATTTATGATATAATCATACTTAGTAGTAGTTTAGTTTACACCATCACTAGATTCAAGGGCCTTTCCTTGTCATGCTTAGGGAAAGGGTTTTTAAACATCTCATGATCAAAGTTACCAGAAGGAGTGTGTTCATCAACTGCTATCTTAACATCATCAATAAGGTCTTTTATTAGATGTTGAAGTTTATTACAACTATTAGTCTTATGTCCTTTGTTCCTATGATAGTCATAAAATTTATCCTCATTCCACCATGGGGGTTTGACTTTTGGATTATATTCTTTCATCTCAGGTAGCATTATAAGATTATTTTCAAGGATTTCTTTTAATGTGGATTCAAACAATTGTCCCAATTTTGTAAAATTTCATTTAGGGAAGCTTATTTGTTTTTCTTTTCCTTTATCTAAAGATGAAACTTTAAGGTTGTACATAGATGATGATGTTTTAGTCATTTTTACATCAACTACTTCATTATTGACTACATTCTTTTTCTTTTCCCAAAAAGGTATCTTGTTACTTGAACCTGGTTTTTGATCTTTGCCATTTTTAAGTTTAATAGTTTAATCATAGATGAGAGTTTGTTTGATTTGAAATCTGATTTCTATGACTTCATCAAATGAATCTAATCATTTGAGGTGAAGTTCCTTTCCAATTTCCTTGTTCAAATTTTGACAAAAGAGGTCAACCAATTCTTTGTCTAGAATGGTACAAGGTAATCATTTTGTTAAATTTCTCCATCTTTATAAAAATGACAAAAAAGATTCTCCTTGTTTTTGTTTGGTGTTAAAAAGGTTTTTCATGGTCACTTTAAGTTCATAGTTGAAACTATAATTGGAGACAAATTTATCAACCAATTCTTGAGAATATTTTATGGTTGGGGGTAATCGTGAAAACCATTCCATAGATTCTCCTCCTAGATTGTGAGGGAATAATCTCATAGGGTATGTCTCATCAACTACAAATTCCAAGGTAGAAGCAAAAAATTCTCTTAAATGGTCTTTAGGATCTCCTTTTCTCTTATATTTATCAAGTCTCAGAATGTCCTAGTGACTTGGAAAAGGTGGCATTGGTATGCTTAGATCAAAAGGATAAGGACATATATCTTCAATGGAGAACTTTTGGGATAATGTTTTACTATTCTTGAGAGTATCCAATTCCTATCTCAGTGCTCTAATCTCATCCACAATAGGATTGTTTGTAGGTGCAGGTTTTGACATCTTTGAAGATCTCTTATAACCAGGTTGTAAATAAAAGGGCTTGTGATCTTTGATTATATCCTCATTTTTTGTTTTTGTACGTTTAGGTTCACTAGATTCATGTTTTTCATTCATCGTGAGTAAAGATATGTAAAAATTAGGATGTATTTTTATTCCATCATCAACAAGGGCCTTGAAGTATTGTTGTGGATTATGTTTGAATACCTTCGTAAGAAGTTTAGTGAATCTATGATCATTAAGTGCTTATTTTATATGGGATTTTGTTATTTCTTCATTATAAGCTTCATTTGTTTCACTAGTTGAAAAACTAATGTGATCTTCCCCATCAAATTATTTTCCCCAAGGATTCCATTCTTCTTGAAACATTTTTATTCTTGTTTGAGGGGTCATACGTGATTGTTCTAATCTTCAACCCAGGACAAGATAATGTATGAGACCTAAGATTAGGATGCAATGAAAATGGATGTGACTCTAAGATGAGATATGAAAATGGTATGGTATGATATGACAAGCTTGATATGATAATAATACAAGAGCTCAAGGAAACTCTAGGTCCAAAGTTAATTATGATGCAAGGTTTTACTTGTGCTATGATGGATAGGCATAGGATAAGTGATCAAGAGAGGGTATGTAGGAGATGATGAACTCAGAAAAAATATTTCCCTACTCTAGGATAATGGTAATTCCATAACTAAAGGATGATAAATATCAAATGATACAGGTGACTAGTAGCCAAAGCTTTGATTTCAAGACCTAGGAAGAGTAGCCTAAGTGCAAGCTAAATGTTTTTTTGACCAATAATAGATATGCAAGGGCAGAGAATATGTAAGGACTATGTGGAATGCAAGGATTGAAAGATCAAAACTGAAGGATTATGTCCCCAAGAGATTTGACTAAGAGGTTCATTTTGGATGTTTTTGATGTTTGACTTTTTGGTTTTGCAAGTTTGAGATGTTGCAGATTCTTAGGTGTGAAGCTTGGTTGAGATTTTTTTTTAACGCACGTGCAAGAAACAACACACATTTTTTTTTTACCTTAATGTGAAATGGAAAACACTTTGAAACAATTTGTACAACCCTAGGTTTCTCAAGAGATACCACTCACTAGATCCCCACTTAGATTTCTCTAGCCACTTCAACAAGGCAAATAGTTAGAGACTTGGTGACACTATCTCCCCTTTACACAACACACACTTCTTAGGCACACTGAGTCTCATTCCCCAAAGAGGAATTTTTGTCTCTACACATGAATATTGAAAACATGGGGTAGCTTCAAAATCATTGTTCTTGCGTTAGCAAGTGAAGGACTTTTGGCCACTAAAACAATTGGTTCTTAGTAAGGGATTTTGTTTAAGCTGGCCATACATGTGGCAAGATTAGCTAAAGATTATTTCAATCAAGAGGCCTCCAAGTACCTTCCTAAGAAAGGAGTTTTATGTGTCACATATACACTAGGGGTGGAACTTGTCGGTATGACACATCCACACCTATTGCTTATGACTTTCATCACAAACACATTTTTTGTATAGTGGTTCGAAAGAGCTTGGCTTTAGCTTGTTACCACTTGGGTTGTTCCCACCTTTTGAAGTGGGGTGGAAGGCCCTCCAAAGGTATACAAAAGAAATGAAGTACATTGTTTTTGATCTGCTAGATCACACAAAGCACAAGGAGAGATAATACACAATTCCTTTTCCTCACACTCACATGGGGTTCATTTTAATTCCAAATCCAAATGTGTGGGTGGTTATACAAAATGTCAAGGAATGATTTTGAATTTCAAGATCATCAAGTGGTGCAAGAGAAGAGCATACACATTCAATGACAAAAATACAAACCACAAGACATGGTAAGGAATTGTTAGTTTTAACCCTTGCTTATGATGAGACAAACAATTGAGTTCATTTTTAGACCAATGAATCCAAATGTGATCTAATCTATAAAAAAAGGACACAATGTTTCAAGATTAGATTCTCTGACAATCAAATCTACAACACATTGAGTAGTAGTTTTATTCACTATTATTTGACAAATGAGAGTTTATTTTTTTTATTTTCCAAGTATCTAACATGTGAACCCCATTATTCTCCTATTCACCAAGATCTTGATTTATGCATTTGGTGCTCTCAGATTTTCACAAGCACAAATGCAACAAGAAGCTATGATGAATGGAAGAAAGGATTGTATGATCATAATTTAATGTGATTTTTTGGTGAGAAGAGAGGATTTATATACATGTCCTCATGATAGATCTGAATTATGGGAGAAATGTTGGATAAAAGAGTACAATAGAGAAATTGAAAATTATCCCATATTGCTTAATCAAATGAAATTGATGGGAATGAAAGAAATAAATAGGAGGATTATGATAGGGTGGAGGTTTAGGAGTTTATAATAAAGATGTATTTGTGAATTAATGGATGATTAAATGGATTTATGTATTTAAATGATTTAATGAAATATATAAATGGATGTGGATTAATGTAAATTGAATGCATGGATATTTTAATAATAATGTGAATAGAGTAATATGAAATGGATAAATGATTTATGAATAAATGATTATGCAAATGGATAAATGTTTATAATATTTTAATTATTTAAGTACATTAAGGAATGAATAGAAGAGAGTATTAAATGAAAATATTAAATAGATGATATTATCCATTTAATTAATAGACAAAAAATAAGATGATTGTGAGGAAAATTTTTGAGTGTCTACAAGACCCACCTTTTTTGTGACTGTCCTGTAATGCAATTTGTAGGAGACATAGGCTTATCTATCTAATTAGTGCCTATCTTGTGTCTTATCTAATTAGGTTGTCTTATCATGTTGGATTGTGTCATCTTGTGACTTATGATTATATTTTTCACCTAACATGTTTTATTTGTAGTCTAACATGATTATGGTGAGATTGTATCTAGCTTTGTAGGATCAAAGACTTGTGTCATCTTCGCATATTTTTGGAGCTCCATCTTTCACATTCAGGTACTCTAGATCAAATATCTACTTCCTCGATGTTATTGGTATATTACCTTCAACCTCTTCCTACTTTAGCTCACGTATGCACTGACACATATGCTCGCTAAAGTGGCAGAAAAATGTAATGGTGTAAATTTGCACCTAGGTGAGTTTCCCCTTAATTTACCTTTACCTTAACCTTAAAAGTTTGATGATGCTAAGACCTACCACCTTCATACTAATTTTCCCATGTGTCTTCATTATTTTGTGTCAATGGAGTAATATTTGTTGATGATTCCTATGCACCACACTACCATCCTAAAAAATTCCTACCTCTAGAATCTGTAGAAACATTATGCTTCTGGATTTCTTGTGAAGGTAACATATCCTATTGAGTCTTGGCCATCAAAAAATGACTCTTTACCTCAATTTTATCCATTCAAACTCATTTTATATCTCTCTCATGCTAGTCATTTCACTCTCAAGCTAATTATCTCATTGTTGCAACTCTTCTTGATCATTCTTGCTCTATATTGCCGCTACCAACTTTCCACTTGGTCCCTACAACATCTTCTTACTTCAACAACATTATTGTTGCAAGTTTATAAAGTTATATCTCCTCAGCATGGTGGTACAGTTCTCTTCTTTCCTCTATCAACCTTGAGTGCTTATAACAAGGAAGGTAACATTGTGTCCTTTCATTTACTTTCATCTATCATCTTGAAGATTAGCATTCAATTTGGCATTTCTCTCTACTTTATTGTGTCATTTCTATTTTATATTTTATCACTTTTTCTCCATATCATTACATATTTGGTTTTCCATAAAGGTGGGAACACCAAAATGGGAGTTTGACTAAGGTAGACCTCAAAACAAAACCCAACACTTTTCTTGTTTATGTGTGTGTAGGTACAGGTTCATCTGCTTGGAGCTATAGCTAGAGAACTAGACCATGCATGAGTTCTCTCTCTCTCTCTCTCTCTCTCTCTCTCTCTCTCTCTCTCTCTCTCTCTCTCTCTCTCTCTCTCTCTCTCTCTCTCTCTCTCTTTCTCTTCATCATCTTATCATTAGAATAGCTTTAGAAGAATTCTTCTTGTTTTCCTACTTATTTTTTATATTAAACTATTAAATTGCAAAACTCTAATATCCACATCATAGGTTGACCTTGTATGTTTATGATTATCATCTGATCCTCTATCTGTATAGGATGCTAGTGTGTCCCTGAGACTCCAACGTGGCACACTAAATTCTAGTTCCCACACTTCCATCCTCATATAAAGAACTATATGATTTGTACTTTGAGACCCTTGTGGTCTGCTCACCTAGTTTCTGAAAACACTTGTCATTAGTAGAAGGAAAATAGGGTCATGATTACCCTTCCTTTTTAGCCCATCTCTTCTTTCTTTACCTATAGATCAATCTAAGGTAGTTTATGGAAGTTCATTCCTTGAGGATCTCCCATGAACTAGATCCTTGGGGATGATTAATCCCCCTACTCTATACACCTAATCAATAGAATTAGTTGCTACTCACTTTCATGTGCTAGTTGTAGTCTCACAACATACTCACCAACATGAATTCAGTATAAACTTGGCTTTATGTAATCATATTACATCTTGCAAGGAACAATATATCATCATCTATTTATGGACCATCTTTGTCTCTAAACTTGGGGTCAAGGAGTTGTGTGGGATTGTGTTATGTGTATTCCTTCTTTTGATCACTATTTATCTCCTTAAAACATGTGTAGAAAGTACACTAACATTTTAAGGGGGGCATATAGTCCCTTGCACATTATTTTCATAATCATAGTCCCTTCTTGGTGATAATAGCATATATCTCCTAGGAAGGGTGGCCTTCTCAATCAAAATTTTTCCTTCTTGATCTATGTGAGTGTCTCTTTTGTAGTGTTATTGGGCTTGATATCCCTCAAGAGTGTGACCAATCTTGGCATATGATGTTCCAATTGGTGGTAATGTTATGATGAGTATTCCATAAGGCATGAATTAATTTTTCCATTACATGTACTCTCTTGGTGGTGATTTCATGTGTGATATCCCCTAAGGTGTGAAATTTCATGTATTGAGCAAAGCCCCTTTTTTGTGTGTAAATTGCCTATTTTGGTGGTGTAATATAGCATCCCTTGATTTTTTAGCCTTATCCTATTATTGTTTGTGCACCCACTAAGGTGATTTTTTTTCATCCCTTGAGAAATTAAATCTTGTGCACCCCTTGAGTTGAGCTTTTTCATCCCCTAAGATGTTAAACTTTATGCACCCACTAGGGTGAGTTTGGAATTTTTTCTCCACTTTGTTCATGGGTGATGAACCTAGTGTGGTAATGACATAGTATTTTGATAATTTTGTAGCATCTTATCAAAGTTACCAAGGAGTATAACTCTTGGTATGGTTTTTATGGGTCCACACCTAGTGAAAGGCGATCATCACTAGACTTAGTGTGTCTCATTTTTCTACCTTGTCTTTGGGGCTCACCTAGTGAATATCGAACTTCTCTAGCATGTGTACCTTCCAATTTGTGATTCACCTAAAATATAGTAGAATTTTCTATTGTGTGTCATGAATTCCTTTTAACATGGCCACCTAGAGTAACACACCTTACTTGCCAGTGGAGCCATGTGTTTCATGAGTGATATGGCATAACACAACTTGCTAGTCCTCATGGGAGCTAACATTTATTCAAGAGATGATGATTGGTATTTGAGACAATTTAAGACAAAGGTATCCTTTCCTTATTAACTCAAATCCTTTGGTACTAAGCTTGTGTTTGTTGTATTTCCTTTTGTATATCTTCCTTTTGTCTACATTGTTTTTATGTTGTATCTATTTGAATTTTGTCATTATCTTTATGTTCCATCATTTCATGTTTTTTATGCACATATGCTTCATGTTTTTTGATATGTATGTTTGTGTATATAGTCTTGTTGCATATCATACATGTGTGTATTCCTTTGTGTTTATGTTATCTTACCATTAGATCTTGGATCCTAGGGGCTTATGCATCCCCCTTGATCCTTATCCATCCTATCTCTTCAAAAAATTTACATTTGAACCCATCTTGATATATACTTTCTAATTTAGTGCGAGTCTAAGTGTAAGTTCATACTCTCACTAAAGTGGGGGCCAAATATAACATCATAAATTTTCACCCTTGAAAATTTCACACCATATTTTTCTCCCCCTAAATTATTGATCCTAATTGGGTCCATAATTTCCTAAATTATGCATTCTATAGCCCATTTGTACCACTTTCTAAGAAATTTCAAGCATTGAACAAATGCAAGTAATAAATATTTTTCCCCCAATATATTGTGTCTTAGAAAATAGGGATAGTACCCATACACTCATGGGCATATAAATCCCCTTATTCTATCAGGGAACAATTATTAATATTTTGGTGTTGGTATTTTAACATTTGAAACCCAACTTACAAAAATTAGCTATGGGGATCTAATTTTTAAGAAATTGAATAAATTCCTATAAAACCTAGTTATTGCATCATTTAAGATCTATCTAGTAAGTGGTGAATATTAAGAGCATTTATGAGCAATTCGAGAGTATAATTTTTGAGATTGATTACAAAAATTCAAGATCCAAGCATCATGTCAAAGTGTATGTGAGTTAAAGTTGTTCATGTTGTCATTGTTTTGTGAAGGCTAACCCCTTTTGTAGGTATCTAAAGTATTCAAGAAAATCAAGCAAGCAAGATCCAAGACCTTGAGGTGATATGTATGACTTCAGTACTTCAAGGAAGCCATTGAAGAGTGGTGAGTTGCAACACTTTATGATCTCATCATTACTTCCTACCCATTATCATTTTATCATTGCCATTGCTACTATGGAAGTGGAAATTCTTACTTGGGGTTTGACTGAGGTAAGCCTCTAAATGGCACAATCCTTTGCTTCTATTTGAATGTGTAAGTTACAAGTTTGAAGAGGATTGAAGGAATCTTGAAGAAAAATTATCCATTGTTGTAATTAAAGCCCTACATCTTTTCAAATCACATAAAATCGCCTACAAAATTATTCGATAGTGTTTTGTTAACTTTGTAAGTGGAAATGAGAGTCCCAGGTCTATCACTAGTAGACCCCAAAAGTTGAGCAGGATAGTCATACAAGGACCCATATACCATTGGGAATATAATTCTTCCTATTCACATTGAAATCAATTTTTTGTGGGAGGTACATAGTCCTATACACTTCCCAGATCTATGCTACGCCCTTAATATTAATGTAAATCAAGTTATGAATAGTCGTCTTGTGGCTATCTTAACTCCCTATTAAGTCATATTATCATTAGTATATTGTTATTTAGTTGTTTAAGTCAGCCTAATACTTATATACGTGTGTCTAAGTTGGCCTAGGTGATATCCTAGGCATAAATAGGTATAATTAGGAGGTAGTGAGACTTATTTCATCATCAAGTTGTGAAGTGTGTTCTCATTAGAGATATTTGGAGGTTTTCCCCCTCAAAGTGGCTTGTTATTCTCATTTATTATCAAGTATTTGCAGCATATTTCATAGCATATTCTCCTTTTGTGCAAGTTATTTCATAACAAGTGGTATTAGAGCATGATCTTGGCACCATAGAGGCAAGGTTTTTTCTAAATTTTGGAGGTGATTTTAGGAAGAGCATATCTTTTAGATTTTGGAAAAAAAATTAATTATTTTTAAAGGGTTTTTGAAGAACATATTAAAGAAGCTATAATGTAGATTTCAGAGGAATTAGAGAATAATTAAGTGCATTATTGTAGAATTAGGGTTTCTACATAATATTTTTGGAATCTGCATATCTCGCACATATTGTCAAATTGGAGTCTTTTTTTTTTAAGAAGAAGAAATGATAAAGGATATTACAGTAAAAAATTTGGAGGAATTGGATGAGAAATAAGAAATTTATTGAAAAATTAAAGTTTTTACAATTATCACTCTCCACGTTGAAAATCTGCTTATTTCTTGGAGATTTTTCTAGGTGAGAATTATTTTGGCCTTAGTAAGTTACAGTAAATTTTTTAGAAAATTTAAGTTTCATTTGTGTGATTTATTTCAAAATTAGTGGGTCCCATCATGACGGGACATGCAAGAAAGGGTAAAAAGAATGTTGTCACTCCAGGGAAGACTCCTAATAAGGATGGGGTAACAATAGAGGATATTATTCTTAATGAGGAAATCAGTAAGGTCAAGGAAGACATTTCCTCAATGAAGATGGATTTGTGTGACCTAAGAGGAGATATGGTTGAACTGAGAGAGGAGTTCTCAAGTGACCAAGGTGAAAATTCTAGGTCAACTAACATTGACACAAGCTTTAGTACTCTTATGGGATCTAGGAATTTATTTCTAAAGGTGGATATGCACAAGTTCGATGGAAAGTATCCTCTAACATGGATAAACCAAATGGATAATTTTTTTGAAGTACACCAAATCCCAAATGGGCAAAAGGTCACAATGGCTTCCCTACATCTAGAACTAGATCAATTCATTTGGTATTGTTGGCTTTGCACTCATCGAAGGAAAAAGGGGCTCACCATTTCATGGTCAATTTTTATGGAGGAACTCCAAGCACAATATAGAAATAGTGTGGCAAAGAACTTCTTCAGCCAGCTGGCTAAACTTCAACAAACAAGATCAGTTAAGGATTATATTCAACAATTCCAAAATCTATCCTTAAGAGTGGATAAAATTACGGAGGAAAACTTGAATGATTTATTCTTGGGGGGTCTCAAGGATCACATTCAACATGAGGTATGCATGTTTAACCCTAGCTCCATAAATGAGTCTTTTATCTTAGCACGTAGGGTAGAGGAAAAGTATTTGATTCCTAAGAAGCAAGGGGCTAATGTGACAAGAGAGAAAGGACATTCAACACAACCTATAGGTTGAATCCACAACAAATTGAGGAGAAAAGAGAAAAATGGTTGTGTTTCAATTGTGATAGAAAATAAAGTCGAGGACATAAATGCAGTGAAAATAAATTGTTCTATATTGAAGATCCAAGTGAGGAAGAAGAGGAGGAACCCATACTAGATGATGAAAGGGAGTCAAATGAGGAATCACATGATTCTCAACCAATCATTTATTGTCATGCACTCTCAAGTTTCAGTGCTCCACAAACTCTCAAGGTGGTGGGGTTCTTAAAGAAGCTGAAGGTAACAGTGTTGATTGACTCAGGTAGTACTCATAATTTCATCAACAAAAAGTTAGCTACTTGTCTAAATTGTTTTATATATCTAGCTCCAAAGTTTCAGGTTTTGATTGTAGATGGTGGTATAGTTAGTTGTTTAGGGAAGTGTCATAGCATTAAATTATCCATGGGAGATTATCAACTTGATACCCCAATGTATGTGATATCCATGGGTGCAACAGATATTGTTTTGGGACAATGGCTTAGTACATTGGGAACAATTGAGATGAACTTCCAAGAACTATTCAAGAGATTTCAATCAGAAGGAAGGGTAGCAGAGCTAAGGGGATTGAAGGAAAAATCCCCACAAATGGTAAGCTCTCATCAAATGCAAAATTTTCTTAAGAAAGGAGTGGATGGATTTGTGGCCCAACTATGTTCATTAGAAGTCTCTCAATCTAATGCTCCTACTCATCCAAATTTGCAAGCCATAATTGAACGTCACTCAGTTGTTCTTCGAGATATGCCTAAAGGAATTCTTCCTAAGAGGGATCATGATCATTCCATATAGTTAGTTCTAGGGAGCTAACCACCGAACATCAAGCCTTATAGGTATCCACACATGCAAAAGAGAAAAAATTGTTGAGGAGATGCTAGAGGCAGGAATTATTAGGCATAGCCAAAGTGATTACTCCTCTCCTATGGTGATGGTACATAAGAAGGATGATACTTGGTGCATGTGTCTAAATTATAGAGTGTTCAACATGTACTCCATTAAAGATAAGTTTCCTATTCCATTCATTGATGATTTGCTAGATCAATTGAATGGAGCTATCTATTTTACCAAGTTAGATCTTAGATTTAGTTATCACCAAATTCGAATTAAGGAGGAATATATTTGTAAGACAACATTTTAGACTCATGAGGGTCATTATGAATTTTTGGTGATGCCATTTGGTCTTACCAATGCACCATCTACATTCCAAAGTTTGATGAATTCCATTTTTAAGAAGTTCTTGAGAAATTTTGTGTTAATATTCTTTGATGATATATTGATTTATAGCAAGACTTGGGAAGAACATTTACAACATGTGGATCAAGCATTAAAAATACTTGAAGATCATAAACTCTATGTTAAGCCATCCAAGTGTGCTTTTTGTCTTAAGGAGGTGGAGTATTTGGGACACATAGTTTCACATGAAGGAGTAAAGGTGGACCCTACCAAAATTAAGGCTATCATGGAATGGCCTATTCCAAAAACCATTAAGAAACTAAGGGATTTCTTGGGATTGACAAGGTACTATAGGAGATTTGTGAAGAATTATGGTTGTATAGCAGTACCTCTCACCGCTCTATTGAAGAAGGATTATTTTCATTGGATTGAGTTTTCCAATACAAAATTTGAGAGATTGAAGGAGGCTATGTGTACAACTCCAGTGCTTGCCATTCCTGCCTTCACCAATGAATTCATTGTGGAATGTGATGCTTCTAGAAATGGGATAGGAATAGTTCTCATGTAAGAAGGTCAACCAATTTCTTTTGAGAGTCGTCAATTAAAGGGTAAGAATCAACTAAAACATATTTATGAGAAGGAAATGCTAGCAATCCTCTATGCAGTTAAATAATGGAGGCCTTATATATTGGGTAGACACTTCAAGGTTAAGACAGATCATGATATCCTAAAATATTTTTTGGAACAAAGACTATCTTCTGAAGAGCAACAAAAATGGGTCACTAAGATGTTAGGATATGACTTTGAGATTGTATATAAGAAAGGGAAAGAAACTATTGTAGCAAATGCACTTTCAAGGAAGGATGAGAAAGATGAAGCCTTATTGTGTGCCCTTTCAATATTACAAGAAAATTGGGTGGAGGAAGCAAAATTAGAGTGGCAAAATGATGTTACGACAAGTAATCTCATCAAACAATTAAAAAGTGATCGTAGTAGTTCAAATAAGTTTTGTTGGAAGGGAGATAATCTTTGGTATAAAGAGTTTTTGTCTCTCTGCAAGAATTCCACTCTTAAAAACAAGATTCTCACAGAGTTACATGAGTCTCTAGTGGGTGGTCATTTAGGATTTTTGAAGACATATCATCGTGTCAAGTAAGATTTTTTTTGGGAAGGGCTAAAAGGTGACATTCAAAAATTTGTGGCTGAATGTTTGGTTTGTCAAAGGAATAAAGGGGAGACAATTAAGACACCAGGTCTCTTGCAACCCTTATCTATTCCTAGCTAGTGTTGGGAAGAGGTATCCATGGACTTCATCACAGGGCTTCCCAAATCTAAAGGTCATAATGTCATCAAGGTAGTAGTTGATCGCCTCACTAAATATGCACATTTCATTGCATTATCACATTCTTTTACAACAAGTGCAGTGGAAAAATATTTTTTGGAGAATATCCAAAAGCTACATGGTAGACCTAAGGTTATTGCTAGTGATCGTGATCCTATCTTCACTAGTCACTTTTGGAAAGATTTATTCTCATGTTTGGGTACTCAATTGGCTCATAGCTCTTCATACCACCCTCAATCAAATGGGAAAATTGAGGTTGTTAATAAGTGTTTGGAAGGATATCTACGTTGTTTCACTTTAGAGAAGCAATCTCAATGGGTAGATTGGCTACCACTTGCAGAATGGTGGTATAACACTTCTTTTCATAGCTCATAAAAAATGTCTCAATTTTTGGCACTTTATGGATATCATCCTCCTTCCATCACATAATCAATAAAGGTGTCACCAAGAGTTCAGGAAGTAGAAGACCACTTGCTTCATCAACAACAAGTACTTTCAGGACTCAAGGAGAATTTAGCCATGGCACAAAATTGAATGAAACAATAGGCAAACCAACATTTTAGTGAAAGAATTTTTGAAGTTGGGGATTGGGTCTTCTTGAGATTGCAACATTATAAGAAAATCTCACTAAAGAAACAAAAAAAGAATAATAAGTTGTCTCCAAGGTATTATGGTCCATACCAAATCTTACAAAATATCAGTACTGTTGCCTACAAGCTAGAGTTTCCATCAACAACAAAGATACATCTCGTTTTTCATGTTTCATGTTTGAAGAAGGTAATTGGGCATAATATTCCCACTCAAACAAAACTGCCAGAGCTCGATGAAGAAGGAAGAATCATTTTGGAACCAGAGTGCATTTGTCAAACATGCACAAAGAAGCTAAGGAATAGAACCTTCACTAAGTATATATTCCAATGGAAGAATTTACTAGTTGAAGATGCCACATGGGAGGATGAGGAGTTCATTCAAAAGAATCCAAACTTGATTATCATTGAGGACAATGCTTCTTTGAAGAAGGGGGGTATGCTACACCCTTAATATTAGTGTATATCAAGTTATGAATAGTCAGCTTGTGGCTATCTTAACTCTCTATTAAGTCATATTATCATTAGTATATTGTTATTTAGTTTTTTAGGTCAGCCTAAGACTTATATAGGTGTGTCTAAGTTGGCCTAGGTGATATCCTAGGCATAAATAGGTATATATAGGAGGTTGTGAGTCTTATTTCATCATCAAGTTTTGAAGTGTGTTCTCATTAGAGATATTTGGAGGTTTTCCCCCTCAAAGTGGCTTGTTATTCTCAGTTATTATCAAGTATTTGCAACATATTTCATATCATATTATCCTATTGTGCAATTTCTTTCATAACAATCTACCTACAAACTATTGTTTTAGTCTGTACATTAACAGGGTCTTAAATTTTTTTATTTTAAGGAATATAGTCTACTTATGTTAATCATAGAAAATCAATTCCAAATTAATTCCAATCCATTTATATCCCCTAATAGGTGGAGATCCAAATCTTATTGAATAACCTTCATGGTTGAAAGTCAATCTATACACCTCATTGATCTCCATCTCAATGAAACCCTTGGAAAAGGCCTTGAATACTATTGTTTTAATCATTTGGACTTAGGACCACCTCTTTCTATGTTTCACACTCTAACAATTGGGGCCACACTTGGGGGAGGAAATTTATCTAAATAAATCAAAAATTTCACAACATGGATCTTAGTAGAGCACATTTTTCATCCTAGCAATAGTTTGATCAAAGGAATTTCTCCAAAAAACCACTAAATCACTCCATTCCTCAACTCAAGAAGTCTATAAATGGTGACCGATATGGTCAGCTAAGGTAAAATGATGGGGATATCTCAAAAAATTTAACTAATCAATGGAAGGGGAAGCCTCCAAAATGTAACCCATAGTAGTACAAAGAGGCTAATAACCCAATTAGGTAATTGCCCCACTTTTCCACTAAAGTGAATGCAATTAGCCTGAATAGAAGAAGGAACACAAGGATTTAAGATCTTGTGGAGAGGAATCATGAAGTTTTATAGGAGATATCTAAAGCAAAGAGAGATCCTATTAAAAATGAAATTCCAAGGACATATTAAATGAGTGATTCTTCATGAATTTGGGAGGGGTGGATTTTCTATTGAAATATTGGTGGATTTGTGGAGAGACCAATGGGTCAAAGAGGTATGTATCACATTTCTAACCTATATTTTTTTCTGGTCATATGCCCAATGCCACAATTGAAACAAAAGATTTTATATAAAAAACTCTTGCAAATGGATGGAATAGGGTTTTACATTAAATAATGAAAACCAAACTTCAACCCCCATAAACATGAAATGGAAAGAATGAAATCATGGGTAAACTTACATAACCTACCCTTAGAATATTAGGGTGAGGAGGTCTTAAGTCTCATAAGGAATAAAATGGGAACCTACATTGGGGTGGATAAATCTTTACTTCATGGAAAAATGAAAACCCAAGTGATAATTTATGTAGAAATTAACATGGATAGCACACATTTGGGAGAGTTATAAATTATCACAAAGAAGGTCAAGTGGCACTAGGAAATAGAATGGGATTTCTCAACTATCAAGATTCCCACTTTTCCAAAATTCGACTCCATGAAACTATTGATCAAACCTACTGGGGGTTGCTATGTTAGTTTAGGAAGTAAATTTGTAAATAGTGAGGCAACTCCATTAGATGGGGAAGGTCAAGGTTAGGAGCTAGTGTAGGCCACCCAATAAGAGAGTGGAAGGCCTGAAAATAAAAAGGAAGAAGCTTTGGCTATAATAGAAATTATAGAAGGGGATCCAAGATGGTTCATGGACCCACAAGAAGAAGAGGGGAAAAGGGAGGAATTCATGAGTTTGGAGGAAATCATTGAAGTTGGATGTGAATTACTAAGCTATGAAACCTTTACGAAGGAAGAAGAAACAAATTCAAACCTAGAATATGATGATAGAAGTAGTTAGGAGGGTTAAGAACTAAACAAAAAATGATCCTCTAGAAGAGGGCGAGGTACATAAATTATAGGGATAGAGAAGTTAGGTTTTCTAGAAGATAATGTAGAACCCCAACTAACTTAGTGGTCCAAGGTAAAATGAGACTAAAAAAAAGGAATAAGGAAAGTAAGTCACCAAATTATGAGGATGGAAGGAGGAAACGTAGGTTTTCAAAATTAGAAAAATGAGCCATGGATGGTGATGTGGAGGGCCTCTAGAAAATCACCATGATGCTAAGATCAAGGAAGTGCATTACCCTTCCTAGGGAGGATTGAGGATCATACCATGGAATGTCAGGGGCTTAAAAAACCCCAACAAAAATCACCTTCTAAGGTGCCACATGGAGACATCAATGGTTGATGTCCTCATAATTTAAGAGATGAAATTAAGCAATACAAAAGTGGAATTTTTCAAGAAAAAATGCATAATGTGGAACATTGATCAAGTAGAATAATCAAGAGCCTTCGGGGGTTTGCTTATTATTTGGAGGCCCCAAAAATTTTATCTAAAAAAATTAGTGGGAAATAGTCATTGGATAGCTTGAAAGGTGAGAATTTTATCATCAAATTTGGTCTTCACATTAATCAATATATATGGCCCCTCAAGCTACATCAAAAAGAGGGAATTATGGTTGGAGCTTGGTGACTTCCTCTATAGGGACTCCCCTGATTTTTGTATTTTAGGGGGTGAATTTAATGAAATCTTGCATGGTGAGAATAAAATGGGAGGTGTGCAAAGGAACTACCAATCCCAAGTGGATTTTGAGAATTTTTTTAGGGTAAATAATTTGTTTAAAACTTAACTAGAAAATGGAAAGTACATGTGGATGAATAAGAGGATAGGGTTTAGCCATATTACAATAAAAATGAATAGATTTTTGTTTAAAGATGATTTGGGTGCTTTTTTGTTCACCCTTGAAGGTAGTATTCTACCACAATTAGGTTCTAACCATTATCTCATAAAGCTAGAAATCATGGGTGAACAGAAACCTATGAGGTGCCCCTTTAAAGTAAAAATTGTGTGGTTCAAGGATCAAAACCTTCTAGGTCTACTTGACAACTAGCGGAACAAGTGGAAAATTAAAGGAACCAAAATGTTTGGTGTGGTATCAATATTGAAACTTCTCAAGAAGCAATTAAAAGAGTGGAATAGAACCCATTTCAAAATATATTTGAAACTAAATGTAGGCTAGAAGAAGAATTAATAGCACTAAATGAAGTGGTATTATCTTTTGAAATGTACAATGAAAATTTCCTAAAGGAAAAGGAGTTACTAAAGGAATGTGAAGAGGTGCAGATGAAAGAGGAACAATATTGGAAGTAGAAATCTATGAAGATTTGGATCTTAGAAGGGGATAAGAACACTAAATATTTCCATAACAATGCTAAGGCTTGAAGAGAAATAAATATAATCACAAATATATAGAGATTTGATGGCTCAATTGTTGAGGCTCCTGAGAGAATTGCCACAGATTCAGTCAAATACTTCAAAATTTTGCTAAATAACATAGGGGTTAATGTCTTGTATCACAACATAAGCTCTTGGTTTTTATTCCATAACTGGTTGATGAAAGGAATAATAAGTTGCTAATGATAAAATTTATGGAAGAAGAGATCAAGTTTTCAACCTTTTAGCTACATCCAGATAAAGCACCTAGACTAGATGGGTTTCTTACTCACTTTTTTTAAAAGTGTTAGAGCACCATGGGAAGTGAACTTCTTGTAGTAATAGATGACTCAAGGATCTTGGCTGTAGTCCCAAGTGAGATGAACAATACCTTCATTTTCTAATTCCTAAAAAGGAAAAACCATCATCATTATATGATTTCATACCTATATCCCTTTGTAACACTCTGTACAAAATTATTATGAAAGAAAAAAGTAGACTAAAAAAATTCTACTAGAGAGAATTTTTGAGGAGCAATCTAGGTTTCTTTCCTAGGAAGTCAATTTTGGAGGGGTTTTCATTGATCAAGAAGCTATTCATTATATTCAAAGAACAAAAAATTAAAGAGTTCTACTAAAATTAGACACCAAAAAAGCATATGATCATGTGGATTGGAGGTCCTTGTGTGGAGTGCTACTGGCTTATAGGTTTGATAAAAGTTAGGTAAATTGGAGTTTCAATGTATTTATAGCCCAAAATTTTAAATTATTGTAAACAATACTCTAAAAGGTTTCTTTGAGGCATCTAGAGGAATTAAATAGGGTGATCCTCTCTCACCCTTTATTTTTATCATCATGATTGAGGCTCTTGGAAGGGAAATTAGTGTTGCAACAAGTATTGGGAGACTAGAGGTAATTCAAATCACAAGTAATGTGTCTATTACAACCCATCAACTATGATTTTTGGGACAACAAAATACCACGAAGCTCATTAGTTAAAGGAAATTTTAGATCTCTATTCATAGGCCTTCGGTCAAGACATTAGTGAAGCAAAATCAGAGGTCTAATTTTTGCATACTCCCCTATTAAAAGAGCAAGAGATCCTTAGAGTCCTAAAATTTAGAAAAGTCCAATTTCCATGCACTTTCCTTGTCTTTCCTTTAGAAAAAATAGTGGGAAGTGGCAAGCTATGGGATCCCATGGTAAACAAAGTAAACTAGATGTCATTATGGAAAGGGAAATGGATATCATAGGCTAGTAGGTTATTCATGCTAAAGGATTTTATTTTTGCAATTCCAATATATTTAGTCATGCCTAGCTTTTCCCAAGGGGATGTATCAAAATCTAAATCAAAATATGAGAAACTTATTTTGGAAAGGAAATTAAGATAATAAAAATTTCATGCTAATTGCGTAGGATAAGATTTGTAAAGAGAAAGAGGCTATAGGAATATGCTTAAGGTATCTCTTGAGGTAAAACAAAGCATTAGAGGCTAAACTAATTTGGAAGATGTTCACAGAAAGTAAGTCAAAATAGTTCCAAATTATTCAAAATAAATATCCTTGAAACTTCATTAAGAATAACATCTTCACATTCGCCTCTCTTCCTAAAGGGTCAAGGATTTGGAACTTTATTTCTAAGTGTAGGTCATTAATAATAGAGTTGTTATCTTGGGGAATCCATGATGGAATTACTACTATTTTTGGGAGGATACATGGGGGGTACTCCACTCTTGATATTTTGGTAGATTTGTAATATACAAAATGTTTACTCACACAACTTTAGAGTGTGAATGTTATAAATTACTTGAATATTAGCTTTTTTGATTGTATCTGCAGGTGGAAATAGAAGGAATTTAGTAGGCTCAATATTCCAATTGTTGAAACCACACAACTTTAGCCTATTCTCAAAGGAAGAACCATAATTATCTAATAGGGAAAGGACATGCTATGGATTGCATCTAGTTCAAGGAAGTATGACACTAAGGAGGGATTCATCAATGTTAAGGAAATAGGATGGGAAGAACTCACACTCATGAAAATTATATTTGGGAAACCTATGCCTTCAAAAATTTGAGGCTTTTTCCTAGACTGCAATCCAAGGGAGGATTTTGACTACATATAGGTTTAGCATAATGGGTTATCATCATCCATCATGATGTCTAATGTACAAATCAAATGAAGAGAATGCAAATTATATATTTCTTAGATGACCCTTTTCTCAAATGTGTGAGGTGGCTATGTGTGAAATTGGGTTGGGTAAGCACCCTTCTGAATGCCATTATATCCATCTTCAAATCATGGCCCTTTCATAAAAATAAAGTGATGTATTCTTGCATATGGTTGATAATCCCATCTATTTTGATATGAGAGATCTAGAAAGAGTGGAATAGGATAGTATTACAAGGTAAGGAAATAACATAACATCTTTTTAGAATAAGGTGGAGGCAACCATAGCTAATATTATGAAAAAAAGGGTTTTAAGGTTAAATCCCCAAAAAGTGGAATTCATGGAATGAGATGCAAAATTGAGGCTTGGGTGGTTTGTTCTTAATATTATAGTGTTTATTAGTAAGAGGGTAGAGGGACAAAAATATTTTCATTCCAAGGTAGTTTGGAGGCCCCCTACATAGTCATGGTTTAAATTGAACTTTGAGGGGGCATCAAGAGGAAATCTAGGAAGGTCTGGTGTGGGATGCATAATTAATTATTGGGAAGGAGACATCATGGGTGAACTTTCAACCCCTCTTCTAGATGGGGCTAATAATTATGTAGATCTATAGGATGTGATTCAGGGGATCCATTTTTGTAGGGAACTAAGTTTGAAAAGCATTGAAGTGAAAGGTGGTTCATCTCTAGTAATAAGAAATCTTAGGCTGGGAAAAAAATCAAATTGGAAATTACAAGGATTGGTGGAGAGATTTTTTGAATTATTGGTGAGTTTTGAAAACTATGTTGTTAAACATACATATAGAGAAGCCAATTTTGAAGTGGATAATTTAGCAAATCTTGGTATGGATAGGGTACTCAAGAAAAAATCTTACCCCTCTTTCCCTTTGGATTGATTTTTGATAAGCATGACTTAGTAAGTGACTTGGAATTAGAAGTGTCAATTATGTAATTCTTAGGTGCTACATGGAAAACCATATTTACAAGGAGGACAGTGAGGAGTTGGTTTCCTTGGTGAATAAGGGAGAAAATGGGGAGCTATCCAAAAATATTAATAGTAGGTAGATGATATTGAGGTTTGTCTTGTAGATGGTGTATCTTATTATGATTAATTGGAAATTGATTTTGGTGTGTACCTTAGTGGTTGGGTGGCACTTGAGCACTCAACTTTGTTCGAGTGCTAGTCAAAATTTAACACCACTAAAGTTGGTGCTAAATTCATATAAAGTTGTATTCATTACTAATCCCCTAAAATTATTTCTATTGACATTTAATCATTTTGGGTTGTGGTTAATATCATATGCATGTGGTGCCAAATTACTCTCCCTAGTGCCATACCCAAGCATTGGTTGCATTGAGTTGCGATGGGTTGACAATAATTGTCATTGACTTATGTCCTTTCTATTTAGAGGTACTTGTTTAGCACATTTTAGCATGGCCAACCATATTTGGAAAAACCCCATCCTTTTCTCTTAAAACTAATCCTGAGAAATGGTGGCAGAATAATATTGCATTTTGGAATTCACATATTAAGTTAGAAGTTGGATCAAATCCTCCACTCTAGCTGATTTAACATGTGATAATGATTAAATAAGGTTGTAAATATTTCCACACAAGCGTTACTAAAGTTTTTTGACATTTGGTAGGGCCTCATGATTTATGATGAAATAATTACTATTGTATGATTTTTCCCATACAAGAAGGTCAAATTTTGATATCATAATTTGGAAGAGTTGCACTAATAGATTGTACTCTTGGCAAGGAGTATGCTAGGATACGAGCTCTTAATTTCCAATTTTTTCCATGATTGGAGTAATATTTAAAGGATGACATTGGAGTACAAGTTCATTGCTCTTATGTTTATGGAGTGTTTTTAGGATGGTGTAATGGACGCCCCTATAAGGTTGGTTACTCTCATTACCAAATGGCCTTTCTGGGTGAAATTGTTGAGCTTCTAGGTTGAAGAGGATTCTACTCGAGAATTCTTTCCTATCACTCAATGCTATGAAGTTGGTGTTGGTCCAAGCATTTTTAATGGAACAAAGATACAAAGTGGCTACTAATATATCCTCTTGGTTTGTCACCATACTACTAGATTTCTAATTGTTGAAGGACTAGGTTTTGAAAATGGAAAGGAAGATGGTGAATTCTAAGTTGTTGGGGGGGCTTGAGGAGGTTTTAGGATTTTATTAGTAGGGTGTTGGCATACCAAGGCCAAGACACCTAGTATTTATCAGTGTGTCATGTGGTGGTTAAATTCTACCCTTTTGTTGGATGTCAAGGATCCTGACTTGCTACTACATCTCATGCGGGTGATAGAGGGGGTGAAGTTTCTAAAGAAAATGTTGCATTTAGAACAAGTTTAGGACTTTTTCTAGTTCAATGATTTCATAAAATATATTAAGGAAAATGGTGATGCATAGCTAGGATAAGATCAAGTTTATAATTAAGGTATAGTCTTGCATCTACCTTATTTATGCTCTATGAGGAAATTTCATGAATCGAATATTAGCAGTGTTAGGTGGTGTTCTATGTAGCCTCCATTTTTGGCAATATGCTCTTTTTTGGATTGTTGGGGATTAGGGAATCGGTTTAGGCTAGACTCTACATAGTCTGCCCGACTATTGGGGAAAGTTTAGAAGCTGTCAAATGAACATAAATAAAAGATGTAATATTTTTGAATATTAATAAATTTATCCTCTTATGTAGCAAGAAATTATATATATATATATATATATATATCATTGAGAATAATAGATAATATATATTTTATAAGAATGCATTATCTTATAAATGATATTTTGTTTAAAAATAAATTAAGTATTCTTTTTAAATATTTAATGTTTTAATTTTTTGGAAAATTATTTATTTATTTTACCAAAAATTTCATACAATAACTAAACATATAACTTGAATTGATTTTAAATTTTCAAAAAAATTAAGTTGAACATGCAAATCAATTTATTCATTTAGTTAAATTTAATTTTTAGTACTTTCAAATCTAGCATTTACTTTTAACAATTAAAATGTTGGATAAGGGAAAACTTTAGGGGAGACCTCCCTTTTTAGGGTTTTACACATTTTCCATGGGTTTCATTAGATACAAACAATGGATGATGGATGGTAGTGGGGGATTGATGGACTACGACAAGATATATGATTTAATTACAACCTAGAAGGTGAGTCAAACAAACCTTGATCAAATTTAGGATGAATTTAGGGATGAAATACAATGATTCAACTATCCAAATGATACAAATTTCAGTTCTGATGCAAATACAACATACACAAAAAGTAACAAAAATTCAGACAATTAAAATGAACTAAGCAAGACACTTTTCTCCTATGATATGAATCTGAGACTAAAAATGTAGGATAAAGTCGCCTAGGGCGACTATGTCCTTATATAGGGATTTGAAATCTATTTTTGTAGTCTTGGGGAGCTATGTTAGAGATTTTGTTTTCTACTTATCGCACTATCCAATCATTGTTGGATAATTTTATACTTGAGTTTTTGTGAGTTGTCAAGATGTATAGTTTTGACTATAACAATGAATAATTTATCTTCAACATTCATTTACTCCTTCTCAGACCTAAACCTACACATTCAAAGAGAGAGGAAGGGTTGTGCCATTTAGGGGCTTTCCTAATTCAAACCTAATGTTAGTGTTTCCACTTCCATAATGGAAATTTCAATCATAACTAGATAAATGATAAGAAGGAATGATGAATCAACAAATTGTTGCAACTCACCACCCTTCAATTGCTTCCTTGAAGGATTGAACTCATGTTGAATGAACAAGACAAGTAAGAGGGGAAAAATATCAAATCCCTCGATAGTAATTAGATCCACATGAATTCATTAAACCCTCAATCTATTATGATGAATTATCATTAAAATAGAATAACAAAAACTTAAGCAACTATACACCATGAAAAAGAGAACACCAAATTTATGTGGAAAACCAAAGAAGGGAAAAACCATGATAAGGATTATCTCACAATATAATTAATTACAAAACCGATATAAAAGGCTCATAGCCAAGGCTCACTTCTAGAATGGAAAGATGATAGAGAAGAAATGTTACATAGAGAGCATGATCTAAATGCAACAAAGATTAGACCACAATAGCTCCAACACCTTCATACTATGTTTGACTGGTTGTAGGTTCCTTCTATTCACTACATCTGGTAATCCAACACTTTAAAGTTCACACTACCTAGCTCTATTTTCCACACACATCTATCTTACCTCTATTTTGCCTTCTTCATCAATTCAACTCATACTTATACCATCCTCAATCTTGAAACCCCTTCTAAGGTTGGTAATGCACCTTGAATGTGAAAATTAAAATTAGTTCAATGCCTAAAAATTCTTGCTATGGATAGGAATGAGGGAGGACCTCAAAAATCCTTAGCTAGGACCAAAAATTTTCCTAACTTTCCTCAATGTAATTCCATAAAGTTCAAAGACACTTCACATGTAGTGTAAACACTAGGTTGACCATTACCCGTGCATACACCATTAAAATTTTATGTAAATGCTTCCTTTGATCAATACATAGCTTCTAGACAATAAACTTCACCTAAACACAATACAAAAAACATCCTCAAAACTAACAAACTCCTTTGCAAAAAATTTTACCTAAAGAATGTACAATCCCACTACATCCAGACAAAATTACAACACACTGTAACTTAAAATACCATCTTCTAAATAAAAAACAATGAATCCTCTTGACATAGGAAAGAGACCAACATCATAAACTCTCACTCAAAATTGCAAGTCCTGAAACTCAACTGCAGACAAACATAGAGCAGAGACATTTGTCCCAAACATATTTGTAATGCACAATTCACACACTGGTGAACATAAATTTTTATGTACAACATTCCATCACCAAAAATTCTGAATATAGCATATTTGAACACCTATAACCAACATATTTGAACCACACAAGCATATCTTCAACCTAGAAGAAATGCAAAGAAAAACTAGAACACACTTCTGTAAAAATATCTCTCAAGCACTACATAGTTGACATAAATGACAACACGGGCTTGTTGACATCAATGAAAACACCTTCATACTTGCAACAATCTCCCCCTTTTTCATTTATGGAAACACAAGATGTGAAAAACTATCGAATACAACTCTCCTTAACTTTTTCTATTTATTATACAACTTACACAACATTTATCTCTCCCCTTTCACCTTATTCTTTTTCACATGCTTCAATCTCCCTTTGACAATAATGATTAGATAGTCCACAACTTTCTCCCCCTAATACCTTGCACCTTTTCACATGTTTCTCTCTCCAATTGAATCTCTTTCACCACTATAAATGTTTTCCTTTTTCACATTATTCTCTCCCCCTTTGACATCAATGACAAAGGATAAATTTTTTTGCGTTGCTCTCCCTCTATGACATTGAACCAAGATACTTGCTACTACCCTGAATGCTCTTTTCCATTACTACTCTAAAAACTCCCCCTTAGGAGTACACACCAACCTGTACCAAATCATAAACCTTTTCTTAATGACAACACTCTTTCCATAGTGCAACAATACCACTACCTACTCCCACTAAGAGGTATCCAACAATATTAGTTCAAAATAAAGGATAGATCATGAGATCCACTAGACCGATGTATCTCCTTATGCACCTAGTTTAGAGGAGGGGCAGTGACCCCCAACTTCTCCTGAAGATACTCAAAAGTATCCTTAGGAAGAGCCTTAGTGAATATGTTAGAAACCTGATCCTTTGTAGGTACATATTCAAGATTCACTTCATTCTCCACAACCTTCTCTCTTAAAAAGTGATATCTTATTGAAATATGTTTTCTCCTTGAATGCATCACTAGGTTTTTTGAAATGTTTATTGCACTTGTGTTGTCACAAAATATAGAAATAGGCTCATCATACACCACCCTAATATCCTTTAATTTTTTTCCTCATCCAAAAAACTTGTATGCAACAAGATGTTGGTACAATATACTCAGCCTCTGTAGTAGATAAATAAATTGAATCTTGTTTCTTACTTATCCATGACACCAATCTACATCCAAGAAAGAATGTACCACCAATTTTAGTTTTTATATCATCCACACAACCATCCCAATCAACATATTTATAAGCACTCAATGTGAAATTAGTATAGTTTGGATACCATAAGCCATGATCTAGAGTGCCCTTTAGGTATCTGAATATCCTCTTTATTGCTGCAACAAGTGACTCTCTACTCCATATTCTTGAAATATAGCCACAAGAAAAATTGCATGCATGATATCTAGTCTAGAGGTAGCTAGATATAACATTCCACCAATCATAGATCTATATTTTCTTTGATTAACCTTAGGGGATTCATCATTCTTGCTCAATTTGCAACCAATAATCATAGGATTACACAACGATTTGGAGTCTTCCATTCCAAACTTCTTCAAAATTTCTTTTACATACTTCAAGACTATGAAATGAATATATCTTTATCTATTTTTATTGATTTGTAGTCCAAGGAATAAATTCATCTCCCCAAACATAGACATCTCAAACTCTTTCTGCATTTCCTCTGCAAATTTTTTACACATAGCTTCATTGCCTCCAAAAATTATGTCATCAACATACACTAGACTACAATCAAGATTTGATCTTTCTCAACCTTAGAGTAAAGATACTATTTTTGGTGCCTTTATTGAATCTTTGCTACATAAAATACTTATCCAACCTTACATACCAAGATCTAGGAGCTTGCTTCAATCTATATAGTGCTTTCTTCAATTTGCAAACCATATTGGGTTTATCTGAAAAATAAAATCCTTCCAGTTGTTCCATGTATACTTCCTCTTCCAACTTTCCATTCAAGAAAGGAGAATTCACATCCATCTGATAAAATTTGAAATCTTTATGTGCTACAAAATCCAAAAAAAATCTGATTTCTTCCATTCTAGCCAATGGAACAAATGTCTCCTCAAATTATATTCCTTCAACTTGTGCATATCCTTTACACACAAGCCTTTCCTTGATTCTTACCACTTCATTCTCATTCGGTTTGTTTCTAAATACCCAATTAGATCCAATTATATTTTTTTTTTCTAGTTTTGGGAAAAGTTCCCAAGTCTAATTCTTCTCAATCTACATAAGTTCTTCTTCCATAGCTTTCATCCAATGTTAATCCTCACATGCCTTAATTACTATTTTAGGTTCAACTTTAGAAAGTAGGCATAAATTTACCTCTTCTTCATCAACTTTCCTTCTTGTCAACACATCTTTTCTTTTGTCTCCAATGATCTATTCTTTAGAATGATTTCTCTTCACATACTTAGGGGTTCTAGAGGTCTTTTTTGGAGCTTCTTCCTATTCCTTAGCTTTTTCTTCTTCTTCTCTATAGGCAAGTTCATTTGATTCATATCCATCTATCAACATTGAATTTTGCATATCTTCATCCACTTTGACACTTTCACTCTCAACAATATTTCTCAATATTTTATTGTAACATCTATAAGGATATCCGAGGAAGATACCTTCATCAGACCTTACATCAAACTTTCCTAAGTTTTCTTCATCTCTCTTAATATAGAATTTTCTTCCAAACACTCTAAAGTACTTGATAGTAGGGATCCTTCCATACCACAACTCTAGGGATTCTTTATGATGTTTGATTTTACTTGAAATATGTTAAGTATGTAAACAACAGTATGAATTGCTTCTCTCCTGTAGACTTCTGGTAGATTAGCTTCTTTCATCATAGTCCTTGCAGCTTCTTGAACAATCTTTTTTTTCCTTTCAACCACTCCATTTTGCTGAGGAGTCTTAGGGATAGAAAAATTCCTCTTTATGCCATGATTCTCACAAAACATGTTAAATTCATTGGAGGTGAATTCTTTGCCTCTGTCAAACCTCAAAAAATTGATATTTAAATCCATTTCATTCTCAACCATAACTTTAAATGTTTTGAATCTATCTAGGGCTTTATATTTTTCTCTAAGAAAAGTAACCATGCCATTCTAGAATAATCATCAATAAAAAGAATGAAATACCTATCACCTTGAAGAATTCTCACTCTTGTATGACCACAAAGGTCTGTATGCACCAATTCCAATAATTTGGTCGAATATTTTTCCTTACCCTTCAAACTTCTTGTTTGTTTTCCAATCTAACACTCCTTGTAGATAGCATTGATAGGATTTGTAATCCTTGGAAAATATCTCACTGGTTGAACTAAAATAATTATAATCAATTTATCAAAATTGAAACATCCTCCTATACCATAACTAGCTTTCATTAATCTGAGTTATAAAATAGTGACCATTAGCACCCTTGAGCTGATAAAAATTTCCATCTATCATCTTTCCAGCAACAATCATATTTTTGAACCCTTTTTTGATCTCACATCCATCATCCTAAAACATAAGATTGTATCCTTTACTACATGTATCTATCCAACAATTAAAATATTATTCCTTAAACCCTTGACATAGTAAACATCATTAGTATTCACTTGCCATCAAAATTGATTGAACCTATTCCACAAATCTTAGCACCTGAATCATCTCCAAATTTAATAAGTCCTCCATCATATTTTTCAATTTTAACAAACTTATTCTTGTATTCAGTCATATGATTTGTGCTGCCACTATCAATGATCCAATAGTTCTTATCATGTCTAACATGAAAAGAAGATACCAATGTATCTTCAGTCTTAACCTTTGTCCCCTTTATCTTTGGAGCACTTTCCTTCACACATTTTTCAAAGTTAGCAAAAATAGAATCATCTTTTAAAGCCAAGAACAAGCATTCAATATCATCATAGTCTCCATAATCAGATTCATCATTACAAATACCAATATCTTCTCTAACATAATAACTTTTCTTGATCATCTTACCTTTTTTTCTTTATTCTTATTTATCATATGGGTATGTGCAGGATCATCATGGAAAAAATAAGCCCTTAAGTGGTGAAAAATTTAGAAAAATTAGACTTAGGCAACAACTCGACGTAAAAATTTGAATAAGTTATCTATATTATTTCAAAAATATGTAAGAATAGAATATGTAGAAAATTGAATTTAGTTTCTAAACTACTAGGTTTTTTTTTTTTTTAAATCTATTTTGTGAAAATTTGAAATTTCAATAGTAGTACTTAAATTTAGGGAAAAAATAAGTAGGTGTCTGTCTAACCACCCTAACCACAATAAAATGATAATATTTTTTATAAAATTTTGATATAAGTAGAGGACTCATGTCCAGATGTGATGCATATATTTTTATAATTTTTTTCAAGTAAATAATTAATTATGAATTTTTTATTACAACTTTTAAAAAATATAAAACTCATATGTCTGACCACCTTAACTTGGTCAAAACTTCATGAATTTTTTTTTTTTAATTCTATAGTATGTGAAGCATAGAATGTGACACATATTTTGGATTCAAAAAATATGATACCGTTTGAAAGCTATAGATCTTTTTCAATTAGCCTATCAATCAAGACTTTAGTGGTAATTCAAATAGAAAATGAATAATAATTATTTATTAAATTTGAAGTAAAGCATAATTTATATTGGTGGAAAGTTGAGAATCTCCTTTAGAAACTCTATTTCGTTTTATCAATTTTGGGTAAAAAAAAGTTTTTAGCCACATACCCTACACGTACCCATCATATCGCCACTTTTTGGCCCATCATGATTTGCACATACCCATACTTCAGTTTGGACATCTTGAAGCATAGTGACCTATTTTTCCACAACTGAAACATTTGAAATGTAATTTACCTTTGTGTTTACTGGTACCCTTTTTAATCTGTCTTAAAAATTTGGCTTCCACGTCATCAATATCATCTCCATTTGAATCTTCAATATTTTTTTATTTTCTAACCTTGAAAGTAGTCTCCACTTTTGAACCATTATTCAAACCAAATTTTCTCATTTCAAATGCAATTATTATGCCAAACAACTGATCTCTAGTGTAAGTATTGAAATTTTTAAATTAATTAATAGAAGAAACTTTTTGACCATAATAATCAAGAAGAATTCTAAGAATTTTCTTTACCATTTTAGGTTCTTTGAATTTTACATTAAGACCTCTCATTACATTGACAAGTTCATCAACCCTCTACATGTAACTTGTAATTGCTTCATCTTCAAGAATTCACAAGTTCTCAAATTGTGTCTTTAGTTATTTTATCTTAGCTTGTTTAACCTTATCATCTCCTTTATAAATACTTTATAGCTTATCCCAAACTTATTTAGTAGTTTTAAAATCCATCACTTTCGCTAATTCAGAATTTGTAAGACTACTCAAAAGAAGAAACATTTCTTTACCATCTATTTCATAGGCCTAAATCTCATCACTTGTGATCGGTCCATTTATAGGTATGGTATGTAGTATTCACTACCTATGTGACATCAAATCCAAGGTAAACCATATAGCCTTCCATCTTAATATTCCAAAATTCATAGTCTATGCCATTAAACATAAGGATCTCCTTTTTGGACATCCCAAATCTACCTTAAGTTGTTAATATTTTCTCCAAGGAACCTTGCTTTGATACCAATTGTTGAATGAATAAGATAGTTGAGAGGGGGTGAATCAATTGTATCTAATTAAAACATCAAAACCATCAACAATAATCAGATCCACATGCATTTATTAAAACCTTAATTTGTTATGATGAATTAGCATAAAAATAAAATAACAAAAAATTAGGCAGCTCGACAACACACACAAGAGAACACTAGATTTACATGGAAAATCCAAGGTAAAAACCACGATGAGGATTAGTTCACAATATAAGTAATTATAAATTGATACAAAATGATCGCTACTAGAATAGGACAAACTGTCCATAAAGGATCATAGCAAAGGCTCATTGCAAGAATGAAAAGAAGATAGAGAATAAATGTTACATAGAGAACATGATATCAATGCAATAAAGATTCCACCATAATAGCTCCAACACCTTTGTAGTCTATTTAAATGATTCTAGCTACCTTCCACTCATTACATCTCATAATCCAACACTTGAAATTTCACACTTCTCTACTCCATTTCGCATCACTCACATCACATATTTCAAACAAACATTTGTCTTACCTCTATCTTACCTTATTCAACAATTCAACTCATACTTATACCATCCTCAACCTTGAAACCCTTTACAAGGTTGTAAATGCACCTCAAACATGCAAATTCAAATTAGGTTAGTGTCAAAACATTCCCATAGTGGATAGGAATGAGGGAGGACCACACAAATCCTTAGCTAGGACCCAAATCTATCATAACACACCTCAATACGCTTCCATAAACTTTGAAGACACTTTACATGTAGTGTAAAAACCAAGTTGGTCATTACCCATGTAAGAACCATTAAAATTTTAAATAAATGATTACTTTGATCAATCCATAACTTCTAAACAAAAAAATTCACCTAAACGAGATCCAAAAAAATCCTAAAAACTAACAAACTCCTTCACAACAAATTTCACCTAAAGACTGTATAAGCCCAATACATCTAGACAAAATTGCCACACATTATAACTCAAAAGACAATATTCTAGAACACCAAACCATGAATCCTCTTGATACAAGAAAGAGACAAACATCATCAACTATGACTCAGAATTGCAAGTCTTGAAACTCAATTGCGAAGAAATACAAAGTAAAAAAAATTTTCCTAGACACCTCTGTAATGCACAGTTCACACACTAGAGAACATAAATTCTTTTGTACAACAATACATCACAAAAAAAATTGAATATAGGAACTTTGAACATCTGTAACCAACATATTTGAGCTACACACGTAGATCTTAAACCTAGAAGAAATGCGAAGCAAAACCATAACAAACCTCTCCAACAATCTCTCTCAACTGCTACACAGTTAACACAAATAAAAACAACTTCATACTTAAAAAAATTCATAAAAATCTATTTATATTTTGGATCTTGCTTTCTTGATGTGTCTAAATTGATTGGATACCTACAAAGGGGTGATCCCACAAAGCTAGTATACAATTTCTGGGAGATTTTGATTTTTGCTAAAATCACATATTTTTAGAAAATATAATGATTTAAGCCTTAAAAAGTTCCATTTAAAGAATTACAATTGAAGAGGGTTTGATTAAACTACCTTAGATCAAACCCCCTTGGATAGAACCTCGCTAGTTTTAAACCATACCTATAACAGAGTCTCCTTTACACCTATCAAAATGTTGATAAAAAACAACTTTTGATTTACCTTTTGTGGGATCAAATAAATTCGTTTAAAATTTATTTTTCTAAGTATGTAGTCCTTATTATAAGCTTTCCAAAATGTATAATTTTAAATAAATTTAATTTTATTATTATATTTATTTTTTATTTCTTGTGAATGTAGGCTTTTCACCAAAAATCAAGCTCTTTATTCTGCACATGTGGAAAAATAGAATATTATCAAAAAAAAATTGTAAAATATGAGTGCACTAGATATTGAAGTCCTTGATCCAACAAAAAAAAAAACTTTTAATACATACAATTTTTTTTTTGTTGTACAGTCTACCTATTTCTAAATTGTAATTGGTTTGTCTTCAAAACTTGATTAAGGAAAAAATATTCAATAAAACACTATGAAACCAATTGGAAGCACTAGATATCGTAGTTACAAATCTAAATTCAAAAAAAAATAAAAAAATAATCCTTCATGGAAAGAACGTTGTGTTATACGGTGAGCGTCACTCTTCAAAAATGGTGTTTACTAAAAAAACTAGTTTTCAAAGGAGATGGAAAAAGAAGTGCAATATGATTCCAAAAAAATTGAAAAATATATATTTAGAATCTATAGACAAAATTTCACAAATCACTAGTTTGCATCATCTTCAAATTCCTCACAATTTAGCCGCTATAGGTGTCCAAAAGTGAAGATTTAGTTAGAAAAAATCAATTCAGTGTCTAGTTTGACCAAAAATTGTAAACCAGTATTGTGGGATCACCCAAAGGGATTGGCCTTCACAAATAATATGATAACATAAACATGCATAAAATCACATAAGATTTGATGTGATTCTTGGATCTTGAATTTTTGCAATAAATGATTGAAATTCTACTCTTGACTTGCTTGATAATGCTCTTGACAATAATTTCTCTAATAATTTCCTATTAGATTTCAAATGATGCAATAACTAGGTATTTATATGCAATTATTCTAATTTCCCACAAACTAAATCTTGATAGTCGACTTTGGAATTTTGAATTTCAAATGATAAAATTCTAATAGTATTTGAGTTTGAAGTCAAAATAGGGGGACTAAGTTTCCCAGGGAAACTATGTTACAACATGGTTTTTTAGAATTTAAGGTGTCAGGGGAAAAGTATTAAATAAATGCATTTATTTTCTACTTGCAATTTTTTGGTAATTGTTAGAGTGGGTCATGGAATGCATAATTTAGGAAATTAGATGTACGATTACATCCAATAACTTAGGGGAGCAAAAAATAGTGTGAAATTATCAAGAGTGAATTTTTGATGCTACTTTTATCCCCCACTCTAGTGAGAGTGTGAACATGCACTCAAACACACTAAAGTAGAAAAATATGCCAAGAGGGATCTGATTGTCCAAATGTTAAAGAGATAGGATTACTAGGGATCTAGGGGGAGTGTGCAAGCTCCTAAGATCCAAGATCCCATGGCAAAACAACATAAACACAAAGGAAAGCTCACATGTGTGAAATAAAGAAAGACAACATACATAACATTCATAATGTCAACACAAAATACAAAAAGGAATTCATGACTCATAACCTAAAAAAGTTTGATATTTGCTAGGTGAATTACAAATTGAATGCACCATGGGCTAGTGAAGTATGATATTGACTAGGCGAGCCCCCAAGACAAAGTAGAAAAATGAGAAATACACAAGGTCTAGTAAAGTTTGATATTCACTAGGTGTATACCCATTGACAACCATACCAAGAATTATACTCCTTGATAACTCTAATAAGGTACTACCAAAAATGATCAAGATGTTATGCCAATGCATCACTAAGTCCAACACATGTGAACAAAGTGAAATTTTTTTCCAATTTCAATGTCAATCCATCGCTAAGTCCAATTCATGTGAACAAAGTTAAGCAAAATTTCCAATGGTAATCTCATTGCATCAAGTCCAATGTGTGTGAACGAAGTGAAGTAAAAATACCAATGTATGCCTCCACCTTAAAGTAATTGCAAAACACCATGCTATGAATAATTTATTTAAGGTAAAAAATGATAATTTCATGCTATAAGGCCATGAGAGCTTATTTGGAAAGCCCTATGCCAATGATATGTTTCCAAATAAATTTACCTCATGATAAGGGGCTGCCCCTAAATGCAATGCAATAAACAATACAAAATATGAACATAGAAGGTATCCATGGATCTAGGGTCATTATACATTTTTTCTATTGTAATGGAAGTTAGCTCAGAATTGATATCATTCCCTAGAAATGCATGGAACAATGAACACAATGGAAGAATGACACATACAGAGAATACATTTTTTTTTGGGTATGTCTTTCCTAAAACTTTATAACCAAAACATAGCTAATGACAAGAGACAACTTCTAAATTTTTGAGCAAAAACATAAAACTAAGTCACATAAGTTTTTTCCTAAAGTAATTAGGGGAGAATAGGCCCTAAGGGCCAAACCTATGCCTCAGGGGATCAACACTCGATGGCCTTGCCTACATGACACACATAGGATTCATAGTTTGCAAACATGGACTTGAACCAACACTCACTTGGACAACAATAATGTATAACATCTAGGCTCAAATCTCACAACATTTTAACAACAATTTGGTAGTATCCTGATGACACTAGACCATTCTAAATTTAGTAAAAATAGAACTATGTTTTGGAAATTAATTCAACCATTACTATGTAGGGGTAATCCAATTGTAGGGTCAACCCACATAAAAAACATTAACAAACTCTAGTACCCCACACAAGAGTTCAATATGCATAAACAGGGTCAAACAAGTATGACATATTTTACTATTTGGTGGAAATAAATTTGAATTTACACAAACTATTGAAAGTAAAAGTATATTTTAAAATGCTAATGTCAATTAAATAATCTCTATCTTGAAACTAATCAACAATTAATTAATCAAGATTACTATACCTCTTAACATACAAGGTTGTATGATAACCAAATAATGCAACCAAATAACTTAACAAATTAACAACTTATGTTAAAAGGGTAATCTCAAATCCAAAATAATTTGATGCCAATATAGAATGATAACTTTTAAAATGGAAGAATTCCACTTATTAACTAGATATGTTTATCCATTAGTTAACTGAATTTAAATTAATAATTAAAAATTAATTATCCCATATTCATGAAGGGACACATCATATAGGGAAAATAATTGTAGGCCCTTCAGCCTTGAAAGTTATTCCATGTTTTGAAAACAGTTAGTTATGCCAGGTTTGGAAACTATGCAGGTGGACAAGGGCAAAGACCATATTAGGTTTGGAGGCTACTAAGGCCTAAGTTTGGCATCTATACCTTCTTAATAAAATTCTCTTTCTTTTGCATTACCTAGAACTAAAGACTAATACTCATACTTCAATGATACTATACCTTTGTTCCTTTCCCAAGGGTAAATCTTTCATTTTGTTTTTCCATTTATTAAAAAAGAAAAAAGGAAGATACTTTCTTAGTGTACATCCAAAGTTCCATATTTCAGTACTACAATCAGCTAATAGGTTTCAAATCAAATTCTCACAACATTTTTTTTATGAATTTCTGATTTGTTTCTCAACATTCAAATTTGAGATTTTCCATTTCTATAATTCAGACTTCAGATTTTATTCTTTCTGACCTAGTGTCTCTGACCTTGGGGGTTTATAGCTGGGAAAATAATATTTAAATCAATGAAAATAGGTATTTTATCTAGCAAGCCTAGGACCAATACAAACAATATATCCTCACGACTCAATTATGTGAAGCCAAAAATATAGTATACTAATTGTGTTGCTTCAATTTTTTTCTATACACCAATGGTATTAGAAGCCCAGAGGAAATCAATTTACTAAGAACCATGCACAAGAAAATGACAGTAAAACTAACAGATAGGGACATCGCGACTGTGGACAGAACTGGCTTAGAAATATAAATAGAAATTGGAAAGGCATAGACCAAGCACATGATCTATTAGACCAAAATATGACTGAATCCCATGCAAGGTTTTAATGTTATTTGTAACTATAAAGCTCTTCGAAAATGAACATGATGTTCCAGCAGGATCACAAACTCTTTTGTTACCTGTTAGTATCTATCGGTAACACTTATGAGAAATGCATGAAATATTAATGCACCTTCTTCCTTTCAGCCAAAAGAAGACTACGTGAACTTTTGCCAGGATGATCTCCCCTAGAATAGTGAAAATCTGGACATATATATAACTTTGGTGCTTAAAGAAATTTCCTTTTGAGCCATTTTTGACCAATGGGTCTATTTTGCTATAATGAGTTATTACATTCCTATTCCATACTAAGTGAAAATCACTTTTCCACTATAGGTGCCCCCAAAAGTTTTGTGAACTTTGAATGAACTATATGTAAACATCCATGCAATGGTGGGTGTAAATCCATATTCCATATCCTCCCAACCTCATGCCTTCCTTACTCATCTTGCTACCTATTAATCAGTGATGACTAAAAACTCCCTCTTCCCTCTGTGATATCCAACTATCAGATCTATATGCATGCCCCTTGTGAAATTAATTCATAGATGCATGGTTTATGCAAGTAGCACTAGGGGAGAGGGTCCAATAGTTGCCATAGTGCATGTACATTCAAAGCCCAATATTTTAAAACTACAGAACTAGTAATTGTAAGAGAGGACCCAATAGTTGAACAAAATATGCCCATTACATTAAAAAAGCAACAAATCATATGATGCCACATTGACACACTAAAAAACATGACTTAATGCACCACTATTGGTCTAACCTTTTTGGGGGTTCTATTATGACCCCTCAACAAAAAGCATGGTGATGACACCTTTTTTCTTAGTCTATGCAAGTAAAACAAAATATTTGAATTGTCCACGTCCTGGACCACTCGGGGATATGATTTTTTAATGTCAATGTTGCATGTTCATTGCTATGTCAACCCATAAAGTTATGGTGCACCACTATTGGACCCTCTCCCCTAATATGGCACTACACATGTAAGAACTCATGTGGACTTTACTCCCTACCCTCAAAGATTCATATCACATAGCCCATGCATGGGAGTATGACAACATGTGCATGTAATTGTGAGATATATTATTTGTAGGTTTATAAGTTCTGCATTAATTTAATACTTCAAGATTTTATTAATATTAAATTATAGATTAGAAAGCATGGTCTTATTTATAGTCTAGATAATCAATATTCTAAAATTTACATTTGATGGCATTTACCTTGTGGTGTGAGCCATCTTAATATTTATCAAGATATCAAATAAATTTATTTTTGATATAAAGTTGTCATTGATAATATAAAATTAAAATCAAACAAAACCTACATTTATAATATTCATTCAGCTAGTTTTATTTAAGTTTACAATTCCTTTTTTTCACATTAAATCCTCTATCATTTATTTTTATAGATGAGAAAAGTGTCTAAAATCTGAACCAAAATTATTTTTAATTAAAATAAGATTACCAATTATACTAGAGGACAAAATTTCATATATAACTCTTTTATTCATTTGTTTATCTCATAGGAGTTTGATGTCATTTCATTCAATGTTGAAAATAAATTGACCTTAGCCTAAAGTTTATTAGCCATTAGCCTACCTTCATTTGCAATGGTCTAAGTAATCACCCACATGTATTGGACTTTATATTGGGTGTCAATCTATCTATTGGATCAAACCACACTTGTGGCCCTATAGGGTCAAAATGGAAGATACCTAAATGTCTCAATGCCTTAGATTGTCCCCAAAAGGGAAACACAAGACCAAACTGAATAAAGTTTAGGACATATAGAAGAATGTTACAATAGATTCATTTCCTTTGTATCCTTGCACCAATGGAACAACAAGGGTCATCCAAAGAAAACTCACTAACATAAAGACACACCAAGTAGAACAACATGAGGGATCACATCATGTGAAATAAAACATACAAATAAAATACAACAAATGAGTACTACACATGCAAGGTGACCTAAAGTAGGTCGTTCACATCCCAATATTGCTCAATATATATCAAAGGTAGAAAACTAGCCAAAGGTACTACAATAAGTGTCATACTAGGAGCAACACCTAGTGCAACATGTGGTGAGTCACTCTCATTATGAGGATCAACATGGTTTCCCCCATCTAAATCCATAGACTTTGAAAATAATAAACATAACTCGTTATGCACTTATTCATCCATTTTAGCATCCTCATTTTCATCATCCAACTTTATCACAATGGGAGGTTTTATGACAATGTTGATTGTATATTCTTGTTTTTGTTTTCTTTAGGTTGGGGCATGTAAGGTTTAGTTTCATGTTTTGGTAAAAGTTTTAATTTATCTTGATTTTTTTGCAAATGTGTTTTATCATTAGGTAATGTTTTATTCTTTTCTTACAATTGACGAGAAATAGCATGATGCATACACCTATGCTCTTTAACATTATCTTTGTTCTTGTTTAGTTTTCAATTTGTGAAGGTGTAAGATTGAGATTCTCAACAATTGGTCTCTTTTATTCCCTTGGGTGAGGAATTGAAGGAACCTTCAAAGGTTGGGACACCACTTTCTCTTTAGGTCTATAAATTTTCTTTTCTTTTGATGGTACAAAGGTAATATTTTGATAGTCTCTTGGTCTCTTGTATGATATAGGTGGAGGAACTCTAGTGTAAATACCTTATGAATTTGGAAGGGCCCTTGCCTCAGGCATGGGTTCATCCACAACTTGCAGGGTGGGAGGAACAAACATAGCCTTATCATTATCAGGAATATTGTTGAGGGATAATTTTTCTATACATTTTTCCTTAAACTCTTAGTATGACTTGAAAAAAAATTTCTCACGAGGCTTGATTGGTTCCATAGGTTGAGGCCAAAAGAAATCTAGTGAGAAATTCCCATGGGAAGATAGAGCATTAAACCCACTATGATGCACTGTGTATATTTGGTTCTAAAATGGGAACTTTATGCACTTCTTAATAACTAATGGGACAATATTCATGGAGCATAGCCAAGGATAGCCTATCTTCACATGGAATTTATCTGAAGTTAGGATGATGGAGAATGATACACATAATTATTTTGGTCAAAATTTAAGTGGGAGAGTGATTGAACCTATCATATGACCAACAAAACCATCATGATTTCTTAACCATGCTTTCGATTGTTCATAAGAATCTTGATACAACTCATGCAAAAATAAGAATTCCTTAGTGATCACATTCTCTACACAGATAGGATCAATCTATATCCTTGTTATAGGTTTATCATTGATATGTCTATCAATATAGAGAGGAGCATCTTGTGCATGTATAGATGCATTAATGTGTATGAAAGCAATGTCAAGTAGTAAAGTGGTTTGGCCCTTACGAGGTTGAAAATTTATCAAATAAATCATATTATATAGACCATCCTCATAATAATTCTTATCGTCACCCTTATCATCATTCATATTATCATTCCTAACATCACAAGATTGCACAAATTTGGATAAATGGTTTGGCTTTGGTTTGGTGAAAATTTCAAGTTTTCGTTAGGCGAGGAAATAGACTTATTTCCCTTGTCATTAATATTGGTAAATTGAATGTTATTAGAATCAATGAGGTCTTGAACTTGATGTTTAATATGCATGCATCATTCTATATCATGTCCATGTGTATGATGATACTAACAAAAGGCTTTTTGGTTAAATTTGGATATATAGGTTTGGCTGTTTCAATGGGTCTAATTGGGGGTAATTGAATTAAGTTATTGCTTAAAATTTGCAACATTATTGAGTGGAGTCAAGAAATTAGGTAAATTTTGTATCTCTTGATCTAAGTTGGTATAGAGTTGAACTTATGGCTATAACTTGTGGTTAGTTATTTGGGGTGTGTTTATCTTGATAAATTTCTTATTTTTTTTTCTTGAATGGTTGATAGTTGTGTTGAGGTACAAAATTCTATTTCTTAGTAGGATTCGATGAAGATGCTTCTTCATATTGAATAACCACATTTTGATAGTTACGAAGAGCCATATATAGTTGTGTAAAGGATGAATATCTCATCCATAAGATCTTATCCCTAATTCTAGGTTGCAAATTCTCAATGAACACTCTTTTAACATCTAAATTAGGAAGAGTAAGATTGATTTGTGAGTATAGTAATTGATACCGTCCTATGAAGTTTGTAACTTTTTCATGCTTTCCTTGTTTGCACCTTATTAAATTATTTAATGCAATTTTTGGACCTATGTTTTCTTGGAAATGTTGTAGGAAGGCATCAACAAGTTCATTGAAGGAATGAATCAAGTTATTCAGAAATGAGAAAAACCACTCTAAGGCCATGTCTTTAGGAAAATATTTAGCTAATACCTCATCTTTAAAAATGAAGTCACTACACAATGTTTTGTAAGCCCATATGTGATTATTAGAATATCCTCTACCATGTTGTACTTCTTAAACCTAGGAATTTCAGTGTTGAGTGGCATGGTTGTTTTCAAAATTTTAATTGACAAAGGGATCCTTTTGACATATTGTGATGGTTTTCCATTTTTATCTTGGTTCAATGTTGACATTTATTATTGAAGTGAGGTTACATTTTGCAAAAGTTGCTTAACGACTAAATCATTCCTTGCCATGTTTTGGGAATATGGCAGTATTGTGTACATGCTTGGTGGACTACTATGTTGAAATTTTATCACAGGTGATGAATATTGAAGTGTCACATATGAAGTCATGAAACTATAAGGGATTCCACTAGAAAGATTTAAGCTTGGAGTTATGCCATTGTTTTTTTGTATCATTGTAGCTATGGTTGGTAATGTGTATGTAGAAATAGAGGCAATAGTTGTAGAGAGGGATATTTGGCTTCCTCCTTCACTTTGAGTGTATCCCAAAGCTTCGACACAACTAGCAATCGTAGGGATATTGGCATCAACTATATGGGCTAGACTACATAAAACCTCTAATCATTAGGCATCACCAATCAACATCCTAAGGTTATCTACTATGGGCACCATTAGGCCAGCCAAAGATTTAGTGCTCAAATAGTCTTACAATCCTTCTAAGTCTTTGTCAAATTATTATAGTTTATATTTAGAAACATGGGAAACAATAGTCTCAACATCTGTAAAGGTTCCTATTTGTGAAGTTGTCATTGGTATGGTAGGATTAGGAATATAGTCCAAAATGGGTATGATATTCGTAATACCTTGAATGAAAAAGTTGGAAGACTTAGGATCCACAATAGATGTAATAATAGCATGAGATTCCATAAGTATACTACATATCATTGAGGTATTAGTAATAGGACACCAAGTTGTAAAGCTCATGTGAGTTTCAAACACTAAGTGGGCCCAGTATGAACACTAAATTTCCTAACAGACATAGCAAAACAGTTAGGAGTAGAAATCAAACAACAAAAGAAAACAAGAAACACAAAAATTTAGATTTCTAACACAAATTTGAGCCAAAAATAGTTGTACTATGTCACCTAGGGTGACTATATCTCGCATAGATTGGTACAAATTTTAAAGTTTAGTTGTATGTGATATTGTTTAAGTTTCTTAGGTCTATGTGTAGCTAGGTTTGATAGTGAATTGTTTTCTAGAATTTTTTCAATTTATGACATTATAATTCAAAATGAAAGTGTGCAACAATGTTGAAAATTCTTAAACAGTAAATGACAATTGTGAATGTAATTTTGAGATCTAAAATGCAACAATTAATTGATTCTAATATGAAAAATTTTAAAATTGATAATGTTGATGCCTTTTTTTTTTTTAAATAACACAATTTTTCACTTTTTGGGTTATATGCATGATGCCTAAATGAATGTAATGATCAATTTCATATTTTTTTTAAAATTTAAATGACCTAATGCAAAGTTTGAAATACAATTTGATTGTAAATCAGACCTAAGATGACTAAAATTAACCATATTGCAACCTATAATGCAATAATGTATGATTTTTTTTGAATTTTTATGCTTTTTATGATGCAAAAATGAGTGTCTAAATGAATAATTCAAGATAATACAATACTAGACCTAGATCTAGGATGAAATTTTGAAAATTTTAGAAGGTCTATAATATTAATAGGTTAGGTTCACCAAAATGAAATGTTAGAAAAGGGAAACCTTTAGGGGAGACCTCCCTTTTTAGGGTTTTACACCTTTTCCATGGGTTTCATTAGATAAAAGCAATGGATGATGGATGGTAGTAGGGGCTTGATGGACTTGGACAAGATATATGATTGACTTACAACCTAGAGGGTGAGTGAATCAACCCTTGAACAAATATAGGATGAATTTAGGGTTGACATGTGTGAGGCCTACTATTTGACACACCCTAACTAGTGATATTTTGATCCTAGCACTTTTGATACTATATTTTTATTAGACTATTTTGATTAATCACAAACATTGGATATTATGCTTATTCATGTATTGATTCTTATGGTGGTTTTATACATGTATGCTTTCCTTATTTGTTATGCTCATGTTGATCTAACTATCATGATAAAAATGGATAATTGTATATGAGGTAGAATTGATAGGATGCTAAATTTAAACTAGGCGATGATATGATTTCTTTATAACTATGCAGTGACTATACATGAATTGATAAGATATGTTAATTACTAGAGAAAGGATAATTGTGGATATTGAATCTATTGATTTGAGGATTTGTTTATAAATATCTTATATAGATAGAATTATTGATTTAATTATTGATTATCTTTTATTGGATAATTTGACATGTGGAATTGAGTGTGTAGGTACACGCCCATGGCCAATGGGATTGGAGGTGATCAAGGGTACCCTATTGTGATAGCTAAGTAAAAACTGGCTATGGTCCATTTGAAGGGACCTTAGTCCTATTGTGTTGTATTTTATTTTGTAATTAAAAGATTTAATGTTTAATATTGTGATATATGTTTTTATTAAAAGCCAATTGAGATTTTGATAGGAGTTTTGGGACATTTTGATTTACTTTTATTTTGTTTCAAATTTAAATTCATTTTTTTGGGTTTAAAATGGTTGAATAAGTCTTTTATTTGGGTTAATTGACCCTTACTTAACCCTTAGAATGATTACCTATGGGTTAGGGGTCAAATCAAGCCTATATATTTTAAATTTTGCAAATTGTGACCCTTATTAATCACCCATTATGAAGAGTGACGGATTTGAGAAAGGGTGGAAGTGCTTGCTTCAAAATATCATTTATGTGATATGAGAGTCTTTTTTGAGTGAGGAACACTCTTTGGATCTTCACTTCCCAAGGATTTCTCATACATTTCTGAGAATATGTGGGGAGGTGTGTCCATAGGAGTGAATGAGAAATTTTCATGTGCCACTCTCCCCTTCAAGGGATTGGAAACCTTGAATCCTATTTGAATCCTTTGGAAATCTAAAGGAAGGGTTCTTTTTCCGTTATTTATTTTATGGAGTGGATTTGGAGGAAGAGAGATAGGAGATACTTTTTCAAACTACCTTCATCTTTGAGCTTGGATTCAAGGTAGGGTTCATCTTACTTGTGTGTATGCTCTTATCTTTTGTATGAAGAAGTGTAAGGAATGTGTATGTTAATTGTGTTGTATGTTTTATGAATTTCTTGCATATGTGTATGTGTGGGTTGGGGTTGTATGAGGGGAGTCTCACCCAATTTTGGAAGAGCATCCTTCATAGGGGATAGGAATGAATAGGAACCTCCATGGGGAAAATAGTTTCATCCTTTTAGAAGGAGAGGTAAAATAGGTATGAGTACCCAAGTTATTATGATGGTATGGGTGTATGAATTTGGATGGTATGGAGGATGTGTTGTATGTGAAGTATTGGAGGATTAGGTTATTGAGAAGGAAGGAAGATGATAATGATATGTTGGTCATGATTCTTGTGCACTAATTTCCCCATGTGGTAGAGTAGTCCACCTCTATCCCCATTTGAGGATTTGAATAGAATCCTTTTGTAAATGCGTAATCTAGGTTGGGAGTATCTTATTGTTTGTTGTTTTGAAAATGGATTGTTTTAAGCTACTGTTGTGTGTACCTATTTCCTTGGTTACCTCCTAGATCGAGGTTGGTTTGTGAAAAAACCTACTATTGGGAGGTGAGATTATCTATGGCCATGGGAGAAGATCCTTGTGTTTATATGTACAGGTCCATAAAGTTGTTGCAGCTTACAACCTTAGAGGAAACCATCTCTCCCTTGTACAATGAAATGGAGAGATTTGAACATTAGATGCATCACTAAAATATGTATTTATAAGTTATTCTATAGTAAATATAACTGTGATTTATAGCTTCTTTTACTTCAATCATAGTGTTAAATTCCAACAATTTAAAAGAATGGAATATAGATGCTTTATGTTATTATGTGGTATGAAAAGATAATTGTTGTTATTCTTGTTTAAAGAAAAAATGAATGTATACTATTTGAGTTTGCAATAAAGATCTCTCATTGGATCAAAATTCTTGTTGTATAAAAGGTGTCATAGAAGTCTGTCATAGCCATGTCCAAAAAGAAAGTATTGTTGTGTGTAAGGATAGGAAGAGAATTGAATTAGGCATCATATTGTTCTTCTTTACTTCTTGAATTAAAATTGAATCTTAATTTAGGGAAAATATGTTTACTTTTTTTCCTATACAAATGAATGTTGTAAATAAATGCATGTTCTAGAAATGTCATTTAATTCACTCCTTCTATTCAATTGAAAGAATATTATAATTCTATTGGGTATAAAATATTAGCCTTTGAATTTGGAGATGAAATGTTTTGTAAATATATGAACTAGTAAATTCATCTAGGAAAGAATCATTATTTCTTTAAGGTCTTCTATGCATCAGTGTTAGGTAGGTGTATTCCTTTCTAAGATAATTGTTTTAGGATGATTACTATATATTCAAGTGTTGATTCATTCCTCCAACTCTTGCTTCATCGTCAAGCTCTCTTCCATCGAATCCTTCACTTCTGAACCCAAGCTTAATGAACTTACATTCTCTTGCATCGATCAAATCAAAAACAAGATTTGCACTTGGTGCCTGTAACTTGCCTTGTTAGAATCATAACTCCAAATATGCTTGTAGATTTTCGTAGTCATGCCTAGAGTGGATGTTTATCACTCAAACTGGCATGTTTTTAATGTGGTCATTGAACCTCAATGATTCACAATATGGATGTGAATTAGTTAAGGAAATAAACATTCACCATGTGTCACCAATTTTTTAACCTTAGCGGGCCAACCAAAGTCAATGTAAGCCCCTTGTGGTATAACATTTTTCTACCAACATTCATCTTAGCCAAGAGTAGGGGATCGTTAATTCCCCTTACCTTATGCTTAAAGATCTTAGATAAACTTAAAAAGACAAGTCTGATCCCCTAAGTCTAAAGCTCTTTATGACCTATCAGGGCCTATCGAGGTTCGGCCATCGGCCTTACCCCTTACCATCTACCTATCTTTATCACAATCCATTGGGCTAACTCTTGAAGCACCTAAGTGTGAAACTTTGACATTGTTAAAAGTCATCAAAGGTCAGGGTTCTTCCTTTCACTATGTCACTTACATACATATGAATTATGAAGTAAGCCATCTTATCGATCAACGACACCCAAATTTCTCTTCGTGATTGTCACTAGACTTAATCCATTTGGGAGATGGATTTTTGGGCTCCCCCTCTACCATATATTCATTAAACTATTTAAGGAAAAATCCTTAGTTTGAATCCATGAAAATTGAAGCCATCTTGGGTGTCAATATTCGGGGTTTCACTTTACCTCTTTCTTGCTTCTTGTTAATGTAGTCGGAAAAGGGCATTGCTAGTGCCCAAAGTCTAAAGTAATTAGAATTAACCCTTTTTGTTTCCTTTCTTTCATTAAGGGAATTTGGTATGAGGCAATACCAGTGCTCGAAGCCTAAAGTAATTGGAATTAACCTTTCTAGTTTTCTTCCTTTTTTGTTAAGGGCATTCGACAAAGGGTATCACTAAAGCTCGAATTATGAAGTTACCAAACTTTTCCTTTTGGTCTTTCTTTCCTTTTGTTAAGGGCATTTGGTAAAGAAATTTTTTGAAGCCCAAAGTTAGAAGTTATCAGACTTATCCATCTTGAATTTCCTTCTTTTGTTAAGGGAATTTGGTGAGAGGTATTGTTGATGCCCAAAGTCTGAAGTTATCAGACTTAACCATTTTGATTTCCTTATTATTGTGAGGGAATTCAACAAGAGGTATTGGCAATGCCCAAAGTTTGAAGTTATCAGACTTGAATAATTTGGTTTTTCATATTTTTGTTGATGGAATTCAAGGCAAGAGGTATGGCCAATTCCCGAAGTCCAAAGTTATCAGACTTAACTAGCGTAGTTTGCTTCCTTTTATCAAGGGAATTTGATATGAAGTATTACCAATGCCCAAAGTTTGAAGTTATCATACATAACCACTTAGGTTTTATTCTTTCAATTAAGGGCATTAGGAAAAGAGTATTTCCAAAGCCAGATGTATGATATTATTAGAGTTAACCATTTTTGGTTCCCTCCTTTCACCAAGGGCATTTGGAAAAGGGTATTGCCAAAGCTCAAAGACTGACATTTTTGGACATAACATCTTGATTCTTCTTCTTTTCAATAGGGCTTGTGGCAAGAATTATTACTGAATCCCGAAGTCCAACATTTTTAGATCTAACCATTTTGGCCTTCTTCTTTCAGTTGTGGCATTCAGTACAAGGCATTACTGATGCCCAAAGTCCAATGTTATCGAACTTAAAATTTTCTACCTTCTTCTTGGGTTTGAGGCATTCAGTACGATGCATTATTGATGCTTGAAGTCTGATGTTATCGAACTTAAGGTCACTTGGTTTTTGTTCTTTTTTTTTTGGCATTCCACAAAGGATATTGTTGAAGCTTGAAGTTCGATGTCTTCAAACTTCACTGATTGTTTCTTCTTCTTTTCGTTAGGGAATTCCATAAAGGTATTTCTGAAGCCATCATCCGATGTTTTCAGACTTAGTCCTTTTTGATGTAGAGCATCTACCAAAAACTACAAACCATTAAGGGTGCATCTGGCCCTAAACACAACTTGAGAAGATCAGTTAGCAAATCACCAAAAAATAACTTATCCTTTCACCAAAATCTATCAATTTCACTTGACATTCACAAGGTTACCAAACCAAAATAGTATTCCAACTTCTTACCAACCCTTAAACATATTCATATTGAATTTACCAAAACAAAAACCTGATTAGAAATCTTTGAATCCATCCATTCATTCAACATGCACCAATTTACTCTTCAATACAACTTGCTCCTCAAGGAAAAATGAAAACAAACCAACCATTCATGCTTCTAGTCTTTTACCAAACTTCCAAGACACTGTAATCATCATGTTTTTGATTGAAATAAACCAAATACACACTTGCAAAACACTAATCCATTAGACTCACTATCTCTTGCAGTCATGACACCACTTTGCAACCAGGGTTCACATTGCTCAACCGCCAAAAATAACTAGATTTTCCTCTAGACTATTCCCAAGCCATAGATACATCATTGACATCATTATTTAAGTAATTTCAAAACAAAATCAACCACTTATATCACTGTTAGTACAAAATCTCAGTTTCTAGCCTTGAACCACAAAACTCCTAGTAGTATTGCAGCATGCCCTAAAAGGGTATATTTCACAAACCACATTGAAAATATAGAATCTAAGAACATATTTGGAAACCCATTTTTTCCAATTTAAACATTCTTCAAAATGAGATGTTGCTATCATGAATAGATTTACCAGAAACTTGACTATATGTTGTAAATAGGTTACAATTAGGTCAATTTTGTGAAGCAAGTACCCTCAAATTAACTCCCCAATCCCAAATGATTGCAAAAAGTCTTAGATCATAACACAAAGCCACCAAATCTTCCATTCTTACTCAAATATTCATTCATTAATGTAGTAATTTATCAAACCCTCACTATGTGCCAATATAGAATAAATACAATAGGGGTTTATTGGAAACCTACTTTCCCAACCTCATACCTTCTTGTAAATGCTTCAATCATGCTTGAATAAGTCTTTGCAAGCTTTAGGAACTCTCTCCCAGCTTCCTTGTATGCATTTTCAACCAATACTAACTTGTAGCCATCCATTTTCATGAGGAAACTCTACATTTTCTTGAGTGAGCAGCAAGAAAACTCCATGCTCTTGTCTACCCCTACACCTACACACATTTTTAAATTGAAATGAAACTAATGCAATCCATTCCACCAATATAACTAACCCTACATTGGTGGAATGGAAATTGTATCACTTAATGGACTCGTAAAACCCTCGTTGAGGATTACAAACCAGTTATGATAAAAATATTCTCATTTCCTCAAATCTGAGTTAAAAGACTTCAAAAAACTTTCAAAAGTAACCTAAAACCTTTCTCTGAAGGAAAAAAAATCAATGGTTAGCCTTTAAGGTGCTACACAATTCGTACAAGCCTGAAACAAAAGAGAAAAGTGCTATAAATATAGAAATAGGGGTATTTTATATACCAATTTCTTCAAGAATACAAGTTTTGTCCTATTCTCTCCTTTTGCAATGCTTTATAAAGTTTCTTACAATAGTTATGGAAATTGTGTCTTCAAATCCAATGACCTATCCTTTCATTTTCCCACAAAAGACTCTTCATCTCCCTAATTTTGTGCAGTTTTTGCATTTTTACATAATTGAAAACTTTTATCATAAAAGACAACTTTTTGCAATATCACTTCTTTAATCACCTAGTGACCTATTTGAGACTTTAAATTCATTACACAATACCTTCACATGACCTTTTCATATTGTTTTACATTTTAAAATTCATTTTTTATAAATTTTCCTATTGAAGGAATTTAGAGAACAAGGTGCTCCTGCACCACTTTTGGTCTTCTTCTTTTAATTAGGCATTTTGTACAAGGAATTATCGATTCCTAAAGTATGATGTATCAGACTTAATCCTTTTTATCTCCTTCTTTTGGTCAAGGAATTCAACAAAGGGTATTACTAGTACCTGAATCTTGACTTTTTTGGACTTAATTTCTTGGCCATTCTCCCTTTCATTAGGGCATTCGGAAAAGGCTATTGCCAATGTTTGATGTTCAACTTTTTTTGACTTAGCCTTTCATGCTTCTTCTTTCTCTAGGGATATTTGGAAAGGGGTATTATTGATGCCTGGTGTTGAACGTTTCAGACCTGACCATTTGATCCTCCTTTCATCAAGGCAATCAACAAGAAGTATTGTTGATGTCTGAAGTCCGACATTCCAGACTTAAACCTTTCCTTTCCCTTCTTTTGATCAAGGCATCGGATATGGGGGATTATCGATTATTGATATCCCAAACCAGACTTCACCTCTTTAATCTTCTTTTCTTGAGGCATTAAAATTATTACATCCTTATATGTTATACGTAATTATCATCACCCAAAATAATTAGATTATATTATTTTATAAACATGATATTCATATTGAACTGTCATGTAATTTTCTCATATATACAAACCTCATTAAATTCTTTCAATTAATAACATAGTGTATTAAGCTTATTTAATCAAATAGTTCCTAGCATGAATGAGTCTTGTCAAACTATCAGGGATTGTCTCTTTACCCCTTATGTTGTTAGGGTATCCTTAGCATGTTTTCCAATCCTTTGCTTCACCTAAGTGGGTGGCATCTGATAGTGAAACTGTTTAGGGGGAAAAGGACCCTAGAAAGGGTTGTGTACCCACTAACATATTTTATAAAGTAATTCAAAGCTTGAAACTTTAGCAACCCTTAAAGGTTGCTCTAAAACTTGAATTGCATCAAATTATGATGTCCTAATGATGTCTATAACATTCTTATTGCTAAAAGCATACATGTTTAATACTTTAGGGATAACATTTGTTACTTTATTTCAAAATAAATTGTTAGTTGTGTTTTTTCCCTTATTACAAATTTTGGGCCTAACAACATGCAATGATTCTACTATCCTAATGATGTAAATTTTAGTTCTAATACAAATACATCAAACATACAAAGCCATAGATAAAGCTGGACAATTGAAATAAACTAAGCAGGACATTATGCACTTGTGATATGAATCCAAGGCTGAAAATGTAGGACTAAGTTTCCTAGGGTGACTATGTGCTTATATAGTGATCTCATATCTATTTTAGTATTCCTTGGAAGCTAGGTTAGAGCTTTTTTTTTATTGTTGTACTGTTGGATCACTATCAAATAATTTTGTAATTGAGTTTTCATGAGTTGTCAAGATGTAGGTTTTTGATTGCAATAATGAATACTCAATATTTAAAATTCCTCTACTCCTCTTCAAACCTAAACCTATGCATTCAAATATAGATGAATACATATTCCATTTAGGGGCTTGCCTAAGTCAAACCCCATGTTAGTGTTTCCACTACCACAATGGCAATGACAATGACAACTGGATAAATGATAAAGAATGATGAATCAACAAAGTGTCACAGCTCACCACCCTTCAATTCCTTCCTTGATGGAATTAATTCATACAAATTTCTTCAAGGTTTGGATCTTTCTTGCTTGATTTTCTTGAATTGCTTGGAGACCTACAAAGGGGTTAGCCTTCATAAATAATATGATAATATAAACATGCATAAACTCACATAAGATTTGATATGATGCTTGGATCTTGAATTACTATGATAAATCACTAAAATTATACTCTTGACTTGCTTGATAATGCTCTTGACAATAATTTCTCAAATAATTTCCTATTAGATTTCAAATAATGTAATGACTAGGTATTTATATGCAATTATTCTAATTTCCTATAAATTAAATCCTAATAGTTGACTTTAGACTTTTGAATTTTAAATAATAAAATGTTGAAACCAAAATTTGAATTTGGAGTGAAAATAGGGGACTAAGTCACCCAGGGTGACTATGTACCAACCAAATTTTTCAAAATTTAAGGTGTTGGGGGAAAATTATTAAAAAATTACATTTATTTTATGCTTGCAATTTGTTAGTAATTTTTGAAATGGATTGTGGAATGCATAATCTAGGAAATTAGATGTACAATTAGGTCCAATGACTTAAGGGGGAGTAAAACATAGTGTGAAACTTTTGAGGACGATAATTTATGATGCTACAATAATTAGTCAACTTAAATTTTCTAAAAATAAAATATTTTTTGTACAAGTGTTTCTACTCCTAAAAATGCAAAACAATTAAAAGCAATGCACAGGAAAGAACACAAAAAATCACCTCAATTTGGCCTAGTTTAACCCAAACAAAATGAACAAGAAATTTTTTTTTTACCTTGTTCAAGTTGTCTCCTTTGGTTTCCCCTTTGATGTCAATTTGGTGTGCTCCTTCTTGGAAAAATAGCATAAAATATAGTTCAAAACGATGAGGATGAGATGGGAAACACAATGAGGAAAGTGGGCATTTTGATGGATGCAAAGTATGAGCTCAAAGATGCAACAATGGTGGATGGTTGTTAGAGTGCTTGGATGAGTGCTCTAGCTTGATTGAAAATGTGTGTGTTTTTGTTGGATGCAAATGAGGGAAAATTTCTCCATTATTAGGGGAAGTGCCTCTAAACAATGGAGGGTCAAAATGAAGCCACGGTGGACAAGATCAAGGGCTAGGGTGAGTTGAGAAGTCACAAGCCCTCACATCTTGACATGTGGTAGGTGAGGTGTCAAATGAAGGTGAGGTGGAGGTACTACATAGTACCTAGGGATTTGGACAAGATATTCTCATAAATGAGGTCTTTGTCCCTATGTCGGTGATGGGATATGTGAGAAATTAAAAATTCCTCAAATATCCACATGTGGATGAGGAAAGGAATTAAAAATTCCTTGCAAGGCCTAGGGAGAATAAATGTGAATTTAAAATTCACATGGGGAAGGGGTTGCTTTCTCGAAAAGGAGAAAGTAATAAATGAAGTTGACTCTGGACATATGCCATAAATGTAATAAGGATTAGGTTGACCTAATCAGGTGATTAGAGTTGTACAAATAGGGGATTAGATGAATTAATGATGGATTAGGGACAAGTGGGGTATTATGGAGGATGTGACCCTAATCATGATTAGGGGTGTGCACATCCTAATCATAGATTAATTAAATTAATTTGGATTAAGGAGAATTATGGAGGATGGGACAAGGAGAGAGAAAATAATGAATTTAAAATTGATTTAAATTCATAAAGGGAAATTACTAAATTAAATAAATTAGAACATTTATTTAATTTAAAGAAGAAAGGGGATAAGGGATAAAGTATTTAATTATCTAATTAAATACCTTAGGAACATTAGAAGAAAGGGAATATTAATTAAATAATAACACAGATGAAGGATGCAGGATAGAGGAATAAAATGGGTGAATTTGACCATATGGAAGTGGTCAAATTCAGATGTCTACATTTTTTCCCTCTTTGAAATACTATTAGAATAATAGTGTTTCGAAGAAAAATAAAATATAGATGACTCGATAGAAGAAATACTATCAAACGATGCCCCAACATGGGAGAGGTTGTGTAGGTCATCTAATCGTAAAGAAATGGGGATTGCCCCAGTGTCATAGGGAAATGGACATGACAGAGGAATGGAGGAAAATGGTAGGGTATGCCCCCTCTAGAGGGTGAATGGGGAAGAAAAAGGGGCCCTGGGCGACTTCTCGATATGGAGAAACGAACAATACCACATGATAGAGCGTGAAAAACTATGAAGAATGGATTTTGAATGGAGAAAAAACGGACAAACAAGGTGCGAATGGTGGCCCATGAAAGAAAAGGGATGACATGAATTAATAAGAGGTTAAATAAAGGGTAAAAATGACACAAAATATGAAAGGCTAAATAGGTGCAAAAGTCAAAAATTATAAATAGTAAATTTAAAAATTACTATTTACCATTTGCACACTTGGCAACTGACTCAACAATAGAGAGAGTGGCAAGGATGGTTGACGGGTAGAGTGAGGACGAGGAATTCATGGATGATGAGCTCATTCACCAAGGTGAGGAGGTACACTAGTTTTATTATTACCGAGCAGCACCACGCTAGGTAGGATCCAAAACCCTACTATGTAATTTGATTTAAAATTTTATGTGTTTCAATTTGGGGATTTTGGGTAGACCTACGGCACGAACTCGTGGCGGAAGGGCGAATTCACCCTTTCATTTGGTGAATTCTCCCATCTAAATTGGTGGGTAGGAAAAGAGGAAAACTCACATTGTGCAAGGGTGAATGCATTAGGGAGGGGAAATTGTGAAATTACCTCCCCAAGAAGAGGTGTTTTTGCTTGACACAGAGGTGAGGGTGTCACAAGATAGGAAATTTAAAAATCGCTAGAGATGGGGAAGGGTGAATGCATTTTCACCCAAAATGGGGGAAAATTCACCCGTTAGAGGGAAAATACTTAGGGGCAAGTTCAAAATCGTCCCTCAAGGGCAAAAGGAAAATTCACCTAGAAAACAGGTGAATGTGTGTCAGGGAAAAGAAAGGGGTGAATTTTCCAAGAGAATACTAGATTTCAATCCCGAATTGGGAAAAGGGTGAATTCACCAGTAAGACAAGAAAATTTGGTGTTGGATGGGGGAAAGGGTGAATTTTCCAATCAAAGAGGTGAATTCAGACTTGGGATGAAAAAGGGATGAATTTTCCAAGAAAAGAGGTGAATTCAGACTTGGGATAGGGGCTATAGATTTCATAGCATAGATCAAATATAGATCCTTTTATTTATTGATGTAGCCTCTACATTTGATTAGAGCTTTGTACCCATATTTTATTTGATGATTATGGATAGACATGGAAAATATGTATTTATGCTTTTATGATGGATTTATTAAGGACTTTGTGATGGACTTTTATTATGGTTTATGATATTTGGATATTTATATGATATGCAATGGACCTTATTGACACTATGTGGTCCCTATGTGATGGATGTTTAGTTGTGCACACATGTATTTATGTGATCTATTATGGGTTATGCAGATGATTATGATATATGCATACGTTTATGATGATTTATGTTTATGCCTATGTGGATGATATGAATAAAATGCATTATGCCTAACACTTTGTGATGCAAGATGTGATTGATGATTTATGATATTATATTCTATGATCATGAGACTAACACTTTGTGATGCAATTGGTGATGTATGCATGGAGATAGAAAACTTATTCCTGCAATGGATATGTTTAGAAATCCTTGTGATTGATTCAGCAAATGTGATGAATATTTGTGTTGTACACTATATAATCAATTTGATGTTAATTCTAGTGGGAAATTTTTCCAGGCATATTATTATGATTTGATGTATGTTATGAAAATGCAATGTGATGGAATAAATGAATGATGTGATGTATGCACATGTACTAATGTGATGGATGAATGAAATGGATGTGATATAATGCAATGCATGCAATGTATGTAATGAGATGGACTAATATGTTTAGAATAATGACTCTAAACAACCTAAAAATAAAGATAACACAATGAAATGATAAGGAAATGAACATAAGATGCTTAGAATAACCAACATGAGAATGACAAATGCAGCATGAGATGAAATGAAATGAATGAATTTAAGATGCAAGATGAGATGACATTGATGTCGTTTGGGATGAAATTGTACTTTTTGTGTTTAATATTACATCGATCAAGATTAATGAACATTTGAATTCAATTTTTTCTATGACGGGCATTATTTTCCTCATAGTTGTGTATTAATCTCAGTTTCTTTCCTCATTTTGCAAGTCATAGACCCAGGATTTGATAGTAGAGATGACCTTGGTATTGTTGGCATAATAATGAATGCAACCTACATGAATGATGGGTGTGATTAAATTCCTTACAAACATTAATATTTGAATTAAATTAGCATGGGCATGAGTGTAAATAAGGGCTTTCATAGTAATGGAAGACATTAATAGGCCTCCTTTATTGGTGTATCATGTTTCCTTGCTGAGTACTTTCCCTATAATCATTTCAAAATGAGGGATGATGGGTGTGATACTGCACCGGTCAAAAACCTAGGAATCTTGAGAAGAAAAAGAAGGTGAAAGAGGAGTGTTTGCACAACCAAAATCACCAATCATAGGTGAGGGGAAAGAGTGGATGGGGAGAAATGAAATGCAACATGATGAGAAATGAAATGCAATCATAATGCTATTTTTCCAATTTTGAGAGTACTTATTTTTGCTATTGCACAAGATACAATATGCCAAGGTATGAGGAACCAAGGTAGATTAGTGTCTAATGCATGAAACAAACACATTAGACAAGAAGGCTATCCCAACATCCCAAAGTCACAATGAATTTGGCCCAGCTAGGCATTGGGATAACCATAAGCACAAAGGATGCCCCAATGTAACAAAAGGCCATAGTGATCTTGGTGGGTACTATGTGGGACAACCAAGAAGACAAAAATAGACAAAAGATCAAGATATGCCCCTATGCTTACCATTCAAAGTGCACGATGATATAATGAATTGTGGTGACCCTAACAAGGTATGATAGGAAGATCAAATGATAAACTAATTGACAAAAGCATCACAAGAAAACAATCAATTTCAAAAATCCTTTTCTACAGGATCAAAAGGTGGATGGGATTGATGTAGTCTAACGTAGGAAGGATGCATCATATTAAGACCAAAGATGGAGACTAAACTAAGTGATCGACATGACTCAAGATACTCAAAACTGATTGAACCTTGTGATACTAGTGGATTTTTTTTGTTAAGAACCAACTAGATAAGGACATACTTATGGACACGACACTAGAAAGAAGACACAAGACACAAGACTGGCACACCCTAAAGACCTAGGGGCTCGAGGGCTGATCAAATATTAGCCTTGTCTACGTGAAAGTGTAGAGCCCTCATAGTTTGATAGAATACCATGTATAAAAGTGGAAAGAGAACAATGTAGACCAAGATGGATGGCAAAGACAAAATGGAAAAATACCCCAAGGGTGGATCAAATGATCAACCTTGCCTACGTGAAATCGCAAGGGCAATGTAGTTTGACAAAAAGACCAGTGACAAAAGATGGAACCAAATAGATGAAAGATGGGGGGCTAACATGATAGGATGGAAAAAATCCCCAAGGGTAGATCTAAATTAGTTTGTAGACCATACTATTTCAAATACTGGAAACTAATAAGGATGTTTTTGAGTAGACTATATCATCCGTTTGGTTTAAAATTAAGGTATGCAGTTAGATTATTTATTAATGACATGACATGATGAGACCCCATGAGGACTGACATGATGGAGGACCCTGAGGTGAAGACAAGAGACCAACAGATGAAATGGATAGATGGCGCAAGCTCATATTAGGATTAAAAGCTCAGAATTGTGGATATCCAATGAAAATCATTGAATGCTCAACCAAAACATACCAAACAATGGATAAGCAAACATGGATGAAAGGACCTGATCAATAGGATGCCAAGATGGGATGTGAGGATAAGATGGATGGAAGCATAAAGCAACTAGGACACAAGGTAGATAATGATTAATCCCTCTACGAATGGAACTTTTTGCCAAGTTTTCACCAAACATACTTATTCAAGGTGCCACCAACGGTGGTTTTCACCATAGGATGAATTTCTCTTGACTATTTTTGCATTTATTTTTGACCTTTTTGATTTTTTTGTATTTTTGACATTTTTTTACCTTTTTTGGTATATTTCAATATAGGATAACCCAGTTAACTTGGGTGTAAAACCTTTTCAGGTGCATGAAGTTGATAGGCTCCTCTACCTGGCTCCCCTTCAAGTGTAGCAAGCCTATATGCCCCAAAACCATATTTAGCTATGATGATGTAAGGACCTAGCCAGTTAGACTCAAACTTTCCTTTCTTATATCAATCTTACTGAGTATGCTGATTCTCCTTGAGGACTAGATCACCAACATTAAACTGACAGGGACAAAATTTCTTGTTGTAGCTTCTCCTAAGACGATGTTGGTATTCATGAAGATTATTGTAGGCCATGATATGCTTTTCATCCAATAATTCTAGATGACTTAAGCGTGCAACCCAGGTGTCTTCATTACTAATTAGGTTCTTCAGAGATATGCAGAGTGAGGGTATCTCAACTTCAATCAACAAGATGGCATTAACACCATAAACAAGGGAATATGGAGTGGCACCAATGGGAGTGTAGATGGACATGCGGTAAGCCCAAAGGGTGGGATGGAGATGGAGGTGCCAATCTTGACCAGTATTATTGACCACCTTTTCTAAGATTTTGATGAGTGTTTTGTTGGTTTCCTTTTCCTGACCATTACCTTGTGGGTAATAGGGGGTGGACCAACAATGTTGGATGTGATAGGTTTCATAGATGTGTTTCATGAACTGCTTTTTAAAGGACTTTCCATTGTCAATGATGATGGTGGAAGGGATTCCATATCTACAGAGAAATGGAAGAGGATAAATTTGGAAATATGAATACCTATAATTTGAGAGAGTGGAATTTCTTCCGCCCACTTGGTGAAGTATTCAATGGTGGTGATGATGAAAGTGTGGTTTTTAGAAGATGGAGGGTAGATCTTACCGATCAAGTCAAAACCCCACTGAGAAAAGGGCCATGGTGCTACCATAGGTTGCAAATCTTGAGCAGGAGCATGTATGAAATCCACATGTTGTTGACAAGGTAGGAATTTCTTCATGAACTCATAAGAGTCATGCTCCATTGTAGGCTAATAATATCCAACTATAAGAATATTTTTGGCTAAGGCCATGCCATTAGAATGGATGCCATAGACACCACTATGTGCCTTAGTTAACACAGTTCGGGCTTTTGACTCGTTCAGACACCTAAGAAGAGTGCCATCATACCCATGATGATAGATTGTATCTCCCATGATGGTATAGTGGGATGTACATTGGATGAAGGATTTGCATTGATTTCGTGTAAGGTCAGGTGGTAGGATATTATCATGAAGATAAGTGTAAATTTCATGATACCAGGGTGATTCAGGACCTACAATGTCACACACCATCTCACTCTCAGGGATATCATATGCTAGGATTAAAATTTGTTCAACAAGGAACTCACAATCCATTTGATCTTTAGGCATATCAATGAGGGAACCTATCATAGCCATCACATCAGCTACCTTGTTCTAAACTTTTGGGATCTGTTCAAACTAGATAAAGGTGAAGTATCTCTTAAAGTCATCTACCATGTGTTTGTAGGGTAACAACTTGTCATCCTTTGTTTGAAACTTGTCATTGACTTGTTTGATAATCAATTGAGAATTGCCAAAGACTCACAAATGAGTAATGTTCCATTGAATGGAAATCCTAAGACTAGTGATAAGAGCTTCATACTCTGCTATATTATTTCTGCATGGAAATGCTAATCTAAATGACTTTACAATATAGTCACCTTGTCGGGTGAAAAATAAGACACTTGCACTAGCTCCATTATTTGTGTATGACCCATCAAAATAGAGCATCCATGTATTTGCTTCTATGAATGTGAGGACTTCTTCATCAAGAAATTTGGCTACCAAAGGATATGCATCCACCAAAGGAGCATCTACCAACTGATCTGCTATAACTTTTCCCTTGATTGTGTTATGGTCCACATACTCTATGTCGAAATTGCTCAATAACATGACCCACTTATCTATGTGATTCATTAAAGAAGTTCTAGATAACAAATATTTAAGTGGATCAACTTTTGATATTAGCTTCATAGGATGACCGAGCATGTAATGGTGAAGCTTTTTTGAATTGAAAAATATGGCTAGACAAGCCTTTTCTATTGGAGAATAGTTGAGTTTATAGCCCACTAATTTTTGACTCATGTAATAGATTACGTGCTCTTTAGAGGACTCATCATGCTGAGCTAATAATGCCCCTAGTGCAACCGAAGTAGTTGAGATGTACAACAAGATGAGTTTACCTAGAATAAGAGACATCAAGATAGGTGGGTGAGCAAATTACTCCTTAATTTTGTCGAAGCCTTGCTGAAACTCTGGATCCCACTTAAAGGTGGTATCTTTACATAAGAGATGTGTGAATGATTGACACTTGTCAGCTAGCTGAGCTATGAATTGTCTAAGGGAATGTAACTTCCCTTGAAGGTTTCTTAACTACTTGATATTATGTGGTGAGGGCATTTCCATTATTTCTTTGACCTTTTCTAGATCTACATCTATACCCCTTCTAGAGACTATGAAGCCCGATAGATTTCCTAATGTAACACCAAATACACACTTCTTTGGATTTAGACACAGTTTGTAGTGCTCTAACAGCTCAAATATTTTCTTCAGGATCATAGGATGCTCTTCTCTAGTCTTGGATTTCCCCAATAAGTCATTAACATAATCTTCCATTATGATATGAATGAGGTCATATAGGATAACAATCATGGAATGATGATAAGTTTCCTTGACATTTTTGAGTCTGAAGGGGATGACATTATAGCAAAAGGTGCCCCAAGGGGTAGTGAAGGTAGTTCTATGTTGATCTTCTGGTGCAATCCTAATCTGATTATAGCCAGAGAAACCATCCATAAGGGATATCATATCATGCCTTGTCATTAGGTCAACCAACATGTCAATATTTGGAAGAGGGAAGTTATCCTTGGGACAATATTTATTGAGATCCCAAAAAATTGTACAAATTATAGTGTTTCCATTTGGCTTGGCCACAAGCACTATGTTGGATATCCACTCAAAATAATTGATAGGTCTTATGAACCCAAATTCTAAAAATTTCTCCAACTCTTTCTTGACAAGAAAAGCCACCTGAGGATGCATCTTTATTAGTTTCTATTTGACAGGCTTGGCATGCGGGTGAATTTCCAAATGGTGTACCACTAATGCAAGATCTAGACCTAGAATATCTAAGCAATTCCATGCAAAATTAATGATTCCCTCTTTTAGCAGATTGACAATGATAGAATGCTCTTCCTTTGACAAGGATTTAGCAACATATGTGATCTTAGGCTCTTCCTTAGTTCCCAAGTTAACATCTTGAGTTTCTTTGATCAGGATAGAGGATTGTTCGGAAAATTGAGTTCCCATAAGGGGAAGATGAACATCCTCGTCCTCTAGCACCTCATTGAGGTTTTCACTATCGAATACACCCTTTATTTTGACTTTTGTTGAGTTAGGAAGTGCCTTAGAGAGGATTTCACTAGATGATCCCTTTTTTATTTTGTTTCTTATTACTTTTGTAGTTAGGGTGTTCATCTTCCCCCAATCCCATGAGATGCATGTAGGTATCCACTAATGGAAAGATGTTGATAGGTGCACTACCTCGTAGGTCCTAGTCAATGAGTTCAGGATGGCGAAGGGAAAGGTTGATGGAAAAGATGAATAGGAAGTCAAACATGGATGAGAGATCTACATCATCATATTCAAGTATGATTGACTCTTCCTCGAGCATGTCTTCAAGGAGACCATCATCCACACTAACATTATTGGAGGTACTAGTTGATGGCATACGACCCTTTTTCTTCGTGTCATAACCTAAGCCCAAATGTTTTAGTTGTACGGGAGTATCAAAAGGTTGTTGTCTTCCTTTTTCTTCTATGTGAAGGCCTCCCTTTTGATAATTATACTTTTTAGCTAACTTAGAGGCATGCAGATAAGTCTCTTGAAAATAGTCCTTAAGAGGGGGAGTAGGTTCAAGCTCTTCTCGGTATATCCATTAACTGATATCATCTTCTAGTTGATCTTGTTGTGTCCTAGGAGATTAGAAAGTGTTAGACCCCATGTTATTATAACTTAGAGTGATTATCTTCTCTTCTTATTTTGATGTGGACTGCGAGGGCTATCCATAAGTACGAGGTGATGGCTGCATGGTTTCCACATTTAAAGTTGTGTGCATCTCGTACTCGCCACAATCTTTGTCTATGATTTGGACCTTTGTGATCATGGATTCAGATGTGGAAGAAGGAATGGATGAAGTGGATGGTGGGTTAGAAGATGGATGGAAGATGATGCCTGAGGTGCCCCCACTTCCACTCCTGGAAAGTAGTGAGAGTGAGGGAAGGAAGCTTCTAATGCATGAAAATATTTAAATGGTTGCGGGTCAACATGTATAGTGACTTCCATCCAATTAAATGGGAATTTTAGGCATTGATAGTAGGTTGATGGGATGACTTGCATGGTGTGGATCCATGGGAAGCCAAGAAGGAGATTATATGGAAGGTCCAAATCAAGGACATGGCACGTGGTATATTGTACAATAGGGACAACCTAAACTGGAAGACAAATAATTCCTCCAAAGTCTTATTCTGCATTGTCATACACTTTGATGGTGATAACCTAGTTATTCAAGTTAGCATGGGTGTGGCCTACCTATTTTATGAGCTTCAATATACAAAGATTAAGGGAAGAGCCATTACCTACTAGGATCCTTTTTACTTTATGTCAGGTTACGAGGACGTCAATGTGGAGGGGACAGTTATAATTTGAGTCTATGCAAGGCATGACGTTTTGGTTGAAGCCTAGCTAATATGTGGATGAAAAGTGTCCTACCAAGGATTGAAAATAGGTAGGATCTATATCATTAGGTACATGAGTATCCCACAAAGATTTAGTGAGGATTTCTTGATGAACGAGAGAAGATGTAAGAAGATCTAGGATAGATATTTTAGTTGGCATCTTTCAAAGGTGATCAAGGATATTGTACTAGGAGATTACAAGCAGTGGTTGGGTTGAGGTGGAGGCTCTAGGAACGATGATGCAGGTGCAATGGGTTGTGATAGCACACTGTGGGTCTTTTCCTTTGACGTGTATCATGAACACACGAGGCTCTACCTGGCTGATGCACATAACAATGCCCTCATAATTATAGGGTACATTCTTGTAGTTGACATGATTTGTGGTGTTATTTTGATTATTGTTGTTGTTTGACCCGAGATTTGCATTAGACATACTAGTTCCCTGATTGTGCTTAAGGAAAGCATTTTGGTATACCTGGAGTTGAGCATTGGGTGATGTTTCCTAGTTTGCATCCACTTAGATATCACCTCAATCTATAAGATCTTGGATGTACGTCTTTAGTCCTTGACACCTGTTCATGGAATGAACCTTAATTTTGTGAAAATCACAATATTCATTTTATCAGTACTAGGTAGGCTTTGGTTTAAACTCATCGAAAGGTTTGGTCACAAGATATGTGATTGGATAGCTTGCATGAAGGAGTCTATTAAAGATAACACTTAAAGACTCTCCCAATGGAGTAAACATGCATTTATTGTTCCCTTGATTTTTCCAATTAGACTATTGAGGAGGATGAGGTGTCCCCTATGGAACTGATATAACATTAGAAATTGATGGTTGATTAGGAACATATTGTGACCTCTAGGAGGTGTTAACTACCTAAACATGCTTGGTGTCAATGACACCATCATTAACAACATTCTATTTTTTGTTCCAATAGTGAAACTTATCTTTGGATACTTATCCTTATCTGGATTATAAATCTTGATATGTCCCTTAGCAATGAGAGCTCTCTCAATGATAGGACCCTTTTCTATGACCTCTGCAAAAGGTTGTGACACAATGAAGATTGATATTATGTGCCATATCTGAATGAGATTTTTCCACGAAAAGAGTGACCATGTCCTTCTGACTGAGCTAAGATTTCATTTGACTAGTTAAAGCATGCCACCTTTGGAGGTAGCTTGTGAAGGTCTCTTCCTCATGTTGTTTTTCTTTCAGAAGATATAGAGTATCAATATCCTTATCTAGATTGAATGAGGAGTGTGTAACAATTTTTTTGAAAGATCCACAAAAGAAGAGATTGATCCCTTTGGAAGAGCCATAAACCAATGCAGAGCCATCCCCATTAGACTCCTAGGGAATAACTACAAAAGGGAATTTTCATTATGCAGGACTTCTTGACAATGTGAGTAGAATTCCTAAAGATGGTTCTTTGGATCTTTAGTTCCTTTATACTTGTCAAACTTTGGCATTTCTAAATGCTTTGGAAAAGGAACAAGTGTGATTGAAGGATCAAATGGATAGGGATAGATATCTTCAAACTTGAAAGACTTTTTGGAGGTCCCGACTTGCAAGTCTTTCAATGCGGCTTTTATCTCTTCCCACTCCTTACTAACAAGTGCAGATGATGAAGGAGAAGTGGCTGGATTGGATTGATTATAAGGAGAATATGGCTGGTATGATGTGGATGGAATCGAGGTGGTTTGATCATATGAGAGTGGAGGCTAATATGAAGGGACTTGTTGATATTGATTGGGATATGTGGATTGTAGATTGGTGTAAGATTGTTTATAGGTTAATGAAGGTTGATAGTATGAGGAAAAGGAACCCTGTGTGGTACGATGGAGGTGTTTGGTAATAGGAGGTGGAAGCACCTTGCTAGTATGGTGGTTGCTACTGGTAATATGAGGAAGTGAAAGCACCCTATTGGTATGACATTTGTTGTAGAGAGTAATACAGATTAGATTGGTAATTATAAGCAACAATTGGTTGTTGGCCGGTAGCATACAGAGGTTGTTGTGGATTGGAGGTTTGGTAATAAGGATTCTATTGTGATTGTTGGGGATTTATGTAATTGATGATTGTTTTTGGGACTATTAAGGATTCTAATAAGCGATATTGGGATTAGGATTGGATGGGGTAGCAAAGGTAGTATATGTGCTTTATGGATGGTAGATATATTGAGCAGTAGGGTTGCTTTGCATTTGTGTCAAGATTTGGGCATGTTGAGGTGGTTGTTGGTAATGTGATGGCTATTGATAGAGAGGACGAGATGGAATTTGATGATGCTAAGGGACTTGTGGTTAATGAAGTGGCAACTGATGAGATGGTGTTGGCTGATGTGTGGGGATTTGTGTTTGCTAAGGGGTTGATAGTGGGACACCTTGCAGTTGCTATTGAGGTTGTTCCTGAGGCTATGAAGTAACCTGTGTTACTTGATACATAAAGGTTGTGAGGTAATTATGGTATGTTATGGTGGTTGAGATGGGATAGTAGTATGTTGTGTCACCTATTGATGAGGTGGTTACAATGAGGTGACCTGCTATGGGTTAACCGGAGGTTGCTGAAAGGATGGGACATTGCCTTGAAGTGGTTGTTGAGATGTGAAAGGAGGTAGCAGTAAGTTGGATGTGGGTGTAGATCCTAGAGGTGGAGGCAATGTAGCAAAAGGATTTTCCCTAGTATTCACTAATGGTTGATTCATTTGGTTAGGTGGGAGAGGTGGTGCAAATGGTATGGGAGTTAAGCTCTATAGAATGGGCATGGTTGGCAGATGCAGGAGGTTTTGTGGCATACCAAAGGCAAGGGGATTGTTAGGATAAATACCTTGTAGGATGTTTGACTGACTTGTTCCCATAACTAAAATCACAACATGAGGAGGATGTGTGACTTGATAGATCACAACATTCCCAAAGCTAGGTTGATACCAACCTTCCTACGGTGGACCCTCAAGGATGTATGAGTTACCCAGATTACTTTGTGAATTTTAAGTATCTTGCAATGTTGGGGGTGTAGGAGGTATGATGTTGACATATTTTGATAGATCAATTTTAGGTGGCAATTTGACTCCCTTCAAGAGTATGGTGGCAATGATTTTAGCCTCACACTCATTAAGGAGACAATTTTTCATTTGGACATTAGTGGGATTATTGAGGTATTTGTCAATTGTGACCTCAGGCTGGTGGACCATACTTTCGTCAAAAGGAGGTGAAGTAGTGTGGAACTCATTTTTAGATTGCAATGAGCCATTGTTATTGGGATCTTGAGGGACATGAGGTTGGGTACCTTGAGCTTGTTTTTCTACCATAAGTTTGTATGCTTGCAATTAAGTAAGGGGCATTGAAAAACCACTAGGTGGACTAAGATGATGCTACACTCTAAGATGCACTTAAATGAAGGATCTAGATGAGGATTAAAGGATTTATTAGATTAGATGATGGATTTATTGATTGGATGATTGGATAAGGGATATTATTGGATTCAATTTGATCAATTGATGGGATGAGGTGATCAATAGGATTGGATGATTGATTGGATAGGATGATGAGATTGATTCTAAACCATATCCAAGGATCAAAATAGATGATGTAAGATGTTGAAAATCATATTAAATGATGAAAAGGATGATTACGACACATAATATACCTCAAGATGGAAACAAATTGATTGGGTCATGGATGATTACTAAATCATGATGGATGACAATCCTAAGTAAGCGTGAAGGATGACAATCAGGATTAGACACCTAAGTCAAATTGGATAAAGACCTCAAAAATAGAGTCTAGGGGATTGGGATCAATGAATCGATACTAGAAATGCAATCTAGGGATGTTCTAAAATGCACCTATATGATTAGATCAATGAAGTGATGAATTTTGGAAAGTGCAAACAGAATAAAGTGATAATTACAGGAGGATGGATGATGATAAAAAAAATTGATTGTGGAAAAGGACTTGGAAAACCATAGGATTTCAGTGGCCCAAAGGATTCACTCTCTATAATTTGTATGGGTAGCACATATGCCTCTATGTAGCAAGAATTCACCTTTTTAGGTCACAAATTTTCCTATTCTAGGTCAACGGATACACCTCTATGTCAGGAAAATTCGCCTATGTCTTAGACTCAAATTCACCTATGTCTTGACGACACAAAAGAAATGGGAAAAATCAAGGTGTAACTTGCCTATCTAGGAGCGGGCTCACCTAAACCACTGACAAAATCACCTAAACAAGATACAAGATTACCTAAACTTTCAAAAGACCAAAATGGGACAAGTGGACTCAATTAGCAAAATTGCCTAACAGGGATGTCAAATTCACCTATATCTTGAAACGTATGGATGGAATCAAGATCACCTATTGAGGGGGAACAAACTTGCCTATTTCTTGAACTACATGGAAGGAAACAAAGTCACCTAAAAATGGGATCACCTATCGGATAAATGAATTCACCTAAGACCTAGATTGTAGGAATGGGGATGACACGGGCGAACATGAATTTTCCCCTGTAGACAACAAGTTCACCTATTTTAAGAGTTGTACACACAAGGGAGACTTAGACAGAATGCATGATCGCCCCTGTGGTCAGAAAGTTCACCCCATGAGAAAATTTTCCTATTCTAGGGAGAATGGGTGGACTCGACAGATAAGGACTGGACTCAAACTCGCCTAAAGGTTGGACATACTCGCCTATTCAGGGAATAGGTAGACATGAGGTCACCCAAAAGAGGGATCCATAGAAAAATTCACCTCTAACAAAGATGAAATCACCCAAAAGGGTGACCTAGACTAGTCTCAGATGTAAAATCACCCCTTTTACTAGGCAAGATCGCCCATGAACAAAATAAATTTTTCCTCTGTAAGAAGAAAAATTTCCTATGAGGGAAGGGGCAGACTATGGAAAAGGATAGAAAACACAACAAATAATAGAAAGGAAGGCTAGATTGACTCAACTAAAAATAAGCACTGGTATCGACAAGAAGACATGCTAGGCAACACAATCCTAAAATGAGTATTTATAGTTTACGAACTTGATGTAGGCCCACCACCTTGAGCGGACAACCCAAGGTTAATGCTTCATGATATCAGGGTAGTTCTCTAGATCACCCTTTCTCATGAGGGTAGATAGCTAGCATTCCAGTGGCATAGGTTCATCAACAGATGCCATAGGCTCACCTTCACACTCTCTCTCGAGGACTATCTTAGTCCACCACAAGGATTTCTATCTCAACCCAAGGGAGTACGTGGTGAGTAACTTTAGGGTATGGTGCGCATCCCTAAACTACACCAAGCTGTGGCTAAAACATGGGTCTCTATCTAGGCTATACAAGGCAATCTCATGTGTCCTTGATATACTCTAGGTACATGAGGCACAACCATGAACACCAGCCCGTCACAAGCATGGATCGAGAGCCCTAGTGAGGTACTAGAAAATAAGACCAACCATGCACGTCTTATCTAGGTATCACCCTAGCTTCGACACTTTGCTAAACATGACATGACTAGATTGAGGTACAACTTTAGCTCTCCCCCCATTATATACCTTGTTGGTAACACATGGTTGGGATCGTCCCCCGAGTGAGGAAATCCTAGGTAGGTCCCACTAAGGGAAGAAGATACTAGACATTTCAGCTAGTCCCCAGGCTCACACATAGCACAAGGGGAGAGCTTAGATTTACTAGCACCTCCTAGGTAGACTAGATTGGACTAGAACAAATTCTGATTTACTGTCACCTAGGATCACCAAAAGGTGTAAGGGGAGTGGATACGTCAACAACTTGTTCCCAAATACAACAAACAAGTAAATTGACCCTTTACTTAATTCTACATGCCCCTAGATTATTGTGAAAAATAGACAACAAAAAAAGCTAATCTAGGGGTCTTCGATCAATAGTCCTATAGAAAATATGTTAGTAATTTTCACCACTAGTATTGGACAAATGAGAACAAGTTGCACAAATCGTTAGTGAAAATAGGACACTTAGAAACAGAGAGGTTAGCCAATTATTACCCAAAATTCAAATCAAATTGAAACTAGAATCACACAATTCAAAGTTTGAGAGTACCTCAAATTTTCATTTGTGTAAGGTAGAATCACCTATGTATGGTGATCAAAATCGCCTATCTGGAAGAACAAGTGAATTCATAGATGCTTATTTAGGTGGTTAGATGAATTCACATTAACCTCTATAACTGGATTACTCTCACCTATTCTTAGAGACCTTCACCAGTTCGCCTCAATTTCAAGCAAGTATGCATTTCAAGTCAGATTCACCTCTTTTCACAAAATGGAGAATTCGAGTTCACCTTTTTTGAGTGTAGATTCACCTTTGTAACTAGCGAGTTTTCCCATCGAGGTGGATTCACCCCTACATGTAAAAATCCAAACCTGCAAAACTCAAACAACAACAAACATAAAAGTGCAGACCCATGACGTGGGTCCCACCGGGTGTTCTAGAAATGTGTGCAAGTGTTTCTACTTCTAAGAATAAAAAATAATTAAAATTAATGCAAAGGAAAGAAGATAGACAATCACCTCAAGATTGGCCTACTTTAACCCAAACAAAATGCACAAGAATAACAATTTTTACCTTGTTTGAGTTGTCTCCTTTGGTTGGCCCTTTGATGTCAATTTTGTATGCTCCTTCTTGGCACAATACCATAAAATATAGTTCAAAATGATAAGGATGAGATGGGAAATGCAATGAGGCAAGTGTGTATTTGGATGGATGCAAAGTATAAGCTCAAAGATGCAACAATGGTGGATGGTTGTTAGAGTGCTTGGATGAGTGCTCTAGCTTGATTGAAAATGTGTGTGTGTTGGATACAAATGAAGTGAAATTACTTCATTTTTAGGGGAAGTTCCTCTAAACAATGGAAGGTCAAGATGACGCCACAGTGGATAAGATCAAGGGCTAAGGTGAATTGAGAACTCACATGCGCTCACATCTTGACATGTGGCTGGTGAGGTGTCAAAGGAAGGTGAGGTGGAGGTACTACATAGTACCTAGGGATTTAGACAAGATATCCTCATAAAGGAGGTCCTTGTCCCTATGTACATGATGGGATATGTGAAGAATTAAAATTTCCTCAAATATCCACATGGGGATGAGGAAAGGAATTAAAAATTCCTTGCAAGGCCTAGGGAGAATAAGTGTGAATTTAAAATTCACATGGAAAGGGGTTTCCTTCTCCAAAAGGAGAAAGCAATAAATGAAGTTGACTTTGGACATATGCCATAAATGGCATAAGGATTAGGTTGACCTAATCAGGTGATTAGAGTTGTGCAAATAGGGGATTAGATGAATTAATGATGGATTAAGGACAAGTGGGGTATTATGGAGGATGGGACAAGGAGAGAGAAAATAATGAATTTAAAATTGATTTAAATTCATAAAGAAAAATGATTAAATTAAATAAATTATAACATTTATTTAATTTAGAGAAGAAAGGGGATAAGGTATAAAGTATTTAATTGTCTAATTAAATACCTTAGGAACATTAGAAGAAAGAGAATATTAATTAAATAATAAATTAACACAGATGAATGATGCAGGATAGAGGAATAAAATGGGTGAATTTGACCATATGGAAGTGGTCAAATTCAAATATCTACAAATGTTATTAGTATTTGTCATTGGCATTGTACTATTGTAATGAGTTTGGATTTTTCTGGTTAACTAATTAATAATTTAGCTTTCAACCAATAAAAAACAATATTTAAAAAAATCAATTTTGTAAATTCAATTTGTAAAATATTGAACTTTACAAATTATAAAAATTATTTCTTGTGCATATGATTGGTTAAAATGTTATGTGTGTTATTGACTCATTTGTAGGGAAAGCAAGGAAAGTAGGGTAAACATTTTTTAAAGAATGATTTTTCATTTTTTGCTAATGTAATTTTTATTTTTTATTAAAGAAAATCTCACAAAAATCAATTAACTATTTTATAGAGATTTGGGTTCACACTATTAAAATAATAAATTAAAAAAAAATTATATTATTCTTTTCACTAGACTAATATCTTTGTTATCTATGTTTTCAATATTTTATGGTATAATTTAATTATTATATTCTCTCTTTCTTTTCATTAATAATTTTTTTTTAATCATGTATATTTTTAAATTAATTTATATAAATAGGTTCTCAAAAAAAATTATAACCTATAATATAGAGGTATATAAGATAACCTATATTTTTTTAGGTCTTTATTATAGATAATATACAACTTATTATAATATAGATAATATTAATTTATATATATAACCTATATTAATGTATAATTTATATATATTATTTCTATTTATATCTTATGTTATTGAAGGTAATATTTTGTAGGTAAATAAGTTAATCTACATTGTGTAGGTAATATATTAAATTATATTATATATTTATACTAATATATATGATAGTTTATTTTATTGTGTAGGTTCTCCTGTAATCTATATTTATGTATATTAATATATATTATATAAATTATTATAATTTTATCTATTTATATTAATATATATTATAATATATTGTATTTTAACCATCCTTTTCTTGACTTTAATTGAATCATTTATTTAACTTTCCAATTTATATTTTATATATAATCTCATCTTTTTTCTTTTTTCTTTAGTTAAATTATTATTGTTTTAATTTTTTAGTATATTTTCCTTTACATCTTCCTTCATTTCTTTTAATAATTTTGGTAGTTGTTCCTCAGTCATTTTCTTATATAATTCATTTTTATAATTATCTTAGATTGAGACATTTAACCTTTAACCTTTTTTGATCCATTTATTTGTGTTATATCATATTATTATATTATTCATTTCTTTGTTATGCCTTCATCATTCTTTGTCTATTTTGACTTTTACTTCATTTTTCAATCTCCTCCCTCCCTACCCTCTCCCACCACTTAACTCTTCTTAAGGTCATTTCTAGAATCATATTCTTCATTATCCTCTTCCTATGATGAATCATTGAGTTAGGGTTAGGGTAAGGTTATTAGGGTTATTTATTCATTGTTTGAGACATTTAACTTTAACCTTTTTTGATCCATTTATTTTTGTTATATCATATTACTATATTATTCATTCTTCTATTATGTCTTCATCATTTTTTTTCTATTTTCACTTTTACTTTATTTTCCAATCTCCTCCCTCCCTACTCTCTCCCACCACTTAACTCTTGTTAAGGTCATTTCTACAATCATATTCTACATTATCATACATAGTTTAATCTAGAATAGTTTACTCTATCATTCATGGACTTTGAAAAACTCATACCATCTATAATCATGATTTGTTAATATTTAACAATTATTGATTTGAATGAAGAGATATAGTTGCACTTGTGTCTACTACAAATCAAATCTGATAATTTAATATAATATATTCTATTAAATTAACATATATATATCATTTTAATATATAACAATTTAATATTAATAATAAGAGAAGAAACATTGCCAACATGTAATATCTAACTTTTAATTTTATTTTAGTATATATTATATTTATTTTGTTTATAAAATTTATTTAATATATAATAATTCATAATATAACATTTATTAAATATGTTATTTATTTAAAAGTTAGTGATAAAAATTAGGTTTATAATTATGGATAGTGTTATTATCATAGTTAGGGTTAGAGATAGGTCTAGGATTAAGATAATGGTTTAAAATTTATTGTTAGGGTTAGAGTTAGGGATAGGGTTACAAATTATAAAAAATATTTCTTGTGCATATGATTGGTTAAAAAATTGTGTGTTATTGACCCATTTGTACGGAAAGCAAGGTAGGAAAGGAAGGTAAACATTTTTTTACAAAATGATTTTTCATTTTTTTCTTTATAAAGTCATTTCATTAAATCTTTCTAAAATAAATAAATGTTACTTGTTTTGATTGTTTTAAGAATGTAATTGCTATTTTTTTATTTAAAAAAACTCACAAAAATCAATTAACTATTTTATAGATATTTGGATTCACGCTATTAAAATAATAAAATAAAATAAAAATTGTATTATTCTTTCCATTAGACTAATATCTTTGTTATCTATGTTTTTAATATTTTATGGTATAATTTAATTATTGTATGCTCTCCTTCTTTTTATTAGTATTTTTTTTTCATAATGTATATTATTCTATTAATTTATATATAGGTTCTCTAGAAAAATTATAACCTATAATATATAAGATAACCTATATTATTTTAGGTCTTTATTATATAAAATATAAAACCTATTTTAATATAGATAATATTAATTTATATATATAACCTATATTAATGTAGAATTTATATATATTATTTATATTTATATCTTATGTTATTGAAGGTAATATTTTGTAAGTAAATAAGTTTTTGATAAGGAAAAATAGGTTTTGAAGGGGCCTCGAAACCCTTTACAAAGAAGAAAAAGTTGCAAGAGAAACTAAGCAATTAAAACCAATGGCCCAAAATGTTATTTTATTTATAGCATTCACATAATTTTCTGATTAATAACAAAACAGATCTAATGAAAGCAAAAGAAGAATACATAGAGAGAAGAATAGAAATTAACATGGTTTGGAAATATGCCTACATCCACAAGAAAGTAGGAGAATTCTTTATATTAATCACAACACACTACTTTGTTGGATCTCAGTTGTGTTTATGGTTTGTCCTTGATGACAAAATCCCTTTCATTGGTTTCCTTGTTAGGATGGTTCTCTTTGCATACCACATGTATTGGTTGTTTCTCTTTCAGGATTACACATATCAGCATGTGTATGGTAGGGTCTCCTTGATCCACTTTGAAATGTTTGTGTTGCCTATCAGCAAGACATTTCTGATGTCATGTCGATTGAATTTTTCATACAGGTTGCTGTCAGCAAGACTTCTTCTTTGTTTCGGTGACTGAAAGTGATCTCTATTGGCATATGTTATTCCATCGGTATGTGGTCTCAACGATATTGGTATGTTACACCGATCAGAGATTAAATGGAAACACATCGGCGAGAGTTTAAGGCTTCAGCGAAGGGTCATAGCGAATGTGCAATGTCACACTGACCGGTGGTGGATGGAAGTCTATCGGTGAGAGCTTGGCGGTATCGGAATAGGTCTTGGCGAAGTGGTTTTTTCTTACCGAACATCACATCTAGGGTTTAGCTTCGACCAAACATAATGATTTCGGTATATAGTCTCTCTAAAGATTGGTTGTCTCACCGACCAATGCACTGAATGTCTTATCAGCATAAGGTTACTGCTTCGGTGAAATGTTATAATGACTTCGTAGTGTCTCAGTGACTCTGAATGAAAAGTTGACTTCGGTCGGACTATGTGATATCGGAGTGTTGTCATAGCGAGTCCGTAAGGTCTTGCTGACTAAGTATTATGAGGAGCTTTCGGTGAGAGATTGGTTTTGTCATAGCGACTCATAATGGATAAAACCCATATTGTAGTCTACAAAACATCTCCTTGATAATGATATGTCACAGCGACAAACAGAGGATGTCAAACGGTGATAAAGATGCCTTCGGCATAGGTATTGAATTGTCTCAGCGAACTTGAATGATCATGTGGTCTTCTGGTGAAACTTAACGAAATCTACATAAGGTCTTCCCGATAACAATATGTTACAGTGACTCACATGAGAATGAAGGATACATCTCGGTGAGAAACTTGCTTGTGTCTCAGTGACTAAAACAAATATAATAGAAATATGATCTCGGGGAAACATAAAGATCTTCAATATGACTTCTCCACGACTCTAATGGGTCATGGCGAATGACTAACAAACTCAAACATTGTGGTCGACATCATTGATTGGCATCGAATCTCAAAACCATTACATGGTAGAATATTCATTGAGTTTCTGTTTTGAGCAGTTGTGTTTTTGAAATAATGGATGATTTGCAGCTCTCTAGATAAGCATTACTCTTGATTTTCATCATCATCTACAGACTATCATTATTCAGCTTCAGATTCAAAAATCAGCAAGAGTTTTAGAATCTTGTGAAAAACACTTTTTGAAGATTTCTTCATAACAGACATACTTGAAATGTTTATATAAACCAGTATTGAAAAACTGTAAAGATGTGATGTGTCTGGTTGTAATTCTAGAATATTGTTCCTAGGGTATTAGAAGTAGAGAGTTATGAGCTTACTTGAAAATAGAGTGATCCTCTGATATTATTATTGTAATTCTGAAATCTGAGTAAGGGGTTGGTGCTCCTTGAGATTGGTGTCTCTAAATGAGGGGTTGGTGCTCCTTGAGTTGGTGCTCAGAAATTAGCCTATAAGGCATTGTGAACTGTTGTTTAAAAGGATTAAGCCTGCAAGGCATTTCGGGAGTGGTTTTTATACCCCAGGAGGGTTTTCCACTTGGCAAAAATATTGTGTCTCTTTGTTCTTCTATGTGCTCTCTGTTTTACTATGTTGTTATTTCAGTTCACTATTTGGTTATTACTTTTCTCAATTCTATTTATGAATGATTACATTCAACTCATGAATGCATTAATTAGAGTATATTGAGATCAAATCTGAGCTATGGTTTTTGAATTTTTGAAAATTGGTCAAATCTGTTAAGACCCTGATTCACCCCCCCCTCTCAGTGTCATTTTAACTCCAACAATTGGTATCAGAGCGTAGGGTCCTCTGATAGGTTTTAATCACCTTGGATTGATCTTGGTCTTGGAGTTTGTTTTCAATGGCACATTCTCAAGATGGTGCCTCTGTAACCAGAGCTTCGTTATTTGATGGAACAGATTATGTGTTCTGGAAAATAAGAATGAAAGCTTTTCTTTTTTCTTTCGATGTTGATGTTTGGAGCATTGTCTTAAATGATTACAATGTACTAGCCTCTATTCCCACTGATGCTGCTGAAAAAAAGAGGTATGAAACAAATGCCAGAGATAAGCATGCCATCTTGTGTGGGTTAACTAAAGATGTGTTCATTAAAGTCATGCATTGCAAATGTGCTCATGAAATCTAGGAAAAACTTGAAACTCTATATCAAGGGAATGAGAAAGTCAAACTATCAAAAATCATTACACTCAAACATCAGTTTGAGGAGTTGAAAATGAAGGATGATGAAAAAATGGCTGAATATTTCCTAAAAGTTGATGAAGTTTTCAATGCAATGAAAGGTCTAGGTGAAGAGATTAATGAATTTTACATGGTCATAAAGGTTGTTAGTGTTAGAATTGGCTATGGATACCAAGATCTATGGACCAAATGGAAAGCACAAGAAAAGAGAGAGAGAATATGACAAGAATAAACTGTATTCAATGTCATTGATATGATATGATTCTGATTGTTTACAATGAGAGAGACCCCTTGGTTATATAGCCAAGGTAAGAACATAGAAGGGCATAAGATTATGACAAGTGTCATAATCTTATGACATGAGACAACTATGAAAAGTTATCACTCCACAAAAGATGGAGAGATAATCACATGATGTGTCCACAAAAGGTGGAAGTGATGAGGTAATGACATGTAAAGTCCACCAAAAGTGGAAAATCTCCAACAACCTCCTATGTGGTCCCTGAGTAAACTTAACTAAGGTGTAATCATGACCTAGGACAAGGTACAAGACATTTAATTACACCAACAGTTAGAACCTTACCATCTAAATTTGAATCTAAGGTTTCAGCCCTAGAAGAAAATAAACACTTTGATAAACTTACCTTAGACAGCTTGCAAGGGATACTTACTGCCTATGAAATGAGAACTAGCAAAAACAATTCAACAGGAAAAAAAACTGCCTTTAACACTAAAAAGAAAGAAAAAGTTGAAGTCAGTGAATCAAAATTGTCTGATTCTAAAGAATCTCATTTTGTTGGAAGACTTAAAAAGGGATCAGGAAAATATAAGGGAAAACTTCCCTTTAAATGTTTTAACTATGGAAAAATAGGTCACTTTGCTGCAAAGTGTCCCTATGATGATCAAATTTGTGACAACGAGACAACTAAAAAATTGCCTAAGAAGAAGGCCTTCAAACCTAATCAAAACTTCTATTTCAAAAAGAAGAAAAGTCTATTTAGTAAGGATGAATCTGATATTGAGTCTGAAGATTCATCAGTTGAAGAAGATGAAACTTTGTTCATGGTTGAAGTTACTCAGCAAAATGATTCAAACACTATTGATGTTGAAGAAGGTGAGGTAGATCTTGAAAGTGAGCTGAAATGTGCTTTACAAGAGGTCAAAAAACTCAGAAAACAAGTTCTTGCTCAAGAACATAAACCCGATCAAGAAATAGTCTCTCTGAAAACTCAACTTGAAGAAGCTAAAAGAGTTGAGAACTGTCTTCGAGTGACTGTAAGCTGCAAAGTTCAAGAAATTCAAAAACTAGAACAAGAAGTAGTCTGTCTTAGGAAGGAAATTGAAAAATATGAAAGCACTCTAAAACTGAATGAGATGCTCAACAAGCAAAAAATGTACAAAGATAAAACTGGTGTTTGTTTTGAAAAGGGTGAATGCTCAATTGACCATGCAAAACAAAACCCCTCTTCTGAAGTCAAAGGTTTAGGTTCAAATCACTCAGAATTTGGTAAGGATCAGGTTCAGTCTTTAAGAGGTAATAGATCTTCATACAGAGTCAATCCTTTCTTTTATGGTTATTGTTTTTTCTGCAACAAATTTGGCCATAAGGTGAGCACATGCAGGCTTATGAATCCTAGAATACCCAGGTTTGGTCTTAGACAACACTATGGTTTTGCAAGATAGATCAGATGTTTTAAATGCAATACTTTGGGACATTCTGTCAAACAGTGCAGAACTAATCTGCAATCTAAACAACAGAAAACTAAAAAGGTTTGGAAATCTAAGTTTGTCAACAACATTGAGCAACCTATGTTGGTTCAAACAAATTTTCATTCCAAGAAAAAGGACTTATGGGTCTTGGACAGTGGATGTTCTAACCATATGACTGGCAACAAGGATAAGTTTTTAAATCTTGAAGATTATGTAGGTGGATATGTTAAGTTTGGTGATAACTCTGGTATTCAAATTAAAGGTAGAGGTTCACTTCTTCTGAATGAAGACACTCCTATCGATAATATGTACTATGTGGAAGGTCTTAAGCACAATCTTCTAATTGTTAGTCAAATCTGTGATAGTGGTTATCATGTTCTTTTCACTTCATAGGGATGTGAGATTAAGAACAAGCTTGGTAAGGCCATTGCAGCTGGAAGGAGGACAAAAGGAAATGTGTACAATCTTCTTGACACATCAAGCAATGACAATAATCAAGGTATGTGTTTAATGGGCCAAATTGAAGAAAGATGGTTATGGCATAAAAGATTAGGACACATAAACTTTGAAAATATGGTTAGAATAAGTAAGAATCAGAATGTTAAAGGTTTACCAATCCTTAACAAGCCATAAAATTCTATGTGCAAAGAATGTCTAAATGGTAAACAAACTAAAATCAGCTTCAAAACAAAAGAACATTCTTCTTCAAAACCTTTACAGCTTGTGCACACTGATTTATGTGGACCAACCAGAACAAGGTCTATTAATGGTGAAAGGTACTTTATGCTGTTTGTGGATGATTATACTAGAATGTTTTGGGTCACATTTCTTAAGCACAAATCAGAAGCTTTTGAAAGGTTTAAAATCTTTCGTAAATTGGTTGAGAAGGAATCTGATTTGAAACTTAAATGTCTACGATCTGACAAAGGAGGTGAGTTCACCTCTCAAGAGTTTATTGATTACTTGTGAACAACATGGTATTAAAAGATAGTATGCTACAACAAAAACACCTCAACAAAAAGAGGTAGTTGAATGTAAGAATAGAACTGTAAAAGAAATGGCTAGAACCATGCTAGATGAAGCTAAGTTGTCTGATATGTATTGGAAAGAAGCTGTTCATACAACTATATTCATTTTGAATAGAGTGCAGCTTAGGGTGAAATTTAAACACACTCCTTATGAACTTTGGTATGGAAAAACTGCTTCTGTCAAACACTTCAAAAATTTTGGAAGTAAGTGTTTTATCAAGAAAGATGATGATAACCTTGGGAGCTTTCAATCAAAGAGTGATGAGGGTATCTTTTTGGGATACTCAACTCACAGCAAAGCTTATAAATGCCTTAACAAAAGGCTTAGTAAGATTGTTGAAGTTGTTAATGTAAAATTTGATGAAAGACCACATTTGTATGCTGAATCTTTGCAGGATAATGAGGAAGAAGAACTTGAACTAGAAATAATTTCAGAAGGAGCTGAAACAACAAAGCCTAATACATATTCAGAAAGCCCTAGAAATGAAACAACAAGTCTTGAAAAGGTTGCATCAAAAGCTATAGCTAAATATCACCCCAAAGATCAAATTATTGGGGATAAAAATGCAAGAGTTCAAACTAGAAGAAAGGCTATAGAATCTGATGAAAAGGAACAAATAGCTTTCTGTCTAGTTACTCAGTTTGAGCCTAAAATTTTTAATGAAGCTCTCACAGGCTCATGTTGGCTTAATGCTATGCAGGAAGAAATTGATCAAATTGAGAAAAATTAGACTTGGGAGTTAGTCCCAAGACTAGATGACAAGAATGTCATTGGAGGAAAATGGATATATAGAAACAAGCTTGATGAAAATGGTAATGTTATTCACAACAAAGCAAGATTTTTCTGCAAAGGCTATGCTCAACAAGAAGGTATTGATTTTGGTGAAACCTTTGCACCCGTTGCTAGATTAGAATCTATCAGAATATTCTTGGCTTATTCTGTTTATAAAGACTTTATTGTTTATCAAATGGATGTCAAAACTGCTTTTTTAAATGGCTATTTAGATGAAGAGGTCTATGTTGAACAACCTAAAGGATTTATGTGCAAAGATAAGCCTGATCATGTTTACAGATTGAAAAAGTCCCTCTATGGCTTAAAACAAGCACCTAGAGCTTGGTACTCTAGGCTGGACAATCATTTGTTTTCAAATGGTTTTGTTAGAGGAGGTGTAGATAGCAATCTTTATGTTAAAACTGAAGGTTTTGATATTCTGGTTGTTGAAATTTACGTTGATGACACTATCTTTGGCTGCAACAATGTTACATTAAGTAAAAAATTCTCTCAGCTAATGGAATCTGAATTTGAAATGTCATTATTAGGAGAATTAAAATTCTTCTTGGGTCTTCAAATCTCTCAACATGAAAATGGAATATTTCTTTCTCAAACTAAGTATGCTAGAGAGATGCTTAAGAAATTTCAGATGGATGAATGCCATGTAGTTAGCACTCCAATGATTACTGGATGCAAACTTACTAAGGTTGATGATTCCCCTGATACAAATGAAACTAATTATAGATCAATGATTGGAAGTTTGTTATACTTAACTGCTTCTAGACCTGACATCTTGAATGCAGTTTGCACTATTGCACGGTTTCAGGCATCACCTAAAGAATCCCATGTCACTGTTGTTAAAAGTATTTTTAAATACATTAAGGGCACTCTTGATTATGGTCTTTGGTATCCTAGAAGCAAAGATTTCTCTTTGATTTCTTATATTGATGCTGACTGGGCTGGTTGTTTGGATGATAGGAAGAGCACCAGTGGTGCTGCATTCTTCTTGGTGATCGTTTAGTGGCTTGGCACAACAAGAAACAAGAGTTTGTTTCTCTTTCCACTGCTGAAGTAGAATACATTGCTGCCACTTCATGTTGTACTCAAGTTCTTTGGATGAGTCAAACTCTATCTGATACGGGTATTGAAGTTCCTAAACCTGCTTCTATTCTCTGTGATAACACAAGTGTGATAAATATTTCCAAAAATCCTGTTATGCACTCTCGCACTAAACATATTGCTATCAAGTTTCATTTTTTGTGAGAAAAGGTACTGGCTAATGAAGTATGTTTACATTTTGTTGGATCACAAGACCAGGTGGCTGATATTTTTACTAAGCCCTTAGCTAAAGAGTTATTTGAAAGGTTGAGACTTCGATTGGGAGTTATCTCTCAATCTTTACTTCTCTGATTTTACAAGCTTTAGCTTAGGGGGAGCATGTTATATATTTTGATTCACTTACAACTCTCCTACAATCTTGGTTGCTGCACTAGTACTCTTTTTTTTGCAGCTGTTTCTCATGATATTTTTGTTGGATTCTCAGTTGTGTTTCATGGCAAGGCATATTCTTCTCTTTAATCTCTATCATTGAGGCAAAAAGGGGGAGAGTCATTTGTGTTTTTCCATCAAGGACAAAGGGGGAGTTTGTTGGATCTCAGTTGTGTTTATGGTTTGTCCTTGATGACAGAATCCCTTTCATTGGTTTCCTTGTCAGGATGGCTCTCTTTGCATACCACAAGTATTGGTTGTTTCTCTTTCGAGATTACACATATCGGCATGTGTATGGCAGGGTCTCCCCGATCCACTTTGAAATGTTTGTGTTACCTATCGGCAAGACATTTCTAATGTCATGTCAATTTAATTTTCATACAGGTTGATGTCGACAAGAATTCTTCTTTGTTTTAGCGACTGAAAGTGATCTCTATCGGCATATGTTATTCCGTTGGTATGTGGTCTCAGCGATATTGGTATGTCACACTAATCAGAGATTAAATGGAAACACATCGGCGAGAGTTTAAGGCTTCGGCGATGGGTCATAGCAAATGTACAATGTCACACCGACCAGTGGTGGATGGAAGTCTATCGGCGAGAGCTTGGCGGTATCGAAATAGGTCTCGGCAAAGTGGTTTTGTCTTACTTAACATCACATTTGGGGTTTCGCTTTGGCCAAACATAATGATTTTGGTATATAGTCTCTTTGAAGATTGCTTGTCTCACTGACTGATGCACTGAATGTCTTATCGGCATAAGGTTACTGCTTCGGTGAAATGTTATAACGACTCCGTAGTGTCTTAGCGACTCTGAATGAAAAGTTGACTTCGACCGGACTATGCGATATCAGAGTGTTGTCATAGCGAGCCTGTAAGGTCTTTCCAACTAAGTCTTATGAGGAGCTTTTGGCGAGAGATTGGTTTTGTCACAGTGACTCATAATTGATAAAACCTTTCGGTGAAACATATTGTAGTCTACAAAATGTCTCCCCGATAATAATATGTCACAGCGACAAATAGAGGATGTCAGATAGTGATAAAGATGCCTTCGGCATAGGTATTGAATTGTCTCGGCGAACTAGAATGATCATGTGGTCTTTCGATAAACTTAATGAAATCTACATAAGGTCTTCCCGATAAAAAATTGTTACGACAACTCACATGAGAATGAAGGATACATCTCAGTGAGAAACTTGCTTGTGTCTCAACGACTAAAACAAATATAACAAAAATATGATCTTGGGGAAACATAAAGATCTTCGATATGAATTCTCCTTGTCTCTGATGGGTCATGGCGAACAACTAACAAACACAAACACTATGGTCGACATCATTGATTGGCATCGAATCTCATAACCGTGACATGACAGAATATTCATTGAGTTTCCATTTTGAGCAGTTGTGTTTTTGAAATAATGGATGATTTGCAGCTCTCTGGATAAGCATTACTCTTGATTTTCATCATCATCTACAGACTGTCATTATTCATCTTTAGATTCAACAATTAGCAAGAGAGTTTTAGAATCTTGTAAAAAACAATTTTTGAAGATTTCTTCATAACAGACATACTTGAAATGTTTATATAAACCAGTATTGAAAAACTGTAAAGATGTGATGTGTCTGGTTGTAATTCTGGAATATTGTTCCTAGGGTATTAGAAGCAGAGAGTTATGAGCTTACTTGAAAATAGAGTGATCCTCTGATATTATTATTGTAATTCTAAATCTGAGTAAGGGGTTGGTGCTCCTTGAGATTAGTGTCTCTAAATGAGGGGTTGGTGCTCCTTGAGTTGGTGCTCAGAAATTAGCCTATAAGGCATTGTGAATTGTTTTTTTAAAAGGATTAAGCCTGCAAGGCTTTTTGGGAGTGGTTTTTATACCCCAGGAGGGTTTTCCACTCAGAAAAAATATTGTGTCTCTTTGTTCTTCTGTGTGCTCTTTGTTTTACTATGTTGTTATTTCAGTTCACTGTTTGGTTATTACTTTTCTCAAATTTGTTTATGAATGATTACATTCAACTCATGAATGCATTAATCAGAGTATATTGAGATCAAATCTGAGCTATGGTTTTTGAATTTTTGAAAATTGGTCAAATCTGTTAAGACACTGATTCACCCCCCCCTCTCAGTGTCATTTTAACTCCAACATACTTTGCATTAAAAATAGTCCAATATATATAATGAACTCTTGAATAGACTAATTGAGTATTTCTTATTGGATTAGTTAGAGCGCGGAAAAGGAAGATTATCCTATTTTAGATACATTGGAATTATTCAACAATAGATGGACTGTATTAAGAGTTTTTTTTTGTTCGATGTATCACCGAAATTTTAATTACGTTGGAAAAAAATTTGTTTGCATTTGAATTGATTTTGTTTTCATTTATCGGACTTCACATCCCAACAATCTCCCACTTGAAGTCCAAATAATATTGTGAACAATCGTGCTTCAAGAAATCTCCTACTTTCCAAGGCCTATTGTCATAGGCTTACCAATCCAAGAGAAGCTCTACAAAACTCCAACTTCTCTTTTGAAACAACCTTTGTAAATGCATCTGCAAGATTCAAATTTGTATGTATCTTTTCCAAATTGAGCTTACCCTCTTCAAAAACACTTTGAATATAGTGATATCAAAGCTCTATGTGCTTCGTTCATGAATGGAATGTTGCATTTTTTTCCAAGTGAATGGAACTTTTACTATCATTATACAATACAAATTCCTTCTGTCTATTACCGAATTCAGATAGTAACCTCTACAACCACAACATCTCCTTTGCTCCTTCTACCATTGCAATATACTTTGCTTCAGTAGTTGAAGAGCCACTACTTTATGCAACTTGGAAATCTATCTAACTGATGCTCCTGCCAATGTGAACACATACCTTGTTGTAGATCATTTTCGATCTAAATCTCCAACCAAATCTGAATCAACATATCCATGTAATTGTGAATCTTCACCTCTAAACCTCAAAACATGGTTTGAAGTGCCTTTAAGATATCTTAGAATCCATTTCACTACTTGCTAATAATTTTTCATGGATTACTCATGTATTTATTGACCACTCCCACTGCTTGGGAAATATCTGGTCTTGTACAGACCATAACATACATTAAACTCCCAACTACAAATGAATATGGCATTTTTTTCATGTATCATTTTTCTTCAAGTGTCTTGGGACACATCTCAGAAGATAATTTAAAATTGGGTTCTTCATTATCTTGGAAATCTTGTGGCTGGTCATGTGTTTGAATTTGCACTGGTGGTTGTGGTTGGTTTACAATCACCTTTTTTTTAAACATATCACTACCATTTGTGATATCTTCTAATGGAATATACTCCTTAGGTGATTTGACTTCTTGTAAACTTGGCATTACTTTTTCATTAAATATCACATCCCTACTTTGTGTAACACACATAGTAACTAGATCCCACAACCTATAACCATATGTTTCTTCTCCATATCCAATGAAGATAATCCTTTTAGATTTCATATCATGCTTAGTTCATTTCTCTTTTTGAATATGAATAAAAGCTTCACATCCAAACACATGCAAATGATCATAGGAAATTTTCTTACCCAACCATTTTTCTTCTAGAATTCCAAATTCAAGCCAAGTGGATGGTGCTCTATTAATCAAGTACACTGATTTATTACTACTTCTGCCTAGAAATCTTTTCATAGTCCTGCATTTGAGAGCATGCTTCGTGCTTGTTCCATAATGGTTCTATTTATTTTTTCTACAACAACGTTCTCTTATGGTGTAAGAGGAACAATCTCGATTCTCTGAATACCATTCTCTGCATAGTATTGATCAAATTCTTTCAAACAATATTCACCTCCATTATCAGTTTTAAAACTTTTAATCTTATACTAGTTTTGTTTTCAACAAGTGCTTTGAAGGTTTTAAATATACCAAAAACTTTAGACTTATTTTTCATCATATAAACCCAAACCTTCCTAGTGAAATCATCTAGAAAAGTAACAAAATAAATGGAACTTCCAATAGATGCTACCTCTGTGGGGCTGAAGACATCCGAATGCACTAGCTCCAATGGTCGTGTTTTCATCTTCTATTCCTTTTGAGAGAATATTTTCCTCTTCTACTTGCCATAGATGCAGTTCTCACATAATTCCATACCTACTTCTTTCAAACCTGGAAGTTGGTTCTTCAAAATCTCAAGTACCTTCTGGCTCATGTGTCTAAACCTTTTATGCCAAAGGTCTGTTGTGCTATCTGCTATTGCCACTATAGCTCCCACTTCAATCTCACCCTCTAGTACATACAATGTACCTGATTTGCTTCCTCTTGCTATGACCAATGCTCCTTTTGTTACCTTCCATGCTCCTAATCCAAACATAACATTATATCCAAGAGCATCTAATTGTCTAGCTGAAATTAGGTTTCTTTTGAGTTGAGGAACATGTCTCACATCTTTTAGCAACCAACTATTACCATTCTTCATCTTCAATAGAATATCTCCTTTTCCAATGATACTACTAGGTTCATCATCACCAAGATAAACCTTACCAAAATTACCGGCTTGGTAATTTCTAAAACAATCTCTTGAAGATGTTGCATGAAATGATGGCCCTGATTCAAGTATCCAAACATCTACAACAACATCACTTGAAGATAAAATAAGAGTATCAACATCTTCTTTAGAAGTTTTATTTACCTCATTATCTTTAGATTGATTTTTAGCCTTCTTCTTGTTCTAGAAGGTCCAACAATTTTTCTTCAAGTGGCCCTCCTTACCACAATGACAAAAAATGCCCTTTTTCCCTCTAGGTTGGGATCTCTTAGTAGACTTTGATCTTTTCCTTTGGTTATCCTTGCCTCATTGTTGTGTTCATCCTCTGCTGTCAACTACTAAAGCAACACCTAATGAATTACTTTTATTTTTTGTTCTCATATCCTCACTAAGAAGAACTCCTACAACATCATCAAATTTTAGCACGCCCTTTGGGATAGATGTGGAGTTACTAACAACCATTACAACTCCTTCCCAACTATCAGGAAATGAACATAATAATAAGATGGCCTTTATCTCATCCTCTACTGTAATTTTTACTGAAGACAATTGACTAACCAAAGTATTAAACTCATTTAGATGATTTGTGATAGAACCACCTTATTGCACTTTTAAATTATACAATTTATTCATTAAAAAATACCTTGTTCAATGCAGAAGGTCTCTCATACAACTCTGATAGACGATCCCAAATTCCTTTTGCTATCGTTTGTGTTGATACATTGAAAAAAAATTACTAGATAATGAAAGAAAGATTGTAGCCACAACCTTCTGATCCAGTTTATCCCAATCTTCATCCATCATGTTGGTTGTCTTTTTTCTTTTTCCTTCCAATGTAATTGAAAGGTCCTTCTGAATGAGAAGAGATTTGAGTTGCAATTTCCACATTTCAAAATTTTGGCCTAAGAATTTTTCAATTCTCCATTTGTCTATCTCATCCATTTCTTACAACCTTTTGTGCTAATTTTCTTACTTAGATTTCAATAAATAAATCAAATTAAAAATTCCAACATTTGCAATCAAATACTTACAATTTTATTTCAGATCTGCAATATACAGATCTATAGATCCTTTCTTTTTGTAACTATTTCTCCTTTAGCTATGATCCAATTTCTCTTTTGGCAGTTTGACTTTTAAACTCAACCTCCAATATTGAGATGGGGCTATGAAAACATCGATTTCATCCATCTCAACAAAACTAATCTACATAATGTTAGAGGGTGGCTCAGGAGAAACACACGGCTTGCACAACAACAACTTCTTGCCAACAATTTCTGCTTTCAATGCTTCAAGCTCTTCAACTTTGGGGGCTTTGACTAATCAACAACCACATTGCTACTTAGTAGGCATGAACTAGAAGGAGATCTATCAATAGTTACCAAATCTCCTTGAACACACCCTTCTCTACCACCTCCCTATCAAGCTCTGATACCAGTTGTTTTTTTATTTACAACATTCACACCATTTTCTGATTAATAACAAAATAGATCTACTGAATGCAAAATAAAATTGAACAAAGAGAAGAACATAAATTAATGTGGTTCGACAATATGCCTACATCTACAAGAAAGAAGGAGATTTTTTTATATTAATCACAACACACTACTTTGCATTACAAATAATCCAATATATATAATGGATTCTTCAATAGAATAATTGAGTATTTCTTGTTGGATTAGTTGGAGCATGGGAAAGGTGAATTGTCCTATTTTAGATACGTTGGAACTCTTCAACAACAGATGGATTGTATTAAGAGTTTGTTTGTTTGTTTGATGCATCACCAAAATTTTGATTACATTGGAATGGATTTTGTTTGTATTTGAACCGATTCTATTTTCATTTATTGGACTTCACATCCCAACACAAAAAAGCAAAATGATAACAAAAGATAAAACATAAGGAGCCTGTCATCATACAAACAACAAAAAAAATCAACAACCTTGTTGATCCAACAAAAAGGAAAGCATCAACTACAACATTTTATCTAATCCATTCACTGAGGGCATATTCTCCTTAATGACTTCCTCATGCATATCCACAACATCCTTAAGCTCATCCACAGAAACAACAACTCTCTTTTTTGTCTTACTCCTTGTCCTAAGACATGGCCCAGCCAGCACATCTTTCTCCAATGTTGGAGCAGACTCCTCAACTTTCTCCACCTAGTTTGAATAGTTGATCTCATCAATCAATTTCTCCAAATCACCTAAGTCAAAAGGTTTACCCATATATATATTAATTTGTATTAATATATATGATAGGTTATTTTATTTTGTAGGTTCTCTTTTAATCTATATTTTTATATATTAATATATATTATATAAATTATAAATGATTTTATCTATTTATATTAATATATATTATAGGTTATATATATTATAATCTATTGTATTTTAACCCTTTTTTTTTTTTTAATTGAATCATTTATTTAATTTTCTAATTTATATTTTATATATTATCTCATCTTTTTTCTTTTATCTTTAGTTAAATTATTATTGTTTTAAGTTTTAGTATATTTTCTTTTATATCTTCCTTCATTTCATTTAATAATTTTGGTAATTATTCCTCAATCATTTTGTTATATAATTCATTTTTATAATTCTCTTAGAGTTATTTATTCACCATTTGAGACATTTAACCTTTAACCTTTTTTGATCCAATTATTTGGCATATATCATATTATTATATTATTCATTCTTTTGTTATGTCTTTGCCATTTTTTTTCTTCATATTTTCACTTTTACTTCATTTTTAATCTCCTCCCTCCCTACCCTCTCTCACCACCTAACTCTTCTTAAGGTCATTTCTACAATCATATTCTTCATTATCCACTTCGTATGATGAATCTTTGAGTTAGGGTTAGGGTAAGGTCATTAAGAGTTATTTATTCATTGTTTGAGACATTTAACTTTAACCTTTTTTGATCCATTTATTTCTATTATATCATATTACTATATTATTCATTTTTTTACCTATTTTCACTTTTATTTCATTTTCCAATCTCCTCCCTCCCTACCCTCTCCCACCACTTAACTCTAATTAAGGTCATTTCTACAATCATATTCTTCATTATCCTTTTACTACAATGAATCATTTAGTGCGGTTTGAAACGTTAGCTCAAAATAGCATACATAGTTTAATCTAGAAGTGTTTACTTTATCATTCATGGACTTTGAAAAAAACATACCATCTATAAACATCAATTTGTTAATATTTAGCAATTATTGGTTTGAATGAAGAGATATAGTTGCACTTTTGTCTACTACAAATCAAATCTACTAATTTAATATAATATATTTTATTTTTTAATATATATATAATTAAAAATAAACTTGCAATAAATAATCATTTTAATATATAACAATTTTATATTAATAATAAGAGAAGAAACATTGCCAACATGGAATATCTAACTTTTAATGATTTTTAGTATATATATTTATTTTATTTATAAAATTTATTTAATATATAATAATTTGCAATATAACATTTATTAAATATGTTATTTATTTAAAAGTTAGTGATAAAAATTAGGTTTATAGTTATGGATAGTGTTACGATCATAGTTAGGGTTAGAAATAGGTCTAGGATTAAGGTAATGGTTTAAAATATATTGTTAGGGTTAGGATTCGGGATATAATTAAAGCTAGTGTATGAGTTAGACTTAGAGTCAAGTAATTAAAGTAACTAATTAACAATACTAAAACATTATAATTAACAAAAATTACATTTAATTTTTATCAAATCTAAAGAACAATAATTACAATACTATTAAGGCAAGTACTAGCCACTGTGTCACACTTGTTAAGATATACTAGCACTTGCACCCATGGGGGGTTCAAGGAAAATGCTGATAGGATATTAAAGGTTTATAGCCAGAGAGTGAAGGATTTCTGATTAAATTTTGAAATACTCCAGTAAAGATTTGCTGAAAATTGTATTAAAAGCAGTAATGAACAACATCGTAGACATTAGATGTTGTGATTGCAGCTGCAAACAGGGTATAGGCATTAGCTTGTAGAGAAAACTATTCTAATTCATTAGAGTAAAAAAAATCAATTTTATGCACTCCATTTGAAACAGTAAGCATACAAATCAGCAGTGTTAATGAGCAATAGTACAAGCCTTGTTAATGTGCCTTTTATCGTTGAAACCCTACTCAATTAGGTACATGTTAGTAACCTCATTTGAATATACCATGTACATTGTTGTCCTATCATGTGCCATTTAAATATCCATTCTATACACAAGAAGAGATTAAGTGATAAAATGATTTGAGTGAAAATTGAAGTTGCCACAGTTACTGCACATCAAGCAAAATAAAATTGCACGATTCAAATGAAAAATGAAAAAGGAACATCAAAATATTCTGCTATTATTGTGGCATTCCAGGACACTTTGCCAAAGATAGCAGGGTAAGGAAGGGTGATATTGCACACAGGAAGAGATTAAGTGAAAATTACAGTAAAGAAAATAATTTTTTTAATATCTTTAGTGGCCTACCATAAAAAATCCTATATGTTTCATATTTTGGAATCACATAAAGCATTGCATTTATGAGGGCTATTCTTCCTGCTAAGTTCAGGCATTTTCCTTTCCATTTTTCCAATGACTAAACCATTTTGATTTAGAGATCTTTACACAAAAGAGACTTTTCCGTCATGGTGAACAAAGGAATATTGAGATAATACGTATTCTCTTCTGTCCATATACTTAGAATGGTAAATATTCTACACATTCATTTTCTTGACACTAAAATATCCATTCTGTACACATGAAGAGATTAAGTGATAAAATGATTGAGTGAAAATTGAAGTTGCACAGTTACTGCACATCAAGCAAAATAAAATTGCATAATTCAAATGCAAAATGAAAAAGGAACAGCAGAACACCAATAAAAGAGGAAAAGAAAAGCTGTAAGAAATTAATTTAATGTCCCAGAATGACCAAAGTAAGTGAACAAGACTCAGAAATTTAGGGTAGAATGTAGCCAGAACAAACTTAATGTGTCATGTATCCAATGCAAAAAAATTTGACCTGCGTTGTGCCTGGTGGAATAAAACGTGAGCCACGCAACATCTGTGCCCTGCAGTTGACAACTATCGAATACCAAAATATAGAAACTCCACACGTTCAGACCATATTGAAATATATATTGAAAATCCCACACAACCAAATACCCAAAACTGGAAGAAATCTGAATTTGTTCAACATAATGAGTAACTTTTGTATCTTTGTGCTCTACAAATATTTTGTTTGGAATTTCCCAAATTGCTCATATCAGCAAGGTTCCTTGAGAAGGTCTCACTATAGGACCAGATTCTAGACATGGAAGAGGTAGCAGTGATAGAGGTCATCCAAGATGACACAAATTACCTTATTTTAGTTTAGACATCTACCGATCAGGAAATCCAACTTTGATGCCATTTTAGGTAGGTTCCTTAAAAAAGAATGGTAATGATCATTTCGTTTTCCCTTGTTTCAAACAACATCATTCTCATTCAATTTTCCACTGCCTTCTGTCCATATACTTAGAATGGTAAACATTCTACACATTCATTTCTTGACAATAAAATATCCATTCTATACACAGGAAGAGATTAAGTGATAAAATGATTGAGTGAAAATTGAAGTTGCCACGGTTACTGCACATCAAGCAAAATAAAATTGCATGATTCAAATGCAAAATGAAAAAGGAACAACAAAACATCAATAAAAGAGGAAAAGAAAAGCTATAATAAATTACTTTAATGTCCCAAAATGACCAAGTAAGTGAATGAGACTTAGAAATCAAATAGGTTAGGATAGCAAGTAGGATGGTTGGATAATTGCCTATCTAGAATATAGTTACAGTAATCAGTGAATATATTGAGCATGAAAAGGCATTCCTTGATGTCTAAGAAGGCTCACTTGAGCCAAGCACTATGATGGTGTAGGATGAAACAAGAAGCTTCCATAGAAACAACAAGAAAAAATGCTTTAAATAACCACTTGCAGTCAAGTATACAAAAATAAGTGGGTGCGTAAGAAATAAATCGAGGGGATTTAGCAAGGTTAACCCATAAATTGCTATAGAGAAGATTGGATTTTACATATAGATCAACATATTCCCTTCATTGCATAGGTTTCTATTTTCTCATTTACCAAAAATGAAAAACAATTAAGACACAGAAGAGCCCCTCGACATACACAACAAAATAATCCTAAGGCAATAATAGTAGACAGCTATAAAAACTAAGCTATTCTCACAAAGCAATAGAAATCAACTTATGAGACACAACCCAACTGCAATATTCACAAATAAAGAAGGAAAAAACTGAACTAAACCAACCAAAACCTTAAAATATCCCTTTACGCCTACGTTGCCGTCAGAAGAGCAGCAAGGGGAATTCAAATGCCCCAAATCTCTATAGATTTATATTGCCTTCTAAAACCAACAATAATGGATGTCATTCTGCTTCAGAAAAGATGGCATGATCTTTGTAGCATTTTCAACGAAAAATATTAAATGCAATTTATTTTTTAGACCTGACAATTTTTTTGTGCCCTAACATGGTTTGTGTTTCTTTTTCCTATGGTAGGGCTTTGTAAGTTTTCCCTGCAAACTCTTCATTTTTCCTCATTGGCATCATTAACAACACAACACAATTAAAATGAGACAAACCAAAAAAAATCTCCCTATAGCCACTCAGCTAGAGGAAAATATACATATTAGCTTAAGAAACTAATGAGATCTGACAGATATAACGCGAAAAAGAATATGAATCCCACCAACGAGCCAGACCCATGAAATAAAACATGAAAAATAAACCATGGCGGCCGCTAAGGGTTTTTCGAAAACAAAACTTGCTGAAACCAGGGTGACATACCTCAAGATTCTGCACAAATTGTGTTGTGCTATCAAAAATCTGATTGTTTCCTTCATCTGTAAATAAGCCGGGGCATTTATGGAAGTTGGGGTGGTGGGCTTAGGGCGGAATGTAGCCAGAACAGACTTAATGTGTCAATGCAAATTTTTCTGACCTGCGTTGTGCCTGGTGGAAGAAAATGAGAGCCACGCAACATCTATGCCCTACGGTTGACAGCTATCGAATACCAGTCAGCGGTAGGTTTGCCCAGTCAACGGAAGGTTTGCAGGGAACCGAACACTGCTCGACGGCGGGCATTCCTGTTTTAGGCATGCAAAATTTTATGACCTGCATTGTGCCTGGTGGAAGAAAATGAGAGCCATGCAACATTTGTGCCCTGCGGTTGACAACTTCCGAATACTAGTAAGCGGCAGGTTTGCCCAGTCAGCGGAAGGTTTGCAAGGAACCGAACACTGCTCGACGGCGGACATTCTTGTTTCAGGCGTGAGATAGGTTTGGCGTGAAAATGGACTGGGCAATCCCAGAAGTAGAGCCTATCGGCTAATTACAACATAATATCATTTTAGTATTTAGAAATTAGATATATTTAATCAATTCTTAAATTGAATAGATTTATAATAGTTAAATGTAAAAAAAAAAAATTAGAACATTTAATAGCATTTTTAAAAGAATAGTGCAAAAAAAATTTATAAATACAAATAAAAATAGTTTAATTTATTTATTACATCACTTTAATAATTTACGTTAAATTTATATTAAAAAATTAGTTTCTCAAATTATGAATTTAATTTAATTTTTTTAAATAAATAGTATTAATTAAATCAATAATAGTAAATAATCACTATGTATTTAGAACTATATTTGTCTATTTACTTTGAAAGGAAGTTGACATAGTTAAATTTTATTTGTAAAGCAATTAGTATTTATTCATCGTGATATTAATATAGTTGAATTTATTAGCATTTACATAGTTAAATTATATTAGTACAGTTTGACTTATTTAAAATCATTTGATATGTAAGATATATTTATTTTCATATGTTTGAATAGATTAATCTATATTACTAAAAGCAAATTTTCAAAAATATAGTTTAATTTATCCTAGATCAATAAAGTTAGTCAAATCTATTTTATTAAAAAAGTAATTTTCAAGATTTATTAGTATTTATAAGTTTAAAATTAATTAAGTTATTAAGCTAAGCGTATTCTTTATATGAAATGGACAACTTGCTTTTTGAAATTAATGGTTGAAAATTGAGAAAGATACAAGACCATGGGATTAATCTCAACCATAATTTTGTATTTTCATTTTTAAAATGATTTAAAAATTTAAAACTAGACTTTTTATTTTTTTAAAAGGGAAATAAAAGAAGTTGATAAGATTGAAATTAAAAATAGAATTATGCTTTATTAATATTTCAATTCTAGTCAATTTAAAATTAGTTTTACTTTTTTCTTTAATAATTTATTAACTTAATAAGTTTATTATTTATTATTAATATTTTTAAATTATTATTTTTACTAATATTTTTTATTTTGATATATTTTTATTTTGCATTTAGTTTATGCTATTTTAATTTTTAATTTAGACTTAAGTTTTAAATTTATTTTAATTATTTATGTCTTTTTTATATTAAGTATAGAGTGAACAAAAGATATAGATCAAAAAGAGTATCAGATCTCACTGTAGTTCTATCACCAACCCCCTGTACAATTGCAAAATATGATTCCCCCATTTATAAAAAACCAAACCCAAATAATTACACTATAATAGCCCCACCTATACTAGCCCATTACAAAATTAGCAAAATGCTTCATCATTAGAGGATCAAAATGCCAACATAGACCTGCAGCAGAGTGTCAATAATACATCAAAGTATAATGTCAGACTGTGTACATACTAGCACTATACAACACTTTTAAAAATTGAAAAATAAAAGGATATGAAGGTGTCAGAAGTAGATAATCATTGATTCCTTGGAGCATCATTTCAATTACGCAGTGCCAACAGAGCTTCAACTACATTTTGTTCATCAGTGGATGGCTGCACAACCGGATACCTATTATCTTCCTTCTTATTCTTACCACCTGTAATATCTTGCCTGAAAGCATGAAGGGCCCTCAAAAAGACATCAACCCCTGGATGGCCCTCCGGCCACATATGCCCATATTGAGCCTCCATAATATCAATAGTAACATGTCCATTCTCAAGGTAGTGCCAAAATTTATCCTTGGAAAGCTCCACAGTGATATATACCTATATGACAACATTGTGGAATATTAGTCTTCTGTAAGACTTAGTAAGCACCCTCATTTTCTCTTGAAATCTATCCTCATTTCTATCCTTCTAGATGGACCAAAGAATAATGGAAGAAAACATAACTAGAATTATGCAACAGTCTTTCCCATTTTTGAGTTTTGAAAAAGAATCTTTTTAGGAAGTGGTTGTCTATTAGTGTCCCAAATATCTTTATTATCACAGAACATTTCCCAAATTTCCTTAGCAAAAATGCAGTAAAAAAAATGTGTTTACTCATTTCAGGAGTTCTACAAAGATTGCATATATCAATGTCATTAAAATTGGTTCTGTATGGTAGCCTTTGCAAGATAAGTAACCATCTAAAACATGCAATCTTAGCTTCTAACTATTTGGGCCAATTAATCTAAAAAATTGGTTGCCAATAATTTTTATTCTTGTTAACCTTCCAGAGCTAATTTAAATGATCTATTAGATCAATATGTTTTGTGAGCATAGAATACATATCCTTAACTTTTGTTTGTTGTATATTATTACCATTTTTCCACTCAAAGTCCATGTATTGAGTTTTTTCATCATTATATTTAATAGGAAATTGCATCTTATTATAGGCTTCTCTGAGAATTGAATAAGTCCTCCAATTAGTAGGAAAGATATTATATTTTGAGCACAGGTCATTCCAACTTTTGAGTCTACTATCTTTCAAAATATGTTTAAAACATTGAATTCCTTTACAAGCCCAACTCTTAGTAGAGTACCCCTGAATTAAGGCCAAGGGTTTCCCATTATGTTCAAAATTCCACCAAATAGATCTATTGATATGAATGGTCCCATTTCCCCCTGAGGTAAAGTGGCAGTTTGTGAACCGAGTCTTCATTATTTCCCATGCCTTCCAAATAGTCTTAAAGTCATTAGAACCATTAGGTAATATGGTTTCCTTCCTACTAAGGATATCACTAAAAGTTAAGGACTTCTAGGCTTTAGCATGTTTAGGAGTAGCATTAATAATATTTTGTCTAACCAACACTTTCCACGGCTCATCACCTTCAAGAGCACCAAGAACCCATTTTGTAGCCAATGCAATACCCTGTAATCTAAGATCTTTTAATCCCAGACCTCCTTTAGCTTTCTCCATTGTACACCACTCCCACATCACCGAGTGTTGCCTCCTTTTTCCTTTACCATCAGACCAAATAAAATCCCTTATCTTTTTTTGAATTTCATTAATTTGATAAGAATTGAAAAACCACATTGAAGCAAAGTAGATACTATAAGAGGACAGTATCTTTTGGCATATTTGAATTATCCTAGCCAATGATAAAAACTACCTATTCCACTTGGAAACCTTCCTTTCAATCTTATCTCTAACCCAATGCCACATTTCCTTGATATTAGGATATACTGTGAATGGAATGCCAAGATATCTCACAATCTTGTGTGGGCACCCCTATTGGAGACCATTATTACTGATCTAGTTAGGAGCTACCTCTGTCCAACCCAAGAGATGAGATTTAGAGGGGGAAATTTTGGATCTTGAGGCAAGACAAAAAACATCCAACTTACCCAATAAATTTTATAAGTTGGCTTCTTCCAAGCACAAAAAGAATTGATGTATCATTTTCAAATTGGAGGTTAAGGAGATCAATTTCATTAGGCATTCTAACACCTCTTATTCTTGAAATGGACGAGTTTTCCCTTAGCACATAATGCAAGGCATCTAAAGAAATTACAAAGAGAGCCAAAAAAGAGGACACCCTTGTATTATAGACCTTTCAAGTAAAATTTCCTAAGATGGAACTCCATTTACTTCAACTTGAGTAGTGGCATCACAAAAAATAGTTTTGACCATATGACAAAAAGAATCAAGAGATCCAAAGGATTTTATCATTAATAGTACAAAACTCCACTTAATTCTATCATAGGATTTTTCAAAATCTAATAGTAGCATTACAATATTTTGTCTAGTAAGTTTTTCCCAGTTCAAGGCCTCCCAACTAGTGATCAAGTTTTCAAGAATGTATCTCCCTTTTATAAATCTAGTCTAAGTAGAGTTAATGATTGAAGGGAGAACAAGAGCCACTCTATTAGCTAGAATCTTAGCAAGAATTTTGTATAAGACATTAAGCAATGTTACAGGTCTCCAATTTTTTACCAAGGTTTGTCTCCTTCCTTAGGAATTAGTTTGATCAACCCTTTGTTAATTTGGCTACCAAGAGTTCCATTCTGAAAAGCTTCCTTGTATACAAGGAGAAGATCATCACTAACCCAGTATAGAAAGGATTTATACAACTCCGCAAGGAGGCCATCAAATCCTAGAGATTTATCATTTTTAAGAGAGGATAGCCCTTCTGACTTCTTGCATAGTGACATCCTTTCCAAGTTCATCAGCCATCTCTGAATTCACCTTTTTAAGTATAATATTTTCAATATACTGCCTTTCTTAGAGATTGACATCAGTCCCACCATCAGAGGAGAAGAGAATTTTATAAAAAGGAAAAAATGAGTCCTTATTTCCTCTGGATTGCTTATAGTGGCATCATTGATAGTAAGCCGATCAATTTGCTCTCTGGTATGTTTCTCTTTTATATATCTAAAAAATAACTTAGTGCCTTTATCTACATTTTCAAGCCAATTCATTTTTTCTCTAACCCTTAGGCCTCTAACTCTGGCATTTTGTAGTTTCCTAAGGGAGCACTTGACCAAAGTCACCTTGTTTGTGAGATCTTCATCTCTAGGGTTCAACTGAAACTCTACCTCTGCTTATAGGAGTTTGTCTTGAAGGAGGGACTCCTCCTTTCGGTGGTCCTTGGCTTTCTTTTTTCCAATGGTCTAGAAAAAGGTTTTCCATCCTTCAGTATTTAGGTTCCATCTATCCCTATGAGAGAGATTCTGGTACATCCATTTATTAATCTATCTTAAACACAAAATGGAATTTTTTCCAATCAATGTCTTTGAGAAGAGTAGTGTTAAGACAAAAACTACAATTGCTTTTGGCAGTCTTAGGGGAACCCTATTTAAGAAAAAAATTAGCTCTTATTGGGTGATGATTAGAGAGGGAAAAAAGAGAAACTTCAACCCTACACCCAGGATTCACTAGAGAAGCTGACAAAAAGGAACTATTGAAATATAACCTATCAAGTTTGCAATAAATTACTCAACCACCCTGCTAGGAATTACACCATGTAAACCAAATGGTCTTAGAATCCTTCTTTTCCCCTTCAATGGGGTCTTCTAACTTGAGTTTGGATCTCATGTTTTGCCAATAAAATCTTTCATTCCTCTTCCACTCAAATCCAGACCCTCCCCATTTATCTTCTTCTCTCTCAACAAAATTGAAATCTCCACCAACAATCCACAAAATTTCTTGCAAAATATCCATCCAATTCCAAGGTCAGATAATTTCATTGTAATAATTAGGAGCATACACAACACAAAAACCAAAACAAATGTCTTCTTTCTTCATTATTAGCCAAACTGCTCGATTGCAAGGAGAGACCCCATAGCCATCAACATATTGGGCCCACTTGTTAGCTAATAAGATCACTGCAACCCCTTTCCCCCTCTCATGTTTTGTTAAAAATTGTGATGCCTCTTTCCAAATGACTTAGACTAGTATCTAAGGTAAAGCCAGTGGCCTTGACCTCCTGCAATAGAACAAAGTCAATATCCTTCTTCTACATTAGAAATCTCCTTACAATATGTTTTCTATCAGGGGAATCCAAGCCCCTAACATTCTAGGAAATACAGTTTAAATCCATTATGATTGTTCACTTGGGATAGATCCTTTATCACTCTTAAAATTGTCAACATTTAGGTAATCTAGTTTCAGATTCCATTCTCTTAGCATTGGGGGGCAGAATTCCACTCAACTTTTTCCTCTTGTCCTTTTGGTGCTGATTTAAGTCTTTATCTTGGAAGGGTTTACCAGTCTCCAACCCCTTCTTTTTTCTATATCTCTGATTTTTTTTCACAACAACCTCCATGTGATTATCCTCACCTTCAGAGGTATCCTTAGTAGAAAGTAAGCCATGCTCATCTACGGATTCCTTTCTTGATGGTGAAGAAAACCCGTTTGAACTAACCACTCCACTCAAGGGGTTAATAGGATCCATTCCCAATTTAGAAAGCAAAATTTCATCAACCTTTTGTTTCCAACTACAAAGAAAATAGTATTGAAAGAACTAGACTTATCCAATTCGCCCTCAACATGATCTAGACTGGTAGTTCCTAGATCAGAATCGGGGTGTGCAATGGGAATTTCATCTTGAGTGAGGGTTTGCAGAGAAGGGAAACCACTCTTGACTAGAATCACTTTCCCATCTTCTAGAGACTGAAGGGGAAATTCATCTCTAAATTTGAAGGCACCAGACTCTATCTGGGATTCCACCAATTGAATTTCTTTAAAATATTTGGAATTAAAGGTGTAGATTTCCTTACCCAGGTTGCGATTAATATCTTGGATTTATTTTGGTTGTCTTAACTTCATAAGTGCCAACTATTGAGCATTTAACTTTGGAATATTTTGAATTTGATCAAAAAAAATTATGAGTTCTATGTTAGTATCTTCTATTCCACCCTTACGGGTATCATCCTATTCTTTTATTATGTTGTCTTCATTTATTCATTTAAGAGAGAGGAAAAGCTTTCTTCCACTCCTAAGGAATTGTTATTGCTCTTTTTTGTCTCTACACTCTCCATAAGAAGGGTTATTTTTCTTATTAGTGTTGGTTTTAGAATTAGTGGGGGCATATTTCTCATCAAGCTCCTATAGGGTAGGGTTATGACCCTCGTTACCCACCCCATTATTTACATCTCTACCATTCCACCCTTAAAAACCAGAGGACTACATTTTATTTCGACCACCTCCACCCAGGTTGGTCTTATTATTGGTTCTATTTTTAATTAAAGGGAAATTCCTTTAGATATGGCCCTCGCATCTACAAAGATAACATGCATTCAACCCACCAAATAATTCAATTTCACATTTAATATTTCTAGACTTTAATTTAATCTTTAATAGCTCTATTAAATCCAAACCCAACTATAATGACACCAAAACTCAAGCATCAAAATGGGGAAGCGGGGATTTGGTATCATCAACCTTCAAAATAGAACCATATGGCTCAAGCAAAAGTGAGGAAAATTTCTAGAGGAAAGGCGACACCCGTTTTATAATTATCCACCGAGGGCTTGAGATGGCCAACACCTCATCTTCCATAGCCTCTAGATTCCATGCCAGAGTATGAAAAACCACATTACCAACATTCCAAAATTGTTTAGAGATTACTTCCATTTGGGATTTTTGATTATTGAAGAAAACAAAAAAAATCCTTTTTGAATCATTTGACAGTAATAAAATTGCAAACCTAATTTTATTTCCCAAACATTATTAAACCATTCCTCCATATATTTTCTAGCCAGAACCCTATTAGGGTTGACAGCTACAAAGAAATTTGTTGTTTTAATCAATCTGGCATCTTCCTTTTCAATAGCCTCATCTAGGGTTTTGTTAGGAACAAGAACAAATTTCAATTGAAAATTTGAAGCGTGCTTACCTTGTTCCTACTCCCCATTAGCCTACATGCTAGCAACTTCTCCAATGTTGAATTTGGCTCGTTGTGGAAATTTGTTCCTATCTCCCACAACCACATCTCGGAATGATTTTGAAACCTCCACATTCTCATTAAAATTGGAAGGGATATTAGGAGATCCATTAGGGGGCTTCGTATCCCTTGGCATAATCAAATGAACACCCTTCAGATCACCCGCATATGGGCAGGCCGAGTCACCACCGTAGGTATGGAGCCGAGGTCACTCCACACAAATAACTACTACGGCCAAGATAAACTAAGCACCACCATATATTTATGTCTTCTTACAAAATTACAAAAAATAATTAATTTAATTTAAAATTAATTGTCTTCTTAAAATTTTAATTATTGTAGAATAATTTTGTTTTTAATTTTTATTTCAATTTATATAATTAAATAAATTTAAAACTTAAAATCTAAATTAAAATTTAGAGAGAGAATGGGGGATTGAACTTGATGGCTTTGAGAGCAGACGAGAGGAGTATAGGTGTGCAACTATGATAGGGTGTGGCCATGGTGGGTTTTTGCTCATGCATGTCACTTTTTCTGTGTAATGGTTGGAGTTTTGGTTGTGCAATGTGTGTGGGGGGATATTGGGGTGTTTTTGCTAGGGAGAATTTGTGCTTGGAGGGATTTTTCTTGGAAGAATTTGGGTTGATTCTATACTACCTTTTCTAAATTTTCATTAATTTTCCTTCTTTGGAGTGTGAAGTTCCTTTATCTTCTTCTGGCTGAAATTTTAATGTATGTTGTAGTGGTTTGGAGTAGGGTGAGCTCTTTCTTTGCTTTTATTCTCTTGGTCCTTTGGTTTTTTGTTTTCTTGGTGGTGTGGGGTTTCTTGTGGGAGGTGGTTTTGTGGAATGGATTCAACTTTTCAACATCCATATTTACATGTAAAGGATATGGTGCACTTGAACAATTATTCTACAGGGGAGGGCTCTTCATTTGTGAAATACCTACCCAAAATCAAGAAATTGAATGGGTGTTTGGAGAGAAGCCAATATTGAGCTGTGTTGGTGATTCAACTAGAGTTAGTTGCAGATGATATTGATTACTAGAGAAATCATACTCTTATTTGCAAATTTATGGGTCTTCATCTTTCTCTGCCTACTCTTTAATCCTGAGCTTGATGGATGTGGAACCCAGAAGGTGATATGGAGTTTTTGTTGGCTTCCAACAACTACTTTCTAGTTGTTTTTTCATGTGTGGTTGATATAAATAGGGATTTTAAAGGAGTCCCTTATTTCTATAATCAATTTGGTCTCTTTATCAAACCCTAGCATATGGGTTTCAACTCTACAAAGGAGCTTCCATCGAGGGTTCCCATTTGGGTTCATCTTCCCTAGATTCTTCTTGAGTTTTAGGGGAGTGATGTTCTACATATGATTGCACTTTTTCTTTGCAAACAAGTTGGCCCAGCTCAACCAACTCTACATAAAAAGGTATTTGTTGATGAATGTTTTTGCACTGCACAACATAAATAAAACACTAGTGTTCTATCTCTCTTGAAAGGTGACTCTCTTCAAAAAATTTAAAAAAATGATGACAAGTTTTAGAATGTCAAGTCTTGAAAATGTAAAAAACAAGTCAATAGTGATGTGATTTATTGGTGATCATGAGGGGCATTTATGGTGACAAATGCTGCAATCTTATGGGACTATAATGAGGTTTCAATAAGTCTAAGGATTGGTTAAAACCCTTGTTGTGATTTCAAAACAACATTATGAAAACTACCTTTTACCATCAAATATTGTAGTTTGAGTGATGTTGGAATCCTACTCTAAAACAACTTTATAAAGAAATATCAAAAGGTTAAGGGTTCAAGAGAGATCTTAAATCTGAAACCTAAGAACAACTACAACAATGGTTGATACTTTAGATAGACAAAGTCCCAAAAATTAGCTCTGCTTAACCAATATTAAACTACAGTTCCATAGAACAAGTGTAATCTTCAAAGACAATCTTCATATTTTTAGACTATAACATTCATATATCAATGAATAAACATGCATAGTTGAACTTGAGTACATGAAATTATCTCAGACTAACCTTGAAAAATAACTTACAATCATAAAATTACAAAAGTTATCAGTAGGAAGTTTATTAAGATATCTTAACAGTTTGCAATTATTGAAACTGAACATAAACTAACAATGCTCAAATGAAAACTAGAAGATAGAATCATACATACATTCAAAGAACACAAGGAAATCACCACAACTTCAATGCCTTCACTTGTATTTCTTCAAAATACCTTTTTACAACAATTCTTATCAACCCATTGCAAATTAGAGGAGGCTTCTATTTATAGATTTTCCATTACAAATCAATAGCCAAGGTTAAATCCTATTCAAGAGCCCAAATTTAATATTCCTTTAGGTTTTTGAATACATTAAATGTATTTACAATTTTCCTCAATATTAAATATGTTCACATGTGAACCTAGGAGAATGTAAAATATCAATACCTTATTTTATATTGAATAAATATTCTACAAAATACATGAAACTGGGTGCACACACTTTGAGGTAATAACTTTCATCTTGTAGCTAGAAATTACAAATATTTATCTTTTATTAAATTATTTCTAGCTTTCTTTTCTCTTACATCATATGTAATAAAATTAATTAAGGCTTTAGAAACTTATTTTTGAGAGGGAAGTTGAGCTTTTCTGATCTTGAATGTGATTTTTTTATATTCCTCTATCATCTTTGCATATAAGTTTTCACATGAGTATCTTTGTTGGATCAATTGTTTAGACATTGTAAATGCCCATGCAAAAAAAATATAAGAAATCCCCATCTAAACTATTTGTAGCTCCTTTTTGTATCCTATTCCTCCAAGCCTACTTGATAGCTCTGGTATCTAACTTTGTCTCAAATATTTGTGCTTTGGCGGGAAGTTCAAAAATTAAATCACATTCTGACAATAAATCATTAATTCTTTCAGTGATTTCCTGCAGTTTGAGAAGCACTTTGGAAAGGACCTCTTTACACAATTTTATGGAAAATAACCATACTTCAGGCTCATTTAGCTTATCCTTAGTCAAAATATATTCTTTATCCAAAATTTCTATAGAAATTTTTTTGATTGCATGTAGCTTTGGACAAGTGAGATCGTGATATCTTGGAAAGGCCTTACACTCCTCAATCACCTTGTCAACTTCTATTCTCAAAACTAGGAAGTGGTTATGCATCTCTACCCCAATGTCTACAAGTTTATCTCTAGTGGAAACAACATGGCCAATCCAATCAAAGGTGTACTTTTTCCAACTTCCCATGTGTTCTACTTTGCTCACTTCTTTCTTAGACAAAATTGTGGGGGCAAGAGCTTCGACAGATACCTCCTCATTGTAAGTAACTAGCTACTAAATAAAAATAGTCAATTCTACCACTTGTGATTTCAATTCCTTCTTAGTGGATTGGTCCTTATCCATTTTATTCAAAATATTAGATATAGACCTTTGGAACTCATTAATTTTTTGCATTCTAGTGGCTAGCCCAATGTTAATAGAGGTAACCCACTACTTAGAAGCTAGAATGGTGGAAACATCTTTGTCAACTAGTGGGGCGGCCACATGCACCATGTGAGAGCTTAAAATATCAATCGTGATGTGCGATCATACCTTCACTTTCTTCCTTTCTTTGGGCTGCTATCATGTCTATGACATAATAGCTTCAAAATAAGCCCTCAGATCACGTACCATTGACTCTTTATCCTTCATTTGGTGCTCTAACCAATAAGGAGCTTGTCTTTTCTCTATGGAGGATGTAGTGTTGACCTCATGCTTTTGCACCTTATCCTTATTTTTTTCTTGTTGCATCTTGATTTCATCCTTGGGGGCATCCACTATTAGCTTTTCCTCCCTAATGTGCTCTTCTCTTACCTTCTTAGTATGAGAAGAATTAATATTTGATTTCCTTTTTCCTCTTTTCTCTCTTTCTTCTTCAGGTCTTCTTCTTTTTCTTATTCTTGGATCCTTTCCTCCTCCTGATGTTCTTGTGATTTATCTTCCTCAAGGATTTCCTTATGCAACTATTCCTAAAAAAGCCTTGCTCAGTTCACCTCCCTTTGGAGTTTTTTCCTCATCATCATCAAAAGATTCTTCATTGAGCTCCATGATTTTCAGCCCTTCTTTCAGCTCTTTGAAGTACTCCTCATGTTTAGGAGCCATAGAATTGTCACCAAATTGACTATCTCATCAAGCTTCTTCTTTCCTTTTTATTTCATCTCCTCCCAAATTCTATCCATATTCTCCATTTTGGGTGCTTCCAAGGGAGAAAGAGGAGGAGGTAGAGGAGAAGCAACCTGGGACATAAGGATTCTAGCATCTAGGGATAATAGAGTATTTAAAATCCATTGGGAATTTTTTTTAAATAGAATATTAAGGATAGTGGCAAGGAATTTGGAAAAGGTGAGATAGAGGAAAGAGTATGTAGTAGTGTAGAGAAGGTAGGTTGGGAAGGTGGAAGAAAGGAGGAAGAGAAAGATCATCATGTAGATGAAGAAGATTCAACCATAATCACGAAGGTGGTCAGAACATTGGATGAAAGGTGGAGAAGATATGAGTGGTGGGAGTGGAGCGAAAGTTGATGAGAGTGGTGTAGTGGATGGCGATGGCAAGGATGGTTGGATGGGGATTTCATTTGAGTGTTCTCCTTGGGAGGTGAAGGTTCCTCCTTGATAGTCTCCATGATTAAAGTTACACCTTTCTCAGCCTTCTTTAGGGAAGGCCTTCATCCCTCCATAACCTTTCTCTCGTAGACCTAAGGCTTCCCATAGGCTTCTCTATGGGCTACCTCTCAGATGTATCTTTCCTTTTTTAGGAGTGAGTAGTAGGAGGAGATATAACATCCTTACTTGATCATCCTACCTCGGCCTTGTCTTCTGTCATTCCTCTTGCATCACTTTCTTGAAATTTTTCTCACTCCAATTCACCAAAATTAATCTCTACTCCCTATTGTTACAATTGGGAAATTTTGTCATCGAGCCACTTCTTTGTCCTTTGTAGCACTATATGGGTTACAACATCAATTTCAGTCTCCTCCTCCTTAGTCCAATCAATTAGTGGTAGTGGGACTTTAGCTATTTTATTAGATACTACTTCATCCAGCCTATTATCATCCTCCTCTACCTGATCAAGAACAATATGTATATCCAGAGTTCTTATGAACTCTAAGGACATCCTCATATAGAGTCTTTTCTTGACCTCATGGTCATTCTCATAATTATCCTATAAGTCCTCCATATGTGGCTTATTCATGTGTTTCCTTCCAACCTTCTTTTTCAGCTTACCCCATAGGTTAACACTTCCTCTTGTAGTATGGAAAAAGATTCCATATTCCTGAATTTTCTTATTAGAGTTCTCAGCTGAGACTGCCACTAGGAATGTATACATTCCCCTTCCTAGAGTCATGGGGTAAAGCACCCCAACTCTATACTTTGGCTATAACAATTGGTGTGAAGTACACAATTATCGTGTGAGTTCTAATAGGACCATCTTTTCGGCTGAATACCTTAGAAATCTATATGGGGTTCCATAGAAGCCCTCAATTCTAAAGCACATGAACTTAGGAAATTGGATAAACCAATAGCCAAAGTTCTTCACCATTGATTTAGCACAATATGGCATCCTATTTCTAAATTCATTTGATAATGATCTAAGAATTTACATAATAAAAGCATCATTTACCTCTTGTAGTTTATCTTGAAGTTCTTGTACTGTAACTGCAGGTAGCATTAATAAATGATGTTTTAATCAAGACCTATCCCTAGATTTCCTTTTCATTCCAAGCCTCTATATATGGAAATTTTACTGCCAACACATAGACAACATAGGAGGTCATGTAAAACTCTAAGGCATTCTTTACTAAAACATACTATGCATGGATATTGTCATTGATAAGTTTCTCTTAGTGGAACTTGGTTTCTGCCCTCAAAATTTTCTCAATGAAATACCACATCCATTCCTCGAATACACTAGAAGTGGGAAGTCAAGTGATCCTACTCAAAAATGTTACCAAGTCATTTGCTTCCTCTACAAAATCACTCCTGTATAGTTTTTTGGGAAGTTTTCCTACACTAGACTGAGGGGTCTACATCCATTTCTTATTTATCACCTAAGCACAACCTAGGTGATTTATCTTCCAAACATTGAGGGAATAGTCCCTTTCACATACCTCTATCTCTAAAAAGAAGGAATCCCAAAAGTATGTGCAATGGATGGAGGTGATAAGTTAGCCACCACCCGTCCCTCTGACGTGATGATCCTTCGTAAATCTTGTTGGAGCACAACAATCTATTGAGAGGGGGGTGAATCAGTAGATATTAAAATTTTAACTTTTTAACCTTTGGAGTAGACTAATTCATTAAACACTTAGTGCAGATGATACATAAAATAGAGAAACTTTAAACAAGCACACAAACTAACTGCCCATAACACAAGATGTACGTGGAAAACCTAGGATGGGAAAACCACAGTGAGAAAATGGTGCTAGGATCTACTATCCTAATCTAGCCTCACAAGGAAACCCTCTATTACAACTTTTAAGGGCACCAACCCTAAGGAGATACCAATCCCTTGAACAATCACACTTGAGTACTTTTGATGTTTCTTAATATTCTTTTTACAGTGTTTCCATGAGACTCTTTTGGTGCAACCTGAAACCTTGCAACCAAACATACTACTTGCATAATATCTAGCCTCAATGTAGTTAAATATAGCAAGATTCCTATCATTCACCTATACATAGTCTGATTTTCCTCATGTGACTCATCCGATTTACTCAATTTACAGCCAGTTATCATTGGGGTACTAACTGGTTTACTATCTTCCATTCCAAACTTCTTATCATTTCCTTAGAATACTTATTTTGAGACATGAATATCCCATTATCAATTTGTACAATTTGTAAGCCAAGGAGAAATGAAAACTCCCCTAACATGGACATCTCAAATTCATCATGCATATGCATAACAAATATTTTACACATTTTATCATTGCTACCTCCAAAAATTATGTCATCTACATATACAACAATAATAATCATGTGCTCACCTTCTAATTTGAAGTACAAGTTACTATCTGCACATTCCTTTTTGAATCATTGTTGTTGTAGGTACTAGTCTAACTTGGAATACCATTCCCTTGGTTCTTGCTTGAGACCACACAATGCTTTCCTTAATCTGCACACATAATCATCATCTTCTGATAGTTGAAATCCTTTTGGTTGTTCAATGTAAACTTCTTCTTCTAAGTTTCCATTCAAGAATGCAGATTTAACATCCATCTAATATACCTTAAATCCTTTATACACTAAAATGCAAGAAACATTCTTATTGCTTCTAATCTTTCCACAAGTACAAATGTTTCTTCAAAATCAATGCCTTCAATTTTTGCATACCCCTTGCACACTAATTTTTCCTTATTCCTCACAACAACTCCATCTTCATTTAGCTTGTTTCTAAACACCCATTTTGTGCCAATAACATTTTTGCTTGGGGGACTAGGAACCAATTACCATGTTTTATTCTTCTCAATCTAATTTAATTCTTCTTCCATGGATTTTATCCAACTCTCATCCTTACTTGCTTCAGAGAAGCTTTTCGGCTCAATCTATGACAAGAAAGAAAAGTTTTCTTGTTCCTTTTTTTTGCAAGCTTTCTCCTAGTTAGAACTCCATCATTTTTGTCACCTATTATTTTATCTATTAGATGATCCTTCTGCACATATTTTGTAGGTGCTCATTCAACCTCTAGTTCACCTATCTCCTCCTCATTTTCTTAATCAACAACAACCTCTTCTTCATTTTCTTATTCAATATCAAGGTTGGTTCTACTAGGCTTAATTTGATTTACATCCTCATCAATCTTGACATTGATGGTTTCCACCATCTTGTGTAGCCTCTTGTTGTAACATTTGTAAGATTTTCTTTGAGTGGAGTATCCTAAAAATATTCCTTCATCACATCTCAAATCAAAACTCCCCAAAATTTCATCTTCCTTTTTCATGTAGCATTTTCTACCAAAAACTTTGAAATACTTGATAGATGCAGGTCTGCCATACCATATTTCATATGGAGTCTTCCTACTATTTTCACTTAAAAGAGATTTTTTCTAAATGCATACTTTAGTGTGAACTACTTCCTTCTAGAAAGTGTCTATCAAATTAGCCTCACTCAACATTTCTCTTGCCATATCTTTAACTATTTTGTTTCTTTTCTCTATTACATTTTGTTGCGAAGTTCTTGGTGTAGAATATTGCCTCTTAATTCTAGGGTCTTCACAATACTTATTGAATTCACTTGATGTGAATTCTCCTCCTCTATCTAATCTTAAGCACTTGATTCTCCTTTTGGTTTCCTTTTCAACAAGATTCTTGAATATCTTAGACTTCTCAAATGTTGTAACCTTCTCTTTTAGAAAGGTTACCTATGCAATTCTAGTATAATCATCAATTAGTAGCATGAAATACCTTTCACCTTCCATCTCTCTTGTCCTCATGGGACCATGTAGATTAGTATGAACTATTTGCAAGGTTTCTATGCTTGAATAATCCTTTGTTGGAAACTTAGCTCTTGTTTGATTTCCTTGTTGGCATCCTTTATAGGTAGTGTTTGTAGGCTTGGTTATTTTTGGTAGGTTTCTTACTATCCCTATTGAACTTATTTTGACCAGATTGTCAAAATTGACATGCCCCAATCTTCTATTCCATAGCCAACTCTCATCTATTTGACTTATTAAAACAATTTTGACCATTTACTTCACAAAGGTTGTAGAGATTACTATCATTCCTAACTCCTTGTACAATTTTCTTACCATTCTTTCTTATCTTGCAGCCTTCAGAATCAAATATAACTTTGTAGCCATTATCACACAGCTAGCTAAGAATTAGAAGGTTATGTTTCAATCCTTCAACATAAAGGACATCTTTTGTCTTATTCTTTTGATCAAGGCTCAAGATTCCTTTACCACAATTTCTTACAATAGTGTTAACTCCTAAGCTCGTTGATCCTTCTTTACACTTCTTGAGCTCAATGAATTTGATTTTATCTCATCATATGCTTGGAGCAACCACTATCAATTACCCACAAACTTTGTTTCTTTGCATGCAATGCAATTTGGACAATCATAGACTAAGTAAAGCTCTGCTCGTTTTCTTACCACAATTTCTTAGGTTTCTTTTCAATCCTCTCTCCCTCTTCCTTAGGAACCTTAGATTCCTTTTCCATTTTTGGGTTTGTGTTATTCTTCTTATCTAACTAAACATTTGGTCTTATAAGCTTTATTCTACAATTTCTAGCTATATGACCAAATTTGTTGCAGTTGTAACAAATTACATTCATATCAACTAAGGGAGAAAATGGATTTTTTCTTAAGTAATTTGTACTTCCCTTAAGAATGACTCTACATTCCTTAGCCCTATGACCAAATTGATTACATGTATAATAGTAGCCATGAATGTATAAACAATACTTGGTCATAACATTTCCTTGAATCGAATGAGGAGGTATTCTTTGTCTTGGCCTCCTTGAGTCATGTACTTTAGTAAATCCATCAACATCCATTCTTGTCACATTCTACTTTTTCCTTTGTTTATCATGAATTGATTGGATATTCCTCTTGTTTGTTACTAGTTTGTTTACTTCATCTGATTTATTCAACTCAACAGACTTCTTCTCTTCTCCATCAGCAACTTCGTTACATGACTTCTCACTATTTGAGCTTGAATTTTCTTCTACTATAAATATTTCATAAAGTTTTGCTGACTCATTAACAAAGGAGCTCTTTCCTTTCTCCAGCCCTAAACCAAATTTCCCTTTGTTATAGGGTTTCTAAGTGCTCAATAGCTCATCCAAAATTTCTCATCCACCTTTTAGCTTCAACCCTTTTTCAACTTTCTCTTTATCTTTCTCTAAATCCTTTCTTAAGGAAACTACTTCTACCTCAAGCTTCATGCATCTATCTATTTCAAATCCCACTTTGGATTTCATCACCTCTTCAATTTTTTTGGATTCCTCCACTTGAAGTTTCAGACTTACTACTATCTAATTAAATTCTTCAAGTTCTTTACACAACTTCTTATTCTCCTTTTTCTGTCTTTTAGCTTCACCTCTCAAAATATCAAGATCTTCTAAGGCATAAAAACTTTCTTCTTCCAAATCAATTTCCACTTCTTATTCACCAAGATTTTTACCCATACCATGCTTTTGTATAATGCCCCGCTGAGAACCCTAGAGGACAAAACCTAAACAACTGAAAATGAACAATTTTTTTTTGAAATGCTACATGATTGAAATTGAACATTATCATAATTACTACCCTACATCCTCTAGGGTGCACGACTACATTACTAATTTTTGATTAACCAAATTTACAAAAACCATATAACTTAGTAATAACCAAATTCTAATCATCATTAAGCATCACATTTAATCAAATGAACCATGAGATTCAACCAAACTATAAACATAAAAGAATAACTAATTACATTCATTTCAACTAATATGTACAATATCATTGATTACATAATTCTTCACATACATGAGATACATCTGTTTCAACTTTACAATTTACATTTGGTACAATAATACATCCTCGTTACATGTGAGGAGTACTCAACAACATGATACATAATACATGATAAGATACAAAACAATTAAAAGTACTAAGATCATAAATCCCAAGAGTAGATGTAGTGCAAAAGTCAACGGATCAAGTGAAGTCGCCACAACACGTACAAGAAAGGGAACCCAATGGAGAAAGTAACACATTCCACCCAACCATGTGAAACCATAGGTTCACCCTCCATGCGAGGAGGTAACAAGGGCCCCACCAAAACTGATAGACAAGGACTAAGACATCACAAAGCTGACATGACTCACAAGATCAAGAGGAACAACATCAACAACCAACAGTGACTAAGCTTCTAGAGGCACATGCATATCCAAGGTAAGACAATAAGCAAGGGGACTCATGGTTGTCATAGGGGAAGTGCCATCACATAGTCGGTCATAGGTTATCTAGGTAGATCTTCCTAGGCCCCAACCCCCATCCTAGGTTATCCTAGTAGCCTCTACCGATATCTGGAACCTCATTCCAACTATGGAGAATCAACTTACCTCTTGTGGAGATGAGGTAGTTGATTTTCCATTCCAAGCCTTCCCATCTCACCTCAAGCCTAAATGAGCACTTGAGCCTGAGTGAGGTATAAACTTATCTTGTTAATGTTTTCACTACCAATTCCCCCTAGTTTGATTTATATTTTCACTTGTTAAGAAAACTTCCACATGGGTTATCCAGGTGCCCCTCTGTGCATGGGCCCCCATTGGAAGCCACTCCCCTACTAACCACCAACAAAAACCACTGAAACTGAAAAAAAGTCCACATGCATGACACAAAACTCAAGGCAAATCACATGGTGAGGCACAATTTCATCTTGTTGTCATTTTTAAAAGTAAAACCAACAACATAGGTGAATGCATGGTGCAAGACTAACAACCAACTTATATACACAATCAATCAAAATGATCAACATTTCCATGAAGAGAATAAACCATCCAAGCCTCTGGAAGACTCCAACATTCATCCCACTATAGCCATAACCATTTAAACAAACTTCCTACCATAACCAACTTATAAATCATTCATTTGATTCAACCACTACTCAACTATCACTAGATTTCAAAGTCTACATGGATAGCATGATAGGAATTGCAATCTTACAAATAAAATATTTCAAGCAATTACATTCTCTTACAAATACACTATCTCTCATTTATTTAATACTAACTATGTAAATTATTATAAAGCTAATATTTCACTTCTATCTATGTTACAGTCATGATATAATATCAATAAAGACATATAATCGGTCGAAGATTCATCTATACAATTATATGCATATTAATGTGTATATATATACATATATATATTACTATATATACATATACATACATATATATATATAGCTACGCGTGGAACTCATAGTCAATGAATTTGTAACTATTACGACAGACAATAATCAAACACATGCACTACATAAACATCACTGAATCATAGATATATGACAATGGAAGAATCTAGAGGGTGAGTTCGCTGGCACAAGATTGTATGCATGCACACCATTATTCCCACTGTATTTCATTATATCTAGAATTAGACTTAATCAATCTAAACTATGCCTTAGTTTACAACATGGTCGGCGTCATCTATAGGGATCAATCCAACTACAAATAAGAAGGTTATATAATTCGTTTTCAATGTTGCACCCAAAAGGAAGAAGGAGGAAATGAAATCTCTCTTACTCCCATCAAATGCTAATTGCAAACTATTTCAAAAAGTGTTTACTTGCAGCAACAGGGAACAACGGTTTAAATTGGCCAGATTGGAAAGCCATATGCAAGAAATAATTACCTTTGTAAGAAGATATTTAATGGGTTCGGTTCAACAAGGGGCAACGGTTTCTCATCAAAAAACCATGCTTTATTAAAATATTTTTATGTTGTGATAGAAGGTAAGACAGAGGTAAGGAACAAACACCCAAAATTAGAAGAATGCATAAATATAGACTGCCCAAGCTTTTAGAAAAGTCACAAAATCTACCGGAAATATGAACTTGAGTCAACAAGTTTTTGCATGCCATTTATTTGAAACTCCTCTAATCATCAAGAATATATAAATTCAATGCTCTTGCAACTGAATGAACAAGGAATTGTGTATAAGGATCTGAAAAGCTTGTAGAATAACAAACGAAGCATACATGAAACAAAAAACTAACAAAAAGTATGAGGAAACATGGTGACACCAATGATAGGTTTCAATCGATTTCCTAGATAGAAAAAAGCCTATCTCCAGTGTGACTCCATTTTTATGTTTAAAAGTAGAAGACTTTGAAGAATTTACAAGAAATACTTCAATATAAAAAGGGATCTTGAATAAAAATTATCCATCATGAAGTGATTGAGTTATACAGAGATAAATAGGGCATAGCAAAGTTCAAAACTCAGAATATTGCAATAGTAGATTAAAGAATTGGTGAAAATTTTAAATGAAGATTGGGGGCACTATGTGTAACATAGTTTACAATCCATTATCACTTGGTTCCCTAAAGATTTGTTTCAAATATGTATTATTTTGTAATGACTATAACTCCACACACGATATTTTGAATACAAAGAAAACACAGTTATAGAGGAATACAATTCCTAACTGTCTTTACTACCATTTTTCTTTTAATTCAAAATTAAATAATCTAGAATCAACATTTTCAATAGGAGCAATGTATAAATAGAGGAAAATATGGTGGAACCTAGAAAGATTGCATAGCCGAACTAGATAATGGTTGTTGGACTCAGAACCCAAATTGCAGCTCTAACTCTTTCCAAAATTCTACTTTGCAACTCAAGAAACTCCAACTCCCACAACTACTGTAAAACCCCAATACCTTCAAGAACAACTTCAGAGTTTCTCCCAATTCAATAAAATTCCCAAAAAAAAATAGAGAAAGCTTCAAGAAAAAACCAACCAGACATTCATGACAAGCAAAAACAAGAATTAGTTTTTCCTCAAAGAGCAATAAACCAATTTCCCCTGTGGAGTTAACTCCACTTCCCTTTAATTATTCTCCACTACTTCAATTACCTTTTTTTTTATAATTCCTTTCACTTTAAAATTTTCATTTATTTTTCTTTCATTTAAATTTTAACTCCATCTTAACTTACACAAAGTATGCCTTTAATTAGTTAATTTATTTTCTTTTCTTTTAATTTTTCCCCCTCTAAACACAATTACTCTCTTTTTGATTAATTTTATAATTCTTAATTCATTTCTTGTAATTCTCACATACTTAATTAACTATTTACAATACTTAATTTGCTAATTTAATTTCTCCTATTGAATTAACATATTTATTTAAATACTTTATTTAAATCATAAAAATTTTATTTATTAAAATAAGTAAATTACTTATTAATAGTTTATTAAATTAATAATTCAATCCTAACCCATCTTTTAATGAATTATACCAAAGCTCATAGAATTCATTACTTCCAAACATCACAAAACAATCAAACCAAGCTCAAACATAATCATAACTCCAAGAACATACTCACAAACATTACCAGACTGCAAGATGAAACAGAAGGTAAAATGATCACTACATCACAAAATGACTCAAACTGACTTTATAGATGGACTATGACAACAAGTATTCATCCTTGACGAGGAAAATGGCTGAAAGTGGGGGACCTAGTGTTACCTCTGAAACAACAACTGCATTGGCCTCTGGCATGCTCAGACCTGATAATCAGGTGGAGTTGATGCCCTATACCTATAGCTTGCAACAAAACAAAAGGGTTGAACATGTGCAACAAGGAAACAATCAATCACACTGTGATGGGGAAATCATAGAGTTGTAGGGCACTCACAAGAGAGTGATACGACACCATTCCCCATCACCGACACACAAAAACTGATAAGAAAGCATGATAACACACACATCTAGCATTGCATAATATCATATCCATGATACTCATATAAGCAATCAACTAATCTGCTAAACATGATTTAACTAAGAAACATAAAATTTCACAAGGTCATCAATAAAATCAAGCTAAGCATCATAGTATCATCAAACAGTCACCATATCTAATCATCATAGTATCACAATTTCTGATTAACATCCAATAGTATCATAGTGTCTAGGAAACAGTAACATAAGTCTAACAAACATCGTATTGTCAAGATGCAATTCAAATAATTTTCCAAACAAAGGAAAACTAAGGGGGTATCACATCCTCCCCCCTAGGACCAGGCTTACTCCTAGAAGCTTGTAAACATATATGGATAAATTTATCTCATTTTGGAAGCATCCTCCTAGGTAGCCGAAGACTTTTCATTTGGATCCCATTGGACACTAACCTACTCTATGTCTCATTCACTGAGAGTGAGTCTCCTATGTTGAATTACACCCACAGGCTCCAAAGCTAGCATCATGTCCTCTACCTATAATGCATGCCAATCAAGGATGTGAGATATATGAGGATAATACGGTCTAAGTACTAAAATGTGAAATACATCATGTACATGTGAGAGACTGGGCAACAAAGCAAGATGGTATGCTATAGGACCGATCCTCTCCAAGATCTCAAAATTCTCAACAAAGCATGGTGCAAGCTTAGAGCCTTTTCCATTATAGATCAGACTCTTTCATGGATGTACCCATAGAAACACCTGGTCACCAACTGAGAATTGATGATCGACCCTGTGAGCATCAACATATTTATTTTGTCTATCCTAAGTTGCTATCAAATACTCTCTAATGTGAACCACCTACTACTCCATCTCCTGAAGCATCTCTAGACCCAAAAAAACCCTGTCCTCCAAATGGTCCCAACTCAACAAGGTCCAACATAGATGACCATATAATGCCTGAAATAGAGGCATGCCAATTGAACTGTGATAGCTATTATTGTATGAAAATTCTACCAAATATAGGTAGTCCTCCCATCGTGTCTATTGATCCATAACGTAGATCTGAAGCATATCCTCAAGGATCTAATTGACCCTCTCAGTCTATCCATCAGTTTCTAGATGATAAGCTAAACTGAAGTTCAACTGAGTCCCCAAAGCATGTTGTAGGGACATCCAAAGAGCTAAAGTAAATACCGTATCCCTATCTGAAATGATCTAACAAGGAATACTGTGTAACCTGACAATGTCCTCCATGAAGACTCTAGCCACTAATGAAGCACTATATGAAGATCGAATAGGAGAGAAGTGTGCCACCTTCGTCAACCTTTCCATAGTGACCATAATGGCATCATGCTGACACGAAGAAATAGGAAAAATAACTATAAAATATAATGAGATAATGTCCCATTTCCACTCTGGAACCAAATGAGGCTGAAAAAGACCTACAAAATGCTAGGGTTTTTCCTTCACTCTTTGACACTCTAGACACCTGAACACAAAATCAGTAATATCTCTCCTCATACCGACCCAAAAGTATAGCTATCGAAGATCAACGTGCATCTTTTTGACACCAAGATGAGCTGAATACAGTGCCCAATGTGCCTCTGACATGATCAAAGTGTGAAGATCTCCAGTGGATGGTACATAAATATATCCAAATGCCTCAAAAGACCATCTGACTCAAGGGAATATCCTACAAATCTTCCCTCTAAAGCTCTTCCTAACTCCACCTCAGTCCTCGCCTTCTGATACCAACTATCTGAAGGAAGTGATGAAAGGATCTGGCTCCTCAATTCCATACCAAGAGTATCTTCTGATAACTCATCTCTCTACCTACTAAGTGCATCTGCTACCACATTCTCCTTTCCTTGGATTAATTTCACCTCAAAATCATATTCACACAGGAACTCCATCCATCGTCTCTACCTGGCATTCAGATTAGGTTGTGTGAAGATATACTGCAAGCTACAATGGTTAGTGTGTAGCTCAAATTGATACCCCAAAAGGAAGTGCCTCCATCTCGTCAAGGAATGTACCACAATGACGAACTCTAGATTGTGTGTAGTGTAATTCAGTTCATGATCCTTGAGTTTTTGAGACTCGTAAGCAATTACACAACCCTCCTGCATCAACATAGTTCCTATACCCTCCAAGGAAGCATCTGTACAAACCATAAAATTCTTAGAAGGATTAAGAACATCTAAGATAGGAGCACTAGTCAATTTCTCCTTAAGATTCTAAAAAATGCCTCGCATTGCTCTAACCAAACAAATTTATTCCCTTTCCTCTAAAGAGAAGTAATGGGGTGTGCTATCCTCAAAAACCCTTGTACAAACTGATGGTAGTAACCTATTAATCCCATGAAACTACAAACCTCTACTACATTAGTAGGTGTTGGCCAACCAATAATAGCTTGGATCTTTGAAGGATCCATGATAATTCCCTCACTAGATATAACATGTCCTAGATATTTCACCTTTGTCTTGAAAAACTCACATTTCGACAAGTTAGCATACAATTGATTCTCCCTCAAATATTGTAGTACCTATATCAAGTGATCCTCATGCTCCTCCATGGTCATGGAATAGATCAATATATCATCTAGAAACACCAAGACAAACTGGTGAAGGTAGGTGCGAAACACACCATTCATCAAACTCATAAACACCGAGGGCACATTTGGTAACTCAAACGACACCACTGTGAACTTGAAGTGTTTGTATCGAGTATGAAGTGCAGTCTTATGTATATCTTCCTCGAAGATGCGTAACTAGTGATACCCTAATTTAAGATCAATCTTCAAGAATACCCTTGCACCCTTGATCTAATCAAATAGGTCATCTATCCTCGACATCAGATATTTGTTCCTTATTGTCACCTTGTTCAAATGTTGGTAATCTATACATAATTGAAGGGACCTATCCTTCTTCTTCACAAAAATCACTGGTGCTCCCCATGGAGAGACACTAGGACAAATAAATCCCTTTTCTAACAACTCCTCAAACTATAATCAGAGCTCCTTAAGCTCCTGAGTGGCCATCTGGTAAGGAGCTCATGAAATGGGCTCAGCTCCATGTACAAGATCAATTTTAAAGTCAATGCCAAGCTTAGGTGGCATCCCTAAAATCTCGCTAGGAAAAACATCAACATACTATCTAAGAATGGGATGACTATCAAGTGACACCTCCTCCTAACCCTCTCCTAACACCAAATCATTGACTGTCACTGCAAATAACTAACAACCCTACTGCATACACCTCCTGAACTGCATATTTGAGATCATCCTCAAAGAAATAGGTCTTTGAATCCCAACTACCTCAACCTCACTATCAGAATCATCAACACACTTCACTGACTTGCAATGACAATCTATGACTACTCTGTGAGCCTCTAACCAATCCATACCCAATACAACATCAAAAGACCAAAGAGGGATGATACAAAGATCAATCATGGTGTCAAGAGATCCAATCCTCATACTACAACCATGAACAAGAGACTCAACCACAACCTTAGCACCATAAGCTAACTCAACCTGCCACCTATCATCTTGCTTCGCTGCCACCGGTCCACATCGTGCTACTACAGAAGGATAAATAAAGGAGTCTGAATTACCTAAATCAAAGAGAACAAAAACTCTACTACCCTGTAACACACCTGATGTCTCAACCATTTATCCCTAGTGCTTAGCCTAGTGATTGTCAACTAAAACAAAAACTCTATGTGATCTACCTGCATCCTCTACTATCGGCTCTGAAGCCACTAGTCTTTGAGTAAATCCAGAAGTGCCCTTTTGAGGACACTGGTGAGCAATATGACCCTGCTGACCATGTGATAAGCACCCCGTATCTCTACTAAATCCTCTACCACTTGGGGGTACACTAGACTAATTAACACTACCCCTGGGTATGTGTAGGATCATCATGGAAAAAATAGGCCCTTAAGTGGCAAAAAAAAAAAAAAATTAGAGTTAGGCAACTTGATGTAAAAATTTGAATAAGTTATCTATATTATTTTCAAAATATGTAAGAATAGAATCTGTAACAAATTGAATGTAGTTTCTAAACTACTAGGTTTGTTTAAAAAAATAAAAATCTATTTGGTGAAAATTTGAAATTTCAATGCAGTAGTACTTAAATTTTAGGGAAAAAATAAGAAATAGGTGTGTGTTTGACCACCCTAACCACAATAAAATGATAATATTTTTTTATAATATTTGACATATAAGTAGAGGACTCATGTCCCAATGTGATGCATATTTTTTGGTAATTTTTTTCCAAGTAAATAATTAATTATGAATTTTTTATTACAACTTTTAAAAAATATTAAAACTTGTATGTCTAACCACCTTAACTTGGTCAAAACTTCATGAAATTCAATTTTTCATTTTTAATCCTATAGTATGAAGCATAGAATGTGACACATGTTTTTGATTCAAAAATGTGATACCATTTGAAAGCTATAGATGTTTTTCAATCATCTATCAATTAGGACTTTAGTCATAATTTGAATAGAAAATGAATAATAATTACTTATTAAATTCAAAGTAAAGCATAATTTATATTGGTTGAAAGTTGAGAATATCTTTTAAAAACCCTTTTCGTTTCATCAATTTTGGGTTAAAAAAAAGTCATCAGCCACATACCCATGATCCTACACATACCCCCTATTAATTGTAGACTGTGACTCTGGGCTGCCTGATTAGAATAGTAGCGTTTAATTCACCTCCAGTTCTTGTCTCTCCTAGACTGAGATCTATCATCCTGACGAGATCAAGAGTTTTTCTGTTTATATTGTGAGGGTTGTTGTTGTTGCTTCTATTGGCCACCCTTAGAGGGTGCCTATTGACTCCTAGATGGCTCTGCTAACTGATTATAACCACCACGAGAATTGAACCCTTTTCTATCCACCTAAATCCATAGATAGATTCTCCTCAACAATCTGAGCCTTTTCCATAGCTACCTCCATGGTTTTCGGCTCAAACACCCAAACACCACCACTGATGCAAACATTTAAGCCCCTAATAAAGTGCTATACCAACATGCCCTCATCATCTCTGATGCCAACATATTGCTTGATTTCATAGAATCTATGCTCATACTGTTCCACTAACATTTTCATCTGTCTCAACTCATGAAACTCATATGCTCTACATTGCCACCAATGGTCAGATAAAAACCGGGCTCTGAATCACTCAATGAACATCTCCCATGACACTGAATCAATATCTAGATGGAGCTTCTAATCCTTAAGACGCCACCATATGGATGAAAAACCTCAGAGATGCATAATGGTGCACTTGGCCTTGGTATTGCTACCATACAAATGCATAGCCAAACATTGGTTCAGATCGATTATCCAAGTCTCAGCCTCTAAACTACTACCTATCCCATCAAATGTTGGAGGACGTGCTCTAAGAAGATCCCTCATATGACTAGCTAAAATGGCATCCTGCTTAACAACTAACTCCCTCCTCCTGGGAAATCTCTCTCTCTCTCTCTCTCTCTTGAATCACTAAATACTCACCTTCCTTCCTCGAACAAATCTAGCAAAGAACCTGTTAGAACTGTAAATTTTTTAGTTTTTTACAGTTAATTGCATTCATGAGTTTCCAAAATGAGTCCTCATCATAAACATAAAGTTCCCTCCTCATGGCGTTTTTCTTATATTTGTCATAAGATCCATTTGAATCCATATAGTCTTTCACATTTCATTGTATTTCCCATATCGCCAAGATAGGGTGAAAGTCTCCCCGACCTATGTATTTTTCAATAATGTATGCTTCTTGCAGATTATCGGTAGGATATTTATTTTGTCTTGGTGACAAAAAAGAGTCATTTTGACAAAGGAATCATTGTCAGAGTGAAGTCATAGTGAATGCATTGTGTCTCACTAACCAGCATATAAAAAATATATTAGAAAAAGGTTAAGGCATCGATGTAATGTCACGACGAAGTCAACATGTCTTACTGACTAGTGTATGGAGTAATGTATTGGCCAAACAGAAGACTATCAGAGTAATGTCCTACCGAATGTTTTGGGTCTTTCTGATAAGGCGTAAAGGGGTTTCATCAAAAAGCTATCGAAGAGAAGCTATGGAGTCTTGCCGATTCAAAAGTTATGCCGATAGAGATATGCATTGCTAGGAGAAGAAGTCTTCGGTATGAGCTTCACTGAAGTTTGAAAGTTATACCGATAGAGTATTTTAGGGTGAGTCTTGTCAAATGGAGTAATCCGGAAGTAAGGGTTTGGCGAAACATTTGGTGTCAATATGAGTTTTTCTGAGTTTTTAGAGTCTTGCTGATGGAATTTATTTCATTGGTAAGATTATTTTCATCGGCGAAAGGGTGATTATGTCCTAGCAACTGGAGAATACATTGAAGAATGCATATCGGTAAGACACAATGATATCTATGAGACATCTCCCCGACTTGAAATTGTCACAGCGACTTAAAAAATAGAAGTGGTAGTCATCAGTTTGATTCCAGGTGTCGGTAAGACCACAAAATGTCTTGGTGAAAGGTTTAGTAAACGTTGCAAAAGGACTTTACCCTAGATTTGAAAATATCTCACCAATAGGACATTTCATGCGATAGTGCTAGTTTCAAATGAGCCTTCATTTGTGCTTCATTAATGGTGCGATGGGATATAACAGTGAAGATTTAATCAATTCTTCAGTACTGAATTGATTGCAGAAGAATTGGCAAGGTGAACAAAGAACCGAGACATTTTTCAGTTTGAGGAGCTCGAGCAAAATACTGTAAATAATTGTTTCTCAGCCTTCCACTTTTTTTATTCTGTAGTTTTGAAGAATGGAGTCTTCTAGTTTTGTAAAAGCTAAGGGTAGAAAGCTTGGTGAGAGTAGTCATTCAAAAGGAAAGAAACAAAAGGTTAATACAGAGCATGAGGGCACTGAACGGAGGTTAAATCAAGACCTTATTGATCAGTTACCTAGTTCAGGGCCTAAAGCTAGAAGGTCCGCACAACTTAGGGCAGAAGTTGATAAGTTAGATGATAAATGAAAGTTCATAGGTGATGTCTGGACTGCTGTAAGAGGGTATGAGCTATTCAATTTACATTATCACAAAAGAAACCACTTTGAACCTGTTTGTAACCCATGGAAGCTGAATGTAGGGAAACTGGTGTGCCCTAATGTGTTTGTGAATGCAAAACTAGTGAAATTGCTTGCAGATCATTATGATCCAAAACATAAAGCTATATGTGACCTGTCTGGAAAGCCACAGATATATGTATCAAAAGAAGCAATAGGTGAGGTTTTCAAATTGGAAGGGTTTTGCAATGAGGAGATCAGTTGTGAAGAGTTGGGGAAGGAATTCTCAAGAATGGATACAATCTATAAGGGTTGGAGGTTGCCAATTCATAGAGTCAAACAAGGCAACAAGCTAGAACCTCTACAAGATAGTGAGGGGCCTCCTTATCATGTGGATTTTTTTGAGCTTTATATGAAATACACATATTTCTCAGTGTGTCAAGTGCTGGGAATGGATGCCCCAGAATTCATGTCAATTGTGCCAATGATTATCGCAGCAGATATCCAGTATCATAACTCTAGGCCATTTGACTATACCTCATATATTTCTAGGGGGCTTGAGTAAGCATTGATGGCTATCAAGGGTGGATCATCTATTGTTCATTTCAAACACTATTCATTGTTGATGCACTTGGTGTTGTATTTTGGACAGGAGTTAGGAGTATGTCCTCCTGAAATAAGAATTTCTCAAATTGGTAAGGAAGTTGAAGCATTACCTATTCAGTTGTGGATTGCTATTTGGGATAGCAGGTTTGCTAATTCTAGTTTCATTCATTTTGAAGAACATTTTGTAAAAACATTGTATAAGTTGTATAAGTATCCTTGTAATTATTCATTGACTGATGAGATTAAAAGATTCCTTCAACCAGAGGACTTCAATGGGACAATTGATCATAACTGGGGAGATTGGTATTGTTTGGAGGAAGCTACAGTGATTAGAGTATATGGATTTGAAGATTCCCCTTTCATTCTACCAAGGACAGTTCCAAATAGAGTTGCATATTTGGAAATTGTCAGACAGATGAATTACAATAGTGTGATGTATTTTAGCTCTTTTGGGAAGCAAGCTTTTATGCCTAGTACATTGTGTTTTGGAAATTTCATTGTGTTGTCTAAGGAAGGATACAATTCAATTCTTAATAGATTGCTGCATTATAATATGAAGAGAGGACCACCTAGGAAGAGCTTTGACCCAAAAGGGTATATCAATTCAGCCAAAGACAGGATTAATTTCAGAGGGTATCAGCATGTACCCTATCCCTTTGACGATATGATCAGAAACTTGGATGAAGATGACGCTGAAATGGTGGTTGAAAGGTACAACCAAGGGCTGTAGGAAGCAGAGCTATTGTCTTCTAGAGAAGAGGAAACACCAAAGGATAATATTCCATAGGGTAGATTAGGAAAGGTATCCAGGTTGAGGACTTAGCAGTATGTTTGCCCAGCCAGAGAATAGAGTGTAGAAAGTGGTGATGTTGATGCAAGGCATATGGAATATAGATCATTTATCTCAGATGATGAGTTCATAAATTCCCCAGAATTCAAAGCATTCTTGTATAAGCAGAAGGGGAAGGAAATAAGAGAGAATGTTGATGATGTCACCTCAGGGAATGAGGAGCAATTATTGGGTCAATCGAGAAAATGTGTGGATGATGAAATGACAAATATGACTCCTGAAAAGGGGAGGAAAATGTTGGAAAGTGCTAGTGTCATGATCTTTCTTACACTTGATTTGAATTCAGCCCTTGTTTTTGATAGTTTTTTTAGGGATAGCAATGCTACACATAAGCTTGACAGAGAAAGTGTTACAGAGGTGTATGCAGGGTCTAAGTACAATTCTAATGAAGGATCATTGATGATCTAGGCTTTATTCTCACCTCACAAGAAGTCAGTGGTAATTGACACAGAGAGGGCATTTGGCCATGTCATGACCCTAAAAGTTGGAGAGGTTGATCCTATAGCTACTGCTGAAATTGGTATCAATATTGCAAAATTGAACAAAGCACAAATTCAGTTGCTGATAAAAGAAAGAGAAATGTACAAGGAAAATAATGAAATAATGTTGAGAGAGAATGATAGACTGAAGGATTTGGTTGGTATTTCAATGGGGCCAACCAAAATTCTCACTCAAGGAGAAAGCTCTTAGGCAAAAAATCATTGGATAGGATCAAGTGCTTATTCCTAGGGAAAGCATGATGCAATTGCAGCAATTGTCAAGAAGAGGCAGGATATTTTGACATCTTGGTTAAATAAGTTGTGGGGAAAATACTCTCATACTCTTGCTGCATTGAAAGAGCATATAAGGATGGATGGATGAATTATGGAGAAGTTTCATGAACTGGCCCAAAGTGATGAATCTAACAGTGCTGCACTTGAAGCTGAAAATTATATTATCAATTGCCATCGAAACTTCCATGATGAGTTGCAAGGGGATGAACAGGGGTTGATAGAGGCTACTAGGAAAACTGTGATCACATTCTCTGATGACAAAGGTGACTTAAAAGATGCCACCAGATGGAAAAATGAATCTGAGTTAATGCTGAATGAAGTCATGATGATAGCTTCTGCAGAGGATACAGTGTTGGAGGAGGTAAGCAAAAAGAATGAGGAAATGATCAAGATGGAAATCACGATCCGGAATGATGTTGGAGATGCTGACACATATGAGCACCAAGATTATTTGGATCACCTTGCTAAGACTCATTTGTGGCTAAATAGAGCCTAATTATTCTCTATCTTTTGTTTTTGTAAAATATGGCATTTCTCATTTCCGAAAGGATGCATCCTTTCATATTCTCAATGTATAAATATTCATTTTGAAAACAAAATGCAGGGCGATAAGAAAAATAGGATAGAGGATAGAGGAGATAGGGTAGAATGTAATTTTCTGGCAAAGATGAGACTGTGTGGCATATGTAAAATCATGGAGATATCAAATTGAAATCTAATACAATGGTGTAGTTGTTTCTGGTATTGGTTGTTTATTGTGTTCATTGAAAGTATTATTGAAGTTGTCTCCTATATGATGTTTTCTGGTTATTTGAATTGGTGTAACAAGTTTATATTCAATTTGTCAGTGCACAATTGCTGCATCTGTATGGTCAATTAATTGTTTCTTTCTAGTAAAGATTAAATTCATTAAATTTATCATAGTAATTAGAGAATGTCAATTGGATCATTAAGAAGAACTCAGTAATCGTAACCTTGCATGTTTATACAAGCTATAAGCCAAATTAATGCTAAATAACTTGAATGTCTACTCGAACAAAGTACTTGTTTCAGATTTCTCTTGACTCTGCAAACCCTATAAAGCATTGGTCTTTTCGTTTTCATTCTTTAGTTTCACTCATATATTTTACATATGTTAACTGAGCATATTAAGTTTTAGTTTAGTATTGGTATACAATTTATACCAAATTTGTTTTCATTTTGTCCATTTCCATTTGCCATCGTGGACAAATTACTACAAGAGAAGAGGACCAAAAGTTAAGTCTGCCCAATTCATTTAGATAGGTATGCCCACCTAGGTATAGCAACACCTGAAGAGTAGAAGGTCCAAAATCGTTTGACCTTGTCTATTACCCTAAAACATTGTGAAAGCTTGGAAACCTTTCGTGGTTCAAACCTGCATTTTTGAGAGCTAACAAATTGGTGACTCTACTGGGGAATAAGCTTTAGAATTTGTGCTTTAATCATAGAGTCAGAAACAAAATAATAGACTCCACTAGGAATAATAAAAAATAAATATTTCTCACTTTTAAAGAAAGTGAGTGGCGACTCTGATAAAGCTTTGCAACATGAATGGAAGAAGATCTCAATATAGGGGAGGTCACTCTGGAGCTGCTGCTAGTAGCAGTAAGTGGACACACAAAATTGATAAGGATGACAAGGGTAAAGGGAAAAGTGAAGACATGTGCATGACAAACTAAGACAAATCATCAATACCTCATGGTGAAACATATAATTGTTTTGATACATGGACAAATAATTCAACTTCAGAACCTTGTACCCCAGAAGATCAAAAGAATCCTTTTTACAACCCTCAGAAATAGGCTGAGTTTAGAGCTGAGCTCGAGGCTGAACGAATCAACATTCAGCAGGAGTATGATCTGAAAATACAGGGTGATGAGAATGGACCTAATGATCAGGAAATTCCTCAAGAAGATTATGAATCTTTAACTTATGAACAAGTTAAAGCATGGTTTGAATCCTAGAAAAAGGAGAGGGAAGAGTGAGAAAAGGCCCAGATGATACAAGTAATGAAGGAATTTAAATTGCAGAAAGCTCAGAACATTACTCACACGACTGGTGGCTCCTCAAAGTACGTACCACCTCATAAACAGGGTAATCATGGTGCAGGGTATTCTGATCCATTTGGGGTCCCTCACCATCAAGTTGGGAATCAATATAGACATCCAAATCATCCACCTCATATTCCCACACAACATACAAATATACATCCACCTCCTGGTTAGCATCATGTGCCATATCATAACACACAATACAATAACCCGGTGTATCAATATCAGTACCCTCCTAACTCTACTCCTCATCAGTATACCACCATGATCATACAATTTGATTTGGCAGGGTTTCAATTGTACCCTTATCCTATGGATGGTTCTTGGAGAAAGTTGGTGCCTAAATTTACAGGGAGTAATGCAATCACTGCTGAGGATCATTTAAGGAGTTTCAATGCCTTCATTTAGGATTTGGATGTACCTTATGAAGATTTGCATATGAGGTTATTCATGATGTCCCTTATTGAAGAAGCTAGGGATTGGTTCAATAGCCTAGCAACAGCCTCTATTTATTCTTTGCAAATATTTCAGGACTGATTCCTTTAGCAATATGGGAATCTAAGTGCACCAGATGCAACTCTTCATGAATTGATGAGAATTCAAAAAAGTCAAAATAATTCAATTTTTTATTTCAACCGAAAATTCAATAAACTGTAGAATAGAATACCTCCTGGATCAAAGTTACCAGACTCTGTAGCTTTGAGTGTTTACCTGAATGCATTCAATCCTAAAACAGGGTATGAACTGAGAAATAGGTTCCCAAGAGACTTGGCTGAAGCTCAGAAGACTGCATTAACATTTGAAAACAATAGGAGGGCTGCTGGGATAATGGATAAAAGAGAAAATCATAGGGCTCCTCAGCAAACCAATAATTATCAATACAAACAGGAGAACACATACAAAAATGAAAGACCAAGGCCGACGTTACATGACATGCCCTATAATACAAACTGGAAGGATGGAAAACCTGTAGCAGATAGGCTTGGAAGCAAGGAAACTCCTGATCCATTGAGGAAGAAGGGAACCTACATGGTAAATAAAAATTATTTATGTGAAGTTTGTGATAAGCCACATTCTCCAGACTATTGTGTTGTAGCTCAAAGAATGCATGAGGAAGGAATGTTGATGGGAAATAGTGGAGAAGATCATAAAGTTTTTTTAACTTCAAACACTTTTCACCATGTGGAGGAGAGATACTCATCTTCAGAGGATGAAGGTTATGAGTATGATGTTACAAGTCAGAAATACAATGTCCACATGGCTGAGCAGTAGATCCTTTCTGATTTTGAAGAAGATTATACAGAGCAGCATTCTGTGAAACACCTACTCAATGTAGTATGAGGAAACTCACTGAGGAAGAGATAGAGAGATTAACTGTTACTGTAGTTGAAGAAGCAAAGAGTAAGTACTGGTTGAGAAATAGGACAGTAAATGAGAAGGAAGGCGTCCCTAGGGGAATCTTTATGAAAGAGAAAAAGGCGACACAAGGAAATATGAAAAGGGTTGAAAAAAAACAACATGATGAAATTAAACAAAAGCCTATCCAAAAGAATGAAGTAAAAGAATTACACAAAGAAATTCAAAAGACTGATCAGTCGGGTAAAAGAGAAAAAGAAGAGAACAAAGGAGAAACATCAGAACAAAAGAAAGTGATTAAGGCAGAAGGTTCTTCTTTTGACTTCACTCAGGCTTTGTCTCAGATAAAGATGTTTGTTCCGCTTCTTGAGATGATGAAAATTAAGGAATACAAGGACAGTGTAGTGCAATTGATAACAATTGAAAATGAAAAACATGTAAATTCTGAAAATAAGATGGCTGCTAAAAATAAGTAGGATAAAGTGAACATCCCAGAAATCTGCTTGAGTAATTTATTGACAAGTCCTCCACAAGTTGATCCTTTCTTCACTACATTACTCATAAATAATAAATTATTGAGGAATTGCATGATAGATTCTGGTGCTGCCATGAATATTATGCCAGTGGGAGTGATGAAACAACTAGGCATGTGGCTGGATACATACAAAGGAAAATGTTATGCAATGGATAACATACCCCTTCTTGTGGTGGGTATAATGAAGGATGTTGAAGTCAAGATAGCTGCTTATCCTCAAGTGGCTTACAATATTGATATAACAGTAATTGACACCCCTCCTCAGTTTGGTATGCTTTTATCAAGACAATGGATGACAACAATTGGTGGAAATGTTTAGTTTGATCTATCTTATGCAACCATTTTGGTAAATGGCCAAGAGGTGAAGTTGTACAGGGAGCCAAGGATGAACCAACTTATTGACTATGTACTGTAGGATCAAATCAATTATTTCTATGATGTTGATCTTAGGAGTTTCAATATAGAACCAGCCCAACCTGAATTAACCAACAATGATCCAATTGAAAAGCATGCTGCACAGAACCATAACGGTGTGTGGAAGATGTACCTTGATGGAGCCTGAAGTCAAGAAGGTAATAGAGTAGGGATAGTTTTTGTTTCACCTGAGGGTGTTACATTTAAGTATTCATTTCTGTTAGCATTTGAATGTACAAACAATGTTGTGGAGTATGAAGCTTTGTTAACATGTTCGAATATAGCTATGAAACACAAAATCAAGTTGCTGGCTATTCTTGGTGATTCAGAGTTGGTTGTCTCACAAATTAAGTCAAAGTATGTAGCAAAACACAGAAGACTAAAGCAATATAGAAATGTTGTATGGGATACAATTGAGTTGTTTGATGCCTTCTCAATTGGATGGGTAGATAGACCAAAGAACATAATGGCAGATTTCCTAGCAAATGTAGCACTGAAAAGGGATGATATTACATTGGCTGGGGTGTCACAAATTGAATTCAAGACAAGACCTGCTATTCCTGACAACATTTATCATTGGAAGGTCTTCAATGATGATACTGATCTTTTGAAGTTCCTCCATTGTATAGATCAGTTTGAAGCCCAAGAGATTGATTTCGATTCCTTTGTTGAAAAAGTGGATGGGAAGCAAATAGTCTTTGGGAAAGAAATCTTACAGCTCAAAACAAATAAGCTTCCTAAAGGCTTAGTGGCATTAGAGAGGGTGTATGATGGAAATGATCAGTCTCTAATAGTTGGAAAGGAGGATATTCAAGAAATTAACTTGGGAACTGAGATGGCACCAAAAAAGGTGTACATAGGGAAGAAGATAAGTCTTGCAATAAGAAAAATGCTAATAGAATTGCTGAGGAAATATAAACATGTCTTTGCTTGGTCCTATGAAGATCTAAAAGCATACAAGGAAGACTTGTTTCAGCATGAAATACCATTGAAGCCAGATGCTAAGACTTTTAGACAAAAGCAAAGACCCATAAAGCCAACATTGGAGCCTAAGATGTAGGAAGAATTAGCAAGGCTCAGGGATGGGGGAATCATTAAACCAATCAAACATTCAATGTGGGTCTCAAACTTGGTCCCTGTGAGAAAGAAAAATGGAGATATCAGGCTGTGTGTAGATTTCAGAAATCTAAACATAGCATCCCTCAAAGATAATTACCCTCTACCCAATATGGAGGCTATATTGCATAAGGTGACAGGGTGCAAACTATTGTCTATGATGGATGGGTTTTCAGGATATAACCAGGTTATGGTTAAAGAATCTGAGCAATATAAGACAACATTTACAACTCCTTGGGGAACATATGTATACATAAGAATGCCATTTGGTCTCACTAATGCAAGGGCAACTTTCCAAAGAGCTATGGATTTGGCATTTGCAGATTTGATCAATATTATTATGGTGGTGTATCAGGATGACCTCACCGCTTATTCCAAGAAGGTTGAAGATCATGTCCATCATCTGGAAAAGGTATTTATAAAAGCCCTTGAATATGGTATTAGCTTGAACCCTAAGAAGTGTCATTTTGCAGTCACAGAGGGTAGGCTCTTGGGACATATTGTTTCAAAGGAGGGGGTTAGGATAGACCCTGAAAGGGTTGAGGCCATTGATAAAATTCCTGTCCCTAAAACTGTTAAGGCAATATAGTCATTCTTTGGATAGATTAACTTTGTCAAAAGATTTGTTTCTAATTTTGCTAAGATTGTTAAACCCATAGCAAAAATGTTGAGGAAGGGACAAAAAATAGAATGGACTGCAGAGGCTCTAGAAGCTTTTGTATCTATCAAAAGAGCCATCAAGGAAGCTCCTATCCTTAAGTCTCTAGATTTTGCAAAGCCTTTCCAGATATTTTTGTTTGCTTCAATGCACACTATTGCTGCTGTTATGTTACAAAAAAATGAGGATGGTCATGAACAGCATGTGTCCTTCTTCAGTAAGTCATTACAGGGGTCTGAATTAAAGTATGATATAATGGAGAAACAAGCATTTTCACTAGTGAAAGATATTAAATCTTTTAGGCCATATCTTGTTGGAGAAAAGGTGGTTGCTTATGTGCCTCATGCAGCTGTCAAGGATATTATGATGCAGTCTGAAGTAACAGGTAAAAGATGCAAATGGATCAACAAAATCCAAGAATTTGATATGGAGGTACAAATTACTAAACTGGTAAGAGGTCAGGGCTTGGCCAAATTAATGGCAGAGGCAAATATTGAAGCAAACCAAATTTGCAATGTAGAAGAATAAAATGTAATTACAAGCATTGAGCATACTCAATGGTACACATATATTATACATTATCTTAAATACATGAAGTTTCTAGAGGGATTGAATGACAACCAAAATAGAACGCTGAAGTTGCAAGCATCTAAGTATGTTTTTATGGGTGGAGATCTATTTTGGAAGAATAGAGATGGTATACTATTGTTATATCTGGATGAATTTCAAGCCAAACATGTTATGAGTGAAATGCATGAAGGAGTTTGTGGAGGACATTACTCAACAAAGACAACAGCGCATAAAATTCTCAGGGTAGGCTATTATTGGCCTAAGATTTTTAATGACTCTTGTATATGTGAGAAAATGTGAAGCCTGCCAGAAGTTCTCTGGAAAGTTGAAGTATCAAGGAGCTCTGCCACTTCGGCCCTTGCAGGCTGATGCCCCTTTTCGTCAATGGGGAATTGATTTCATTGGAGAGATACAAGAAAAATCAAGTGGTGGACATAGGTGGATACTGGTGGCCACTGATTATTTTACCAAGTGGGTAGAGGCGATCCCAACTAAACAAGCTACAAGTAAGGTGGTGACACAATTCCTTATGGATAATATCATTACTAGATTTGGTACTCCATTGAGGTTGATCACTGACAACGAGATGTGTTTTAGGTCAGATGAATTCAGAAATTTTTGTAGTTCAAATGGTATTACTATTTCTTATGCAGCCCCTTACCATCCACAGGCTAATGGACAAGCATAATCTAGCAATAAGAGTCTTCTAAAGATTATAAGAAGAATGTTAGGTCACAATAAGAAAGCCTGGGACTCAAAGTTAAAGTTGGTTGTTTGGGCTGATAGGATTACATTAAAAAAGACAATTGGGAAATCTCCATTTGAATTAGTGTATGGTACACAGGCTAGGATGCCTTTGCAGAATTTGTTACCAGTCTACAAGTTTTTCCTTCAGGAAGATTTGGATGTTCCTAAACCCATGGAGGAAAGAATGGAACAGCTAGCTGAACTAGATGAAACAAGGAGAGTGGCTCAAAATCAAAACATAAAGTTGCAGACATAGATGAAATATTTATTTGACAAAAAGGCAAAGGATAGGAAATTTGGAGAAGGTGATTTGGTATTGATGTGGAATGCAAGGTACCAGGAGAAGGGAAAGCATGGTAAATTTGAAGCTTTGTGGCTGGGACCTTTTCTTGTGGTTAGAAAGAAAGGCCAAGACTCATACTATCTATAGAATATGGTTGGTGAAAACCAGGAATTGCCTGTACATGGGCAATTTCTAAAATGATTTTTCTCTTGAATAATATAGAGGATAAAGGGTTGCTAGTGCATGGAAAACTCTTGATGATCCTTTTTAAATTCTTTTCCATGCATAGTAGTTTAGGAAATAAAAGGAACATGACTTTCCTGTACATGGACAATCCTGATTTTCCTTCTTTCAAAATAAAATTTTCCATGTACAGTAGTGTAGGGTCACTTGCATCCACGTTCATGCTACCTTTTTCATGTATCCATCACCTTGAGTTTGGTCTACTCACCCAAAAATCTAGATCCTTGCAATGATCTTGCTATCATTCATCCCCAGACGGAGCCACTGTTAGAACTATAAATTTTTTAGTTTTTACAGTTAATTGCATTCATGAGTTTCCAAAATGAGTCCTCATCATAAACATAAAGTTCCCTCCTCATGGAATTTTGCTTATTTTTGTCATAAGATCCATTTGAATCCATATAGTCTTTCACATTTCATTGTATTGCCCATATCACCAAGATAGGGTGAAAGTCTCCCCGACCTATGTATTTTTCACTAATGTATGCTTGTTGCAGATTATCGGCAGGATACTTCTTTTGTCTTGGCGACAGAAAAGAGTCATTTCAGCAAAGGAATCATTATCGGAGTGAAGTCATAGTGAATGCATTGTGTCTCACCGACCGCCATATAAAAAAAATATATCAACAAAAGGTTAAGGCATCACTGTAATGTCACGGCGAAGTCAGCATGTCTTACTGACTAGTGTATGGAGTAATGTATCGGCCAAACAAAAGACTATGGGAGTAATGTCCTACTGAAGGTGTTGGGTCTTTCCAATAAGGCATAAAGGGGTTTCATCAAAAATCTATTAGAGAGAAGCCATGGAGTCTTGCCGATTCAAAAGTTATGCCCATAGAGTTATGCATCACCAGGAGAAGTTTTCGGTATGAGCTTCATTGAGGTTTGAAAGTTATACCAATAGAGTATTTTGGGGTGAGTCTTTCCGAATGGAGTAATCTAGAGGTAAGGGTTCGGTGAAACATTTGGTGTCGGTATGAGTCTTTCTGAGTTTTTAGAGTCTTGCCGATGGAATTTATTTCATCGGTAAGATTATTTTCATCAGCGAATGGGTGATTATGTCCCAGCGACTGGAGAATACATTGAAGAATGCATATCGGTAACACACAATGATATCTATGAGACATCTCCCTGACTTGAAATTGTCATAGTGACTTAAAAAAATACAAGTTGTAGTCATCAGTTTGATTCCAGGTGTCGGTAAGACCACAGAATGTCTTGGAAAAAGGTTTAGTAAACATTGCAAAAGTACTTCGCCCCAGATTTGAAAATATCTCACCGATAGGACATTTGATGTGACAGTGCCAGTTTCACATCAACCTTCATTCTTGCTTCATTAATGGCATGATGGGATATAAAAGCAAAGATTTAATCAATTCTTCAGTACCGAATTGATTGTAGAAGAATTGGAAAGGTGAACAGAGAACTGGGACATTTTTCAGTCTGAGGAGCTCAAGCAGAATACTATAAATAATTTTTTCTCAGCCTTCCACTTTTTTGATTCTATAGTTTTGAAGAATGGAGTCTTCTAGTTCTGTAAAAGCTAAGGGTAGAAAGCTTGGTGAGAGTAGTCAGTCAAAAGGAAAGAAACAAAAGGTTAATACAAAGCATGAGGGCACTGAACAGAGGTTAAATCAAGACCTTATTGATCAGCTACCTGGTTCAGGGCCTAAAGCCACAAGGTCCACACAACTTAGGGCAGAAGTTGATAAGTTAGATGATAAATGCAAGTTCATAGGTGATGTCTAGACTACCGTAAGAGGGTATGAGCTATTCAATTTCCATTATCACAGAAGAAACTACCTTGAACCTGTTTGTAACCCATGGAAGCTGAATGTAGGGAAACTGGTGTGCCCTAATGTGTTTGTGAATGCAGAACTAGTGAGATTGCTTGCAGATCATTATGATCCAAAACATAAAGCTATATGTGACATGTCTGGAAAGCCACAGATATATGTATCAAAAGAAGCAATAGGTGAGGTTTTCAAATTGGAAGGGTTCTGCAATGAGGACATCAGTTGTGAAGAGTTGGAGAAGGAATTCTCAAGAATGGATACAATCTATAAGGGTTGGAGGTTGCCAATTCATAGAGTCAAATAGGGCAACAAGCTAGAACCTCTACAAGATAGTTAGGGGCCTCCTTATCATGTGGATTTGTTTGAGCCTTATATGAAGTACACATATTTCTCAGTGTGTCAGGTGTTGGGAATGGATGCCCCAGAATTCATGTCAATTGTGCCAATGATTATCACAATAGATATCCAGTATCATAACTCCAGGCCATTTGACTATGCCTCATACATTTCTAGGGGGCTTGAGTCAGGATTGATGGATATCAAGGGCAGATCATCTATTGTTCATCTCAGACACTATTCATTGTTGATGCACTTGGTGCTGTATTTTGGACAGGAGTTAGGAGTATGGCCTCCTGAAATAAGAATTTCTGAAATTGGTAAGGAAGGTGAAGCATTGCCTATTCAGTTGTGGACTGCTATTTGGGATAGTAGGTTTTCTAATTCTAGTTTCATTCATTTTGAAGAACATTTTTTAAAAACATTGTATAAGTTGTATAAGTATCATTGTAATTATTCATTGACTTATGAGATTAAAAGATTCCTTCAGCCAAAGGACTTCAATGGGCCAATTGATCATAACTAGGGAGATTGGTATTGTTTGGAGGGAGCTACAGTGATTAGAGTATATGGATTCGAAGATGCCCCTTTCATTCTACCAAGGACAATTCCAAATAGAGTTGCATATTTGAAAATTTTCAGACAGATGGATTACAGCAGTGTGATGCATTTCAGCTCTTTTGGGAAGCAGGATTTTATGCCTAGTACATTGTGTTTTTGTGATTTCACTGTGTTGTCTAAGAAAGGATACAATTCAATTCTTAATAGATTGTTGCATTATAATATGAAGAGAGGACCACCTAGGAAGAGCTTTGACCCAGAAGGGTATATCAATTCAGCCAAAGAGAGGATTCATTTTGGAGGGTATCAGCATGTACCTTATCCCTTTGACGATATGATCAGAAACTTGAATGAAGATGAAGCTGAAATCGTGGTTGAAAGGTACAACCAAGGGTTGTAGGAAGCAGAGCTATTGTCTTCTAGAGAAGAGGAAACACCAAAGGATAATTTGCCACAGGGTAGATCAGAAAAGGTATCCAAGTTGAGGACTCAGCAGTATGTTTGCCCAACCAGAGAACATAGTGTAGAAAGTGGTGATGTTGATGCAAGGCATATGGAATATAGATCATTTATCTCAAATGATGAGTTCATAAATTCCCCATAATTCAAAGCATTCTTGTATAAGTAGAAGGGGAAGGAAATAAGAGAGAATGTTGATGATGTAACCTCAGGGAATCAGGAGCACTTATTGGGTCAATTGAGAAAATGTGTGGATGATGAAATGAAAAATATGACTCCTGAAAAGGGGAGGAAAATGTTGGAAAGTGCTGGTGTCATGATCTTTCTTAGACTTGATTTTAATTTAGCCCTTGTTTTTGATAGTTTCTTGAGGGATAGCAATGCTACACATAAGCTTGACAGAGAAAGTGTTACATAGGTGTATGCAGGGTCTAAGTACAATACTGATGAAGGATCATTGATGATCTAGGATTTATACCCACCTCACAGGAAGTCAGTGGTAATTGACATAGAGAAGGCATTTGGCCATGTCATGACCCTAAAAGTTGGAGAGGCTGATCCTATAGCTACTGCTGAAATTGGTATCAAAATTGCAAAATTGAACAAAGCACAAATTTAGTTGTTGATAAAAGAAAGAGAAATGTACAAGGAAAATAATGAAAGAATGTTGAGAGAGAATGATAGAATGAAGGATTTGGTTGGTATTTCAATGGGGCCAACCAAAATGCTCACTCAAGGAGAAAGCTCTCAGTCAAAAGATCAATAGATAGGATCAAGTGCTTATTCCCATGGAAAGCACGATGCAATTGCAGCAATTGTCAAGAAGAGGCAGGATATTTTGACATCTTGGTTAAATAAGTTGTGGGGAAAATACTCTCATACTCTTGCTGTATTGAAAGAGCATATAAGGATGGATGGACGAATTATGGAGAAGTTTCATGAACTGTCCCAAAGTGATGAATCTAACAGTGTTGCACTTGAAGCTGCAAATCATATTATCAATCACCATCGAAACTTCCATGATGAGTTGCAAGGGGATGAACAGGGGTTGATAGAGGCTACTGGGAAAACTGTGATCACTTTCTCTGATGAAAAAGGTGAGTTGAAAGATGTCACCAGATGGAAAAATGAATGTGAGTCAATGTTGAATGAAGTCATGATGATAGCTTCTACAGAGGATATAGCGTTGGAGGAGGTAAGCGAAAAGAATGAGGAAATGATCAAGATGGAAATCATGATCCAAAATGCTGTTGGAGATGCTGACACATATGCGCATCGGGATTATTTGGATCACCTTGCTAAGACTCATTTGTGGCTAAATAGAGCCTAATTATTCTCTATCTTTTGTTTTTGTAAAGTATGACATTTCTCATTTCCGAAAGGATGCGTCCTTTCATATTCTCAATGTATAAATATTCATTTTGAAAACAAAATGCAGGGCGATAAGAAAAATAGGATAGAGGATAGAGGAGATAGGGTAGAATGTAATTTTTTGGCAAAGATGAGACTGTGTGGCATATGTAAAATCATGGAGATCTCAAATTGAAATCTAATACAATGGTGCAGTTGTTTCTAGTATCGGTTGTTTATGGTGTTCGTTGAAAGTATTATTGAAGTTGTCTCTTGTATGATGTTTTCTTGTTATTTGAATTGGTGTAAGAAGTTTATATCCAATTTGTTAGTGCACAATTGCTGCATCTATATGGTCAATTAATTATTTCTTTCCAGTAAAGATTAAATTGTTTAAATTGATCATAGTAATTAGAGAATGTGAATTGGATCATTAAGAAGAACTCAGTAATCGTAACCTTGCATGTTTATACAAGCTATAAGCAAAATTAATGCTAAATAACTTGAATGTCTGCCCGAACAAAGTACTTGTTTCAGATTTCTCTTGACTCCGCAAACCCTATAAAGCACTGGTCTTTTTGTTTTCATTCTTTAGTTTCACTCATATATTTTACATCTGTTAACTGAGCATATTAGGTTTTAGTTTAGTATTGGTATACAATTTATACCAAATTTGTTTTCATTTTGTCCTTTTCCATTTGCCATCATGGAAAAATTACTGCAAGAGAAGAGGATCAAAAGTTAAGTCTACCCAATTCATTTAGATAGGTATGCCCGCCTAGGTATAGCAGCACCTGAAGAGTAGAAGGTCCAAAATCCTTTGACCTTGTCTATTACCCTAAAATGTTGTGAAAGCTTGGAAACCTTTCGTGGTTCAAACCTATGTTTTTGAGAGCTAACAGAACCTCCTCTAGTAATTGGTGCAACTATGCACCCTCCATCCCTAGCTAACCCAGATTGTGTCCTACACCTCCCTGATTGTTATGTGAACTCTGATGCTCCTCATGATCTGACTCATGAGAACTCTATGGAGGTGAATCTGAGTGAATGGTCCCATATTCACCACCATGACCTTTTCCTCACCCTCGACCTTTACCCCATCTCATAGGCATGATCCTACATAGACACCACCAAGAAAAGTTTAGGGTATTAGACAAGGTCAAGAAGGAAATACTAAACTTCAAACTATCCAACTAAGACAACTTAATGGGATAATTAATATACCAAGAGCACCCAGTGTTTAAACCTGGGATCTAATACCATGTGTAGCGCCCCACCAAGAACCCTAGAGCACAAAACCTAAACAACTTAAAATGCACAATTTTTTTTTAAAATGCTGCATGATTGAAATTGAACATTATCATAATTACTATCCTACATCCTCTAGGGTGCATGATTTCATTACTAATTTCCCATTAACCAGATTCACAAAAACCATATAACTTAGTAATAACCAAATTCTAATCATCATTATGCATCACATTTAATCAAATGAACCATGAGATACAACCAAACTATAAACATAAAAGAATAACTGATTACATTCATTTCAATTAATATGTACAATATCACTGATTACATAATTATTCACATGCATGAGATACATTAATTTCAGCTTTACAATTTACATTTGGTACAATAATACTTCCTCATTACATGTGAGGAGTACTCAATAACATGATACATAATACATGATAATATAGAGAACAATTACAAGTACTAAGATCATAAATACCAAGAGTAGATGAAGTTTAGAATTCAACGGATCAAGTGAAGTTGCCACAAAAAGTACAAGAAAGGGAACCCAATGGAGAATGTAACATGTTTTTCCCAACCATGTGAACCCATAGGTTCACCCCCCATGCTAGGAGGTAACAAGGGCACAACCAAAACTAATAAACAAGGACTAAGACATCACAAAGCTGACATGACTCACAAGAACAAGAGGAACAACATCAATAACCAATAGTGACTAAGCTTCCAGAGGCGCATACATTTCCAAGGAAAAACAACAAGCAAGGGGATTCATTGTTCCCGTAGGGGAAGTGTCATCATATAATTGGTCATAGGTTATCCAAGTAGATCTTCCTAGGCCCCAACCCCCATCCTAGGTTATCTTGGTACCCTCTACTGATCTCCAGTACCTCATGCCAACTATGTGGAATCAACATACCTCTCATGGAGATGAGGTAGTTGATTTTTCATTCCATGCCTTCCCATCTCACCTCAAACTTAAATGAGTGCTTGATCCTAAGCGAGGTATAAACTTATCTTGTTAATGTTTTCACTACCAATTCTCCCTAGTTTGATTTATGTTTTCACTTTTTAAGAAAACTTCCACATGGTTTATCTAGGTGCCCCTTTGTGTGCGGGCCCCCATTGGAAGCCACTCCCCTACTCACCACTAAAGAAAATCACTTAAACTGAAAAAAAAGGCCACATGCATGACACAAAACTCAAGGCAAATCACATGGTGAGGCACAATTTCATGCTGCTCTCAATTTTGAATGTAAAACCAACAACATAGGTGAACACATGGTGCAAGACAAATGACCAAATTATATACACAATCAATCAAAATGATAAAAATTTCCATGAAGAGAATGAACCATCCAAGCCTTTGGAAGACTCCAACATTCATCCCACTATATCCATAACCATTTAAACAAACTTCCTACCATAACCAACTTATAAATCATTCATTTGATTCAACCACTACTCAACTATCACTAGATTTTGGAGTCTATGTGGATAGCATGATAGGCATTGCAAGCTTACAAACAAAACATTCCAAGAAATTACATTCTCTTACAAATACACTATCTCTAGTTTATTTTATACTAATTATGACAATTCTTATAAAGCTAATATTTCACTTCCATCTATGTTACAACCATGATATAGTATCAATAAAGATTTCTAATCATTCTAAGATTTATCTATACAATTATATGCATATTAACGTGTATATATATATAGATTTATATATATTATACATTTTAACAATATGTTTTAATAGAAATCTATTTAAGAATATTAAATACAGAGTTAAGTAAACAATTGATAGTATGCAAACATAGATAAGAATATACATACATATCTATGTATATAGATAGCTACATGTAGAACTCATAGTCAATGACTTTATAACTATTTTGACAAGAAGTAATCAGATGCATGCACTGCATAAACATCATCAAATCACATATAAATGAAAATGGAGGAATCTAAAGGGTGATTTCGTTGGCACAAGATTGTACACATGCTGACCATTGTTCCTACTGTAGTTCATTATATCTAGAATTAGACTCAACCAATCTAAACTATGCCTTAGTTTACAACATGGATGGCATCATCTACATGGATCAATCCAACTACAAATAAGAAGGTTATTTAATTCATTTTCAATGTTGCACCCAAAAGGAAGAAGGAGGCAATGAAAAATCTCTTACTCCCATCAAATGCTAATTACAAAGTATTTCAAAAAGTGTTTACTTGTAGCAACAGGGCATGACAGTTTGAATCGATCAAATGTGAAAGCCATATGCAAGAAACAATTACCTTTGTAAGAAGATATTTAATGGGTTTGGTTCAATAAGGGGCAATTGTTTCTCATCAAAATACCATAATTTATTAAAATATTTTTACATTGTCGATAGAAGGTAAGATAGAGGTAAGGAACAAATACCCAAAATTAGAAGAATGCATAAATACAGACTACCCAAGGTTTTGGAAAAGCCATGAAATCTACCAGAAATATGAACTTAAGCCAACAAGTTTCTACATGCCATTTATTTGAAACTCCTCTAATCATCAAGACTATATAAAATGAATGCTCTTGCAACTGAATGAACCAGGAATTGTGTATAAGGATCTGGCAAGCTGGCAGAATAACAAATGAAGCATACATGAAACAATAACTAACAGAAAATATGAGGAAACAAGGTGACACAAATGATAGGTTTCAATCGATTTCTTGGATAGAACAAATCCTATCTCTAGTGTGATTCCATTTGTATGTTTAAAAGAAGAAGAAGACATGAAGAATTTACAAGAAATACTCCAATATAAAAAGGGCTCTTGAATGCAAATCATTGATTGTGTAGTGATTGAGTTATATAAAGATAAACAGGGTGCAGGAAAGTTCAAAAATCAGAATATTGCAACAATAGATTAAGGAATTGGTGAAAAATATAAATGAAGATTGGAGGCACTATGTCTAACATAGTTTACAATCCATTATTGCTTGGTTCCCTAAAGATTTGTTTCAGATATGCAATATTCTATAATGACTATAACTCCACACATGAGATTTTGAATATAGAGAAATTTTTTTTATAGAGGAATACAATTCCTTACTATCTTTACTACCATTTTTCTTTTAATTCAAAATTAAATAATCTAGAATTAACATTTTCAACAAGAGCAATATATAAACAAAGGAAAATATGGTGGACCCTGGAAAGATTGCGTAGTCAAACTAGAATATAGTTTTCAGACTCAAAACCCAAATCGTAGCTCTAGCTTTTTCCAAAATTATACTCTGCATCTCAAGCAACTCCAACTCCCACAACTATTGTAAAACCCTAATACCTTCCAGAACAACTTCAGAGTTTCCCCCAATTCAAGAAAATTCTTGAAAAAAAATAATAAAGTTTCAAGAAAAACCTAGCTAGACATTCACGACAAGCATAAACAAGAATTAGTTTTTCCTTTGAGAGAAATAACCCAATTGCCCCTATGGAGTTAACTCTACTTCCCTTTAATTATTCTCCACTACTTCACTTACCTTCTTTTTCGAGAATTCCTTTCACTTTAAAATTTTCATTTATTTTTCCTTCATTTAAATTTTAACTCCATCTTAACTTACACACAATATGCCTTTAATTTGTTAATTTATTTTATTTTCTTTTAATTTTCCCCCCTCTAAACTCAATTACTCTCTTTTTGATTAATTTTATAATTCTCACAAACTTAATTAACTATTTACAATACTTAATTTACTAATTTAATTTCTCCTATTGAATTAACATATTTATTTAAATACTTTATTTAAATCATAAAAAATTAATTTATTAAAATAAGTAAATTACTTATTAATAATTTATTAAATTAATACTTCAATCCTAACCCATCTTTTATTGAATTATACCAAAGCTCATAGAATTTCATTGCTTCCAAAAATCATGAAACAATCAAACCAAGCACAAACATAATCATAACTCCAAGAACATACTCACAAACATTACCAAACTGCAAGATGAAACAGAAGGTAAAATAATCACTACATCACAAAATGACTCAAACTGACCTTACAGACGAACTATGACAACAGGTATTCATCCTCGACAAGGATGATGGATCGAAGTGGGGGACCTAGTGTTACCTCTACAACAACAAATCCATTGGGATCTAGCACACTCAAACCTGATAATCAGGTGGATTTGATGTCATGTACTTACATCTTGCAACAAAACAAAAGGGTCGAACATGTGCAATAAGGAAATAATCAGTCACACCGTGACGAGGAAATCATAGAGTCATAGGGCACTCCCAAGTGAGTGATGCAACACTATTCCCCATCACCAACACATAAAAACTAATTACAAAGAATGATAACACATACAACTAACATTGCATAACATCATATCCATGATACTCATATAAGCAATCAACTAATTTTCTAAGCATGATATAACTAAGAAACATTAGATATCACAAGGTCATCAATAACATCAAGTGAAGCATCATAGTATCATAAAAAATTCACCATATCTAATCATCATAGTATCACAATGCCTGAATAACATCCAATAGTATCATAATGTCCAACAAACAATAACATATGTCTAACAAACAACATCATATAGTCTAGATGCAATCCAAATAATTTTCCAAACAAAGGAAAATTGAGGGGGAATCATATTTTGTTTCACTATTCTCCTTAGCCATTAAGATAAATTCTTCCTTTTCTTCTTCCATTACAAGATCATGATCTAACTCATCATCTAAACTATCATTGGAATCACATGAATCCCTTTCTTCTTGAATATATAGGCTCTTCTTTTTCTTTCCAAAACTTTTCTTTTTAGGATATTAGGTTTTCTTCATCTCACGGTCTTCTTCTTGATCAAGGTTATCCTTCTTGTAGGGGAATTTAGAGGCAAAATGTTGTATCCTATCATAGTCAAAACATTTGAAGGGTAACTTACCTTTTTACCTGCCTGATCATCTCCTTAATCTTCTGATGAAGTTTGCTTCTTCCTCATCAATATCTCTTTGTTCACATATCAAGGTTTTAGATTTATCTTTCCTTGATGCTTCATCCTTTAATTTTTTGGAAACCTTGAAGGAAACTTATTTTCTATATGGTTCTACATCTCCCATCCTCATCTCATATGTAGTGAATATACCATGCAACTCATTAAAAGTGATTTTGTCTATTTCTCTTCCTTCCTCTATTGTTGAGATTTTAGAGTCATACTTGTGTGTCACTGACATGAGAAATTTTAGTGCAACGACCTCTTTTTTTGCTTCTTCTCCATATCCTCTAATGGATTTTACTACATCATTAACTCTTTGAAGATATTCTATAGTATTCTCTTCTTCTATCATCTTGAGGCCTTCAAATCTAGCCCTCAATACTTGAATCTTGGCCAATTTTACCTTTTCATCTCCTTCATAGATCTTCAATATATCCCAGATATCTTGTGCATTCTTACAATACATAACCTTGTTATACACAAATATAGATAGGCTGTTTGTAATAGAAAACAATGCTTTTTCATTGTTCTCATAATCTATTTTTTCTATAGCATCAATGGGAGGTGTGTTCAATGGTGTGTAACCATTCATAATAAACATCCACACATCAAATCCTAAAGATCCCAAGTATCTCTTCATCAATAAACTCCAAAAAGTATAATTTGTTCCATCAAACCGGGGAGGCTTGTTTGTGGAAGATATTTTTGAACTAGCCATTGTGCTCACAAATCCAAGAATCCACCTAAGTTGGTTAAGCTTCTCCTAGGGAACCTAGTGCTTTGATAAGAACTTTTGGGGCACAATAATCTACTAAGAGGGGGTGAATCAGTAGATATTAAAATTTTAAATTTTTAACATTTGGAGCAGACTAATTCATCAAACACTTAGTATAGATGATACATGAAATATATTATCTTTAAAAAAGCACACAAACTAATAGCCCATAACACAATATGTATGTGGAAAACCTAGGATGGGAAAAACCATGGTGAGAAAATGCTGCTAGGAGCTACTGTCCAAGGAAACCTTTTGTTACAACTTTTAAGGGCACCAGCCCAAGGAGAAACCAATCCCCTAAATTGAGCACTAACTAAGCTATTTGATGGAACCAACGTATCAGATTTACAACATAAAATATTATTACAATTTTTCCCTAAGGAATTCAAATCAATGTTAGAACTTACTTTGCAACTTCTCAACTATATGTTGTTGTCTCAACAATTCTCCTCTGCTCTACACTCCACTAATTTTACTCTGATCTTTCCCTTCTTATTTAGTGCATTCTTGATCTACCTCAATGCACCATCATACCGCTTCTGTGGATCACTCTTTTTATTTTTAGTTTATTCTTTTTCTACCTTTGGATCTCAAAAACCCTTCTACACTATGCACTCTCTTCTACTCTACACACTGTTACACCCAATTGACAATTTTCTCATGTGTTTTGTGTAGTTGTAAGTTGATGATGATAGCCTCAACATTCTCCACCATGATCTGATCTTCTGCTAAGGTTTTAGGAAATAATTTTCACTATCATACTCTTGCATCTAGTTGCACATCATTAATTCTGATGTAGAGAATTTTCCTCCAATCTCTCTTTGTCAAACCCTAGAATCAGATATGCATTTAATGCATTCTTCTGATAATTCGATTTGATCTCAATCATTTCCTCTATAGACATCTATGCCACCAGTCTATGCATGAAATATCATTACATTTTTTGTTGAAGTAGGTAGATCATTTAATTATCACCTTCATGTTTGTTCATAATGGAAACCTTGTTTACACAGACTTAGCTATTTGTGAACTTCACTTTCAAATCAAAGGCATCAATCTATTGCCTTCATGCCACAATCCTGCTTCCTTTATTCACCGTCACAACTTTAAAATGTGATTGTCAAATAAATGTCCTCTAACTCTCCATCACTGTTCTCATTTCCATAGTCATCACATATCACTACAACACATGGGACATCCACATCTATTTTTGTGATGTGAAGAAACATAGAAAACACTGTCTAATCGCTTACCTTTGATATTGCACCATTCATCATACATTCATGTACCACTTTTATTCATTTTCCTTCTCTCCATCAACAATCACCGTTGGATAAAATCTTATTCAATCAACACCATCCTCTACTATCCTGCTAGCACTGACAATAGGCCCATAACATCTCCAAAAGCTAGTGGGATAATGCCATGTTTCCTCCTCTTACATCATACTCCACTACCATTCAACACTCATTGCTCATCACTAAAATCTTTGTGTCTCAAGGATGTATAAGTGCAATGTGCTAAAACCCAACAATGCAATAACATTCCAACACCTATACATGTTGATGTGGCTTTCCACTAACATCACTCATCACTCAATTCTCCAAATGCTTCATTTCACAATAGCAATGTGAATTGATGGGGTGATATGATGCCACATGTTTTTGGACCCACCAAGGCTTTGTCCTCCATTGTTGTTCATCATTCGATCAACACCTATTTGATCTCATTCATTCCCTGCTTCCTTGCAAGGCATAACTAAGACTTACCATAAACACAATGGGCTAGTGGGAACCATTGGATAAATTTAATCATATCCATTGATTGACTTCCACTATGCATCGTTGAACTTCAAACGAACTCTAAGTACTTTTTGTGATGCATGATATCTTAGCGATAGTCATTGGATCTTCTAGCTTTGAATGTGCACCATCAGATCTATTCAATGAATGTAATGTGATACCAAATGAAGAACTAGTTAATGAGGGATGATCATTGAATGAGTTTGAAGACATAAGTTATAACTTATGCAACCGGTTACTTCTTATATATAGTCAATGTGAAAACATAAAATCTATTGATCGCCATGACTGTGAACACCTAGGGTTTACTAGGAAAACCCTAATTCAAGCCAAGAGCATAAATAACTCATTTATGGGTGCATAAAACATCCTCTAGACCTACAACATATATTTGTGAGAATCTCTCAGAAAACCCACATCGAATCTAGACTTTTATTTTACTTTTGAACACCGAAATAATTCATTGCAACATCATGATAAAGTTGCATGACACCAATGCAATAGTTTGAGTAACATTTGTAACCTACACTTCATCTTTCAAAACCAAATTGTCCACATTCCATCACTCATTTGAATATCAATGACAATATTTTGATATTAATGCCAGCACACTCTTCATCCAAGATCAGTACCATCTCACACTTGATCCCCCTTTTGACATCAATGACAACAATTATGCTAACAAATCCCTATGGTGAAACTCCCTGAACCAATGAATGAGCTCAGGGCTAACTAGAGATGGTGGAAAAACTATTGCATGTGTGATGAAACTCTTTTGAATCCTTCTATCCATGACATTCCTTGGGTTCATTAGGACACATTCCTAGAACTCATCGATGTTGGTGTACCCAAGATCAGTATCTGATATCTTGTCCCAACCCGAGGCAAGCTTGGAGGTGACCTCCACACTATGGAATTCATATTTCATTTTTGCTTTTCCTTCTTGATCTTTGTTACTCTATCACTCTTTCCCTCTTTCTCATTTTTTTCCCTAAAACCTACAAGAACGACACATAATAAGTTGAATTGATTAAGCAAAAAACATGACATTAGTTTGATCAAGAAACACAACAATAAGGACCAAAATTATCATAAATATTCCAAATACCAAGAAAGAGATGTTTAAATTAGCATTCAAAGGAAATTTATGACATTTTTCAAGTTTTGAAGGTTTGCGGACCGGGGACTTGTGGGTGCCATAAGGTTGCGGGCCAAACAAATGTGGTTGTTAGAAGGAACAACTCTAGTGAGATGGTCATCCACATAGGGATACCTACATTGAGTTTTTTACAACGTGTGAAAACTTAGCAATGTCAAGGCTCATGAATTTGGCATGTGGGAAATAATCATTCAAAAGTCATTCAAGCCTTATAACTTAGTAATTTTAATAATTCGACTCATGCAAAAAAAATACTGTAAAAGCCACTAAGTTGGAAGCTGAAAAAAATGTGCCATCAAAAATGGCATGAGTAGAATGTAATCCCGTTGTTGGATTCTCATAACCAAACTTTCATAATGCATAAAGAATTAGTCAATTTTAGAGTTCACTCCTTTAAGCACATGGTAAATTTAAAGGGTGTAAGTTTTAAGTCCTATCATTCCTTTCCAACCCATGTTGACTTATTGCAAAAACTCACAATGTGGAAGCCAAAAATGTTCATGTTGTTAAAATAGCATGGTGCTAACGGGTTCCTCCATTTGGATTTCCACATGCCAATTCCTACAATTGTTAAAGGAATTAGCAAATTTTGGTTTTTTTTAATTTAACATGTGGGAATGATCATGCCTTTTGTTTCATCAATTACAAACTTCCAAAAGAGAATGCAAAAAATGCCTTTGTAGGGGCCATGATTGGTCATGCCAATGCTTTGGCACAAACACCATGATGTTTTTCATTCAAACTTCCACAAGATCCGATTTTAAATAGTGTAGGGGCCAATGCCCTTTAAGCCAAAATTCAGTATAAACTGTATGGAATTCTGCATGGTGTTTACCACCCAAGGTCTCTAGTATAAAACTTCCTAAGTCCTATGGATTCAAATGATAAAGTCCAAACCTAATGACGAAATCCATATGAAATTTTTGCTTTCAAAAAGGAAAAATATTTGTACTTAATAGTTTGTAAATGGAGGGAAGAACTTCATGAAAATATGAGCTCCAAAGTCTTCAAAAGATCCACATAAGAAACCAAAACAATCACCTCAAATCATAATTTTTGGCAAGGGTAAAATGAGGAAGCAAGCCTCCCTTTATATATGGTGCATTTCATGTGGCAGGTTTCTCGATTACTATGCAAACCCTAAAGTGAAAACATGAAGTGTGGGCACAAGGTGCGTGCAAGGATAAAGGATGCAAGTACCAACATGATGCAAGGATATGGTTTGTGGGAACTAATTCCTTGCAGGCCAATGACTTGTGGGAGCCAAAGGTAATGGAATCACCCTTATGGAATTCCACAAATGGAATTCCACAGGTGGCGACCCATAATGAAAATTCTAAAAACAACCCAAACTTCAATGGCATCTGTTTGATGGCATCCTGCCCAGGGAAACCCGCATGGAAACTTCCACAAAAGGACACTTTGTCAAATTTCAAGATTTTTAGGGGGGGATTTTGAAGGCAAGGAAAACCAAAGCCCAAAAATTAAAGGTGAAAGAAAAACCAAATAAACACAAGCGAGGCCAACGTGAAAGCAAAAGGAAAAGAGGGGGTCCCCATTTCATAGGGTGTATATGAAAAATGCACAACAATATTCTCATATGCTTGAATCTATGTTGAAATTGGTCTAAATAACCCTTTTCTAGATTCTATAGAGATGTTCCTAGGATCCTCTTCCTGGATCCACCAACTTGACTATGAAATTCTTCCTTTTAGATACTAAATTTTCCATGAGTATGAGCATCTACAAAGGAAATGTCTTTGGATTAATTAGGGAAATGCTATTGCTAATGTTCCCTCCAACTCTACACCAAGGAATGAAAAAGGGAAGGCCTTTTTGTTTGATGGGTTTGTGGATAAGGAGGGATTTATCCTAATTAAGTCTTGCAAAAAAGGAAGACGATTGAAGAGAACCCTCAAAGATAGACAGAATGATGAGTTTTTTAATTAGTTTGATGCTTTGGAGAGCTTCATTCAAGAGGAGGGTATTCTAGTTGTGGTGCACTCTATTTTGGGGGCCTTGAGTGGAGCTCTAGAAGATACTAATGTGAATAATATCCAAAAAAAATTCTTTGGAGAATGTACAAGATGGTTAGATAGATACATATGTACCTTCTTAGTCTCTTTTTGCTACTATTTTATGTGTTTTTGCAGCCTTGGAGGAAGTTGGTGCCTTGGAAAATTTAGTTCCTTCTTAGGTGAAGGATTCTACAAATTTTAGGAAATCCAGTGGGGTTGTGCATGCATTGGGTTTACAACAAAAGACCCTCAAAAAGGGGCCTCAAGAAAATTCTTCTAAAGTGGGGCATAAGAAAGATCATGAGAAGGTTAAATTAATCGGGGAGACGTTAGTGGATTATAGTTTGGTGAAAACCTTGGATGTGCACTTCTCTCAAACCCATAAATTATAGTTATCTCATGGAATGTGATGGGTATGAATAGCATCCCTAAACAAAAGGCTATTCAAGAGATGATCAAGACTCATTCTCCTAACCTTGTTTTTAATCAAGAGACTAAGTTAAATTTGGATGGTATGTTGGATAGAGTGCCTAGGATCTAGAATCATGGTTGTTGTAAGTGTATTAGGGCCCTTCACAACTCTGGTAGGGTAGCTTTTTTTTGGGATCCAAGGAAGGTTGTTCCCTAGTAGTGTATCTTCAGTCGGTTCTCTATTTCTATGGTGGCTTCTTGCTTGGAATCTAGTGAAACTTGTCTTTTCACTAATTTCTATGTGCCTACTAAATTTTCTAAAAGGTGTAGATTTGGGATCATGTTAGCTTTATCTGGTCCCTTTCCCCTCTGCTTCCCTACATAGCGGTAAGTGACTTTAATGTTATTTCTTGTTTGGAAGAAAAAAGAGGTAGCATAGCTAGGTTGGATCCTTCTACCACTCTCCTGAGGGACAACATTGATTTTTTGAACGTAATTGATGTGAAACCACATAATTTATTCACTTGGAATAATAGAAGACTCAGGGAGGATTCTATCTCTGAGAGGTTGGATAGATTCCTTATTTCTTGTTATTAGGTTGCTGATAGGGATGATCCCACAATAGTGGTTTAAACTTTTTGGGACATCCTGATTTTTGTTGAAATCACATATTTTAAGAAAATATAATGATTTAAGCCTTGAAAAGTTCCATTTAAAGGATTCCAATTGAATAGAGTTTTATCAAACCACCTTAGATTAAACTCCCTTTGATAGAACCCTGCTAGTTTTAAACCATATCTATAACAAAGTCTTCTTTACACCTATGAAAATGTTGATAAAAAAACACTTTTAATTTACCTTTTGGGGGTTCAAATGAATTCACTTAATTTATTTTTTATGTAGTCCTTATTATAAGATTCTGAACAAGTATAATTTTAAATATATTTAATTTAATTTTTATATTTATTTTTTATTTCTTGTGAATGCAAGTTTTTTACCAAAAATCAAGCTCTCTATTCTGCACATGTGGAAAAGTAGCAGATTATCAAAAAAAGTTCTAAAAAATATATATGCACTAGATATTGATGTCCTTGATCTAATAAAAAAATTAAATTGAATTTTGATACATACAAAAAAAAGTTGTGTGTTAGCAACTAAATGTATGTCTGAATTGTAACTAGTGTGACTTCAAAACTTAATTAAGAAAAAAATATTCAATAAAACACTATGAAACCAATTGTATGCACTATATATCATAGTTACAAATCTAAATTTGAAAAAATTATAATTTTATCCTTCATAGAAAAAAAGGTTATGTCTTAGAAAGTACATGTCACTCTTTAAAAATGGTGCTTACTATTAAAGACTAGTTTTTGAAGGAGAATATAGAAAAATAAATACAATTTGATTCCAAAAAAAATAAAAAATACATATATAGAATCTATAGAAATAGTGTCACAAATCACTATTTTTCATCATCTTCAAATTCCTCATGGTTTAGCAGCTATAGGTGCTTGAAAGTGAAGATTTAGTTAAAAAATTCAGTTCGATGTCCAGTTTGGCCAGAAATTGTAAACCAATATTGTGGATCACCCTATGTGGGATTCTAGCATAGAGATATTGGACTGGTGTGGCTCCAACCATTGGTCAATTAAACTCTTAGTTTCCTATTTTAGAACTTGTAATAATCTTTCTTTTAAGTTTCAACTCATGTGGCTATGTGATCCTTCTCTCTAGGATTTGATAGGGGATTGACAGCTTAGAGGTAAGCTTGCTTTTTGTAGGGCTATGAATTCCTTTGCTAAGAGGTTATATCATGTGAAGTATGGGTTGAAGAAGTGGAATAGATAATGTTTTGGAAATTTGTATGTCAAAATAATGGTGGGTCAAGCTCAATTGGATTCTATCACCTGTGAAATACGGGATCATGGCCTAACTATGTATTTGGGTCATAAGGAGGAAATTGCTTCTAAGGCACTAGAGGAGTTGGAGCTATGTGAGGATATTTTTTAGAAAGAAAATTATCACATTGATTGGATTTCAAAAGGGAATAGGAATACTACCTTCTTCCATAATTTTGTGGTTGCTTGGAGGATTGAAAATCTCATTACTTCATTGGTGTCCTCTAAGGGGACTCTAGTTTCTTATATGGGGAGATTTCTAGGGAGGATTCTTATTTATTTATGACTATGTCCAAAAAATATTATCCCCCTATGCGTGAGGATAAAAACTCTATTTTTTCTTATATTCCCTCTTTGGCTTCTTTTGAGATGAATGGTGCTCTCCTTCGACCCATTTCCCTACAAGAGTTAGAGAAAATTATGTTCCAAATGGAAAAATGGAAAGCTCCAAGTCCTGATGGTTTCCAAATTGAATTTTATCGGGAGTTCTAGGAGATCATCAAAATGAATCTCTTTGAGGTTTATGAGTCGTAAGATAATAAACAAATATTAAAATCCATGATTTCCACCTTTTTGGCTCTTATTCCTAAGAGGGAGGGTGTTGAGTCTCTAGAACAGTTTAGACTAATTTCTCTTTGCAACATGTTCTACAAAATTATTACTAAATTGATTGTGAAAAGGCTTAAGCCTTTGCTTACTTCTTTGATTTTTAAGGAGCAAGGTGGATTTGTGGTTGGAAGGAAAATTCTGGGTGGGGTTGTCATTGCTGTTAAGGTCGTCATTATATGGAGTCCTCTAAGGAGAAGGCTATGTTTATTAATCTTGAAATGGAAAAATAATATGAGAGCGTCTAAAAAGTTTTTTATTGAATGTTCTTCTCGCCTTTGGATTTGGCAGTGAGTGGGTTGACTAGATCATGAGCTATGCCACGTCATCCTCCTTTGTTGATCTTATCAATGGTAAGCTATTAGAGTTATTTGGAGCTTCTAGAGGTCTTCACCAAGGGGATTCTTTTCCTCCCTATTTGTTTATTATTATGGATGAGGGGATAGAAAGATTTATTAAATCTTAGGTTAGACAGGGATTAATTCAAGGTTGGAGTAGGGGTCATAGTTTGCCTCTACATTCTCACCTACAATTTATTGATGATATTGCTTTGATGGGAATAGCTAGAATAAATTAGGTGGTGAACTTAAGAAGTAATTTGGACATGTACTTGGTTTTCTTTGGTCAGACGATTAATGAGGGTAAATCTTCATTTTTTTCTTCAATACTCCTTGGCTTATCTAGAATAGGATTGCATAGATTCTATGATTTTAGATTGGCTCTTTCCCTCTTGTGTATCTTTGGATTCCTCTTTCTATGGGCTATCTTCCTAGAGGGTGCTGGCTAGAGGTTCTAGAAAAGTTTCATAAATGAGTAAGTCATTGGACTTAAAAATGGCTCTAGTCTGCAAGGAGAGTGGATCTTTTGAAATCTATTGTTTAGGTTCTTCCTCTTTACAAGTGCTTTGTGTAGGTTTCCCCTACGAGTTTTGTTAAGGATTTTGATGCCCTTGCTCGCCAATTTCTTTGAGTGGGAAACTCACAATCTTCAAAGTTGAGTTTGGTGAAGTGGGAGTCTATTTGTAGATCAAAATAGGAGGGTGGTCTCAGACTTAAGTCAGTGGGGGTGAATGGTCAGGTTTTGGCTACCAAGTTATATTATTGGTGGTACACTTTTCAAGATCAATTTTGGGCCATAATCCTTAATTATAAGTATCTCCGAGGGGTGAATTCCTTTGAAGTGCCTCATTATAGTCTTCTTAGGAGGGGGTCTATGATCTGGGATCAAGAGGGGTGAATTTGATCAAGGAGGGGCTATTTTGGATCTGCAATAAAGGATTTGAGGCTATATTCTAGCATGACTCTTGGGATGGTCATCCACCTATTATTTATTTATACCCCCACTTGCAGCCTTTTTATATTTACTTGTTTGTTGTTGGGTGGATTAAAGTGGAGGATTTTAATATTGGTCAAGTTTTTCAGTAGGTGGAGGTATCTCATTGGAAGGAGTTGCATGAGTAGCCTCTAAGAGGTACTGAGAAATCCCGTCAAGAGTCGTCTAATATTTTGGTGGGTAGAATGTGTAATTCCCTTAAGGGGAGAGATACTTTGGAGTTGGGCCCCAATTCAAAGGGAAAATTCTTGGCTTCCTCAAGATACTTGGAGATAGACAAGTAGTTACATGGGAGGATTGGTTTTCCTTGGTGGAAGTAGGTATGGAACAAGTTTTCCTAGCCCAAATGTAATTTCTTCTTATAGGTGGTGGTAAAAAATAGATGCCTTACTTGGGAGAACTTACATGAGAGAGACTTCCAGGGTCTTTCTCTTTATGTTCTTTGCTCCAATAGCAACAAATGTGCCCCACAAATTTTCTTCTGGTGTCCTTACTCTAGAGAGATCTTGCACCTTTAGTGGGTGGTGTGGAATCATGCTTGTGTCCATGCCACTTCTTTGATTGAGTTCTAGGAGAGTTTGGGTTATCCTCCTGCTTGGACATTTTTCCTTCAAATTTCCTGGATCATTAACCCTTCTTTTATTATTTGGCATTGCTAGTTAGAAAGGAATCAAAGGATAATTCAAGGTGTAAATTTGGTGGGAGCTCATTTATGGTGAAATATTTTATGTAGGATACAGGAAAAAATTTCTACCAAATTTGACCTTTCAGTTGCGGTGGATCCTAGCAATGTTTCTTTTGTCAAGAATTTATATTTGAAGGGTGGGAGCTATGGGTACTCTGTAGGTAGGGGTCCTCGACAAGCCAAAATGAGGATTCATTGAGAGGGTCGATGACTTCCTCCTCATCATGGTATTTTGAATATTAAATACAATGGCTCCTCTAGGGGGAATCCTGGGCATGTGGGGATTGGTGGTATTGGTAGAGATTGTAAGGAAGATGTGGCATTTTTCTTCTCTATTTATAAGAGGAAACATTATAACAACCATATCGAGGCTCTTACAATTCTTCATGTTGTTGAAAGAGGTTATTCCTTGGGTTGGAGGAGCATTATCTATGAATTTGATTCATATATTTGTATGGATATGTTGAATGAGCAACATTTGAATGGCGTTAATTGGAACCTAGCCATTGTGGTTAGGAATACTTTGAACCTATGTCATTATTTGGACTCTATTTCCTTCTACCATATTCCTAGGGAGTGGAATAGGCTATTAGACCTTTTGGAAAAATAGGGCTCTAAGAGTTTAGAGCAATGGGATGTGGATGACTGGGGAATCTTGTCTTTAGAGCATTCTTTCACCCTAGAAATGTTAATTAGGGAGGATCAAAATGAGTAGTTGGTTTCTTTTTTAGGTTCCTTTAGGGAATGGTTCTATTGGGTGGTTGTCTTTTTGTGGGCTTGTGGTCCTTTTATTTGTACTGATCCTTTGATTTTAATAAAAAATTTACCCCCTTTTTATTAAAAAATTTAGAGAGAGAAAGAAACTAGCTTTTGATCAATCATTTTGTGTCAACAATCTAGGGTGATATGTGTCCCTATGGGTTTATGCTTAGGGTAGAATGCCATTTGATTAAGGATATAATAATTCACCTTAAGGTAGGTCTCCAATGTACCTATTACACACTTAAGGGGGAAACTAGATAAAGAGAAAATATAGGAAAAGAGAAGGGAGATGGAGATAAAGATAAGATATAGAGAGGCAAAGGGAGAATAGAGAGAAAGAAAGGAAGATATATAGAGAGAGAGGTAGAGATAAGGAGATATATAGAGAGATAGGTAGAGATGAGAACAAAGGAATAGCTCTTTATATCTTTGTCTCCCTCTTTATCTCTTTGTTTCTCATTATCTCTTAATCTCTCTTCCTCTCTCCCCTATTTCTCTCTATATTTTTCTTTCCTTCTATATTTATTTATTTTCCCTCTATTTCTTTCCCTCTCCCTATCTCTTTCCCTTACTCTCTTTTTTGTTACCTATTTATCTCCCCCTCTCTCCCCCTCTCTCCCTCTTTATCTCTCTCTACCTCTCTCTATATACCACTTCATATCTCTACATTTCTATCCCTTCATCTCCCCTATCTCATTATCTCTTTGTTTATCTCTCCCTCTTTCTATCTATAGCTCTTCCTCTCCCTCTTATGTTCTTCTATCTCCCCCTCTCTCTAAATCTCTTAATAGTAATCCTTATCTATGTATCCATCTCCATATATATATATCTTTATCTTCCTATCTATCTCCCTCCCCTATCTCTATCTACTTCCTCTTCCTGCATCTCTCTCTTCCCTTATATTTCTCAATATATGTATCTCTCTATCTCTTCCTCTTTTCATCTTTATATATGCCTATCTCTCCATATCTCCTTGTCCCTCCCTCTTTCTATATCTCTCTACTTCTCTATCCTCTCACTATTTATTTCCCTCTGTCTCCCTTCCTCACTATCTATTTATATATCTCTTTCCCTCTCTATCTCTATCTCCATATCTCTCTCACTCACACACACTCCCTATTTCCCCCTCCCTCTCTTTATCTCTTTATCTATCTCTCATTCACACAAACACACACTCCCTATTTCCCCCTCTCTATTTTTATGTCTATCTCTATCTCTCCCCATTGTTATATCTCTCACTCTCTATCACTTTTCTCTATCATCTCCTTTTATCTCTTACTCTTGTCCCCTTTGTCTGTATCTTCCCATATATCCCTCTTCTATCCTTGTATATTCCTCTCTCCCCCTCCCCCTGTCTCTCCTCTTTCTATATCTCTATAAATCCTCTCTCCTCTCTCTATTTATCTCTCCATATCTCTCCCTCACTTCCTCCCTATCCCCATATATATCTCTTTATATATACCTATCTAGATCATTTATCTTCCTATATATCTCTATCTTTATTTCTCTTCCCATATATCTTTCTCTCCCTCTCTCTATCTCTCCCTCTCCCCCTCTATCTATATGTCCTTATATATCTCTATCACTCTATCTCACCATATATATCTCTATATATATCTCTCTCTCAATGTCCTATATCTATCTATATCTTCCTCTCTATCTTTCTCTCTCTCTTTATCTCCCTATATTTCTTGACTTCTCCTTGTATCAATTATTTGTCTCCTTTCTCTCTCCCTCTTTGTCTACCCATCTCTCTCCCTATCTCTCCCCTTTTCCCTCTTCTTAGACCTCTATATTTATATCTCTTTTCCTCTCTATCTCTCCCTCTATACCTATCTTGTTATCTCTCCATCTCTCCCTATCCCTATACCTCTCCCTCAGTCTAATTCTCTCTATATATCATTTTTTATTTTTATTTTTCTCTTTCAATCTCCCCCCCTCTATCCATCTATGTATATGTATTTCTTCCATCTCTATCTATCCCTCTATCATCTCTCTCTTTAACTCTCCCTCTCCTCTCCATACCTCTATCCTTCTCCATATCCATATCTGTCTCCATCTCTATCTCTCCCTTTTTATCCCTATATCTCCCTCTCTCTCCCTATTGCAAATATAGCATGACTCTCTTGATAATGAATCTTAATTATCTTCCTAATTCATAGGGGTTTTTTTCTATCATGTCTAGATCCCTATAAGTGGATGCATACTTGATTTAAAGCTATCACTTCTTTGTTGAGACCTTTGTTGCAAAAACAACATCATTTGCTAAATGGCCTACCAAGTGACCTCACATTTTGTACAAATGTATACATAAAATAAATATTCTTTTTCCTAATTGACCTTCCACACTTTTGGTGTATCCATTACACACAAAGGCACAATTGCTAGTTAGTATTTATTTTCATGAGAACACTGTAGTTTAAGTTATTAGAAATAAATCAATTTATTAAGGTTGTTTTGTAAAAAACAAATAAAAAATAATTATTACATGGTTCATATCATTCTCTAAAGAAATTGAAAATAGATATAATTATTACAAGTAGTTTATAACAATAATTTTTCATGTAATTAGTATAGTTTAATTTATTTTCAATAAATAAACATAGTAAAAGTTTATTTCAAAGTTGAATAATATTAGTTAAAAATAATTTTCAAAATAATAAGTATTAGTTAATTTATTTTTAAAGGAAACTAGTTTTTTTATTATATGGGAAAAGTAGGTTTTGAAGGGACCCGAAACCCTTTACATCATATTACATCAAGATGCTGCTACAAAAGAGAAAACACAATAAAGCATAAGCAACAACCAACAACCAAAAAAAAAAACAACCTGATAGCAAGAAAATAGAGACAAAGAAAACAACACACAAACACAAAAATCACTTCAAATTCTCAAGGGTATTAGCCACCTAAATCTCCTAATTATAGTGCAAGTTAACCATATCCACCAACTCTGTTTTTTATTCTTCAAATTTCTTCCTTAGGCTCCCCCTCATTCTTTTTCTCGGGCCTTTAGCCTCCTCTTTGAAATTATTCTTACCCTTCCCCTTAGAAGTTTGATCCTTCTCAAACATGTTTTCAAAGTACATTTGATCCTCACAGAGCTGACTTATTTTTCCAAAGAGATCCTTGAGAGAGCCTGCACTATTCTTGACACAACTATGACTAATCTGTAGGAGATTTTTGATATCCTCATTTGTTTCCTTGATCTTTTCCTCCAATACACCAAGGTGAATTTCACACTAGGATTTTAAATTAGAAAATGACCATCCTAAATCCACCAACCTCTCAATGAGCAGGTTTTAGGAAGACCCCTTCAGTTGGTTAGACATATTCTCCTTGAATCCCATGATTTTAATGTTGACCTTGTTGAATTACTACAACACCCATTTAGCAAGTTTAAAGGTGCGAGTAGAACCATACCTAGCCATGTCCAACAACTCATACATGGTAGTGTTATCATCATCAAGATAAGAAAAATTGTTAGACAGTGGATTAATATTTAAAGGCTTCAACTTGCCAAGGCTCAGGTTCTCACCCGCATCCTCCTACACATCCCTTTCACCCAAAGCATCCTCACTACCCAAATCCCCATCAATGTCCACATGTGGAGGAGTCTACATAGAATGGGAATCCTTAACATCAATGAAATTATCAACAATGACCTTTACCTATTCCAAAACCACATTCTCACCCTTCCCACCACCTTTAGTCCTTGACTTGTGTAGTTTAGCAAGTCTTTTGGAGGCCCTTTGAGGAAGCGCCTCATCCACATTGTCCCCCAACTGAATGGACTATTCCTCTTCATGCTTCCTAGAATCAATAGAACCCTAGCCATGAATTTTAGCTTTCTTCTTGGTCAAGTGAAAGAGAGACCCACTCGACCTCTACTTAGTATCATCCCTACCAAACAAGGACCCACAAGAATTCGACCTCTGCATAACAAGTTTCTTGGTAGGTACCTTCTTCTTCAAATTCCCCTTTTTCCTTTTCCTAGAAGGGGAAGGCCACGGGGGAAGAGGAGACCCCAATAGTATTATCCTTCTCCACCTTCTACTCTTCATCACCATCAACACTCATCTCCAAACTAGAAGAAAGATAATCATCACTGATGGTATTCTCTTTACCCTTAACTGACTTAGCTAGGGTATGAGCTCTCACATTCTCCATGATGAACAAAATGAGTCCTTCATGAAGAATAAGGGACCTACGATTCTTGAGGTGGGCATAAATTGAAACCTCCAGAGAAGAAAAAATGGAAATGAAACATGCAAATCATGTCTAAAGTGGTTAAGCAGAGTAAAACTATGCCCAAAGGCAACTAGTGTTAGGATAATTCTGTTAGAGTATTTTAGAGGAAATTAGTAATAAATTATTTTCAAGAAAAATTAATAATAGTTAAATTTTTATTAAAAAAATAATTTTAAGGGAATTAGTTTAGTTTAATTTTTTTATTTTAAAATTGAGTTAGCATTAGGAAACTTATGTTTGTAAGGGTAATTTTTCAAGTGTTTATAATTGTTTAGGTTTAATTATTTTTAAAAGGAATTAATATTACTTAAATTTATAATTGCAAGAGTAATTTTCAAGTGTTCAAAATAGTTTTAAATTTATTATTTTTTGAAGAATTAGTATTTGTTAAAATATATGTGCAAAATTAACTTTCAAGAGTTTTAAAATAGTTTAAATTTATTTATTCTTTAAAAAAAATAGTATTAGTTTTTTTTTTTTAATAAAAGGGTACAATTTTTATTGAATATTAGAAACCAGCATTACAACCAAGCCAAGGGCCCAAGCCCAAAAACAACATTAGCACAAACAAAATGAAATCAGTCAGCACCCCCACTATCCTCAGTAAGAACCCTCTCCAAATCCAGACTAAGCTCCTGAGGGATCTGAGCCTAGTCATCAATCTTCTAGTCCTCTAGATGCTCCGAAGCTCACTTGGCCAAATAATCAACAGTCCTATTCCACTCACGCGAAATATGGACAAAAGACACCCTTTCCATAAGATTACCAATCTGCAAAACCTGTTGCACCATCACTGCCAGCTGCCAGTTCACATCCGATGTCCTTCCTCGATTGAGTAAATTAATTAGAACTTGTGAATCAAATTCACAGATAACCCTCCGCCATCCCAGCTCATAGGCCCTCTCCAAGCCATGAAGAATCACCCAACCTTCCATAAGGTTGATAGTTTGAGTCCCCTTATGTATGGAAAAAAGGAAAACCACCAAACTAGAAGAGTCCCTGCCAACCCCACCAACTCCAGCAGGACCTAGATTACCCCTGGAAGAACCATTAGTATTAACCTTCAAGGTTCCCATAGGGGGAGGTTGCCAGTTCCCCAACCCCTGGACTCGCTACCTCACCCGCCTACCTTTCTGGCCACAAGACGCAATAGGGGTTAACTCCTGGATACCCAACCAGTCCATCACCTCCACATCCTTCTTCTCAAGCGGCAGCTCCACAACCCCTTTGGCTTGAATTGTCTCATGAATCATCCCAAGAACTCTAAACCACACCTATTGAACCTGCAACAACTCCCCTCTGAAAATCCTCCTATTCCTTTCTAGCCAAACCTACCACAACAAGAAAATAGGCCCAGCCTGCCACACATCCTGCAAAAAGGAGGTCATCAAGGGAGGCCTGTCCAAGCTATTCCAAAAATCCACTAAGGAGGAAGCATGAACATAGGGACTGTTCCAAACACTCCACCAAGAATGCCAGAGTTGTAAGGTGAAAGGACACTAAAAGAAAAGATGTGAAGAATCCTCTTCACCATTCCCACACAACACACACTTAGACGGGCCCTGAAACCCGCGCTTCTGAATATTGTCCCAAGTCAGACACTTGTTCCAAGCCAAAATCCAAGCAAAGCGGTTACACTTCACCCAAGAAAACTTATTCCACACCCTCTTCCACCAAGGAACTTCCGACCCCTCAACTCTTTGAGAAAGCAACCTCTAATAGCCGACGCAACTGTGTAGTGACCCTTCGAATTAGGAAACCATGCGAGAATATCCCTATCCCTAAGGGGGTTGCACTATCTGCCCGAGAGTATATTATGCATAGTCCTACAATCCTCTTCCATACCAATCATCGGTCACTCCTCAGGAGTCTTCCACCTAGCACTCTCAAGCTGGCCCTAAAAAGAAAGCACCTTAAAATCACTAACCCTCGTCCAGTCGGCATCACCAAAACTCCTACTTAGGGCCGCCAAGTCAGGGAACTAAGAGAGGATGGTAGGATGACCATCCCAAGAGTCATACCAAAATTGAACCTCTGTCCCACACCTATAGATCCAAAATAAACCATCCTTGACGAGTGCAGCTCCCTTCTTGAGGGTAGCCCAAACCACCGATCCCTTTCCTACCAAAGGGTAGCGAGGGATATCTTCCCCAGGAGCACCCTAAAAATAATTATAGGGAAGGATCTTAGCCCAAATCCTTTCCTTCTTTGTACACCACCTCCAATAGATTTTCATCACCAGTGCCATTCCTGCCAGTGCGGATTTACTCAACCCCAAACCCCCAAACTGCTTAGGACAACAAACCGTATCCCATCTAACCAGACTCCACTTGGAAGACAATAGATTGCCCACCCATAAAAAATTGTCTTTCTAGTGAGTCCAAATCCAAAACAAAGCCCTTCGAGGCCACCTGAAGCATACACCAATAAATGGGAAGAGCCTAGACCATGGACTTCAACAACTAAACCTACTCGGCAAAGGACAACCATCGGTTGGTCCAGTGAGTAACCTTCAAATGAAATTTATCTAGGATAGGCTGCCACGACTCCCTCGTTAATCTACCCACTACAACAGGAAACCAAAGGTAAGATAGAGGAAGAGTCCTAATCTGAAATCAAAGAATTTGAGTAATTCTCCTCTGGATAGGATCCAAAGTATTAAAAAAAATAGATGGAAGACTTGTCTTCATTAATTGATTGAATCGAAGCCTCAAGATACATATCCAACACCCTGCAGATATTAGTTGCCTCCTGAATAGTGGTTGCCCCCATCAAGGCAGTATCACCCATAAAATGCAAGTGGGATTGAGGGGGTAAATAACCTCCCCACCTCCACCCCTAAATAAGGCCTAGCTCCACATGTCGTCTCAGAAGGTGCCCCAAGCCTTCCACAAGAAGAATAAACAAGGGGAGAGAGGATCACCTTGCCTTATCCCGTGAGAAGCATTGAACAACTCAAAATGCTCCCCATTGGTTAAAATAGAGAAAGAAATTGACATGACACAACTCATGACCCATTGAATCCAATCATCTCCAAATCCGAATTTAGCCAAAATCTTCTTAAGAAAAGACCACCGGACTTTGTCGTAAGCCTTTTCCATATCAAGTTTGATGAACATAGCCTTTTCTCTAGCATTTTCCATAGAATTGATGGTCTCAATAGCTATAACAATCCCATCCATAATCTGTCTGCCCTCCACAAAACCACTTTGCTCCTCAGAAATGAGTAACTACAACCACTTTTTCAGCCTATTAGCAATTAGCTTTGAAATGATCTTATACACCACATTGTAAAGGGAAATAGGTCAAAATCGGCTCAACCTATCTGCCCCTTCACACTTGGGAATAAGCACCAGAAAGGTGGAATTTAGGGCCTTTAACATTTTCTTATTCCTCTATGACTCTTTGACCACCTCTAATAAATCGAGTTTGATGATCTCCTAGAACTCTTGGAAGAATTCAATTGAGAAACCATCAGGGCCAGGAGCTTTTCCTTTCTTCATCTAAAACATCATCCCCTCCAACTCTTCTAGAGTGATCTCACCCATAAGATCCTTCCCCATCTCCCTAGACACTAGTTGAGGGATACAAGAAAGGACCCAAGCTTCCTCCACCGAATTCCCCTGTAGATCCTCTTTGAACAGGGAAGAAAAATAATGAACAACTTCATTTGAAATACTCTAAAAAGAAGTCAGCGTCTCTCCCCTATCCATGACCAAAATAGGAATAGAATTACCATGCCTCTGCGCCTTTACAGAATTAAAGAAGAAAGTAGAATTTTTATCCCCCTCTTGAAGCCATTCAATCTGGGCTTTTTGTTTCCAAAAGATCTCCTCTTGTAACTCCCATTCTTCCAAAGCTTTCAAAGCTCTAGATTCCTCCTACAACAAACTCTCAGACACCCCATTCTCCCTAATCACCCTTGTAATACCATCCAACTTAGCTTGTGCATTAGACTTGGCCTTAAAAATATTTCCAAAACTTTTCCTATTCCAACGCTTAATCTTATACTTAACAAACTGAAGAAGCTTAGTAAAGACATACATTGTCATACCGAAGGAGGGTCTAGCCTCCCGCCACCACTGAGAAAAATAATCATAGAGTTCAGGATCACACAACTACATAAGCTAGAATTTGAAGGAGGGCTTGTGGGGCCGCCCAATCGCTAGGAAAATAAGCTTTATAGGCCAATGGCTCGAGCCTCTCCAATCCAGAATCTTCGAGCTAGAAGACCACCTATCACCAAACCAAAAGCAAGAAACCATAAACCGATCTAGATGCTCCGCAACGCAGTTTTCATTGGACCTCCGATTGTTCCAAATAAAAATTTCCATTACCGGGCTTGATATCAACGAGATTCAAAACAAAAATATTGTCCTGGAACAGGAAAGCTAAAGCCTCCAACCTCATAGTACCACCCCATTTCTCTATAATCTCGGTGATAGCATTGAAGTCACCCCCAATAATCCACAGAAGGTAAGGATCCATACTTTGTATATAATGAATATTCAACCACAAAAGTTGCTTTCCCTGCATATCCACAGGCACAGAAATGTTGGAAAAAATAACCAACTCCCCAGATTCATAACAAGAAGCCACCATAGAGATAGAGGACTTAAAATAAACCCACCACTGGGGGAAAATCTTTTGAGGGTTCCATAAGCAAGCCACCCCTCCAGAAGATCCCTGAGCACCAATGCACTGGCATTCACCATTCATCCAAAGCTTGGGCATTATGCCCATCATACACTCCACAAAGAGCTTGGTCTCCTACAAAAAGAGAATATCAAGAGATTGACTTCTAACCAAATTCTGAACAACTTTTTTTTGAGGGCCACTATTCAAGCCCCTAACATTCCATGATAGAACAATCATTTCAAAGGGCTTGAGAAATGAGAACCTAGAGTCTTGACTGACCCTGATTCCACTAGATTTTCCCCTATCAATTTAATCTTCTCCATATCCTTTTTCCTACCCAGTTTAGCAGCTTTCTCTACCCCTCCTTTCTTAAGATCTTTTTGCAAAATACCTAAATGAGGAGACAACTTACTGTTCTTTCCCACCTCCAAGCCTATCCTCTGCGCGGGATGAGGCAAAGCTTCACTGTCCTTCACCACAATACAACCTAAGTCTTTCTGGGCCTCCATCTTTAGATTTGATTCCAAATGCAAGGTCCAATCATCCTGCGAAGTCGGAGAGACCCTGGGACCAAACCTCTCTTGTCCATTGCCTCCCCCATCCAGCTCAACACCTGTAAGCCCAAACTCACCACCTGATGGTTTTCCTGCTCTAGCTCAACCAATTGCCCCTACTGATTAGTACCCAAAATTCGTTGATCCAAATCAACCAAACTTGAATTTACTTCCTGTTCGCTAAGATCCTCCAAAACCTTGAATCTATTAAAAGTAACCTCATCATGTCTCTCTTTCATAGTCCTTTTATGCCCCTTATTTATTTCTAAGACCTGATAGAAGAAAATCCTTCCTCCCCGGTACCACTACCCAAAATAGGGCCCTTGCCCTTGTCCACCCTAGGCAGACCACTGGAGGGTTGTGAAGAATTAGTCTCCAAAGGCTTGGCCCTTGGGAATCTACACTATAAGTGGCCGTACTCATGACACAAATGACATCTAAATGGTAAAGTCTCATAGTCGAGCTGTTGAACCATGAGTAAGATCTTAGTTTAGAGAATCTAGCAACGACTTAATTAAATCAATTTCCACACAGAACCGAGCAAATGTCCTTACCTTTTTGAACTGCATCTATTATGAAGAACCCACAGGTTTACCAAGCATTGAAGCGAGTAAACTCAAAACATCATCTCGCCAGCACTCAACCAGGAGCCTTGGCAATCTAACCCAAACTGGAACCCGACTTGGAATCTCCTCAGCCGGATCAAAGCCCGCATGCCATGACTTGATAAACAAACCCACCTAATTGTAAAAATAAGGGCCTCCTTCAAAAACCTTGATCCTATCTACCATGCAGTCAAAGGTAACCATAAAATAGTTATTTTCTAGGAGCCTAATCTCCATCTCTCCTTCTGGCAGCCATGTCCTCTGGGCCCAGGCCTCCAAAAACTACAACAAGATTTTCAATCCCAAAAATTTGCAGTATAGGGAATGTCGTGAGTAGTACTCAATATCTTTCGTGAGCATCTCCATCGGGATCACAACATTCGGTCTCTCTTTGTACCTTTTGAGGCATCCATTAATATTTGGTAGTCGAGACCCTCCTGATGGTCCCATCTCATTCTTCTCCAAATTCTGAGAAAATAAATTATTGTCATAAAACCTACACCCCTGTGGCAAGGGTTTTGAGCCAAAGGCAGAGCAGAAATCCATCTTGGGTCCTGCCCTTGACAACTCCCGCTGCACCATAGTAAAGAAGAAGAAAACCTAATCGGACAAACACTCCGTCAAGACCTCAAGAGCATTTAGCCCCACACCGGGTTTAGTACCCCAAAATCCCCCACCCAGTAGGAAACGTGCTCAAACTCCCATAACTCCTCCAAAACTCACAATTTTTAGCTTCAAAAAGGAGATCCCTACACTCAAACGGGACAACTTATAGCCCAAGAAGAATGGGCACACACCAAACACCAACACCTCCACCTCTCACATCGAACTCAGCCCCACACGGGCCTTATAGGCGGGTAGGACCTCCCCAAGTGGCAGCACCCCGAAACACACACCCAGCCACCAATGCACAGAGAAAAAATCAGGCCTAGAATTGTCAGCGCATGCCAGAAACCCTCCACCGCACAACACAACAAGGAAAGCCAGGAAAAAAGAAAGTAGATGCAACAATACCCACACCCTAAATGCAAAAAGAAGCCCCCTCGTCGCACTAGCAAGAAGACACAAAGAATGAGCTAGGACATGGATGCCCTAGCTCAACTAGCAGAGCCCAAAATCGCCATTCCCAAATTATCCATATCACCAAAAAAAAAATAGTATTAGTTAAATTTATAATCACAAAGTAATTTTGAAATGTATAGAATAATTAAGTAAATGTAATTTTTTATATTTACAAAAGTAATTTTTAAGTGTTTAGAATTATTTAGTTTTATTTATCTTAAAAGAAAAAAAGTGTAACTCTCAAAAATTATAATAATTAAGTTTAATTATATTTAAAAATGCAAATTTCAAAGAAATTAGTATACTTGGATTTCAAAAACAATTAGTTTTAAAAAGTAATTAAGATTAGAGAGATTTGTATTGTACAATTAAGTAAAATACATTAAATTTTTTAATTTATTTTTCAAAAACAAATTAGTATTAGTTAAATTTATAATTTTTATGAAATTAGTATATACAGATAAATTCATTAGTGAGTTAAAATTATGTGATATTGTATTGCAAAGTACTTATCATAGTTAAAAAAGTAGTCTCCAACTTTCAAATTAATAAAGTATGGTTTATTTTCAAAGTAATTAGTATTGGTTATATTTACTTTTCAATTTAAACAATTAGTATTACAAAAGAAATAAAATATATTTTTAGGTAATTAGTATTAGTGTAAGAAAAATTGGTTAATTTATTTTAAAATATAATAAAAATTAGATAAATTTATTTATGTAAAACTAATTAGTGCTTATTTTAAAAATAATTACTATTACTTAAATTAATTTTGTAGATATATTTAGCATTTATTATAAAAAAATTAATAGGATTCTTATTTTATTTCTTAGATTTAAAAAACCTTAAATATAAAATTTTAAAATAAAACTAGTAGTGTTCACTATCTATGATGGTTTTGGCTCATGTTTACGGGTAATGTTGTCGCACTTTAAGCTATTACATCTATTGCCTAATACAACTATAATAATGGCATATGTGGCACCATCCCTTCAAATTGTTGAGAAGAAATAAGGAACATATTTTTTATATTAAAAATTCAAGGGACAAGCAATCTCTGTTCGATTGATAATCAAGAAATATTAATCAAATGAATAAAAAAAAATTAGTTCAAACATAGAAAACCTCCATGTAATATTCAATATAATATTATTTTATGTTATTCATTGGATATTTATTCATGAGGATGATACTTTAGTTTCAATGGTTTCAAGGGTGACATTGTTTTAGGACTATGCTTTAGTTGATTTTAGGAAACAAGTAATGGTCATGACAACTATTTACTTATAATTATTGCTCCCTTCATGGGTAGAAGTCATAGAGGAAGTATCTACGGAAAAGGGGCCCTAGAAAGGGTTGTGTACACACACAATAGTTCACATCAAACATAAAGTAGCAAATAAAGCTACTTATTTATGCCTTGATCCCATTTCGAAGCAAGGTATGTAGGCAGTCTTGGAAACGAAGGATGTTCCAAGTACTCAGGCATTTGGAGATGGGGATTAGGGTGTGTCTAATAAATATTATGTTAACCCAATTAATAATATAATAATTATTAATTCAAGACAATTCTTTGATTAAGAGAAAGGGATAAATTTCTAACATAAATTTTAAGCTAAAATATATTATTTGTATACTTGAAAGGAATCTCTAATGGATTTACTTGACTCCCTAAAACTTTAGGCTAAATTTAAGGAAAGACTCAAGCTAATTAATTATTTTTCATATACTCCTAAAGATGGTGACCTAGGTGCACTCTCAATATAGGAGTGTAGTCTTTAGAGAGTGACTTAGGACTTGGATGGTTGCAATGAGTCTAAGTCTCCAACTAGAGCATATTCATGTATCCTTTATGGATAGATTCCTACCCCATTTGGGTAGATTCCTACCTTGAATGAATAGATGAAACCTTATCTCGTATGGACAAATGACTAACCCATATGGTTGGATTCTTGTCCCAGATAAGTGGATTTCTATCTCGTATGAGTAGAAGTAACTTAATATACAAAGGAATGAACACTTAATAACTTAAGAAAAATAAAAAGAGAAAAAATAGTGATTATTTTAGGTATAATGGATTAGGTTGTTACCTATGGTATAAAAAAAGGTTCAAAATAAAGGCCTAAAGTATACTATTACTTGCATAATTTAAAAGGTACACAATATTTTTGAACTACAAATTGAACTTTTATAAAACTAATTTTATTGATATTTCTTGACTATATTTACCTACTCATCTTTTTTGTTGTATTTTATTTTCTTATTTGTAAGTAAATTATTAATATTGTGTATGATATGTGTAGCTTTCAAATTTTGAAATTTCTTTGATCTTTGATGGATTCTTTGAATATTTATAAGGATTTTCTTTATTATTTTAGCCATCAACTTTTGACACATTTTCTGAGATTTATTGTTGAAATTGAACACACATCTTTTGACTTACTATTGTTATGAATATATTTTAAGACTTATTGTTGAAATAAATATACATTTTATAACCTATTATTGGAATAGAAATATTTGACTTATTATTGTAATAAATATATATTTTATATTGAAAATAATACTTAATGTTCTTTAATGTTGTAATCAATATATTATTGGAATGGGTATATATTTGATAACTTATTGTTGGAATGAATGTAATTTATAAATTATTTTTGTAGTGGGTAGATATTTTTTACTTCCTGTTGAAATTGATAAACTCATATTTATATAAATTTTATGACTTATTGTTAGTGATTTTTTAATGGCTAATATTCAGTAATTGGCTAATAATCGAAATTGGGAATTCAAAATATGGTTAATAATACAAGATGTAAGGTGACCTAAATTTCCACATTTTTATTAAATTTTATTTTAGACCTAGTTAAATCACCAATATATTTATTTTATTAAAATTATAAAATTAAATATTTGTCACAATATCCAATACCTAATTAGATCAAATTTTCCTAAATTTTATATTTTGTGGTAGAAAATGAAATTAATTTTCCAACAATATTATATAATTATTTGTTACTTTATAAAGATCCATATCATCATTTTTTATCACTACCATTGGGTTTACTTATGATCTAATGGTTGGGGTTAAATTTGATGACCCAAAATGTCCCTACAAATCTTCAATTCTCATGGGGCCTAAAATTGAACCTAAATCATTACATTATAAATAAAACCAATGATGATGAAAAATAATTTAGGGCTGATTTGAACTATTTAATATTTTATTTAAAATATTGATGGAGTATCCAATCGAGTGTGTAATCATCATCACCAAAAAAAAAATTGTTTTGGGATATTGGTAAGGTTTCAAGGATAGTCATGATTTAGACTCCATCTTGGATTTAATGGTGAAAGTTTTGAAGTCCTATTGTTAATGAATATGGAGATTTAATCATTTCGTGACTTCGGTTGGTGATTTGGTGAAGTTTTAAAATTTCACAATCTATGAGGTTAGAGGGAAAATGGTTTGGTAAAAAGTTTTTTAATGCCAAATTATGTATCTCTATAAGTTTCTATGAGTTTCTAAATTCCTAGGAAAAATTTATTGCAAAAGTTTAATTTCAGCTTCACTAGTTGATGGATGAATCATATAGTTTGGTGTAGTCCACATATTTGCTTCTTTCATTAATATTTATTAGATTTTTCATATAATGTAATTTGAACACCAATTCTGACCAATTACAAGCTGCCATGGTGAACAAAATGCAATTCTATTTCTTTGTAAGTTATGATTTTATTTTAAATGCTTTTTGAAATACCAAAAGTTTGTGTAGCAAAAAGAAGGTGAATGGAGGCATAAGAAATGAGGAAATGTATAGTGAAGGTGCACCATCTTAAAATTTATATTTAAATAAAAATGACAAGAGGAGAGGGATGACTGAAGGTTACAAGGAAGTGTAAATGGAGGTATGAATATGCAGAATACCCTCTTTCCTGTGCCATGGATTCAGTGTTCAAAATAGGAAGAATTATAGATCAATGAGGGAACATGACCATTAAATTTATTCATTCAAAAAAAAATGTAAACCTTGGAAAAATGGAGAAAATTATTCTGGATTTCACAAAGGTGATAAAATAAGGTTGCACTATGTTGTGGGAAGTTTGAATGGGGAGGATGGCGGGAGCACATAGAACGTCGATGATATAGATGAGATCATTGCTTCATAGTCTCTGGCATCTTCTATGGAGTTGTTGGAGTTCTCTTATGAGTCTCCTATTTGATTTTTGTGTGGCTTAGGTACTACAAGCCTTCCCTTATTGGAGCGTTTAAGAGAGGCTTTAGGTAGGGTTTGTTTTATTGTTTGTAGTTTGTTTTCTATAGATGACGAGGCCAGTGGTGAGGACAAAGTTCTAGATGGAGAATGGCTTTGTTCTGCTTCCATCCTTGGTCTACATGGCAGGAGTTTCCTTGGCAGTGGATCTTTCCTCTCTATGGAATATTTTGAAGGTGCTATTGTGGTTGGTGATGGGTGTCAGAATGCAAATCTGCTACCCATTGTGTTAGTGGTTTTTGTGCTTTTTCCCTTCCTACTTTTTTTCTGGTTGCTTTCCTTGTAGGGGGTGAGGGTGTGTGTTGGTTTCCCTAAGGAAGATCAGTTAAAGAATGGGCTTATTTATGCTCCTATTTGGCATAGTAGGATGGCTTGGGGGCTTCTTGTGCTAGCCTATTATGCTTCTCACTTCTTCTTGGTTGTCCTTCACTTCTGCCTATTATCTATTTGGTGGCTCTCTTTTGGGGTTTTTTGTTCTTAGAGCATTTTGGGTTATTCTTGTTCCTCTATGGAGTGGTGGTGTCTCCTTCTAGATGGTTGTGTGGAGTTTTTGTCCATCTCTGGCTCTAACCAACATGTTGGGGTGACTGGGTGTTCTTTTTTACTAGGCCTTCTCCTTATTTTTGACCTATTTGGGGCCCCCTATTCCTCTTGGGCTTGGTTGTTCTTGTTCATTCTGAGACTAAGACTCTATTTGTGGTGGTATTTTGGCCTCTATTTCTTTTTGTTGTGTTATCTATGGCCTTGTTATCTCTAGCTAAGTGTTTGTTGTGGTCATGTTCTCTCTAGCTAAGTGTCTTTAAATCCTCTTTACTGAGTTTGCTAATGGTCCTCTTGACTCCCAGGTCGCTTATTCTAGTTTTGCAGATGCTAGGGTTTGAGGTCCTTTCTTGGGCTAAGCTACTTCATGTTTTTATTTTGAAGGCTCAAATATTTTTAGGGCTTGTCTGGTTGGATGAATAGGCTTAGTTTCTCTCTATTTCCTAGCATGTTGAGCCCCCTCAAATGTTTAAGCTTATGGCTCAAAGCTTTATTTTTGTGGCCTACTATTTGTGGGTGTTGGTTTCTTACAAGGTGTTGCCAAAGGGTGGTATGGCTACTTGTTCTATTGTTGTGTTAGCCTTCTTCCTAGATCCTATGGAGGTGGAGTTAGGACATGTTTGTCTCTAGATTCCTTAGTTGTTGATCCTATTGAGGTGGACGCTTCACCTATGGAGGTGGAGATTGAGGGTTCTAAAGTCTTCAAGAAGTAGTGGACTTGCTAGTCATGACACTCTCTCCTATAGAGGGAAGCTCCCTCCTTTTGAGGTAGATTTGGAGTTGGCTTCCTGGTTTGATCAGTGGCTTTGTTGCTAGTGGTTCGTTGTGATCTCTAACTCCCCTATTGAGGTGGTTTTGTTAGAGCTATTGGATTTTTTTCTTAGGGGTTTGATGGTGTCCTACAACATCAAGCAAATTATCTTTCTTGGCTCTATGGTGTTACCCATGAGTGGTTGGTTTGCTGATGCATGGCTGATGTACACAGATTCTTTGTGTTCCTAAGGGTTTCTAGTCCTGGGTAAAACCAAGTTGTAATAGGTTTTTGGGCCCTTGCTTGTTGGTATGTTGTAGCATGTGTAGTCATGCTTATCTTTTAGAGGTTGTTGTTGGTTTATGGTTTATCTTTCTGGCAGCTTTCTTTTCTTTGGTAGGTTGATGGTTTCCCTCTATTTTGTACTGGGTTTTAGGTCCCATCAAAACCTATTTTACCCCTAATCAAAAACAAGAATATAGAGATGAATAAGTGTGATTTGAGTGTGTGTAGAGGGGTGAACCCACAAATTGGGAAAAACTAAGCCTATTGGAGACAACCAATAAAATGATTGGCATCATGTGGGGAGGATAATAGGAGGCATGGAGACAATATGGAACCCACACACATGATTAAAACATTAAAAAATTGGATAGTAGTGGAGGCTAGATTGGAATTGAGAGAGATTGAGTGGGTTTCAAAAAATAGAGAGGATGCATGATGGATTTTTTTGAAACCTTGCGGGGTAAAATTTATAATATTGGATATATGTAATCTAAATTTGGTGAATTAAATTCATTTTTTTTTATTCTATGAGTTGATTGATCAAATTTTATTGTTATGGAATATTGATTTTTGGATTGTTATAGTAGTATGTTGTAATTCTTATGAAAAGTGTGCTTTTTTTTTTAACAAGTTGTGTTTGAGTAGAGGTTGGATGCCTCTCTTCATCAAATAGTATCAAAGCTAGAGGTTTTGAGCATGTGGATAGAGCGTCGACTGAGAGGTAGTCTACACTAGGACCTACAAGTGGAGAGGGGAGTGAGAAGGGGTTTTGGGAAGTGGATAGAACTTGTGGATAAAAAAAGAATGATTGAAGAGATAAAAAGTATCATTGTAGGTGTGTGAAGACCTAAGCTATTGAGAGTTGGAAAGTGCAAGGAAATTGTTATGAAAGTGATAGATTATAGCAAGTGAAATGGGTATAATGTGATGTGGATGTAAGACATATTGCAAGGGTGAATTTTCAGCGAAGACATTCCATGAGGAAGGCATGGAGAGAAGAAGAGTAAGTGTTTGGTGGAGGAGGTTAGACTATGGTGGACATGAGTCCATGAGGGAGAAGAAGAAAGGAGTGTGATAATAAAAGGGTAACTTTGTGCATGAAATTCAGGGATGGAGTTCACCATAGATTTTTCATAATCTTGAAGGGTTATTATATCTCCCAACTCCACCTTTGTGAGCCTATCCTCACAAATTTCCTATTCAGCATGTCTGATGTAGGAGCATTCGGGTGAATGTGCAATCAACATCACCAAAAAAAATATTTGTTATGGGAGACTACTAAGGTTTCAGGGAAAAAATTCTTACAAGAATAATTTAGACTCCATCTTGAATTTGATGGTGAAATTTTTGAATTCTTGTAGTTAATGAATATGGAGATTTAATCATTTCGTGATTTTGGTTGGTGATTTGGTGAAGTTTTAAAATTTCACAATCCGTGAGGTTGAAGGAAAAATGGTTTGGCAAAAAGTTTGGTAATACCAAATTACACATCTCTGTAAGTTTTTTATGAGTTTATGAATTTGTTGGAAAAATTTATTACAAAAGTTGGTTTTTAGCTTCAATAGTCAATGGATGAATCATATAGTTTGGTGTAGTCCACATATTTGCTTCTTTCATTAATATTTATTGGAGTTGTCATCTCATGTAATTTGAAAACCAGTTCCAACCAATTCCAAGATGCAACAATGAACAAATGTAAGTCTATTTCCTTGTAAGTTATGATTTTATTTTAAATGCTTTTTGTAATACCAAAAGTTTTTACAACAAAAATAAGGTGAATGGAGGTGTAAGAAATGAGGAAATGGACAGTGAAGGGGTGTCATGCTTAGAAGATAAAATTTAGATTGAAAGAAAAATGATAGGATGAGAGGGGTGGTTGAAGGTTATAGGGAGGCATAAAGGGAGGTATGAAAATGTAGAACCCCCTCTTTCCTGCACCATGGATTCAATATTCAAAATATGAAGAACTCCATACCAATGATGGTGTGTGACCATTGGTTTGATGCATTCAAACAAAAATGTAAACCTTGGAAAAATGGAGAAAATTATTATGGATTTCACAAAGGCAATAAAATAAGGCCATACCATGTTGTGGGTAGGGACAAAGCACATGGGTAATGTGGTAAGAGGCTAAGACATATGGAAGTTATAAGGACTATGAAAGAGATACTCGAAGGGGGCATAAAATCTATGAAGATTTGATAAAAAAATCTATAAGTGCCAAAAGGAATTGAGACATGTGTTCCAGGTAAAGTCTCATCTAATGGAATGAATGAAGAGGAATTAGGAAGCAAATAGGGAAGGAGGTCATGTTCATTGGAAGAGTAACCCAATGTAATTATAATGAAGTGTAGTTTGGAATGGGAGAAATATATAGATATGTATGAGGGGAATAAATAAATACAATAAAAGATGCATAATTAACAAGAATACAAAGATGAATAGGTTCAATTTGAGTGTGTTTAGAGGGGGGTGAACCCACCAATTGGGAAAAAATAATCCTTTAGGAGAAATCCAAGAAAAATGATCATGTGAGGAAAATAAGAGGAGGCATGGAGATAATATGAAATCCACACACATGATTAAAACATCAAAAATCTGGATAGCAAGGGAGGCTATAGTGGAATTGAGAGAGTTGAGTGAGTGTCAGAAAAGAGAGAGGATGCATGATGGAGTTTCTTGAAACCTTGCTGAGTAAAATTTATAATGTTGGATATATTTAATCTGAATTTGGTGAATTAAATTCAATTTATTTTTAGTCCATGATCTGTTTGATCAAATTTGATTGTTATGAAATCTTGATTTCTAGATTGTTATAGTAGTTTGTTGTAATTCTTGGGAAAAGTGCCCATTTTGTGAACAATTTTTGTTTGAGCTAAGGTTTGAGGTCTCTCTTCATCAAATATTAAGGAATTAAGGAATTATAGACACAAGCACTACACCTTAAACTTAGAACTAGTCAATCACTTCCATCAAGAATTCGTTACTTTTCCATAGGAATTTAAAAAAAAGGGAATAATTTTCCATGTTAATTAATGTATTTTCCTATTTTTCATAAAGATTCACTAAGATTTTCTACAAATTTCTAGTGATTTAAAAAAACTTCCATTAAAATTAATATTTTTTAAAATTAAAATATTTGTCAATATTATGTAAAAACTGCCCCAACGAAGAGGAGAATTTTTGCACAATTTTTTTTAATTTCCCATTTCTTCATTATGCAAGAAGAATCACATAGAAGGTTAGAATCATATAAACAATAATGGATATCAACTTAAGCCTTATAATATCATGTCAATTACATAATCCACTAGTACAACTTGTATTAAACCATAAGGAAGCTACTAAATGGTTTGTACATACCTTCATGAATGAGTTCGAGTTATCTCCGTGTCCCCGCTTACTCTACTCATGGTGGGGTGCAAACTGATCCCAACCAAAGTGGATTCAAACCCTATCCACCTCTCCATGTAGATTATGTGGCCCATGGTGAGAGATAAAGAGAGAGTGTGTGTCATTCAATCCCTTAAACTATGTGCAAATTGTCTTCCTAGTGACCCTCTTTCAATGGTACATGTAGCTATGGTAGCTTACAAATCCCTTAATGACTATAGGGTTACACAGGGAGCTCATTCTAGCTACTTGAACTTTCTAGGGAATTCACCTTCTTGATGTCCATCTATAGGCTAAGAAACCAAGAGTAGCCATTGTTGGCATGGAAGGCCCCTAGACTAATGACCATCTCAAGCAAGTACTACTTCTAGACTCTTGTCCATCTCAGGCATTGCACTACCCCTAGACTATTATCCTTCTTGAACTCAGTGCTGCCCCTAGACCTCCATCCATTGTGAGCTTAGCACTACCCCTAGACTATGGTCCATCTTAAGCATAGTACTTCCCCTAGTCTTTTGTCCATTTCAAGCCCAATTCTATGCCTAGAATAGCATCCATCTCGAGTAGTACTATTCCTTAGCTCAAGCTTAGCACTAGACCAGAAGTAGGTTCCCAACTCAAACTCAATAGGTTCCAACGTAGGATCAATAGTCTCCCATCATAGCTGCAACCAAGCATGACATGGCTAGATATTTCATGAAGAGAAACTCTTACTCATAGACACCTTTTGGTGGAGAGAAGGTAACTATACATCTCTAGATAGCTTGAGGTGCTTACCTATTCTATTCATTCGTTCGAGAATAATTTTCAAAACACGGATTTGTAGGGACTGTAATTCTATACTACAATAGTTCAAGTACTCCATTAGAGGAGAATGATTTCCTATTTTCTCATTCATAAAAAAAATAACCCACATATAGATGGTTGTCCTAGTAGCCAACAAGGAAAAGAGGTATGGAGTGGATATTTAACTTGGGGACAGTGATAGATCAATTCACCTTCCCCAAGCATTGCTTACATTCTACCATGTCTTCATCTTAGTTTTAGCCTAAGGTTATGAAAGATTTATTTATCAATAACGTTGTTTGATGCTTCAATTTGGGGAACCTCTATGAAGGGGAAATACCTTGCCACAATCAATTTTTGGGTAGGGATTATACAATGTGTAGGTATTACATAGAGTTAGCATTCCACATATTTTCAATTTATTTGTAATAGATTTGACCCGCACCATTTCTATTGAAAGATCGGTCCAATAAGGTAATAACTAAGGGAGTCATCTTAATCCTCTTTGTATATATCAGACAGTTTAAAAGAAAATTTAGACAATTAAGACTATGGCTGAAAGAGATATGTTAACTCATTTACCTTAGGTTTGACCAACTAGCTTACCTAAGAAAAATTAGACCATTATTAAGTCTTACTCATAGTTGAAAAAACTAAAACCATTACCTACTAACAACTCACTACCCCATAAGCTCAATTACTAAGTAGTTGAACCAACATATGAAGATAATAGAGTAGTAAATCTAGTTATTCCCAAAAGGATAATAGACAAATTATTGTATTTATCATGGTAGAAAACTAACTACATAAATCTTACCACTTAGCTATATGTTTCCCTAACTTTCTGCTCACACCTCAATGGGGTAACATAGAAATTGTGTAAGGTAGATGTGAAGGAGAAACTAAATCTATCACTCTTTCTGAGTGGCATAATGTTGTCTTAAATGGATGCTTACAAACCATTCTTTCCCCTTATGCCTCTAACTACATTATTATCAACTTATCAATCGTTAAGACTCGTTCCTACATATGAAATGATCCTGAAGCTAAATATTATAGGTCAAGAGAAAATACTTGCATATAGTCTAAATTATTGATCCTCTCTAATTTTTATGCAGTCAAGCAACTTATGTGATTTGATGGTTCTAAAATCTCTACTCAAGTCAAAATACCCTGCCCTCATCTTCCCTATGATTTTTTTTGTTCAAAATAAGCAAGAAGGGATTCCATATTCAAGCACTCCATCCTACAACTAATGTGGAGGTTTATTTTCTGATATCCTAGTTTCTTAAATTATTTTCTTTACACTAAAATTTATAAAAAAAACAAAAAAATAGCTCCCAGCACTTGAACATGTGGTGAGCTCTCCAAACAATTTATTGAAAGAACTTTAATTCAAGATTACAAGGCCCAAATAAAATTTCACAAAGGATGCAACATAGAATGGTACTACAAATTAGAAGGATTTCAAACCTGAGTTTGTGAGGTCTTGAGTATCGAAATGGAATGCCCTAGCCACCAAAATTTGGCTTCCTCTTCAAAAATCGTCCCTACTTCAACCATGCCATTTGTTTCTTCTTCTTCTCTTTCTCCAAATACTCTCTACCCAAAAATGAGATGCTTCCAGCCCAACTAAAGAAGAAATGTACGGGATTTTTCATGGCATCCTGGTCAAAACTTCTTCCTGCCATTGGCAATGGTTGCAAGGGTTTCCAAGACTTTTAATGCCTCTGATGTCCTCCTCCTCACCATGCTTCTTCATCCTTGGTCAATATTTTGATAGCCTCCCTACATTGTTTTCTTTTGCCACCTTCCTCTCCCGTGAAAGCATCTCCTTCCTTTCTTTGCGTCCTTCCCTTTTCCTTTCTATTTGCTTGATGATATATTTTATTTCTCATGGGTTTGATGGAGTATTGCATTTGATATAAATGGTGAGTGTATTTCTATTCATTGTTTTAAATTGTTGTCATTTTAATAATGTAGCTATCAAGTACATAATTTATAATTTTATTATTTGCTTATATAACTTAACTTATTTATTCACCTTTAGATATTTATTTATTTTAATTTACCCCCTTCTTCTATAGACCTTAATTAAATCTACCAAATTGAGCATTTTCAAATAATCGAGATATTTAAGTGGAACTAATGGCTCTACCTAGCTAAGTCAAGTAACTCTAGCCAAAATATATATATCAAATTCTTAGGTTGAATGAACCTCAAGCTATTGGAATCTACATACAAGGTCAACACTGAAATGACATAACAATTGTCTATCTCTCCACCAATGGAACCACATAATCCACCTCACTTTGCACCCTTGATACCTACATCCAACAACAAGCCTCACACAACTACAACAATCAAATAATTAGTCCATGTTAATCCAACATTTAATACATTAAATTAAAATAACATAATAAGATTGATAAGCACACTTAATAATAATAACATCAAGGTTCATAATTTTAACGCACACTCATGCACACACACACACTTATACATGTTCACATATTAAAGTTTGAAGTTCCACCCCTAGTCCAAATTACATCGGGGCTAGGGATCATGCAAAATGATTAACAAAGTGTCGAGGGGATATGACATATTATCAATTATTTTTTCTAAAAGAATGAAAGATTCATTGATATTTTATATTTTTCAAGGACTTTTTCTTAAACTAATCATTGTTTATTGTTGGAATGGATATATTTTATGACTTATGATACATTTCACTCCTTATTGTTGGAACAAGTATTTATTCTACTTGGTGTTTTGTGAAGTTAAGTTTAAATTCTTCAATTTGCACTATGTATTTTTAGTTATGAACAAGTTTGAAAAATGATGTGTATAACATACCTAATATGTAAATGAATAAGTTGAAATGCTAATATTTATCGAGGAATGATGCATAATCAAATAAATTATTGGGTCAAATTTTGATGGATGAATGCTAATCTTATTCAAGTTCTAAACCTATTTGATGCATTAGGATGATGCATAATAAGGGTAGGAGGATGTTATAACCCTCTCCTTTGAAACATTTCAAAAATATTTTAATTAATTTATAATAATAATAATAATCTAAAGTGTATTGTGATATTTATTTATTAAAGGAAATTTCTAGACTACGCTATATGGAAAAAAATAAAATAAAATAAATTAGAACCAATTACATTAGAAATTTATAAATAAATATTTATAAAACATCAACTTATATTATTAAATTATATGAAGATTTAGTTATTAAATTTAAAAAGGAAATAAATGAATAACTCATGATGCAAATATTAAATATTTATTTTTTCAAGTTCCAATTAAAAACATGTTAAAGTATAGCACTTGGCATGAGGTGGAAGAGAATGTCACCATTTATAGTGGTGTAAGAAATATTTATGATAGTGTAAGAGGTGTAAGAAAGCATCTTGGACTCTAGGTAAGAAGTGGGTAGCCCTTTTTTGACAAAAGATATTAATATTTTATTTTTTAATGAGTTACTTTTATCACTTTATAAAGTTGGACAACTTAACTTATTTTAAAATGTTTATTTTAATTTATGATAAAATTTAATATATTATTTGAAATTTTTTTTGGAGGAAAGCTATAACACGTCATATTATTCTATGGGATTTACAAAGTATATTCTATGAAAATTTTATGATATATTCTATGATAGACTTTGTTGCAAGGAATAAGGTTATTTGAAACATATTATATGACAACATGAAGTTACATATTTTATTATGATATATTAGTGTGAAAGGAAATAATGGAGCTATTTTGAGAGGAATCTCTTAACAATAGATATTTCATTTTCTTTTTGTCAAAAAATAATTATTAACCTCTAAACTTATATAGATTGAGAATGCTTTATGCATTTGTATGTTGAAAATTTTTCATGATAATTTTATAAGTTTTGAAGAAAAAGGAAAGAAACTCCATCAAAGAAAAAACCATTTGTAGGTTTTTGGAGAAAAAGGAAAGACACTCTATCAAAGAAAAACTACAATAGAGGATTGAAGTATGTGCGCACAAAAAATAAAACTAAAATAAATGAGAAGAAATTAGTGAATCCAAGTAAGTGACTCTACTTATAGTGTGATAATATTAGGAAATATATATTTTTTTAAAAATAACGAAAAGTAATTTCAATTAATTTTAAATTTCAAATTAAATGTATAAAATTTAAATAGAAAAATAAAATTTAATATAGTTTTTTAAATCTATTTGGAATTTTTTTAATTAAACATAGATCTAGAAAATTTAAAGTTTATAATTTTATTTTAATACACCAATTAATTTTTTATTAAATTTAATTATAATCAATAGTTAGATTTAAATTATAGATTAGATAGTTAAATTTATTAAACATAAATTTTATCAAAATAATTAATTTAAATTAAATTTAAAAAATAAATCTAAATTAAATTATATGTATGCATATATAATTTCTTACATAAAAACATATTAAAAAAAATTATTCATTTTGGTTGCTTTTATAAAAAAATATAATATATAATAATAATAACAAAAATAAAAAAATACCTCATTTTTATTTCATTAGCGTTTACACTAACATATACTTGTAATGGCACGCACAGGCGAGAATAGCAATGTAGTAGGATGTTTGAATCCGTTTGAGGCAGACGGTGATGGTGGGTCAGAGGACAATGACAGGGATGCAAATCTTTCTATGTTTCCCCTCTGCCCTTCCTTTGGCATGGTTGACTTTGTAGAGGTGCTGGTTGTGGTGGAGGTGCTGGCAATGCTAGAGGTTGTTATACCTTTCGATGCCAATTTTTTGGTTTTCCTTTGCCTTATGTTTGTTTCAGTTAAGGACGTTGGGTCTGGCGTGAGTGGGCCCTTTTCCTTATTGTTAGCTAGCAATAGGGACTTGGTATTGCTGCTGTTGACTGAGCACATCACTGGTGTTTTGAATTTTCCTGATGGAGATGTTGATGGTGAATCAAAAGGTGTTGATGTAGACTCCCTTTTCCCTATGTTGGAAGTCTATGGTCATTCTTTGCGGCCTTCTCTGTGCTTGGTGGATCGAGCTGAAGCTTTTGAAGTGCTTCTTTCTATTTGGGCTCATTTCCGAAGCCTTCTACGACGAACTGAGGCTTGTTTTTCGAGTTTGGTGTGTGGGTTTTTTTTTGCCTAGGTCTACCTTCTAACCCATGTGATCTTTCTGAGTAGTCCTTTGTTTTCCTAGGAGATGGTTTCCCTTCGTTTGGCCAGAGTGCCTTGTATGCATTTTTTTCTCCTCTGACTTGGTGCGACTAAAATCATGGGTGCTTTGGAGGCTCTTTCCTATGATTTTTGTCCATTTTGCTTGAATGTGGATTATTGCTCCTAGGCTTGGTTTGGGCTCTCTTTTCTCTCATGTTTTTCCTATGTAGCTCCCATCTAGTATGGGGTTTGGTAGCCTAAAGAAATTGGTGCTTTCAGTTTTGTATGATGTTAATGCTATAAATTTTGCTGCTATATGGATTAGACTATATGAGGAAGGGAGCCCATTTTTTGTGGTTTGGTCCTCCTAGTTTGTGAAGATCTCTTTGCTGAGGGTTTTTTTTTTTTGTTCTATGGGTTCCTTGTTTTTGTCAAATCCTACTTTTGGGAGATTATGTTGCCATATTCTTTGTTGTGAAGGTGTTGTTGTGTGACCATTTTGTTGTGACTCTCTTAGATATGGTGAAGCTTATTCTTATGCAAGGATTTTTATATTTTAAGAAAGGTGTTTTGGGTGTCTAGATGAAGGTGTTTGTGGTTTTAATGGACTATTATATAGCTAGTGTTGGTATTCTTGTGGCTGGGTTATCTCTTTTTTCCTAGTTATGTGAGCCATTTGTGGAGTGTTTTGCTTCTTTCTATCTATACTTGATGCTTGCGATACTAAAGGAGGCTATGGGTGCCCTTCCTACTAAAGTCGCTTACCATCAAGATCTTCAACTAGTGTCTCCTATTGAGGGGGAGATTGTTCTTTTTGAGGTGGAACCCTCTTCTATTGAGGTGAAGGTGGTAGCTATCCTTTTGAGGTGGAGCTTTGGCGAGTAGGAGTGAAGTGGTTTTGGTAGGATGGGGTTCCATTTCTTTCTCTCCTATAGAGGGGAGCCCTCTCCTTTAGAGGTGGAGATTGGGTTGACTTTTTGAGTGGGATGGTGCTATAAGGAGGCTAGTGTTTCCCAATTTTCTACTAAGTTTTCCAAAGCCCTTATTGAGGTGGGGTGTTTGGATTGTCTAGTTATTTTGAGAAATAGGGTTAGGTTGGTGTTCTACACCAGTAAGTTAATTGTTTTTTGAGGCTTAGATTTGGTTGTTCTAAGTGCATGGTTTGTCTGAGTTGATGGTTTGTTACAGTCTGACTAATGCAGGCTAGTTATTGTTTGATTGATTTAGGCAGTCTTTATTTTTGTTAAAAGGTTTTAGGTCCTTATTAAAACCTATTTGTAAAAGGGTTTAAGGCCCCTTCAAAACTAGTTTTGTGTAGCTTGTTTGGTCTTATCATTCTCTCTTTGGCTGCTATTGTTTAGGCTATTGATGGTCTGTGTCTTTTATTCTATGCAGCTCTTTCTTTGTCTAGGTTTCAAGTCCATCTAAAACCTGTCTATATTGGGTTTAGGGCCCCATCAAAACCTACTTTACCCATAATAAAAAATAGAAATAGGGTGATCCCACAATAGTGGTTTACAATTTTTGGCCAAACTGGACACTGAAATAATTTTTTTTTAACTAAATCTTCACTTTCGAGCACCTATAGTGGCTAAACCGTGAGGAATTTGAAGATGATACAAACTAGAGTTTCACAAAATTTTGTCTATAGATTCTAAATATATTTTTTTTGAAATTTTTGGAATCAAATTGCACTTCTTTTTCCATCTCCCTCTAAAACTAGTTTTTTCATAAAACAACATTTTTAAGAAATGATGCTCACCGTATAACACATAACTTTTTTTTCCATGAAGGGTAAAATTATAATTCTTTCGAATTTAGATTCATAACTCTGATATCTAGTGCTTCCACTTGGTTAGATAGTTTTTTATTGAATATTTTGTCTTTAATCAAGTTTCAAATTCAAACAAATTATAATTCAGACATAGCACGACCGTATAACGCGTAACATTTTTTGTATGTATCGAAATTCAAATTTCTTTCTTTGTTAGATCAAGGACTTCAATATTTGGTGCACTAATATTTTAAAAAAAATTTCTTAATAATCTGCTATTTTTCCACATGTGTAGAACAGAGAGCTTGATTTTTTGTGAAAAACCTACATTCACAAGAAATAAAAAATAAATATAATAATAAAATTAAATTTATTTAAAATTATACTTTTTGGGAAGCTTGTAATAAGGATTACATACTTGCAAAAAATAAATTTTAAATGAATTCATTTGATCCCCCAAAAGGTAAATCAAAAGTGGTTTTTTATCAGCATTTTGATAGGTGTAAAGGAGACTCTGTTATAGGTATGGTTTAAAACTAGCAGGGTTCTATCCAAGGGGGTTTGATTTAAGGTAGTTTGATCAAACCCTCTTCAATTGGAATTCTTTAAATGGAACCTTTTAAGGCTGAAATCATTATATTTTCTAAAAATATGTGATTTCAGCAAAAACCAGTTCCTCCCAAAAATTGTGAAAATTGGAAAGAAAAAAACAACTCATGAACAAAATTAAACATAGAAAAATCAACTTAAAGGTAGAAGGAGAATTAAAAAAATTATAAAAAAGATATATAAAAAATATTGGGAATAATAATATATACTTTATAAGAACTTTTTCTATTAAATGATTTTTTCTTTTAACAAAATTTGAAAACTTGAGAATGAATTAAGCTTTTTTATTTCATTATTTTACCAAAATTTTCATATAATAATTAAATTTATAACTTCAATTGATTTTAACTTTTCAAAAAAAAAAAAAGTTAAACATGCAAATCAATCTATTTACATTTAGTTAAAATTAATTTTTAGTACTTTCAAAGCTAGCATTTACATTTAAGAATTAGTCAACTTCAATTTCGTAAAAATAATTCTTACTAGCTTATAATATATCTTAATATTAATTTATATAGGTTGATATTGGCATGGTGTTTAAAGGTGGTGTTGTTGTTCTTGTCACCAAGGTTCAAACCTTGTTGGTGTGGTATTGTTAAGTGGTTGTATTGGGGATGAGGTCCCTCATTTGTCACCTCACCGATTCATAACTCTAAGTCAAAAGCATTTTTACCCCTTGAATTAAAAAAATATTAATCTATATAGTATACGTTGAGAGATCATTTTTGAGGTCTATTTTTTATCTTTTTTGATTTACCATCAATAAAAAATACTCTCTCAGCATATATTATATAGATTAATATTAAGATATATAAGCTAGTTTATAGTCATACGGCAATAGTTAATACTATTAAATATTAAATGAGATTTAATAAATATTATTATATTAGTATTATTAGTATTATATTGATATTATCAATAATATTTTATTGTTTTAATATTAATAATATTATTATTAATTATTTAAATAATTATTATATTTTTCATATTTATTTTATTATTATTAACATATATAATCTCAATAATTAGTATTATTGATTATATTAAATGATAATATATACTAATAAATTATATTATTATTTTTTTAAATAAAAGGCTTTATGTTGACTTAATATATTTATGTAATAATATAATAGGTTACAAAAACATTGTTTACAACTAAAAGTATACTTTTCAGCTCGCAGTAGACACCAAGTTCAAGTTGTCAAAATACAAGTGAATTTAAGTATTTCTAACTAAAATCAATTTTGGTCAAACATATGATCTTGTAAGATTCATTCTAGCTATGTTAGATATGTCCACAACTTTTCCAACAAAAATTGTTGGCTAAATGCATATATGGCACCACTTTTAGGCCAATTTACCCAAAAATAGATTTGTTTTAAAAAATGATGTTTCAAAAACTTCTACTCATGTGCAAATAATATTTTTAAATATATATAAAAATACCCTTTTGTAGATCCATAAGTGTAGTTTTCAAAAAATATACATATTTTAATAATTTAATTATTATTTATATTTTTCTTTTTATTTTCACTAAAAGTAGGTTATCAGCACAAAATATTAGGTTGATTACCATGTCAAGGAAAAATAGTAAAAATTATTTTAAAAAATTAAAAAAAAATGATGCATTAGATAAAAGAATCTATATCAAGATGGTATATTTTTTTCTATTTTAGATAAATATATAATATTAAAGTTGACATGGAATGAAAACACCAATGTTTTAATATGCACACATTTTAATATTTATTTAAAAATATATATTTATAATAATCGGAAAACAATATATCCATGCACTAAAGTTTCAAGTTATAAATACACACAAAAAAGTTGAAGGAAAAAAAATTACTATATAAAGATTGACGTCTCATGTAACCTTATTTTTCAGCATTTTTCAACAACTAAATTATAGTGTCAATTTATAAAAAAAATTATATTCAAATAATTTTACAATTGTTTAAAAAATACAAGGATAAAATATACTAAAAAATATTTTTTTTATTAGATTACATCATTCAAAATTCAAAACATATGTGTCACTTTTTAGTGATTCAAGTTTAAAAGTTGGATTAGTGTTGATCATTTCCTTTTAAAAGTGTGACACAACAATGTACTTTTATCCTATATATTATTATTATATTTAAATTTGAGGGTTAGGTTTAGGCTTAGGTTTAGGGTTAAGGGTAGAGTTAAGGTTAGGATTAAGATTGGGATTAAGTTTGAGGTTAGGGTTAAGTTTGGGGTTAGTGTTAAAGTTAAGGTTAGGGTTAAGGTTAAAGTTAGGCTTAGGCTTAGGCTTAGGATTAGGCTTAGGGTTAGGATTAGAGTTAGGATTATACATTCAATTTGAGTTAGGGTTAGGCTTAGTGTTAGGGTTAAGATTATGGTTTAAGTTTTAGTGCTTGGTTTACGATCTGTGTTAGTTTTAGAGTTAGGATTAGTGTGATAGGACTCTTGAAATTTTTTTGGTTTCAGTTATTATATTTCAAAATTTTGGTCATTCTAATAGTCATTTGTGGGCTAGGGTTTATTATTTCCTATGTTTAGGGTTCGCCATAGGGCTAAACCCTTTTTAAACCCTAACAATAAAATGCCTTCGTCACTTTTTCTATTTGTTCATTGACCCATGCTAGGTGGTTGTTAGTTCTTAAGTTACAACCTGAGTCATTGAAGTCATGCATTTACGGGCCCCAAAATCCTAATATTGCTAATTGCATCCCCTTTAAATTATTTGTTAAATATTTTCCCATGGGGTCTTGAAATATTTTTCCTTAATGTTTAAAGTCTGAGACCTAAGGTTTGTTTTAAATTTATGTCTTAAGTATTTTATTGACCTAACGAATGGCCACATCATTAGTCATAACTTAAAACATGTATGTGGTAAAAAATTTCTTAAGTGAGGTGTTACTTGGTCCCACATAATAGGTGTTCATTATTTATTGGTCCTGACTACCCCGCATGGAATAGAATATTTACTTAAAAAAATGTGTGGTGGTGTGGGAAGGCACCATGTGTCTAGCTCGTACAGTGGACCCTGCAGGTTCTTGTACAATGTTGGTGGAAATCTCATGATCTAAGGGATCTAAGGGTGCCATGTGACACCATCTTGGTCATTCCCTTCCATTTTGTAGGGGCATATCTCTGAAGACTTTGGTTGACTGCGGGGGTGTGGGAAGATGCCAAGTGGTAAGATCTTAGCCATCCAATGGAGGGTTAAATCTAATCAAATAATTTTACTTAGTATGGAGGCATCAATGGGGAAAATAAAAGGTGTGTATCTTGAGACATGTGGTAGTTTTCTGATAGAGCAAAACAAAGATTTTTTAATCTTGGTCATCTAAGTTGTAAAAGAATAAACATTTGATGAAAATTTTCCTAAGTATAGGTGATAATATGATGATTAACCAGTGCACATGTTGGGCACATGGTGTCATATGAAATCTTTCCCCACTATTCCATGGGATTTGATCTATTCTCTAATGCATCAATGTGGGGGTGTATGGAATTTAAGGGTGATCTCACAAAATTGGTTTACAATTTTTGGGAGATTCTGATTTTTGCTGAAATCACGTATTTTTATAAAATATAATGATTTAAGCCTTTAAAAAGCTCCATTTAAAGTGTTCCAATTGAAGAGGGTTTGATCAAACTACCTTAGATCAAACCCGCTTAGATAGAACCCCGCTAGTTTTAAACCATGCCTATAACAGAGTCTCCTTTACACCTATCAAAATGTTGATAAAAAACCACTTTTGATTTACCTTTTGGGGGATCAAATGAATTCATTTAAAATTTATTTTTTGTAAGTATGTAGTCCTTATTATAAGCTTCCCAAAAAGTATAATTTTAAATAAATTTAATTTTATTATTATATTTATTTTTTATTTCTTGTGAATGTATGTTTTTCACCAAAAATCAAGCTCTCTATTCTACACATGTGGAAAAATAGAATATTATCAAAACAAAAATTTTAAAAATATGATTTCACCAGATATTGAAGTCTTTGATCCAACAAAAAAAAATTTGAATTTCAATACATACAAAAAAAGTTATGCGTTATACGGTTTGCCTATATCTGAATTGTAATTGGTTTGACTTCAAAACTTGATTAAGAAAAAAATATTCAATAAAACACTATCTAACCATGTGGAAGCACTATATGTTGGAGTTAAAAATCTAAATTTGAAAGAATTAGGATTTTATCCTTCATGGAAAAAGAGTTATGCATTATACGGTGAGCGTCACTTTTTAAAAATGTTGTTTTCTGAAGAAAAAAAACTAGTTTTCAAGGGAGATGGAAAAAGAAGTGCAATTTTATTACAAATTTTTTGAAAAAATTATATTTAGAATCTACAAACAAAATTTCATGAAACTCTAGTTTGCATCATCTTCAAATTCCTCACAGTTTAGCTGCTATAGGTGTCTGAAAGTGAAGATTTAGTTAGAAAAAAAAAATTTAGTGTCCAATTTGGCCAAAAATTGTAAAGCACTATTGTGGGATCACCCTGAAACATCGTATCTTTTGATGTTTCCAAAAGTGGTGGGGATTGAAGTGACATGTAATAGGCTTTTCCATATGGAAAAATCTTATTGGTCGAGCATAAAGTCAAAGATGGTAAATGTTTTCAAACTTGATTGACTCCATATGAGTCGTCAAAAGGTGAAAATCATCCCAAGATCAATGACTAAACTATAAGATCAAGGAAATAGGTAGATGGAGACATTTAGGTTCACACAAGTGAGAAATAATGGTAGACAAAACATTAGAAATCTTAAATTTAATTATTTTTTCCATAAAAGTTGGTCTTAACACTCATTTCCAATTCACCAAAGAATTCTAAAGCATCTAGAGATCAATTTCTATGAAGAATGAGCTCTCTGCAACAAAAATTAGGGTTCGCACCATTCATACACCTATAAGTTGAAACTTGCTTCTATCTTGCTCAATTATATACAAAATCTTGTGCCATTGCTAGTTTTGAAATTGAAAGTGTTCTAAGGTTATCATAGCTTGAATTGTGTTGCTTGCATTCATTATAGTCATAATTTTCCCTTGTTTCATTTGAGACTATGTTAAAATCCTAATAACACTATAGAAAACCCTAGTATTCCCCAAATTACTGCCAAAATGTCTCCACCTAGGGTACAATCCTCTAGTTAAACCCTCAATAAAAATAGAGCTCTCCATGATGAACTTCTAGCTGAATTTATTGGTTCAAAAATGACAAGGTCAAAAGTAAGATAATATTACAAGGCCCAGAAGATGAGAAGGGTTTTGGTTAATAAGTACCCTGGGATTGAGGATGCTGAAATAAAAATCTCTAGATGGGAGTTATTCAAATATTGGTACGAGAAGAAAAATGCCTTAGTACCAAGTTGCAACTGTTGGAACCTAGATTTAGGAAATTTGGTCATCCCAAATATATATCTGGACATTGATATGCTCCAAGCAATAGTGGCCAACTATGATGAAAACATCAAACTAGTGAGGATGTACAAGGGGGTTGAAAGGGCCAAATTAGATAGAAATTAAATCATTGATGTTTTCAATTTGAACCCTAGTGCTAATAAACCTATTAATATTGAAGCATTAAAAAATGAATATGAGAAAAAAAGAGTAACTATAGGGTAATGTTGTTACCAAGATTCAGGGTAAAGGACACGAAAAGAAACATGGTCAAAATCACCTCTATAGAGCAGGATCCTTTTAGAATTGACTGTTTTGAAGATTATTTTGTCAAAACCTACTACACCCTCTTCCAGGTTCTAGGGTTTAACTATTTGCAAAGGATGCCTATTTCTCTCATGTTTATGGCAACAAATATTCAAAATTGATTGTAAATTAAGAGTATTATTTTTCCACTTACCTATCAAATTCCATTCACAAGGCATTGTTCACCATCAAGGTAGGAGAGGGTGGTGTGAATTTTTGGTGGTACTCTCTATTGTGCCACATATTTCTAGCTTATGGATATAAGGATGTGGGCCCTAGAATACAAATAACAATGAAGGATAAAAGTGGTGAGAACCTTCCTATCCAAATGTGGACACATTTGCTAGACAAGCATTATAGAGAGTCAAGTTTTATGACATTCACAAACTTTTTTTTTGCCAAGATAAAAAGCTATTTTAGAGGAGATGTACTAAGGATTTGACAAGAGTTACATGATTTTTTTAGGCCAAAGGAAAGAAGGATAGAGTTAAGAATAGATCAAAACTAGGGTGATGTGATTTTGAATGCAGATTGCATGGTTCTAAGAGTATGTGGGACTAATGTGGCCCCACATTTTTTACCACAATTTGTACCTTTTAGAGTTGGTTTTCTTGAGGTGATGTGGTAGTTGGGAAGGAATGAGGATATACATTTGATAAATAAATAAAATGATCCTTCTTCCCTCTGGTCATAGTATTTTTTAATTTTGTTATGGGAAAGGATGGATGGAAACACATTCTTGACATTCCTACTCCTCTAAAGATGAAAAATTGCAGGGCCAAAACTATTATCCCTAAAGGATTTATTGGTGTTGTAAGAGTAAGAACTAATAGATTAAAATTTTGGCATGGATTGGATTATTTTGAAGATCTCATCAGGAATAGATTTGATTTAAAAGAGATTGAAGATATGAGAATAAAATGGATTTCCTTTGAGAAGCTTGAAAAGGTAAAGAAGAAAAAGGATCCCAACTTCAAGGGAGTCTATACAAACATAAATGATCCAATTTTGAAAATTGAGGCAATATTATAAAATTTTGACAAAGTGGTTGGATAGTTGAAAGAGCAAGAGAAAGATAAGGGAAATCCCCTATGGTAGAGGAAAGGCCTACCTATCAACCTCCCAAGAAGACATATTTCTTCACAAGAAGATATAAGAGGATAATTCTAAAAGAACAAATAAAAGATACTCCTACTCAATCTGAGGAGTCAAGAGAATATCCCCCTAGGCCACAAGAACCCTAGTCCCCACCATAACATTTAATTGATCTTCATTCACCACCAAGGGAGTCCTATCCAAAGAGGAGAAAAATTGAAATAGCAATACTTGTGGAATACCCAAGGTTTGGATTCAAATGAGGAGGTTATTGTAACCTCTTATGATATTCAACAACAAATGCCATCTCTAGACAAAGGGAGAATGATCTTCCAACTCCTAATAATAGAGTCACAAAAGTAATCTTGACAGGAGTAGAAAATGCAATGATGTTAGAGATGAGGCATGTAAAAAATTTATGGATGATGATGCATTTTTACAAAGTGATGTATTCAAAGTATTTGTCTAGAGAACCCAAAAAGATGAATATGAAAGGAGGCTAAAGGAAGAAATGAGAAAATTCCTTAAGAATTCAAGAGAAGCAATATCAGTAGCACTAATTGCACAAATGAAAGTAAATCAAAAGAAAATATCTCCTGATGAAGGTAGGAAGTTAGTTAAAGAAAGTGTCATCCTTTTATTACTAAAGTGGGACATGGCCTCTTCCATTTCTTTTGACACTGTTAGGAAGTATGATTCTCAAGCTTTTTCGATTGATGAAGAGGCATTATGTGCATTGTCTAGATCAGCGTTCAGTCCTAAATGGAAAACTCTTAATATTTGTGATCTAGCCCTTAACACCAATAAACCAACAATTGCAGAGCCTATAGGTGACTTGAGGGGAGATCTCATAATAAAAAGAGTTTTTGACACCTCAACAATTGAAGTAACCACATTGGCTATCAATGTCACCAAATTCACAAAATTAGTTGTTGAGTCATTGCAAGAAAAATATACTTTACAAACTAAGAAATATAATGATTTATTGATTGAATATAATAAAGAAAAACAAAGGTTGGTAGAGTTATAAATAATGGTTGAGATGATACAAAATTGGTAGCCTTAGATGCAACAAGTCTAACAAAACATGCAACCTCAAGTACAACCAGAGATAGAGAAACAACCAACACTACAGTCTCCTCCACCACCATCTTTGGAAATGATTATTTATGAAGACAACCATTAGCACAACTTATTCCTATTACCTCATCATCTAGAGCAATATTTAGTAGGAAGGATTTGATCAAGAAGCTAAAGGTATATGGAGAGATGTTGGATCTTTATAAAGAAAACAATGTGTTCATAGTGACCAATGTATTAGAACATTTAATTGGGAATAAAATAAAGAGAGTAAATAGTGTACACTCCAAGTATTCTTTAATGATGATATCCATTGATATATTTGAGAGGGATAGATCAGAGGTAGTCCCATTGATGCAATTATAGGTGCCTAGACTCAATGTATTAGCTAGCATGATCAAAGGGTCAAATCACGATCCAAATAATCCAAAATAGATTGCCACCACATACAAAATGGTAAAAGGAATTACAAATTATAAAGGGATGGTAGACCCCATTGAGAAGATAATAAGGGAATTGCTCCAGGAACATGATGAAAGTGATTTTGGCCTCTTACCAAATATTTTAGATAGAAATGGGGGAGTAAAAATATATGAGAATTAGAGGTCTCAAATGGAGAATGTTGTTGCTACTCAGGCTCTTATTATTTGCGAAGATAATGCAATTAACATTGATTTATTGAAAAATATCATGGATAAATTGTGGCTAACTAGCAATTTTGAAGAAGATTTTTACAAAGAAGTAAATTGTGACACCCCTCCAATTTGTTATGTTTTTTCTTGATAGCTCATATACTTTGTTAGACTATGTTTTATGTTGTGGTTATTCTATCGCTGACAGTGGAGTGATGATAGACTTTATTTATGTGATGACACATTATATGCATGATGATTATGTTAATATGCTTTATGTTTGCATAGATGCTTAGTTGTGATGACATTGTTATATTTTCTTATCGTAGTTTAATTGATATATTATCTTGTCAGTTGATGTGACACTGTATTGGTGAAGAGAACAGTATTGTATCACTCACTTGCGAGTGCCCTGTGATTTCCGCAATTCTCTCTTCACGGTGTGTATGATTTACTATATGTATACATGTACGACATTTGCTTGTTTACAGGATTGCAGGTACAAGACATTAGCTTCACCTGGTTTCACAGGTCCAAGCATGTCTATTACTCAATAGTAATATTGGGAGATAGTAACGGGTTACCTTGTCATACCTTAACCCTAGTAAAGTGTGTCGTCAGTTTGAACTTAGTCTTAGTTTTATCATTGTTGTTCTGGGTATTTTATTCTTGTGCAAATTTAATTTAGATTAAATGTGTATTTAATTTTAAATATTTAATTAAATGGATTATTGTTGTGAGGGCTTTAGAATAAATAAATAAATTTATTTTGATTATGTTGATTGAGTAAATTTTATTATTAAAAATAAATGGTAATTAAATAAATAAAAATATTTAAATTGGTTGCAATTAGTAAATTGTATTATTATATTTAAATGCATGTGAATGGAAAATATCTAAATTGTTGAGGGAAAAGATATTTTAGATATTTTGTTTAAGATAACTGGGAGTTAGAAATTTGTGATCTAATTGTTGAAAAATTATTCACGGAGAGGATTTTGGAAAAAGAAAAGAAAAGAAAAGAAAGTTGTTTCGGGGGAAAAAGTTTGGTATGGGTTGTGAAAAATTGGTGAGGAAATTGTGGATCTCTCAGAGGAAATTGTTTTAGAATTTATTTTGTTGTAGAATTCTTGGCTGTGTTTTTGGTTGTGTCTTCTGGAAGGAGGCAATTGCATTGAAGAAAAAGCTTTGGCTACATTGGGAATTGAAATTACAGAAAAGCTCAGCAACATTTTCTTGAGGCAACATTCTTCTGTAACAGGTTTTTTTCTATTTTTGTGAAATTTGAAATTGAAAAGTTATTTTATTACTGTACTGTAAATTGGAAATATTTTAGGAAATAATTTTTCAATACTATAGAAGTTCTTATTTCTTTATTTTAAAAGATTGCTGTGAAAATGAAACCTCTATAGAAAACAATTAAATCCTCTGTGAAAATGAAACCTCTGTAGAAAATAATTAAATCCTCTGTGAAATTTGTTTATTCGAAATAAATTTATACATGAAGAAATTATAGTAGAATTATTGAACCTCTGTTGAATTCAAATCAAAACTTAGAAACCTCTCTTGTGAAAACATAATTTATTCTTCTGTAGGAAATGATAAATTACCATTGAAGATTTAGATCTTTGTAGGGAAAAATTTTTAACACGATAGAAAATTTAAAATGAAGTATTTGAGAAATTAGAAAAACCTCTATAGGATTGAAAATGAAATCTTCTGAGAAAATCAAAATTTAGAAACCTCTGGTAATTTGAAAATCAAAATTTAGAAACCTCTGGTAATTTGAAAATCAAAACAACAGAGAGAGTGTGTCACTAAATTAATCATAACTCAAAATTTACGAACTGGGTAGGGCTAAATTTTTTATATGTTTTAGACAATTTGATTGCGCACCTTCAGTAAAAATTTCAGAGAAAATCAAATCCGAAAACAAAAGTTATTAAAGTCGCAAGTACTGAGTTTATGATTAAGGTTGTCTGAAAATTGCTAATTTATATTTATATATTTATTTATTTGTTTAAAATGCACAACTTGATATTTTAAAATAAACATTAGAAAATAATAATTAGATTATGTAATTATAATATATATTTATTTAAAAGAAATATTATATTGTTAATTAATGCATGTAATGCACAAGTAGATGTTTTTATTAGAAATATCATATATTTAATTAAGGAAATTGAGTTAAAGTATTAAGAGCAGTTGAAATTTGAAAGTGAAATATTTAATTATTTCGTTGTTATTTTATTAAATTGAAATAATGTTTGGATGATGTATTTTAATATGCAAGAATTGATTGTAATGGATTTAAGAAATCCAAATGATAGATTTGTTATTTTGTTGAATTGTATTTGAAAGACACATGTTTTTGTAATTATGTACTGGGGGGAAATATATGTTAATATGTGAGTCTAAGTCTTCCAGAGTCGTAATTGTGAAAGGGTTGTGGTAACTTTAGTTCACCCTTTGAGTTTCTTGGGTAGTGCACGTATTGGGTTTTGTATATTGGACATCCGTCGAGATGTGTTACCTTTTGAGGTGTATTGATTTTTTTTGTTATCAATTCTTAGTGCACTGTCTACCCTTGACATGTAGTTTGAGTTATGTGTTGTCGATAGGGGAGTGGCTTTCAGCGAGGGCTGGGACACAAAGTGGTCCCAGGACAACTCGTGTGGGGGTCAGTATAATCCAGTGGGAATTAAATAATCTATTAGCTTAACTCATATAACAAGATATTTAACCTCACTCATTAGCTCAAGGGCTTGTACGAGACTTGAGATGAGTCGGGAAGGCCTAGAATGGAAAGATCGTTATCTTGTCTTCTCGAAAGATAACCGATTCCGCACTGGTGTGCATATGGGGCCGGAATCGTAAGAGGTTACCAGGATAACCCTAGAGAGGGGGTCGGGACCTAGGAATATCTCCTTTGGATAACCAATGCAACATTTGTGATGACACTCCTATGTCAACAGCCAGTTTACTGTATTGTGTTGGTAATTGATTTTGTGATTCTGGAAGCAATGTGACCCAATTCTTATTTATATATTCTGTGAGTATTTTTGTATATTGCCTGTGTCTAGAGGTAAAGGTTGTCTTGGTTTCCTGTTACTATCTCCTAGCACGGGGATTGGGCCTACGGGTACCAGATGGTTGGGTGGCGTGCATCTTACACTGTTGAGTTTCTCTTCCATTCATGATGGCGAGATCTTCTTATTCGAGGAGCTCGTGTGGTTCTCTGGAGTTGTTCTTCTCCTTCTTCATTGTAACTGTGGATCTATATGTATAATTGTAATACCTCATTTGTATCGAGGTGAACCTTTGTGATGTAATTGTAATAATGTTAATAATCTATTCATTATTGGATTTAATGGTGTTGTATATGTGGAAATATGTTCAATACATTTCTATGTGTTAGTTTTATCTTGTAATGGTTTAATGCTTTGTTGTAAGTTGTATCTTGAGTTTAAAATTTATATGCTATGGTTGGTTAAATTTTATAATCAATTGTGTTCACATGTAGACGCGTTACGTAGCCTAGAGGATGTATGTGGTTAGAGTAGGAAACTTTACTCATCTTGTTTTAAATTTCAAGAAAAAAAATTAGTTGTGTTTCCACGGTATTGCATAGTCCTCTAGGTTGTGGGACGGGGTTTTACATAAATCAAGTAGTAAAGAGGTATGGCTCATATAGGAATGAACTAGATGATTTCATGGCATTCAACTAGCCATCATAGGAATAGTATGATACCTAGGATAAAAATTACAATGAGCTACCTGATTTGTAAATTTTCTCTTGGTGATGTGAAGTCATTTTTTTCTTTTGTTCATATTCAGTGCTTCAAACTGCTTCAACAACGTTAACAAGGGGAGTTTTGTCTTTTGTACACCAAGGTTTTGTCTTCACTTTCCATCTCACTATTCCCAAATTTGCATCAACAAGAATTAAGAAAAGGAGCAACAAAGATCAACTATCAACATCAGACACTTTTTGGAAGGACAAAGATTGTTACAAGTAAATATAACTACATTTGTCCTAAGAATATCCCATCAACAAGTAGTTGTGATCACTTTTTGAAATGTAATATTGTATATCAAATGAAAACGTGACATGTGTACTTGGGTCGAAGCTTGATTCCCCCTTGTCTTATAGAAGGTAATTCAAGGCTCTTTACATGGATCTTTTGGAGAGTTTTTTAATTGAACACACAAATAATTGATGAGTCTTTCTTTTAGGTTATTTAGTCTTAGTTTTTATAATTTGCATGATTTGTATGATAGTACTAGAATCTTTTGAATATGAATGACACAATTCTAAATCTAATTGTCTCCTATTGTATATCTTTCATAGATTATGAATTAAATTGATCAAAGATCATTCTAATTTGTCTCCATTATCTTTCCTTTGGATTTTTGTTTCTTTTAATGCTCTAGTTCAAAGAACTAGTTAAATACTTTAATGGAGATATAAATTTTTGTGAATGTATGCAAGAATTTGATCATTAGAGTTGGTTAAGAGTTTTGAGTATGATAATGTAATAAATTATTGTTATTATCTATGATTCTTAGGTGAAATTTTGTTATGTAATTCCAATTGTATTAGTTTTAACTTCATACCCTAGGTTAAGGCATCGATCTTGAGTTTATGTCTAAGTTATAGCTCCAAGGTCACCCAATTAAAGAAAATTTATAAAATTTCATTTTAGTATGCTTATTTGTAGAATTTTCATGTAAATTTCATGTTCTCTTGCTTTAAATTATTGAAAGCTTAAAGGATTATACCAGATCTTTCAATTTCTACAATTTTCAAGCTAAATAAGTGAGAAAATATCTATTGTTTGTAATGTATGAGATAATTCAGCATAGGAGATCTTAAATACATTGTCATGGACCACCCTCCCAAGTTTTGCAAAGCCCATATTATAGAGGGAAAGTTATTATAAGTTTCACCTATTTGTTGGTCAATCCCTTCAAATAACTAACTATTAGGAATGGTAAATCCATAGGTTACTTATGAGATCTAGTTGGGAATTAAAAACAACCAATAAATTGGCAACTCCAATGGGTACTATTCAAGAAATATTTGGTTCCAAATCATCCTATGAAAGAGTATTTGAAGTTTCTAGTCTCAAGTATAATTAGAGACTAATAATTATGAAATTTTCTTTACCCATACGAGCCACCAACAAATTGACAACTCTATTGGGAAATTAGTTGGTTTATATGTCTAGTTTGAGATCTTTTTAGTCAGAGTCATAAGATTCAAAGTTTTGTGTTCTATTAAGAATGAATTTATAAAGTTTCTCATAATCTATTAAGTCTAAAGTAATTTATTCTATTTTTCTTCTCATCTTCACATATTTTTGTGAATTGCTTTGTAAATTGCTATTGGTCTAGTCTAGTTTCTCTCCGTGTTTGCAAAATATCTCATAGAATTACAAATATTTCCAAATTCCCATAAATTTGGGTGGTGACTCTGAGTCTCCTATGTCGGTGCACTAAAATTTAAAGAAAAATAAGAAAAGAGAGGTGATAGGTTGCAAAAGCCATGAGAGGAACTAGGAGTCATCTCAAGAAGAATCATGAGCAGAGGTTGGAAGGAGAATTATAGTGAAACACCGAGTAGTCTTGGAAGCAAAAGAATACAGACACAAGTTTGTTACTCATCCTAATTTAGGATTTGAACATTTAGATGAAGATATTAGTGGTAATATGTATGAAGTTGGAATGCCTCCTATAAATGAGGAGAACCCAATTGTAAAATAAACTATTGATGGTAAGTGAGCTAGTTTAGATCCTATGGTTTCAAAACTAGTGCAACAATGGAAATTCTAGGATAGAGATTTTTATACTACATTGTCATCTCAAAGATTGAATCTTGGAGATACTTTTACTTCCAATTCTCTGGGACATGACTTATTTAGAGGTCCTCATAATTGATCCCCTAATCCTTTTTCAGATAGGTATACTTTAAGTCTTATAGACTATACGCTTGAGCATTTTGATTCTGATATTACCTTGCCCAATGAGGATGGATTAATGTAATATATTGCGAGACTCCAAGAGGAGGCTCAGAGGCTTGAAGATCTAAGAATAAAACAAGAAAAGGAAAAGGAAGAGAAAATAAAGGCTACCATGTTTGAGAAACTAGTTGAGGAGAAGGGTGGAATGAATGAAATTAATGACCCAATAAGAATCTTTTCTTGTCTCTACCTCATCCTATGGTCCTATTCTAATCCTTGTTATTGAAAAAACTACATTGAATGTTCCTATAGGAAATAAGAACACCAATACTTGGAATAGATCTATTATTACAAGCTCAGTTGTAGCCCCTTCTACTACTAGTAAACCATCATAGCTTGTGGATATAGTAAAAGGGCCCATGCATCATTAGAAGGGAATAAACACTAGTGAAAATACACCATCAAGTAATCTACCAACAACTACAATCCTTGATCCATTAAATCTTAAACTGTAAATAGAGAATGAACAACTATAGAAAGAATAAGAGAGAATACAAATTCTTGCTACTAACATTGAGATGCAAAGGAAGATTGCATTTATGAAATATTTTATTGGAGATCTTGTAGCTTCTAGTTCTCAAAACCCGCCTTCATCTGCATCCCAACCTACCCCTATCATTGGCATGAATGTCTCATCTATCACAGGTCCATCTGTTCCCCATTCCTAGCCACAAAATTATAGTGGAATGGGACAACCTTCTTAGTACCAAAGAAATATCAATACTCAATCTATTGGAAGTAATTCCAGTCAACGAAGAAGGCACAAAGTGGGAGGGAAAAATAAAAATCAAGGAAAATATAACATTGGGGGGTAGGGTAGTGTTGGACCTAAAAAAAATCAAGGAGATCATTTTTCCATAACACCTATGCAATTAGAAATATATAGGCAATTATGCTTTGATGGGATACCTAGTTATCTTAATACTATTTCCAATGAGATCAGAAATGTCCTTGTTGGGTTTTTTGGAAATAGTTCTATCTTAGGGGAGGATCATTTGAGATCATTCAACAACATGATGGATGATTTTGAAATTGAATATGAGGATGTAATGATGAAATTGTTTATGCAATCACTAACTGAAGATTCCAGGGACTAATATAGAGGTTTTCCTATGGAAAGTATAGGGTCCTTGGAAGAATTCAAGAGGAATTTTAGAAAGCAATATGAGGAAAAAACTGACCCCAAGTTCATGTTAAATGAATTCAACACTATTTCCAAGGGACACAATGATACATGTTCCTAAATTTAATACCATATTCCAAAAGGAAATGTTTAGGATTCCTCCTTACTTAAGGCCTAATGAACCTGTGTGTATTTTCCTATACTACAATGCCTTTGATTCCAAAATGGGGTATCATCTTAGAGACAATAATCCTTCAACTTTGAGGGAAGCCTATAAAATTGCTTTGCATATTAAAAACAATAGAAGGGTTGCTAGAAAAGTGGGAAGAAGTGATGATGTAAATATTTGAAAAACCCTAAGGGTCAAAACAAAGAAGCATCATCATCTAATGAAAAAATGGATAAGATGTTGAGTTCTTTGAAAGACCTGAGCTACAAATTGGGAAAGACTAAAAAGGGGCTATCAAATGACAAGCCTAATTTTTAGAAAATTGAAAGACCACCTTGATTGCATGATCAACCTTTTAATACCAACTGGATTAATGGTAAGAAAATCTTGAATAATCAAAAGAATGTGCCAAATAAAGAGACTCTTGATCCATAGAAGAAAAATTATACTATTTTTTTTATGAGATCTCATGGTGTATACCATGTCAATTACCACATTCTCCACAACAATGTGTAGTGAAACAGTCCTTGGAAGGGGAACAAAATGCATCGGGTAGTTTTGACCCATCTCAAGAGAATAATGTGGAAATAAACATGTTAAAAAATAAGTTGGGTTTTATTGGTGAAGACTATTGTTTATCTAGATTAGAACAGGCTCTATTAAGGGTTTCAAGCCAAAGTGACTGGTGACAAGTTTTGTGCATGTGGGTGGAGGAGGCTTGGCCCTCCTCCATGCAAACCTATGGTTCTTTTGGTGTTTGTCCTCTACTTCCTTTCCTTCACTCATGTGAAATTGGTAAGGATCTTTTAGGTTGCAATGGATAGGATACAAATCCCCCTAATGAGTGCCCTAATAAGAAAAGTGAAGGGCTAATTGGTGCTTCGCAAGCCATAACCTTTAAGGATATTGTAAAGGGTGAAAAGGTGGTCTATCTAGTTGGGGCCAATTTTGTTGTGGAAGAAGGTGGAGGCAACGAAGATGGGGGATGCAGAAGAGGTAAGTGTTCTTTTAAAGCCCTTAAAGTTGATATCATTTCACCAAATCCTATACTTTACAAAGCTTTGTGTGAAGATGTTAAATTCAAATCAGTTGGTATCTTTTTGGTCGCTTTGGACATCAATAGGGTCCCAATGAGGAAATACATAGAATCTTGGTCATCTAATATTTTGGGAGAAAAATAGGGAATACACTTCTCCTATTGTTAAAAGGGCTTGTATGTGATTTTTTTGAGAAACCATGAAATAGAATGTCAGGTTGTCAATAGATAGTTTTGAAACATTGGAAAGAACTTTTTTCAAGGCATTGGCTTGGTCACTAGAGGCCCTTAATGAGGAAATATTGGATCTTTCAAGCCCTAGGTGGTTGGTGGTAAGAAATGTACTACCAAGAGTCTATAATTTCATCCCCTATTATTGGAACCCTACAAATGGGTGCTTAGATTAGATAACAAGAAATCAACCCTTCCCCACATAGATGCAAGGGCACTAGTTTCCATCCTTCCAAGGGTTGAAATCCTAGATATCTTATTGCTTAAACTTGATAACAATACTACCGAGTGTTCGTAGAAGTGCTTGAGGGTCTGAATGTGTGATACCTATGTAGGAATGAGGGACAGGTGAGAAGAAATTGTTTGTTGATAAAAAGAATCGACTAGCCCAAGGCTGCCGACGAATAGCAATCAACAAAACCCTTCTAGTTTAGAGGGAAAAAAAGCTGAAATATTAAGAACCAAGGGCTTGAATGGAAATGGTGCAGCCCAAAACAAAATTGATAGTGTGAATAAAATGTGTGTCCTAATTGAAAATGGGAGGAAAACAAATGAATTAGTTGAAACGCGACTTGAAGAACCAAATAATGTCATGAGAAATGTTTATTTGGTTACTAAAAGTCCTAGAATAACATGTGAAACTGTGGGAACCCTAATTGAAAACATGGAGGAAATTAGCGAGGATCACTCCAAAATAATGACTCAAATGCTGAAAGTGACTATGACAACATGGAAACTAATGGCTACAATGATGGGTTGAAATCTAGTGAGCTTGATTTCAAGCTTGATAAGGAAGCCACTAGGGTTACCAATGAAAGTGAAAAAATAGGGGAGGGTAGCAATATCACCCCCTAGAAGGCATAAATAATCTAAGTTTGGTAATAGATGAGGAATCAACCCCCAACAACCTAGAGTCCCCCCTTGTGGGAGTTGACCACACCCAAGATACCCCTAATGAGAAAGGGGAAAATGAGAATGCTCAAAAAGTAGCAATAGACAAGTTAAGAGGAAATTCCATGGAAAAAAGACTATCAAATTTTTTTGAACCCCAGGTTCAAACCTATCTGTTGAAAAACTTAAAATTATACAAGACTGAACAATGGAAATCCTGAGGGAATGGGTGACAAGGAGAAATCAAGTAAGGTTAAAAAATTTTCTCTATATTTGGAACCAACGTGCAACCCACTCTTACCTAGCAGGTTACCACTGATGGATTGGTTGTAGGCCATTTAGTTAAGGTAGAAGGGAAGGATGGTTGGGCACACCTCACTGGCCCTTATAAGAAATACATTGATGATAACTTTGGGGGTGGGGGTGACAAGTATGTTTCTCCCAGAATGATGGACAACAAGGATGATAAACTTTGTACAAAATTTATCCCACCCTTAATTAGTTCATGCCATGTGGTTGAGGCTCCTAAGGGAGTTATTGAGGGGGGAGAGGAAACTAAAGGTGAACTACTCCAAAAACCTAGGGGAAAGCCAAGGAAGGTGAAAGAATCTATAATCCTAGCTGGAAAGGGGAATCTTAAGGTCCTCTCTAACCAAAAAAGGAGGAATAAAAGAAAAATCATCCTTATCCCTATGGCCAAAAGGATAGAGACTGAACCAAAGGTGCCCAAGTGTTTTGATGCATTTAGATCTGAAAAGGACTCTTCCCACCCCGTTGATTCTAATGACTCTTAACTTCATTTCATGGAACATAAGGGGGCTAGAATATCTTGATAGAAAGAAGGTTCCTCAATAAATATAGGGACAAGAAAGTGGTGCTCCTTCAAGAACTCAAAGCTATTGGGTTCTTACTTGAAACATGTCTCAGCTTCATCTAGAGAGATGCCATTCACTTTACCACTCAACATGAGAAAGGAAAAGAAGGGGATTCCATTCTAATCTCCAAAGAGTGGATTCAATTTTTCTTCGGCTTTGGGACTTCCCCTTGTAACAATGTAGTATGGATTACCTTGAGAAAAGAGGATTCCTCATTTGGGATTTTCTCTATTTATGCACCAAATGAATATGGTGAAAGAATCAAGATTTGGAAATGGTTGTGTGGCCTAGAAGATATACCTTGGGTCCTAGGGGACTTTAACATGATAGAAAATCAAGAAGACCAACTTGGGGGGGTGGACCTAGAATGGAAAGTTAATGAAAAGTTCTTTTGGGAAAAAATGAAGGCTAGACTAAACTTGGTTGATCCCCTTGAAGTCCAAAAAAAGAGTTTCCTAGTATTTGGTACACATGGTGCAACACACAAAAAGGAAATAGGAGGATTTTTTTTTCCTAGATAGATTCTATCATAGCAAAGATCATTTCATTCCAGAATCACTTAGGGATGGTTGTAAAATAGAAGTGCAACCATACACACTCTCTGGCCAACTCTCTATAAAACTAAGAATCCTCTTGAAGAAATGGCTTGGGATTGAAAGGAAAAAGGGGGGTTTCCTCCTTAACACTAAGCTTCTACAAGATTCAGATTGTGTGGCTATAGTGAAAACACTAAGAAATATAAACCTTTGGATGCATAAAGAATTAGGTGCCATCAAAAGATGGGATTTGAACACCAAGGGGTGGAAAGAACCATTTCAAGTGGTGGGAAAAGAGAAGGCCATTGATAGAAGAAAGGAGGAGAGACTCCTCTAAGAGGAGTTGTTGCAGGCTAAAGCCTATCTATAGAAGGATTCAAAGGATTGAGTCCTTGGGAACAAGCCTAGAACTATCAAAGACTCCCTGAGGAGGCTTTAGAACTTGAGGATCTAGGGGCTCAAAGTAAGGTCCAAGCTTAATTGGCTTGAGAATGGGGATAAAGGGTCCAAATTCTTCTTTAGATATATGAAGGAGAAGAGTATTAAAGAGCATATTGCACAAGTATAAATTGAAGGGGTTTCCTTTACTAATCAGGAAGACATTAAATGCCACTTCTTCAACTTCTACAAAAACTTGTTTACCTTTGAAAGAAATGTGGAGGGGTGCTCCAAGGCAAGGGAATGAATAAAAAGCATAATTCCAGAGAAGATAGAGGAGGGGGAAGCAATTGAACTTTGTAAAGATATCTCCAAGGATGAGATCAAACAAGCTATAAGCTCCTTGAAGAATGGAAAAACCCCTAGTGCTTGTTGATGAGTGTTTTTGTGTTGCACAACATAATGAAACACAAGTGTTCTATCTCTCTTGAAAGGTGACTTTCTATAGACAAACTTCAGAAAGTAACCCCAAGGTCTCTAATGTTAGATCTTGAAAATGCAAAAAATGGCTCAATTATGATGTGTTTTTTTACTAACACAAGGGGCCCTATAATTCAAAAATTCTAGAAGTGTTTAAAATCAGATGAGGGTTTCATGAAATCTGAAAAAGTATGCAAACCTCAACTATAATTTCTAGATCAGAGATCTAAAAATGACTTTACATTAGATGTGACAATGTGGTGATGATAATTTGATTATAAACTAATTCAAAGAAAGATAAAAAGATATAAGGGTTAGGGAAAGAGATCCTAATTCTAACACCTAAGGAAAATCAAAACAATGATTAATGATTCAGATAGATAGATCCCCCAATAAACCAATTTCTCCTTAACCAGATTGAATCCACAACATCACAAAAATGGTGTAATCTTCAAAGGAAACTAAAAGATTTTTTAGACCATGAATATTCATACATATACCCAATTTTTGGTGTAATATGAAAAAGCATTCATAGTTGAACTTGATGCAATTTAAAGGTTCAATCTAACTATACACTACAACTCACAATCAATAATCCACTAATAGTATGAACTAGAGATTGATCAATGTCTTCAACATTTCACCATTAATATGAATGAAATGAACTAATATTCGAGATTTAGAAATAGGAAATCATTAACTTTCAATCATAACATAGAAATTCACCAAATCAATTACCTAATTGTATTAATATCTTTAGCATTTTCTTCAACCATCTCCAGTTCTTCCTCTCCTATAGCTAACTCCTACTAAATGCTTCTACAACTTCTAAAATCTAACCAATTCAAACTAACAACTGAGCAAGCCATGGTCTTATATAGATGTTTACATTTTAGATCAAGGGCCAAGATTGAATCCACATTAAGGGCCTAGATTACATTTACATTTAATATTTGAAGTACATTAGGCTTTGGTAAATCATGCCTCTTTTACACGTAATCAGGAAATTTAGTCACATGTTTGGTTCAATAAGAAACAAAATTATCCTCCTCAATTTCGATGATCAAATCCTCTCTGGAGGAATAAAAATAGCCTCCTTGGTTGTCCCTGTTAAAATACTTTTCCAACTAGTAGGCATTGATTCTCATGCAGGTTTGCATTAAATATTGATATTTACCATTTAGTTTCAATTTAAAATATCCTTGCTAGTGAATAAGGCCTTGCACGAATCCACATGTAGGTTCATCTTGTCCTTTTAATTCATTTACTCAAGGACTCCCTCCAATAAATGGCGTGGTTTCATATGTTTGTCTTTTAATGAATTGATCCTTTATCCCCCTAAGAATTTTGGAAAGCACTTGTGTCACAAAATACCATAATTTAAACCTCCAAAAATAATAAATTTCCCTTATTTGAAATATTTAAATATTTCAATTTATAGTTCATCAAGAAAATTTCATTTTTCAAAAAACTTTCCATTTTTTGAAACTTTCCATTTTTGGAAAATTTCCATTTTAGAAATTTTCCATTTCAGGAAATTTTTCTATTTTGGGGAAAAACAATTCTGGGAAAATTTGCATTTTAGGAAAAATTTCCATTTTGAAAAAATATTCTATTTCAGAAAAATTCCATTTTTGGAAAATTTTCCATTTCAGGATAATTTCCTTTTCAAGAAAATTTCCATTTCGAAAACTTTTCCTTTTTTGGAAATTAAATTTTAAGGGAATTTGACTTTTGAGGGCTGAAGCAATGTGGAAGCTAGAGGGTTTAGCACCGGTGAACAAATTTTCCACTTTCCTTGGATACTTGGATATTAAATGCATTAAATGTTCAATAATTAATATTTTCATCCATTTCTTGAGTTGCAAAAAACCCAACTGCAGAAGCCAAAGGGTCTGACGTCACTCGAAAACATACCCACACATAATTCCCTCAAAGCCTAATACTTAACAAATTTTGAGTTTATCTATTTTTGGCACATGGGAAAATGAATAGGAAGAGTGCCTAAACCTATTTCTTGATGATTTGACCCATTTTGAAAAATGTAGAGATTTGGACTGTGAAAGCCGAGGGGTTCGACACTAGTGAGATGGATTTTCGCAAATGGTGCAAAAGATCCTAGCATCCGCATGCTGGCTTTCCACATATTTTTTTTTGCAAAGCCTTAACACTTAGTAAATTTGATATTTTTCAATTTTAGCACATAGGAAAATGGGTAGGAAGAGTGCCTAGATGTATTCCTTGATTTTTTGACCCAATTTGAAAATACGAAAAAAAATTGGACTACAAAAGCTAGGGATTTGATATTGGTGAGATGGATTTCTGCAAACGACACAAGAGACCTCGACATCCACATGGCAACTTCCTGTATAATTTTTTTTACAATGTTTCAAAACTTAGTCGCTTTGGTTCTAACCCATTTAGGCATATAGAGACATGAATTTTATAAGCACTAGATGTCCAATACTTAACATTTGCACCCTATTTTTGAGTTACAGAAATCCCAACTGTGGAAGCTGAAGGGATTAGGGTCGATGCAAGAGATGCAAACATCTGCATGGTAGTGGCCCACATAAAAAATTTTGCAATTCAACTTGAGTAGGAAAGACTTACGCAGACCTTTAAGGCATCAAGGAGACATCAAGAATCCAAAGGAAAAATCAACCCAAAGGCCAAAAGAAAAGCAAGAGCGAGCTTAGACCAAGCTAGCAAAAAAATCAAAGCAAAAGAGGGGGTCCCTACCTTTAGTAGGGCGTGTGTACGAAAAATGCACAACAAATGGTGACTGCTGGGAAAATGCTCCAAAGCATTTCAATAACAAACAGGAATCACAAACCCAAAATATTTGGTTTTGACCTTGACACTAGGCTAGATGAACTAAGACACTAGATCAAAGGATCAAAACAACTAGTTAATCTTTTCCCTTTGTATACTAAAAATCCAAGTGTGTGCACATGTATTCGTTTCCCTCCATAAGCAGCTACAAGAACCTATGCTCCATCATGTTAAGCTACATGAGTGATTCCACTTCAAAAGTAACCTGGACATTGCCTTGCTACTAGAAAGGCATCTATAGCCCTGACAAGGTTATCATTGTGAATCTCTCAAACATAGCTCTACTACCAGTCGGGCATCCATATCCCCAGTAGAATTATTCGAATCCTCCTAAAAAGTTGAATGTCTCTAATTTTTTCTTTTTAGTCTTTTTGATTTTTCTTTTCTTTCTTTCCTTTTTATTTTCTCATTCTTTTCTATTCATTTCAACCTACAAGTAGCGAAGCTTGCACTCAAGCTGAGAATCATAGTGGCGCTGAAGAAAAATTTAATATTTTTCACTTAACACACCTTCACAAAGGAACCTATAACAACCTCAGGGATCTTAAGATGTGTGAAAAGTATAGGATTTCAGAATACTTCAGAATCATATTAGACCAATGACTTATCCCCTTTAGACCAAATATCCAGACCATTGGACACTAATAGAAGATCTCCACTGTCCATTCTGAAAACATGACTAGATTTTCTCAAAGGAATACTCAAAACAATCCCAAATAATTGAATTATTGTTGTGCTTACAAATATTCCTACAAGAAAACAAAGGAACACCGAAATAGAGAAGCAAAGAAAAAAAAACCAAACCTACACCAGCCCAAGTAGGAAAGCAAAGCAAAAGAAATCCAAACCGAAAGAAAACTTAACTAAAGCAACCTAACCTACACCAACCAAAATGGGAAAGCAAATCAAAAGAAAACCGCATTTATTAAAACCAAACTATACAAAAATATTCAAAACAAAGCACTATCAAAAAAGGTAAGCTGACACCCACCCCTATATAGCTCCTTAATGCATGCATGAGTAATAAGGTGACATTCATAGTTCTAAGCAATACAAACTTGTCCTTATATTAAAAAAAATGAGTTTCAATATTGTAAGCTTCAAATTCAATGACACAATCAAGGAAAATCAACAACTGAGGTGATTCATTAGGTTTTTGATCAATCCATAAACAAGTTCTACATCCTACATCCCCATAATCAAAATGATAAACATAGCTACAAGCATGAACAAGGAAAGAGACAACCTACATGTCCTCTTGCGAAGGTAGCGGTACTCGAGCACTCAAAGTGTCTGTAGTATCATCCAATTGTGCATCATCCACCTTAGAGGGACTTAGTTAGTGGTGTCATATTCCCCTTGCATTGCTGATTTGCATATTACAATCATAACCCTTAGGTAGTATACCATGTGAAAGACTGAAATTTCAAATTCATGGAGTGTTTTACCTAATTCCATAGTCATAGAAGGTGAATTTTCTAGCACTTCCCCAAGACTATTCCTATGATTAGCAACCTCTCTTGGCTTCCCTTTGAGGTTCATAAGATCCTATTAGTCATTTTCATTCAACATGCCTCATGGATCGTTGTCCTCAAAATGTATCACACTACCCTCTTTAAATTCCTACATATCAACTTTATTTTGATGAGATTCCATGCCATAAAAACATGATATGGATGAATCTATCTTGATAAAGTCACTAGAATGTGAGAGAAAATCAAGATTAGATGAATCAGGAGAACTCCCTGTTGCAACCTATAGTTGGTATGGTACATTGTTCGTAATGGAATCCTTCTGGAATTCTTCTCTTTGCAACTCCTGTGTGAACACATGGTAAGTGTTGATTATAATGTTAGTCACACAACAACAATGCAAATAAATCCTCACAAACAGACTGCAATTAACATATCTTTACTTGAAAGATTGAACCAAGGCAACCTAAATCTCTTAGGTTGACTCAGGTTAATCCCAAGGCCCATTTAAGTCAGGTTCTGACCATACTAGGTTCACATCAGGGTTTATTGTGACAATTTTGTTAATCACGAGGGGTAAATGGTAATTTCTAATTCTAAAGGGAATCATAAGGACTGGTGAAAAATATTCTTGGTCTAGTCATCAGACAATTTCGTGAAACCAATAGATATGCAGTAATATTTCATGAATTTTAAACAACTTTGCTATCACTTAAGTAGATTTAGCTTTAAGCATTCAACAATATGATGGAAATGAAAAAAATTACAATAAAATTTCCATTCATTCATCTCTTTTTCGAGACATTTTCTAAAATTTAAACATCTATACTAAAATAAAGCATAAAAAATACTTGAAAATTAAAATTTCTCTCGGGTATTATCCATGCATGCCCCAAGAATTAGCCAAATCAAAGTAAACCACTCTATACATCACCAGATTGCTTCATAGCTATGCATATAAAGATGTGATATTTTAAAGAAAGGGAGGTTTATTTGGACACTGGGTAGGTTATGTAAGCACCCTTAAACATCACAACATACAGTCTTTTCCAATTGAACAAACAACCAACTACCAAATATTTCATACCAAGTGGTAGCTTTCATATTATCTTTGATATTCATTAGCTTCTATGTCCATACAAGTTTTTAATCTGGAATGATTTAGAAAATAGGGAAAAAGAACAAAACTTAATTAACTTTTGGCTCTTCCGACATCCACAAATTCTAAACTTAACATAAAATGAAATATCTCCCAGCCTTTTATAAGAACAGGACATGGGGAAGATAAGACAAATACATGCAAGGAAATTGAAGGGATGAATCATAATAAGGCATGTGGAGTATGACAACTAGCAGGAGAAATGCCAAAAAAGTGAATGAATGCCATCCTTCTTCAACACTTTAATGTCTTTCAGGTTTCTTATCTTTTTACTATCACCAGGATAGTAACTTAAATTTGAATAGGATGTAGGAGCTTTCCCATATATTCAAAATAGTTGCTTTATCACTCTACTCCTACATTTTGGTTTTTCCTTCAGCTTAATACTCTTAGAAACAAGTAACACTGGAGGTTGGCACATTCTTCTGCCTCATCTGTAATACCAAGATAACCGATATTTCAACAAAATCAAGCTCCTCTACATATAACCTCCCAAAATGTATCACTTGATCTGGATATGATTCTATTTGGGATTTGAATTTTTCTAACCGTCCATACCCAAATGTTGCATCACAATCTAGTTCTCCTACAAGCACAAATTCCATATATTAAATCCATTTTAAAACATTCATAAAACTCTCATGAAAACAAAACCATTATCAATAAACCATCATTTGAAACTTCATCAAAAATATCACACTTTAAAAAATCATATTCTTGCATAATTATTATTTTTTAGTCAGGCTACTGGACCTTCAGACCTTCAGGCAACATTAAGCATTTAACGTTAACCCAACATTATTATTCGATACTCGATACTCGATACTTTAGATTTTACCAAAAAAAATTCTCAGACCCCAAATTTTACCATAACCTCCACACTTTCCTAGACCTTTTCTCTTGGATTGGAACACTTTGCCCAGAACCTTGTGTAAACACTTTTACATTTCTAGCCTTCTAGTACTTGGTACCTGGTACCTAGTACACAATACACTTGAATCACAAAGTACTTCAAAGAATAATTCTTTTACCTTAACTTCTAGTGATCTCTTCAACTAGCCAACACCTACCATACGTGTTAGTTTTCACTTGGGTCCCTACGTTATACAATCTTGGAGCAAGTTGTGAGACCAGACAACAACTGGCAATCAATAAAACCAAATTTAAAAGAAACCCGAGATTAAATAACTTGCTAAAAATCCTAACTTATACATATTTTTAAGGAAAAATTCCTTACCTTTACCTAGATTCTAACATAAAGACAATAAAATTTCTATGAAAAGTATCAATGTGTGCTTTGATTAATTCTAGTTTTCAGAACTCGGTGAAAAAATTAGTTCATTGACATTGAACTACATAATTTGATAATCCTCCAAAGCCAACCATGGATAGAGCCTTGCTGCCAGTCAAGCATCCATATCCCTAGCAAGGTTAAATATTTGTAATTCCCCCAAACATAGCTCTACTTCCAGTCAAGTGCCCATAGTCTCATTAGAGATATTTGGATAGCCTAAAGAGTTGAATTTTACCTCTTTTGATATCTCCTTGATATTCATTTTTTTGTCTTTTTTTCTTTTGATATTTCAATGTAAGTCCATTTACTTCAACTTACAGGTAATGAAGCCGACTGTTAGGTTGAGAATTATAGTGGTAGTGAAGGTTACCTTTTTATTTTTCATTCAATGGAAATCCTTTCATCATTTCACCAATTCCTAGAAACTCATTTAGTTATTCCTTGTAAATGCAACTTTTTAGCTAAATTTTACCACCCTTATGCCAAATCCTAGCTAACTGCAATTCACTATCTATTAAAAAAAATGCATAAGTTAAAATTTAAGAGAAAACAATTCAATCACCAAATTAAATATAAATTTAGAACTACCGGTTACCACCCTTCCATTTTAATTTTATGGCAACCACTAAAATACTTGGCTAGCAATTCTGATTTGATAGCACTGCACCACATTAATGCATCAGAGTTATAATGATGACACTTAATTCCAACCATATAATACTCTACATTTAATTCACATGCCTTAACACACACACATTATTATTTTTAATTCCCAGATGCTGATGTGTGCTACCTTGCTGGCTTGATTTTCCTTTCCACATTTAACACATGGACACCTTCATGATTAATATGGCTCAATAAAACATAATGAAATAACCACCGTTAATTTTGAAATCTTCAATTTTCTTGATTTGTGATCTTCATTTTGGAAAAATTCAAAGGAAATTGCCACTAATTTTATGAGAATTAATTTGATTTTCTCTAAAGAAACTCATCTGGTTGCTACCTTAACTTTCATTTTCCAAGACTTCGATCAAGGCAACTATGTGCCACAAATTCCTCATAGTTTTCTATAAATTCCACATTTCTCTCTCAAATTCTTCACATCTTTACTTTTTTAAATTATCATTTAACTTTTCCACTTTGATTGTCCTTGCTTGCTTCTAGGTCATGGACACTCCAATTTTCCTAACTTTTGTTTTCCGCTAGAATGGCTTCATGGGTTGCCTAATCCTCAGGGAAAATTTTGTTGAATCTAGAGCATACTTCGGGCTGAATTTGGACTTGGCTTCATGGTTTGTATCTTTTCTCTTTGATCTTGGACTCTCTATTGATGAAGTTCATAGGACTGTAAATATGATATTGTGGCCTGATTTTCTAAGGAATTTAGATTATGTTATGTCTATTGCACACTAGGCCATCAAAATTCCCTCTGCTGATGACATTCCTCAATTTCTTGAATGAGGAGAATTAGTTCCTTTCCAACCATTTCTAACCAATCTCCATGCCCCTGACTTTGACACTCACTGAGACAATGCTTGTTTGGGATATAGTTCTCTTATGGATGAAGCATCCTAGATTGGCTAAATGACCACCCTGTTGCTACAACTCGTCTCCTTCCTTTTTCTTTTTTGCACTTTTACAATGAGAAATTTTGTATTTCCATATTTATACAAAATATACATATATACAAATATATATGAAAAATTTTCTTTTCATACTTTAAGCATGTATTTACTGTGCATGGTTTTATTTTTTCATTTCACAGTGCAATAGTTTTAGAATATTTCAATTTACTCTCATGTGTGTGTGTTAATGTAATGCCCCGTCTTGTAACCTAAGGAATGTTGCATTGTCAACGAAAGTGTAATAATTTTTTTTTAAAAGGGTTAATATTAACTTTATTAGTTGCATACATTCTCTAAGTTACACGATGACACACTACTTGAGAATCCCATAGACGACTTTAGTATTTAGCATTGGATATATATTTAGTTAACATAAACTTAAAAGTAAACATTGCATTACATTTGAATTCCATCCATGAAAGTATAAAGTACAAATAAGATTCTTACATTGCATTTGAAATAACATTACAATACTCATTCTTCAGATGAGGTAGATCAAATAATAGTTTACAATTACATATTACAAATGTTCACCTCATAACAATTGAGGAAGGTTACAAATACAAGATTTCCAATGATACAATTAAGGAAGTACACATATATCCAAATACAAGCTCTCCATCCATGAAGCTCTCATTGCCATGATCAAGAACTGGGGACCCAACGGAGTAAGGTGCATGTTCTACCCAACCATGTGGTACTTGTAGGTCCACCCCCCGTGCTAGGAGATAGTAATAAGGTTCCCTAGGCATAACCTACAAACCTTAGACACAAGTAAAAACCATAGAAAATCTATACAAGTACACACTTAACTTATTGGTTACATTGCTTCTAGAATTATGATAATCAAACATGGTAAGTTCACAAGGTTACTGTTATTTTAGGTGGAGTGTCATCACAATGTCGCATAGGTTACCCTGCTGTTTCTTCCTAGGTTCTGGCCCCCAACTTGGGTTACCCTGGCAACCTCTTACGAAATCCAGCCCCTCATGCAAACTATTGCAGAACCAAATATCTTTTAAAATAACAAGATATCGACTTTTCCATTCCAGGCCTTCTCGACTCATTCTCAAGACTGAACTAGCTCTTAAGTCCATGAGTAGGCACAATTAATCCAGTTAAATATTTTAGAATACCCAATGTGTTGATTTAGTTTTCTTTGATTTACTAACTCTACATGAGTTACCTAGACACCACTTTGTGTGTCGGCCCTCACACAGAGCCACTCCCCTAAAAATAACACAAGGAAACTAAGTTCACTAACTAAGGTAAACAAGGTGCACAAGAATCAACATATAATACCAAACGATTCATAAAAGTCATCAAATCTTTGTTCATAAAACCTGGTGTCTAAACACCATACTATAATATGTGCACTACCCTAGTCAACTCAAGGATTGTACTTTAACAAAAACAACTCCCACATTATACCACTTATCTAGAAGACTTGTACTTCTAATACATTCCCAATTTTCCCAATAAAAGAGAAAATACAAATTAAAGCAAATCAGGGAAAATAAACATCGATTATTAGGATCTACTAAATCCAGTTAAGACAATTAAAATTTGCATGAGAATAAATTAACCTGGTTAAAATTCATTAACAAAATAATCTAATTTTAACTTTCTCAATTTCACTTATCAATAAATATCAAATTTTCTTTTCCAACTTTATTGTTATAAATCCAACTGATTTCATACTTAACATAAATTTAAACCAACATAATTTCTTACTTCATTACTACAATATATATGAATTTATAAATTTTATTTAAATAAATAAATTTAAATATATATATATATACATATATATATATATATACATATATATATATACATATATATATACATATATATATATATACATATATTTAAAAGTAATATTTATATCAAAACCCTAATTCAAAATCTCATTCAAATTAATAAATATTCAAAATTCCTTTATTTTTAATTAACAAAAGTTCACACCTTATACACAAATCTGTGTGTTATACAGCCCAAGGTTGTGTTCGCAGCCCTCCTCGTATGGGGAGGCGGCTGTGTGGCAGCCACACGCTGCCTATGAGGGCAGTGCCGACTGCCTCCACAGCCATCGCCCCATATGGGGGTGGCTGTGGGGGTAGCCCCTGCGGTCCCCTCAAAACATACCATTTATTTTTAAAAAAATGTTAAATACTTAAACGAAAATCAACATTTTGACTTATGTATTTTCTAGTTTTTTTATCCATTCACAGAAAGATTCAAACCCCAATTTCGCTTGTATGGCGAATTTAAAATAAAAATTCATTTAATAATAAATTTCACAACCACATATGTATATATATATAAAATAACAAACATGATTTTAATATGCAGACAAATTTTTTGATAAACTTTCTACAGAAACAGAGAGAACATATCAATTATGTACAATTTATTCTCAATATAATAGCTTCATCTGCAGATTTTTTTTTAATTTCAAAACCCCTAAATTTTACCAGATCCAACAAATGATTTAACATAAAAAAAAATCCTACCAAGATTTGTTAATTTTTTCCTCTATTAAATTTACTACTGTTTTAACAAATATTTGTGTTACTCATTGATTTCTCTATAATACTTTGTTTTCATAATTTTCATAGAAAGGAAATCAAATTTCTATAGGATTATTTTATAAAAATCTCCGAGAAGAAAAATAGAATTCACAATGCAAATATTTCCTCAGACAATATTTTTCTAAAGTAAACAAATTAAATACAAAGGAAAATACCTATTTTCCTATAGTTTGAAGATCTTAGTTATTGAAAAGAAACTTTTCCTATAGAGTGCAACTTTCAAAGCCCCTCTAGAACACCAAATCTAGAAAGATGCTATTACCAACCCAAAGAGATCTTTCAGAAATATATTGCAAATCCAAAGCAAAATTCACAAATTTACACAAATCAATATTTTTTTTGGAGAATCCTGTTCTTTCATTTCTCGTGAAGTGATTTCCTGTTTCCCCCAAAAAACATAACATCTTCCGAGAGAATCCTCAACAAGAAAAACAATTAATTTAACTAACACACATGTCAAGAAGAAAATATCTTCTAACAACCTTACGACAAATCTTTCTTTCTTCCTTATCAAGAATCCAAAGCATATTAAAGAATTCAAATTTTTAAAATACAATTTCCCTTTTCCTTATTTAATTTTATTTATTTAACAATTAAAATAATTTTTAATTAAGCAATTTAATTAAATTTAATCTAATCTTACAAATAAAGCAACTTTAAATAAATTTTTAAAAATTTAATAAAATAAATTTAATCTTAATGATTATTTTACTTCACCAACAAAATGATAATTAATTAATTAAATAAAATGTAAAGCTTTATTCTCAACTTTAAAATTTTTTTTAAATAAACATTAAATTAAAAGAACATTGATCTATCATTAAATTAACAAAATTTTCCTTTCAAAACAATTAATCCAAACAGGCACATACGCTCACATGTACTTGCAATCCTGCAATCAAACAAATAACATACATATATATATAATCCATTATACAAGCACACTGTGCGGAGAAAATCACGGAAATCATAGGGCATCACAAGCGAGTGATGTAACTCCGTTCTCCACACCAATACACATCACATCAAACTGACGAATAAAATAACAGTTAATCTACCATAAACATATATATAGCAATAACATCTGAAGGAAACATCTACGCTAATAAAAAGCATGTCAAAAATTAATTATCACCATACAATGTTTCACCATATCACAAAATAAAGCCACCATCGCTCTAATGTCAGTGATCAAAATATCCAAAACAAAGTACCAAAGTCTATCATAGTGAAAACATGCTAACAGAAAACACAAGCAAAATGGAGGGGTACTACAGTTAAATTAAGCAAAATTTGTTAACATGGAGAACAAACTAGAAAGCAAAAAAAAATGAAAACAAACTAACCTAACTAACTAAAATTTACTCTAACAAATGATTAACCCTAACTAAACAATTTACTTTAATCTCTATCACTATCTTCATAGTATTTTTCGTATGAACTACAGTAGATTTTTCTTTAAATTCACTTGAATAAATTTCAAATCTCCTACTGTAATAATTAATTATCTTAAATTCTTTGTGTTTAATAACGTAAATTCAAAGGTGTACATACCAATAAATTGACTCATATGAATGAAAATGACCTTGTTAAAGGTTGGTTGCATATACCTTTGCTGATTCCTCCATACTCTACCTTCTTCCAACCCTGGTTCATGGTTTTCTTCTTAATTATGTTTGGTTCCATGAACAGTTGTGTTCATTTCTTGATCCTCCTTCTCTCTAAGATTCTTTGAGTCTTCGACCCTGTCTTCACTTTTAACTTTGTTAGACCAAGTAGTAACACAATTTACACTATCATTAGAGAGAGAAAAAGTAAAAAAATGATATTTTGTATCTTACATGGAATCAAGAAAATTTCACTTTTTAACTTGTGAATTTTCAACTTAGAGTGAAAAACATGCGTCTCCCACTTGTTTTTCCCACTTTTCCTCTTCATGGTCATCTTCCACGTGTGAAAGGAATGATGAATCATCAATTTTGTTTTCTCATTTTTGGTGCAATATTTCCAAGTCTCAACATTCTTGCTTGCTTTCCAACAAAACTTTAGGATTTTCTTCATAACAATTGCAGTTAACAAACCATTTTGATTTAGCAATTAGTTTTTTAACATTTTTCAATTTTACTAGGGTTATGCACTTTCTCATAATTTGAAATTCTTCTCAGTAACAATTCCTTTCTCTTAGTAGTTAAAATCTCTTCCATTAATGAAATCATTCTATGCATGGCCAAACTTACCCTAGTTAGAAAAAAATTGCAATCAAGTCCACCATGGTCAGTTGTATCATGAATTCTATAGTCAGTGACCCTACCAAAGGTGAACAAACTCAGAGGATGCAATCTTCGGTTAAGGATTTCTTGGAGCTTATTAAATTTCATTTTTATATTACTAGCTTGCATAGACTGTTGTCTTACAAGCAACTCTCAAACCTGGAACCAATATCGATTTCAAATAAAACCAGAGAGAAAAATAGAGGCCCTCCTTCTAGCGCTAGTTCTTGTTGATCACAATTTTAGTCGTACATCAACAATGCAGATAAATCCTCACAGAAAGACTATGGGGAACCTATCTTTACTTGAAAGACTGAACCATGGAAACCTAAATCTCTCTAATTGACTCAGCTTAATCCGAAGGCTTGTTTAAGTTAGGTCTTGACCATACTAGGTTTACATCAAGGTTCATTGTGACAATGTTGTTAATCATGAAAGGTAAACGATAATTTTTTGGTTCTAAAGAGAATTATAAGGATTGGTGAAAAAAATTCTCGGTTCGGTCATCAGAAAATTTCATGAAGTTTAAACAAATTTTCTATCACTTAAGTAGATTTAGCTTTAAGCATTCAACAATATGATGGAAATGAAAATTTTGCAATAAAATTTCCATTAATTCATCTCTCTTTTGGAACATTTTCTAAAATTTAAACATCTATACTAAAATAAAGCATCAAAAATACTTGAAAAGTAAAATTGCTCTCGAGTATTATCCATGCATGCCCCAAAAAATAACCAAATCAAAGCAAACCACTCTATACTTCACTAGATTGCTTCACAACGAGGCATAGAATGATGTATGATTTTAAAGAAAGGGAGGTTTTCTTGGACACTCGGTAGGTTCTATATGCACCCTTAAATGGTGCAAAATGTAGTCTTGTCTAGCTAAACAAACAACTAGCTACAAAAGATTTCATACCAGGTAGTAGCTTTCAAATTAGTTTTGATATTGATTAGCTTCTATGCATATACAAGTTTTTAATCCAAAATGATTCAGAAATCAAGAAAAAAAAAAAACTTAAAGAATTTTTGGCTCTTCTAACATCCACAAATTCTAAACTTAACTTAAAATGAAATATCTCCCAACCTTTTATAAGAACAAGACACTGAGAAGATAAGATAAATACATGATATGAAATCCAAGGGATGAATCATAACAAGGCATGTGGATTATGACAACTGGTAGGAGAATTGCTAACAAATTCAATGGATATCAACCTTCTTCAACACTTTAATGTCTTTCGGGTCTCTTGTCTTTTTACTATCATCAGGATAGTAACTTGAATCCAAATAGGATGTAGGAGCTTTCCTATATATTCAAAACAATTGATTTATCACTTTGATCCTACATTATGGTTTTACCTCAGGCTTAATACTCTCGGAAACAAGTCACATAGGAGGTTGGTGCATTCTTCCCCCTCATTCATAATACCAAGATCCTTAGTATTCTAACAAACTCAAGCTCCTTCGCATATAACCTCCCAGAATGTATCGCCTGATCTGGATATGATTATATTCATGATTCAAATTTTCCTGACCATCCATACCCGAATGTTGCATCACAATCTACTACTCTTGCAAGAACAAATTCCATACATTAAATCCCTTTTAAAACGTTTATAAAACTGTCATGAAAACAAAACCATTATTAATAAACCATCATTTAAAACTTCATCATAAATATCACACTTTAAAAAATTATATTCTCACATAATTATTCTTTTTTAATCGGGCTATCAGACCTTTGAACCTTCAAGCAACATTAAGCATTTAACTTTAACCCAACATTATTACCTGGTACCTAATACTTCATCTTTTACCAACAAATTTTCTTGGACCCCAAATTTTATTGGAACCTCCATAATTTCCCGAACCTTTTCTCTCAAACTGGAACACTTCGCCCAAAACTTTGCATTAACACTTTACATTTCTATCCTTTTGGTACCCAATATCCTATACATAGTACACTTGAATCACAAAGTACTTAAAAAATATATATTTTACCTTAACTTCTAGTGATCTCTTCAACTATCCATCACCTACCATAAGCATTAGTTTTCACTTAGGTCCCCAAGTCATACAATGTTGGGGTTTGTTGTGAGACCACACAATAGTAAGGTCCAATGGTCAGATCATTGGTATCCTCCTGTTGTTGTTCACCAAAATGGTCATCCAATTCCTCGTGTATGGATTTAGTTGCCTCATCATCTAGGGGCTCAAGTGTGTCTTCACTGATGTAGGTTACAGAACTATCTAATTTCCCCATGTTAGCATGGGTTTTTAGCTTACCAATGAGTGCAAAGAAGTAAGAAAATGACTCCTCTATGTCTAGAGGACTAAACTCCTTTGTTGTGGATTTGTAATTTCTTTCCAAGCACTTGTCTTGAAGTTGATCCTTCAAAAAATGTAAGCTATTCTACGAGTAGAAACATTCTTGATGATTTCTTGGTGGCTCATTCACTAGGTCCTCGATATCATTGTAAGGAGAGGGATCTACTATATTATTTTGACCATCAACTAAATTGGGACTAAATTTTCCTTTCCCTATTGATGTTCTTTCAAAATCTATTGGTGGATCACATTCAGTTGAGCAATGACCTAATCTATATCCTTCTACATTTGCAATAATTATGTGAAACTCGATGTTGGATTGTTCTTGCAATTCCACTTGCTCCTTAACTTGTCTAATAGCTACTTGAAACAACATGCATATGAGTTCCAAGTGTGTTGAATTATGTATCCTACACTAGCCTGGTAACAATAATGCTTCCAAATCTATTCTTTATTGCAATTCTTTCCAAACCTTCATGAGTATTGTAACAAATTTATTATGTCTCCCCAATATTGAATCTTCATCAACACTTGTAGGGGGTATCTGATTAATAACCTCACTTCCTTGTGGATCATCTAAATGTTCAATTTCAAGCACTTGATTACCTTCTTCCATAAAGACAATGTCTTCAAGTTCAATTTTTTTTAACACTCCTCATTATTTTGTATAGTCCCATGAATTTTAGCTTCTTCCTTCTTGTCTTCAACATCTGTAGTAGCTATTTCAGCACTCACCACTATAGATTTTTCTAATTCAAAATCTATTGGCGTTTTTATCCACTACAATGTGTTCCTCATATAACTCATAACTCTTTCTCACCTATACATGGCTACTCTATTGATATTTTAAATTGATTGATAATATTTTTGCATGAACAACATGTGAGTTTTGAATGGGATGCATTGTGTACGTTGTACCAACTGGACAAGAGAATATCCTATAAACATTGTCCATCCTTACTACTCATTTGTTCTTTGAATAGACCTATGAGGGATTCAATTGTAAAATCAACAAGTTTTTCTTTCGGATCTACAGGAGCTAATGGTTTATACATGTCCCAGAAGAATATTTCTCCCTGGAAAGCCATTTTCATTCTGCCCAAAAAGGTTAAACATTCTAGCTCATTGTGACTAGAGGTATTATGGATTTTGTACTTGTCTAATAATGAAATTTGATGCAAACTATTGTGCTGTAATCACTTATTAAAAGACTCATGAAGCTAAGAAATATCAATATGAGGTTGCTGCCCCTCCATCTCAACTCAATTTTTTTTGTATTTTTAGATTTTTTAGATTTTTTTTTTTTTAAATTGAATATAAAGAGATCTATCATATCTCATATTTTCAACATGAAGGCTCATTCAAATTCTAGCTTCTTGGATTTATGCTCGACCCTCTTTCTATCACCAATTTTGTTGATGGGTGTTTTTACACTACACAACACATATAAAACACAAGTGTTCTATCTCTCTTGAAAGGTGACTTTTTGTAGACAAACTCCAAAAAATAACCCGAAGGTCCCTAATGTCAAGTCTTGACAATGCAAAAAATGGCTAAGTTATGATGTGTCTTGTTGGTAACACAATGGGCCTTACAATTCAATAATGTTGGAAGTGTTTAAACTCAAATGAGGGTTTCGTAAAATCTAAAAAATGTATGCAGACCTCAACTATAATTTCTAGGTCAGAGATTTGTAAATTACTTTACATCTCATGTGACAATGTGGTGATGATGGTTTGATTATAAACTAATTCAAAGAAATATCAAAAGATATAAGGGTTAGGGAAAGAGATCCTAACTCTAATACCTAGGATTGAATCCACAACATCACAAAAATAATGCAATTTTCAAGGAAATTTAAAGATAATTTTCAAACCATGAGTATTCATATATATACCCAATTGTTGACGCAATATTAACAAGCATTCATAGTTGAACTTGATGCAATATAAAGGTTCATTCTAACTATACACAACAACTCACAATCAGGAAGCCATTAATAGTATGAACCATAGATCGATCAATGTCTTCAACATTTCACCATTAATATGAATGAACTAAACTAACACTCAAGATTTAGAAATAGGAAACTATGATTCTTTCAATCATAACACAAAAATTCACCAAATCAATGACCTAACTGTATTAATATCTTTAGCATTTGCTTCAATAGTCTCCAGTTCTTCCTCTCCTACAACTTTTAAAATCCAACCAATTCTAACTAACAACTGAGCAGGCCATGGCCTTATATAGATGTTTACATTTTAGATCAAGGGCCAAGATTGAATCCACATAAAGGGCCCAGATTACATTTGCATTTAATATTAGAAGTACATTAGGCCTTGGAAAATCATGCTTCTTTTACATCCAATTAGGAAATTTAGTCACATGTTTGGTTTAATGAGAAAAAAAAATCTCCTCCTCAATTTCGATGAACTCCTCATTGGAGGAATAAAAATAGCCTCCTTGGTTGTCCCCCTTAGAATACTTTTTCAGTTGGTAGGCACAAATTCTCATGTAGATTTGCATTAAATATTGATATTTTCCATTTAATTTTAGTTTAAAATCTCATTGCTGGTGAATAAGGGCTTGCATGAATCCATACATAGGTTCATCTTATCCTTTTAATTTATTTACTCATCCCTCCAATATATGGCATGGTTTCATATGTTGGTCTTTTAATGAATTGATCCTTTATCCCTCCAAGCATCTTGAAAAGCACTTGTGTCACAAAATACCATAATTTAAACCTCCAAAAATGATAAATTTCCCTTATTTGAAATATTTAAATTTGTCAATTTATAGTCCATCAAGAAATTTCATTTTTCAAAAAAAATTCTATTTTTGAAAAATTGCATTCCGGAAAATTTGCTTTTTGAAAAACAAATTTTGAGAAAAAATTCCATTTTTGGAAAAATTTCCATTTCAAGACAATTTGTTTTCCAAGAAAATTTCCTTTTTAGTAAAATTTTCATTTCGAAAAACTTTCCCTTTTGGAAATTGAATTTTGAGGGAAATTGATTTTTAAGGGCCAGGGCAATGTAGAAGATGGAGGGTTCGATGCCAGTGAATGAATTTTCCACTTCTAAGAGAATTTGAGTTTTGCAGACTAGAGTAATGCGAAAGCCAAAGGGTTCAGCACCGATGAATGAATTTTCCTCTTTTGAGGGAATTTTGCTTTTGTGGGTTGGAGCAATGCAGAAAATAGAAGGTTCAGTGTCGGTGAACAAATTTTCCACTTTTAAGGGAATTTGACTTTTGCAAGTGGGAGCAATGTGGGAGTCAGAGGGTTCGATGCCAGTAAAACAACGTGAGAGACCCTGACATCCACATGGAAATCGCCTGCTTAAATTTTTTTGCAATGCTTCAAAACTTATTTTTTCTAAATCCAACTTATTTAGGCAAGTGGAGACTTGGATATTAAATGCATTAAATGTTCAATGCTTAAAGTTTTCATCCATTTCTTGAGTTACAAAAAACTCGATTGCGAAAGCTAGAGGGTTTGGCACCAATTGACGACATACCCACATAGAATTTCCTCAAAGCCTAAATACTTAGCAAATTCTGAGTTTATCCATTTTGGAACATAGGAAAATGCATAGGAAGAGTGCCTAAACCTATTTCTTGATGATTTGACCCATTTTGAAAAATGTGGAAATTTGGACTATGGAAGCCGGGGGTTTTGACACTGGTGAGATGGATTTCTGTAAATGGTGCAAGAGACCCCAACATCTGCATTGCGGCTTTCCACATAAAAAATTTCCGCAAAGCCTTAGCACTTAGTAAATTTGAGTTTTTTAACTTTTAGTGCATGGGAAAATGGGTACGAAGAGTGCCTAGACTTATTCCTTGATGTTTTGACCGATTTTGAAAAATGTGGAAATTTGGATTATGAAAGTCATGGGGGGGTCTAACCCCTGGGGGATGGATTTCCACAAATAGTGCAAGAGACCCCAGCATCCACATGGCAATTTCTCACATAAAAATTTCTGTAATGTTTCAAAACTTAGTCGCTTTGGCTCTAACCCATTTAGGCATATAGAGACATGAATTTTATAGGCACTAGATGTTCAATACTTGATGTTTGCACCCATTTTTTGAGTTGCAAAAATCCCAACTATGGAAGTTGAAGGGATTCACACCAGCGCAAGAGACCCCAACATCTACATGGTGGCAACCTACATAGAAATATTTGTAATTCAACTTGAGCAGATGAGACTTGTGTAGACCTTTAAGGCATCAAGGAGACATCAAGAATCCAAAGGAAAAATCAACCCAAAGGCCAAAAGCAAAGGAAAGAGCGAGCTTAGACCAAGCCAACAAAAAAGAAAGTAAAAGAGGGGGTCCCTACCTTCAACGAGGCGTGTGTACGTAAAACACACAATAGTGTTGATGGTCTTCCAACTAAATTCTACAAATTCTTTAGTGATTGGATTGTGGATGACCTTTTTCTAGTATACAAAGAGGCCCTAGAAGTGGGATCTCTAGGGAAAAATATCAACAAAGGCATTATAAAACTACTCCGCAAGGAAGGAGACAAATCTATGATAAGGAGTTGGAGACCTATAACATTATTAATTGTGTCCTACAAAATCTTAGCAAAGATTTTGGTAAGAAGATTGGTCAACGATCTTCCAAGGTTTATTAACAACACTCAAACAAGATTCATTAAAGGTAGGTACATTCTTGAAACTCTAATAACTACCTAGGAGGCTATGGAATGGGCAAGGGACTCCAATTAGGGGGTAACACTAGCGTTGTTAGACTTTGAGAAGGCCTATGATAGGGTGAATTGGATTTCATCAGGTTAATGTTGGAGGCCTTTGGCTTTCTAGAGGCATTCTACAAGATGGTGGTCACACTCTTCAAGGATGCATTGGCTTAGGTAGATGTCAATGGTTCCCTTCTAGATGAATTTGCTTTGAAATGGTCGAATAGATAGGGTTGCTCCCTAGCCCCTTCCCTATTTTTTGTTACTTCATACGTACTGCACTACCTTCTTAGGGCTAATGGTGATGCTCCAAAGGTAAAAGGTATAACTCTCCCAAACCAAAGTGAATTGCTTGATATTTAGTTTGTAGATGATATTGCCCTCTTCCCTATGTTAAATGAAACCAATATCTCTAACCTAATGGTGAAACTTTATTCATTATGTGTTGCCTGTAGAGAAAAGGTCTCCCTCTCTAAATCCATTATGTTGGGGTGGCAAGAGAAGCCCCATACTGGTTATCTAGATTTGGTATGTAGTGGGGAGGACCCCAAAAACAAGTAAGGTATTTGGGCATACCCTTGTGGTCTATCCAAATTTGAAAGAGATGTGGCTCTAGATCTAAGGGAAAATTAATAAGAAAATTGGAAAATAGAATAGGAAGTTCCTAACTTTGGCAAGGAGAATTTAGGTCTACCAAAAAATTCTTTCATCCTTCAGTTTGTACTTTTGTTCAGTATGGCTATTTAGTAGCTATCAAGTGGATGAAATTCAAAAAAAGATAAGGAGGTTCATGTGGTCATATGGGAAAGGTAAGGGGAAGAAACATGCGGTGAAGTGGGATTGGTGTTTGTAAGAATTGGCTATGAAGGTAGCCACCCAAGATCTAGAGGCCTAATAGAAAGCACAAGCATAAGAGAGATAGAAACAAGGTGACAAGAATAAACTGTATTCAATGTCAATGATATGAGAGGATTCTAATTGATTACAAATGAGAGAGACCCCTTGGTTATATAGCCAAGGTGAGAACATAGAAGGGCATAAGATTATGACAAGTGTCGTAATCTTATGACATGAGACAACTAGGTTATCACTCCACCAAATATGGAGAGATAATCACATGATGTGTCCACAAAAGGTGGAAATGATGAGGTGGGATGAATGACATGTCAAGTCCACCAAAAGTGGAAATTCTCCAACAACCTCCTATGTGGTCCCTAAGTAAACTTAACTAAGGTGTAATTATGACCTAGGACAAGGTACAAGACATTTAATTACACCGACACCCCCCCTTAAGTGCAACTTAGGGAGTAGTGCACAAATGCAAACAATGCAAGATGGGTCCCGGCTACAAGGCCATGTTAGGTACCCATGTACAAACACTGCAATCTCTCACAAGCGAGGAAAGGGAGAAAACCTCATGGGACAAAACTCCCCCTCAAAAGAGAGATGAAATACAAAAAGTGAAATGCTCTCAATGAAGAATGAGAAGGTAAAAACCCCATGTGAGGAAAAAGACCCCCCCATAAGAGAGAAGTAGAAGAGAAGCAAGGTAGCCCCCCCTCAATGTTGAGTCTCCTGCAAGAATGGTAGAAGCTCGACATTGAATGCTGAAGATGATCCAATCTCGCCGAACAACGTTCCTCCCCTTAGGAAGAAACAAAACCAAGGATGTATGCAGGATGTCAAGATGTATGATGATGTGTGATGTCTCTGAAGCATGCTCAAGTGTCTCCATGTCAATGCAGAAAACTGAACCACTCTAATCAGGCGTTCTAGGCCACACTGCTGAAGAGGAAAATCCAACATCTAGTAGAGATGAATGTAGAGCACTATCCAAAGACAATCGTATCTCCTCTGAAAACAAAGAAGCCTCCTCCAAATGTTGTCCAAAAGAATCTACACTCACGCCAAACTGTGCAAAGCACTGATAGAAGGAATCAGGTACAACTGCAGAAGATGCCACATAACTGGTGACTGAGCTGAATCTGTCAACTCAAAAGTAACTGCAGAATCTGTCAATGAAGAACTGTAGAAGAATCTACACTGCAACAGGAATAAGGTCGGAACCAAGAAGACAACTGCGCGAGCATCAACTGAATGCCCATCAATAGCAGATTGGTACAATCTAAGTCTCACTGGAGCCATGCACCAAGTCTCTAGATGTAGAACCAAACTTCTGAAGACAGGTAGAGTGCTTCCAAAATAAGGTCTATATGGTGTTTAGTCCATCTCACCGAAATGCATGGGTAACCAGTCACTGCATACGCTGAGTATATAGGAACTAACACTAGATACATAGAGCAATCCAAAGAAGCATACAAAACATGACATAGTACACTGAAATAGTAGATTGTGGCACTTTATTTTAGTGCGATTACAACATTAGAAAGAGGAGAACTATAATGATCATGATGCAATACTGGAAATGCTGATGAAGAAGCCAACCAAAGGTGCCTCGAAGCAGAAAACCGTGAAGAAATCCCTCCAGGTGGATGTCGGTAGGAGCAACTGACCCCCATTGACTGTGCAGGTAGGGCCGTACCGGCCGACAAGACGCAGCCCTGTCAGCCGTCGACTGCAGGCTGCAGGGGCCGACAGGGGTCCCGCCGCCTGTCTGGCCAAGGGCCGTGGCAGGTGGCGGTACCGCCTGCTAGCCCTAGCTGGGCAGAGACCACTCCCGCAGGTCGATAGGCCATGGTAATTCGTTTGCATTCGCATCGCAAGTTTTTTTAAACTTCAAAATTTTATTATATTTTTTTAAAACTTTGATTTTTTAAAATAAAAGAAAATTTTGATTTTTTATAAGATTTAAAAACAATTCTCTAAAATAAAAAATTTTATTTTTAATTAAAAAATCGCATTCCAGAATAAGACGGGCCTCGCCAAGGTTTGCCTCGAGGAACTTGTCCGGATTCTGACGATTTGGCGCTTGATTTATAGGTTTTGGCCCTTCTGAACGCAATGGCAGTGTCCTCTTTGGCTGAAAATGCTCTAAAGTGGCAGCTACCTCCTGGATCTGACAACCACCTCCAATCTTCAACCTTTTATAGATTTGGCCTCCAATGTCCAACTGAGATGAAACAAAAGGAAAATTTGACTATCTCGGACACTCTAGACGCAATGGTAAGCTCAGATCTGATGCAATAAGCTCCCAAAATGCACCTGTAACACAAGGTCAAAAAAGGAACCCTCCAAGAATCTCTCCAAAATACTAACTAAAGGCACTCTAAAAGCTCTGATACCATGTAAGAATTGGCTATGAAGGTAGCCACCCAAGATCTAGAGGCCTAATAGAAAGCACAAGCATAAGAGAGATAGAAACAAGGTGACAAGAATAAACTGTATTCAATGTCAATGATATGAGAGGATTCTAATTGATTACAAATGAGAGAGACCCCTTGGTTATATAGCCAAGGTGAGAACATAGAAGGGCATAAGATTATGACAAGTGTTGTAATCTTATGACATGAGACAACTAGGAAAACTTATCACTCCACCAAAGATGGAGAGATAATCACATGATGTGTCCACAAAAGGTGGAAATGATGAGGTAATGGCATGTCAAGTCCACCGAAAGTGGAAATTCTCCAACAACCTCCTATGTGGTCCCTAAGTAAACTTAACTAAGGTGTAATTATGACCTAGGACAAGGTACAAGACATTTAATTACACCAACAGTGTTGCTTAACTAAGTTAGAAGGGGAGCTGGGTCTGAAAGACCTAAAGATTTAGGGGTTGCTTTGTCAGCCAAATGGATATCCAAAGCTCTAGAAGGGGAAGAACCCTGGAAGATCTTGGTTAGGAACAACATTCAAAAAGTAATACCCAAGCATGCAAAATCCTAGAAAGGGCTCCCTCTTAGTGACCTTCTTAGCTGCCATTACCCCATAGACTTTGGGGGGTCAATGGTGTTCAAGAGCATCTAGAAATCCCGAGAGCATGTCAAAAAGCACATCACAAATTATCAATTTTCTATGAACAATACACTATTCACCCATAGATCAGTTTGGTGGAACATTACACATAATGGCAAGTCCCTAGCACTCTTGCAGGGGTGCTCGACCAAGAATTAAGCTAATAAAGGAATAGAGACCTTTTCTGACATTTTTGAGTAAGGGACCTTGAAAGATTGGAACCTGCTAAGTGCATAATTCAGTTTTTCTAAGAATAATTGGATAACCTACTCAATACTAAAATAACCCTGCAAGGAGATAGTTGCCCTAGCCAAAAGTGTGTATAACATTGAACAGTTTAAGGATTTGAAATGGTGTGAGGGCTCCCTATTCACTAGAGTCAATACTAAAATAGTTTATAACACTCACTAATTAATAGGAATCTTTCAACCACTTAAACAAGGTATGGGGTTTGAGAATGAGCAATAAAAAATAGACAATGGTCCTAAGAAACATTTGGTAAAAAACAATAGAGCCAAAGAAGGCATGCTTTAGATGGATCCTTATTATGTAAAGACTATACATCAAGGGTAGTGTGGATGACATGAAAACTTGTAGAATTTGTAGGGTATTAGAAACAATAAGACACATTTTTTTATTGTATTTATGCAAAGGAAATTTGGACCCTTTTTTTCCAAAACAAAGAGATCTAGGATACCAATCGTAAACCCAATCCAAATTGAATTCTTTCAATAAAAAATAATAAGCTCAGGAAATATCTATCATTATTTTGGAATCGTGTGTCTTCTAAAATTATTTGGGGTATTTGGAAGTGAGAAATGATGAGAAATTTAATGGGGCAAAAAGAACACTTACTAGGTCTTCTAAAAGGCTCACACCATATCATATTGCTTTGTAGGTATCAATGACTATAAAAGTCTCCAAATTAAAAATCCTAAAGATCCTCAAAGATAGTATAATGCCAATCAACCTACAAGAGATTAGTTTTGGGAACAACTGGAAGCACACCACAAAGATCTTCCTAAGGGCCTTAGACATCTTCTAAAAATATTTTGATGAGAGCGTGCACAAGGGTAGATAGGTTGAATATTTTTCGCCACTCCTCAACATTGAGGACTTCACTAGAGAGGAAATTGAAGTAGCAGGTACCTTGCTGAGAATGAATGGAACATGTTGTTGGAAGAATGAAGAAGAATGGCTAACTATATATCTTTTTTGTTGTCATTGATGTCACCATGTTATATGAGTTGCATCTACAAGACTAAGTCATTGTTTGATGTAGTACTCCAGATCGGTATCAGAAATGGTATATATTTTACATCCTCTAGTATTATGGTTCACAATCCTCCACTGTTGATCATTATTGCCTACAGTTTTGGGAAATATTCTATGGATGTTAGAAGCTTGTATGTTCAGAATCTCTCATGCACAGGTGCTCATATGGTGTATCGACATTATTTTGTTGATTGCATTTTTCTATTAAGCCTATTTCTGGCCGACCTCATGGATAATTGGTATTATGGTGAATAAATTTTGTTATGTAGATGTGTGTGACCTATCTTAGGTATATGCTGACATGATGAAACATGCTACATTTTTTTATTTATTGTTTGAAAATATTTTTGTGAATGCTTGAAGTTGATAGCTAGTCTTTTTGGTTGCATCTAATTAGGCTTACCTAATTGATGCTTGTGAATAGGTCAGATATATATATCAGACAATTTTGAAGATTATGGTGTGAGATGAATTACATTGATACGGATGTAAAGAAGTGAACAAATGATGAAGTGTGTTAAGTCAATTTATTGAGCATCATTAGAACTGAATCAACACTTGTTAGGTGCTCTCTTACCAGTTCATTCTGGTTGTAAAGCCATTTTTTTGTTTTGTAATCCTTTCTATAGGAAGTGAGCCTCCTTGTATAAGTAGTGAGATTTTGTATCTAGATAGTGGGTCCTATTCTGGGCAGTGAGCCTTATATATTCAGTTTTGGAATTACAATTTATTGTGAATTAATCATCACCATGGTTTTTCTCTTATTGGGTTTTCCATGTAAATATAGTTTTCATTGTGTTAATATTGCTTTCTATTATCTGGATTTTATGTTCATACTTAATAATATAATTAAGTGGATAAGAAATTGATAAGTGGTTGAGATTTGAATTTGTGTTTGGTGACAACTAATTCACCCCCACTCTCAGTTGTCTTGTGACTTTCAACAATTGGTATCAGAGCTTCGATTCCTTGGTGAAAAGCTTAACCACTTGAGGAAGATCCCGAGGGTTGAACAAATGGATGATAAAGAAGAAATTTGGGCTACAATTGCAGATCTTGATAAGGCTGAAAATGAAAATAGAGATTTGAAATAAAATCTTGATGAGGCAAGTGAATAGTCCAAGTACAAGTGCAAAAATCAAGGTGCATGAGATCAATGCTAAGGAAATATTCATTATCGTGACCTAAGTAAACTCAACATGTGTAAATAAGTCCCCTAGTAATGAATTAACTAGGTACAAGACTTTATTTACACCAACACCCCCCCTTAAGTGCAACTTAGGGAGTAGTAGATTATTATGCAAATGAAACAAAGATGCAAAGATGGGTCCCGGCTACTATGCCATGTTAGGTATGCATGTACATATATAAATGAAATGACAAAGAAGTATCTTATAAATGGAGAAAAGGAGAAAACCCAGTGGGAAAAAACTCCTCCCCAAAACAGAGATGAAATAAAAAATGAAATTATCTCAATGAAGAATGAGAAGGCCAAAACCCCATGTGAGGAAAAATACCTCCCCCCCATAAGAGAGAATTAGAAGAGAGACAAGGTAGCCCCCCTTCAATGTTGAGTCTCCTACAATGATGGTAGAAGCTCGACAGTGAATGCTAAAGATGATCCAATCTCATCAAACAACCTTCCTCTCCTTAGGAAGAAACAAAACCATGGATGTATTTAGGATGTTAGGAATATGAATGATATGTGACGTCTTTGAAGCATGCACAAGTGTATCCATGTCGATGCCGAAAGATGACATACTCCAAATAGGCATTCTAGGCCATACTGTTGAAGAGAACAATCTAGAATCTAGTAGAGATGAATGTAGAACTTGATCCAAAGACAAATATATACCATCTGAAGACAAAGAAGCTTCCTCCATTTTTTTTCCAAAAATAACCACACTCATGCCAAACTACGAAGAATGATCATGTAGAGATTGAACAAGAGGGTCAAAGTGTTCCCTCAAACAACTGAAGAAGGAGCATCTTCATCAAAGAGAAGATGAATGTCATCAATGATTTCCTCCAAATCTAAAATATGGGACTCCATAAACAAGTCTAAAATACCTGTCAAGGAGCCATCACAAGTAGAAAAATCTGAAAGACAATGTATGCCCTACTGCACTGAATCTCAAGGAGCCAAAACTGTTGGATCACAAGAATCCTCATGTAAAATGGTAGATGGAGGAGATAGAATGCATGGCTCAAGAACTAGATCTGATGTGAGAACTCCCAAGTTCAAGTAGCCAAAATTATCCTCTGAATCATGATGAGCAACAAATGAAGGAACAATGTAATCATCAGAAGAAAAATGTGCAAAGGTATACAACTGAGATGAATGATCAACCACCCTAGTAGCAATGATCTCTTGACTCTCCAAGTCTTGAATGCTAACTGCATTAGGTGTGAAATCCATAGACCTCCCATCTCCACCATGTGTAATATGATATATGGAAAGAATATTGTTCATCAAATGATGAACACACAAGACATCCTAGAAACTGTTGTCCCCAAAACTAATAGATCCCTTCCCAATTACACTCATGTATGTATTGTTTCCCATCAAGATAGGATACATAGTACAAGGTTAAAAAGAAGAGAAGATAGACTATGAAGATTCCATATGATGAGATGCTCTTGAATCTAGAAGCCATCTCTTTGATCCTAGACCTAAAATAACACAAAGAACTTTTCCTTCATATCCTGATGTAGATGTTTGACCTTTTTCCTTTTTAGATTGTTTTTAAGAAGTAGGTGATTCAAACATTCTAGAAGGAAAATCAATGTGATTCCTTTTAAGAATATTTTTCAACTCATCAATATCCTTCTTATAAAAATAGTGTTCGTCATATCCATCCTTCTTGCAATATGCACAAAAAGGCCTATCCTTCTTAGATGTTCTCCCTGTAGAAGAGGATTTTTTCTTTGCATGATTTGAATGCGGATTATTCTTTGCTTTCTTCTATTTCTTATTTGATTCTGATTCTATAACCTGTCTAACCAACAATGCCTGATATTTAGAAGTCTTGATGAAACCCATTGAGATAAGCTTTTGTTTCTCATGTATCAACATCTCAGAAAATGATGCAAATGAAGGTGTAGTATATGCAGGCCCCATAGTCAATCTATGAGTATGAAAGCTAGAAAAAAAAGAAGCATAATTAGGACCAAATTTGTTAATTGTATTGTAGACCAACTGAATGTCCTTCTTATCAATTCCACACGCTTTACATTTCTCTCTTAGATAATTAACCTTAGTGATGTAGTCTTAGATGTTGTCAAAGTTCTTAGGATAAAGGCTCATCAGTTCATTATCAATTTGATAGCCTCTTACTTCATCTATAGTACCATACAATATTCTCAATTTGTCCCAACCCTCATGAGAATTATTACATGATTCAATTTGGAAAAATAAATCTTGAGAAACTAGTCTATGAAGACACCCAAGAGCTTTGGTATGTTTAATCATCCATTTTAACTTTTTATCTACATTTGTAGGTTCAGGTACCTTATCTTCAACATATAGAATGTGACCTTCTGTCATTAGAATACTCCATGCATTTTCATGCCATGTTGAATAATTATATGATGTGAGCAAAGGAACCTTAGAATGATCCATTAAAATGAGAGAGAACAATCAAACAGATCAAAACAATGCACCAAGAGACCCCCCAAATCACTCAATCAAAGAAACCTCAAGCAATATCTAATTTGGCACTTTATACTTAGCGCATTTATAATTGCCACTTGCCAAAATAACGAAGTGGACTTTGATCTTGGTGCATGCATATGCCAAAATAGGCCATAGAATCAAGTATAATTTTTGGTACAAAATGAGATCAATCTGATCATACCACAAAAGAGTACACAAAAAATATGCACTTTAAAAAAAATTGCACCCAAAAATGTTACCATAAGAGCAAGATATGAGATCCCAAAGTTCCCAAAATGAGGATAAAGTAGCAACACCTATGAGAATCTGCAAATTCTAGAGAAACTAGACACAAAACCAAAAAATGATTGCACCACTATGAAGAGTGTAAAAAATAATCCTAAATAAAAAAAAATTCAAAAAAAGGAGTCAAAATGACTGAGTTATGGCCTTCTGAAGTCTGATTGCAAAATCAAAACTTCACTAGTGAGGGGGTAAATTTTTTTAAGGATGTTGACATCATTGCTGATGCGGTGATGGTGTCATCATTTTAAGTGATTAAAATTGATGGCTATGGGCCCATCAAAAAAGCATATTCCCTTGGATGACAGAATATTTTGTAGCTCTGCCAATGGTGGAATCTCCATGGAATCTTCTCTTTACCACCCGATTAGAAGGAGCTCACTAGTTTTTTATATCCACTAGATTTATGAATATTGGCATTAGTTTATTAAAGTGCCTGCCAATTTTTAAAGTTGACCGGTCCACCTAAATTTTCCAGTTTGAATGAAGTGGGGGAAGGTGGGGCCTACCCAGGGAATGAGAGAGGGCTATGTGGTGGCCTGTACAACTACAAGTACTACGGTATAGTGCCTGCAGTACTGTATTTTGTAGGTACACTGTGAAAAACAAATCTGCAAAAACACCTTTTCTATATATTTTTTTAATTTTAATAATAAAAAAAATTCCAAATGAATTTTATTGAAATCCCTTTAAAACACAGCTGCAAATTTTTTTTAAAAAATTTCAAAAAATTATTTCGTAGAATAATATATATATTTTTTATAAAATCGTACTTGATGCAATGATGGTGACCTAGGGGATCGTATGGCTCCTTGGGTAAATTTTTTTTTCCTCATCGGACAACTGCCGATTTGGATGAATTGACAGTTGATATTAGGGTTTTTGTTCTGGACACAATCGCAGGGTTGGTTTTGACCCAAAATGCTCCAAAAATGCAGCTACCTTCTAGATCTGGCAACCACTCTTTAGCTTCAAACCCTCATAGATTTGGCCTCATATGTCTGATTTGGACAAAAAAAAAGGAAAAATCAACTTTCTCAAACCTTCTACACGCAATGGTGAGCTAAGATTTGCACCAACAAGCTTTGATTTGAACCTGCAATAAAGAGAAAAAAATGGAACACCCCCAAATCTAGTATCTCTCTTTAGAAAAAGACTCTCCAATGGCACCCAATTTGCTCTGATACCATGTTAGAATTCGCTATGGCTGCCAAGATCTTGAGACCAAATGGAAAGCACAAAAGAGAGAATATGAATATGACAAGAATACACTGTATTCTTATCAATATGATTCAATGATATGATGTTGATCTACAATGTAGTATAAACCCCTTGGTTATATAGCCAAGGTGAGATGCAAGATGCCATAGGATTATGAAAAGTGTCTTAATCATATGACATGAGACAACTCACCACACTTACCTAGGTTCACAGGTAGTAGTTGTCAAAAGATAAGATAACAACTAATGACAACTAACACCTTCTAGAAAGATTCCTTCCTATGACCTAAGTAAACTTAACATGTGAAAATAAGTCCCCTAGTAGTGAATTAACTAGGTATAAGACTTTATTTACCCAAACAAGAAGAATGGAGTTGTTGAAATGAAAAATAGAAATATTCAATAAGCTGCAAGGACTATGATGAAAGAGGAAAATCTATCAAAAATATACTAGAGAGAAGCTATTCATAATACTATTTACATAATTAATAGAGTTCAAGCTAAAGCTAACAACACAAAGACTCCTTGTGAGTTATGGTATGGAAGGATTCCTACTATGAAGTACTTTAGAGTATTTTGAAGCAAATGTTACATCAAAAGAGAAGAAGAAAACTTGGGGAAGTTTGATGCAAGGTCTAATGAAGGTATCTTCCTTGGATATTCTATTAGAAGTAAAGCTTACAAATGTTACAACAAAAGGTTGAGAAAGATAGTTGAAAGTGCAAATGTTAAAGTTGATGAAAACTTGTAGAATTCTATTATAGTAGATGGATATGTGTTAGATGAACCTAATTGTAGAGAAGTAGAAGAAAAATAAAAGAATAAGAAGTTCAAAATGAAGAGGAAGAAGCTTCAAAGAAGACCCCTAAGTATGTGCAGAAAAATCATTTTGAAGATCAGATGTTTGGAGATAAGAGGAAAGGTGTATTGACAAGAAGCAAAGTTGCTAAAGTTGAGGTAAATTTGTGTTTACTTTCTAAATTTGAATGTAAATCAGTGAGTGAAGCATGTAAGGATGAGCATTGGATGAAGGAAATGAAAGAATAACTTATGCAGATAGAGAAAAATTAGACTTGGGAATTGATCCCTAGATTGACAAACAAAAACATAATTGGAACTAAATGGGTATTTAGGAACAAATTAAATGAGAATGGAGAAGTAGTAAGAAATAAGGCAAGACTTGTGTGTAAGGGTTACTCACAAGTAGAAGGTATAGACTTTGAGGAGACTTTTTCTGTTGTGGCTAGGATGGAAACCATCAAATGTTTCTAGCATTTGCAACACATAAATACTTTAAGGTTTATTAGATGGATGTGAAGTTTACTTTTCTGAATGGAGATTGGAAGAAGAGGTTTATGTAGAACAACCAAAAGGATTTTAGTTTTCAGCTCAACTATATATGGTATGTCAATTGAAAAAGGAACTATATGGATTGAAGCAAGCTCCCAAAGCTTGGTGTGAAAAATTGGACATATACTTGATACAACAATGATTTAGTAAGGGCACCACAAATAGCAATCTTTACTTTAAAATTGAGGAGTACAAGATCTTGATAGTAGTAGTATATGTGGATGATATTATCTTTGGTGGAAATGAGGCTATGTGTAGGAAGTTTGCAAAAGAAATGCAGAAAGAATTTGAGATGTCAACATTTAGGGAGATGAATTTCTTTCTTGGGCTTCAAATCAATCAAACAGATAAGGGATTTTCATTTCATAGTCTAAGTATGTTAAAGAGATGTTGAATAAGTTTGGAATGGATGAATCCAAACTAGTATGTACTCCTATGGTAGCTGGTTGTAAACTAAGAAAATATGATGATTCACCTAAGGCTGATCAAAGCAAGTACAAATTGATCTATGATTGGTGTACTATTATATTTAACTACTACTAGACTAGATATCATGCATGCAATTTCTCTTGTGGATAGATTTCAAGAAGATCCTAAAGAAACACATGTTGCAATAGTGAAGAGGATATCTAGATATTTAAGAGGCATACTTGATTATGGCTTGTGGTATCCTAAGGATAATGATTTTATATTAAGTGCTTATACAAATACATATTGGGCTAGTTGTGTTGATGACAGGAAAAGTACAGGTGGTGGTTCATTCTTTCTTGGATGTAGATTGGTGCCAGGGTTGACCAAGAAGTAGGATTCAATTTTTTTATCCATTGTAGAGGCTAAGTATATTGTAGCAGCATCATGCTATACATAGGTACTATGGATGAGAAAAAAATTGAAGGATATCAAAGTTATATATGATGAGCCTATTTTTATCTTTTGTGATAACATAAGTGCAATTAACATTTCAAAGAATCTAGTGATGCATTCAAGGATAAAGCATATATCTATTGGGTATCACTTTTTGAGAGAAAAGGTTATGGAGAATGAAGTGAAGCTTGAGTATGTACCTACAAAGGATTAGATTGTTGATATATTTATTGAGGCTCTTCCTAAGGATACTTTGAGTATCTTCAGGAGAAGTTTGTGGTTATCACCCCTCTCTTTTTGAACTAGATGCATATGGAGATGCATCAGTCCAATGGATCTATGGATCTATCTCTTTTCTGGACTAATGTTGGTGGCTACCTCTCAGAGGGAGTAGGTAGTGTCATGTGTTGTCATTGAGTTGCTGATTTTTTTGGGTATACTCCTAAGGGGGGGTTTTCAAAGAAAGTTTTTTGGTTCAGTGTCAAAGGAGGAGAATAATGCAAACCTTTTTTTTCCTTTTCCATTGATGTCAAAGGGGGAGAGAGAATCATGTGAAAAATCTTATCTACTCAGGAGTAGAGAGAAAATAATGTAAGCTATCAGTGGAAAAAGTTGTGCAAGCTATCTAATCATTATTGAAAAAGGGAGAGAGACTCATATAAAGGGGAGAGAGTTCAAAAATGTTGTGTAGGTGGTATAATCATTAAAAGGAAGGTGTGTGTGTGTATTGTCTTTGATGTCTTTTTCACATCTTGTGTTTTCATCAATGTCAAAGGGGGAGATTGTTGCAAGTATGATGGTGTTGTGATTGATGTCAATAGGAATTCTACTGACTGGGGTTGTCATTGATGTCAACTATGGGATGAAGATGTTGAGGATATTGAGAAAATTTATAAACAGAGTAAACTGTGTTGTCTAATAATTTATAGTATGGCTCGTTATTATGCTTCACATTCCTTTAATATTAATGATATGCCTATCTTACAGGTTATTCAAGGTTGTCAGAGGCTATTATATTCATAATTTGGGTTTCTGGATCATTGTATAGAGTGATATATTTTTAGCAGTGTGTGAAGCAGTTTTTCTATTACTTATATTGTGAGCTAATCATCACCATGGTTTTTCCCTCATTGGGATTTCCATGTAAATATAGTGTTCTCTTGTGCATGATGTTGTGATTTCAATTTCTTTTACATACATTTAATGTTTAATAATTCTGATAGAATAAGGGTTTAATGAATGCTTGTGGATCTATTTACTATTGAGGGTTTTGAAGGTTTAATTTTCTACAACCAATTCATCCCCACTCTTAGTTTTCTTGCTCATTTCAACAATGTATATTTACTTCAACCTTGAAACCTTTCTCCAAGGTCGGTTATGTACCTCAAATGTGTAAATTCAAATTAGGTTGGTGCCAAAACACTTATGTCACATATAGGAGTGAACATGGACCACATAACAACTTAATTAGGACCCAAATCGACAACAATACTCAACCACATGCTTCCTTAAACAATATTCATCCTTTGCATGTAGTGTAAACACTAGGCCGACTGTTACCCATGCAAAAACCATTAAAATTTTAAGTACATGCTTCCTCAAACCCAAGGATGACTTTCGAACCACACACCATGCTTGAAAATGATCTAGAATACTCCTCAAACACCCTAAAATCCAAAAAACTCCTTCACAACAACTTTCACTTGAAGAATGTACAAGCCCAATAAAATCAAACTACTCTTCCATACATTGTTACTTGAAAAACTATCTTCTAAAGCACCAAACCTCAATCCATCTTGATTGAAAAAATATATCAACATCATCAACACTTCCTTAGAATTGCAAGACCTAAAACCATTCCATGGAGAAACATGAAGCAAAGACATTTCTCCCAAACACCTCTGCAATGCACAATTCATACTCATGAAAAAAACATGAACTATATATCAATCCAGCACACCAAATCTTGAATATAACACATCTAAAAACTTCTCACCAATATATTCAAACCACAAGAGTAGATCTTCAACCTAGAAGAAATTTAGAGAAAAACCAAAACATCTTTTTGTAACCTAGAACAACACTGCAACACATTATTTCCTCTTTTTATCAACTTTTCTCAAAATCACTAAGAAAACCAAGCACTAGAGACATATCCATAACATCTTCAACACAACTATACATCCATAGATATAATTTTATCAAATAAAAACCATTGGTGAACACCAATAGCTTAATTGATGACAACATAATGCAACAAATTAAAGCATAGACAACACCAACTATTAATATTCAACACCAATCTCCCTCAATAGATATAGTTGAGAGGAATGTCAAGACAAGATTGTTGGCAACACTAATCTTCACATACTTGCAATAGGAAGTTAGTTGAAGAAAGTGGCATCATTTTATTTCTCGAGTGGGACATTTCCTCTACCATTACTTTTGACATTGTTAGGAAGTATGATTCTTAGGTTTTTTCCACTGATGAAGAGGCATTATACATTTTTTGGATCATCCTTCAGTCCTAAATGGGGCACTCTTGCTATTTGGGCTCTAGTACCAAACACCAATAAACCAATAGTTGCAAAGCCTGTAGGTGCCTTGAGGGGAGGTCTCATAATAAAAATAGTTTTTGACACCTCAACAGTTGAAGAAGCTGGATATTAGCTATTAATGTTGCCAAATTCACAAAAAGCAACTACTGATTCATTTCAAGAAAAATATGATTTAGAGACTAAGAAATATAATGATTTATTGATTGAATATAATAAATACAAGCAAAGGTTGGCAAAGTTAGAAATAATGGTTGAGATGCTACAAAATTAGCAGCCTCAAATGCAATAAGTTCAACACAATGTGCAACCTCAAGTACAACTAGAGGTAGAGCAATAGCTAGTAGCATAGTCTCCTCCATCACCATCTTTGGAAATGGTTGTTTATGAAGACAGGCCATTAGCACAACTCATTCTTGTTGCCTCATAATCTAGAGAAAGAGTTAGTAGGAAGGATTTGATCAAAGAGATAAATGTATATGGGGAGATGTTAGATCTTTATGAGGAAAAAAATGTGCTCATAGTGACCAATTTATTAGAATGTTTAATGGGGAAGGAAATAAAGAGAGTGAATAGTATACACTCCAACTATTCTTGAATGATGATAGTCATTGATATGTTTGAGAGGGATAGATTAGAGGCAGTCACATTGATGCAATTATGGGTTCCTAGACTAAATGCATTAGCTGGAATGATCAAAGGGTCAACTAATGATCCAAATAATACATAATAGATTGTCCCCACATACAAAATGGTAAAATGAATTAAAAATTATAAAGGGATGGTAGACCCTAGGCATTGAGAAGAGAATAAGGGAACTACTCTAAGAATTTGATGAAAGTGATCTAGGCCTCTTGTTAGACATTTTAGATATAACAATGGAGGAGTAAAAATATATGAGCATTGGAGGTATGAAATGGAAAGTGTTGTTACTACTTAGGAGCTTATTATTTTTGAAGATAATACAGTTGATATTGATTTATTGAAAAGTAGCATGGATAAATTGTGGTTCACGAGAAGGTTTTAAAAGATTTTGACAAAGAGGAAATCAAGTAGTAAAAAGGTATGGCTCATACAACAATAAATTGGATGAGTTCATGGAATTCAAATGGTCATTAGAGGAAGAGTATGATGCTTGGGATAAAAATTACAATGAGCTACCTGATTTGTAAAGTTTCTCTTGGTGATGTGGAGTCATTTTTATCTTTCATGCATATTCAGTGCTTCAAACTACTTAACAATATTAACACTTGGGGAGTTTTTTCTTTTTGTACACCAAGGTTTTGTCTTCACTCGATAGCTCACCATTCCCTAGTTTGCATCAACAAGAATGAATAAAAGGAGGGGAAAAGATGAACTATCAACATCAGGAACTTTTTGTAAGGGAAAATATTGTTACAAGTAAATATAACTACATTTTTCCTAAGAATATCCCATCCACGAGAACTTGTGCTCACTTTTTGAAATGTAATATTGTATGCCAAATGCAAATGTGACATATGTACTTGGCCTAGATATTGCTGCTCCCTTGTCTTTTAAAAGGGAATTCAAGGCCATTTACATGAATCTTTAGGAGAGTTTTGTAATTGAACACAAAGAATTGATTTGAGTCTTGCTTTTAGTTTATTGAGTCTTATTTTTTGTAATTCACAAGATTTGTATGATAGTACTAGTATTTTCTGAATACAAATGACACAACTTTGAAGCCAATTGTCTACTACTTTATATATTTCATAAATTATGTATGAAATTGATCAAAGATCATTCTAATTTGTCTTCATTATCTTTCCTCTAGATGTATGTTTCTATTAATGCTTTAGTTCAAAGAACTAGTTAAATGCTTTAACAAAGATATAAATTTGTGTGAATGTATGCAAGGATTTGATAAGTAGAGTTGGTTAAGAGTTCTAAGAATGATAATTTAATACATCATTATGATGCTCTATGATGCTTAGGTGATACTATTATGTAATTCCAATTCCATTAGTTTTGACTTCATACCCCAGGTTAAGGAACTGATCTTTAATTTGTGTCTAAGTTGCTGCTCCAAGGTCACCCAATTAAAGAATATTTATAAAATTTCATTTTAGTTATGCTTATTTGTAGAATTTTCATGTAAATTTCATGTTCTCTTTCTTTAAATTGTTGAAAGCTTAAAGGATTCTACCAAATCTTTCAATTTCTACATTTATCAAGCTAAATAAGTGGGAACATATCTGTTGTTTGCAATGTATGAGATAATTCAACATAGGAGATATTAAATACATTGTTAAGGACCAACTTACCTAGTTTTGTAGAGTCTAAAGTGTAGAGGGAAAGTTATTTTAACTTTCACCTATTCATTGGCCAATCCCTCCAAATAACTAACCATTAGAAATTTCAAATCCATAGGTTATTTGTGAGATCTAGTTGGGAATTAAAAACAACCAACATAGTGTTAGGATTAGGGTCATTGTTAGTTTAGGGTTATGATTATGGTTTATGAGTTAGGTTTTAAGATAAGGCTTATAGTTATGGTTAGTGTTAAATTTAAGGTTAGGTTTAGGGATAGGTTTAGGATTAGAGTTAGGGTTACACTTACAGTTTGAGTTAGGGTTAGGATTAGTGTTAAGGTTAAGATTATGGTTTAGGTTTTAGTGTTTGGTTTAGGTTAAGGTTAGGTTTAAAGTTAGGGTAATTGTTAGGGTTAGGGTCAATGTTTTTTTAGGATTTAAGTTTACAGGTTTACATTTATGGTTAGTGTTACATTTATGGTTAGGGTTAGGATAGGTTTAGAGTTAGGATTATGGTTTAGGATTTAGTGCTAGGGTTAGGGTTAGGTTGAGGGTAGGGTTAGGGTTAGGGTGTGAGTTAGGATTAGGTTAAGGGTTATGTTGAAGTTATGATATTACAATTTAGGGTTAAGGGTTAATGTTAGATGAAGCTTAGGTTTATGGGTTAGTGTTAGGTTTAGGGGTTGTTTTTGGAATTGGCTTAGGGTAGGGGTAGGGTTAGGGTTAGGTAAGGGTTAGGATTTGATGGTTTAGGTTTAGGGTAAAGATACCTAGTTAGGTTGTGGGTTTGGTTTAGGGTTAGGGTTTGGGTTAGGGTTATGATTAATTTTATGGTTAGGGTTATGAGAAATAGGATTAGGAATAGGGTTAGTATAGGGCTATAATTATGGCTTTTAGTTAGAGTTAGGATTAAGGTAAGGGTTAGCTTGAATTTATGATATTATGGTTTAGGGTTAAGGTTTGAGGTTATATGTAGGCTTTGGTTTTAGGGTTAGTGTTAGAGTTAGGGTTGTTTTTGGAATTGGGTTGGGATTCAGGTTAGGGTGCAATTTAGGGTTAGGGTTAGGGTTAGGTTAAGGTTATGATTTTATGGTTTAGGTTTAAGGTAAAAATAGGGTTAGGTTGTGGGTTTTTTTTATGCTTACAGTTTTGGTTAGGGTTGTGAGAAATAGGGTTAAGGTTAGGTTAGAGTTACAATTATGGTTTTGGTTATGGTTATGGTTAGGTTATGGTTATGATTAGGGTTTAGGGCTGAAGGTTTAGGGTTAGTTTAAGAGTTACACATGTTTCTATTATTATTGGGATTAGATTTGGGAATAGGATTAGGGTTTAAGGTTAGGGTTAGGGTTTTTGTTCGGGTTATGGTTCACTTTCGAGTTAGAGTTAGGGTCAAGATTAGAAATAGGTTTAGTGTTGGGAATAGAGGTAGGATTAGGGTTATGGATAGGATTGTGGTTAGGGTTACAATTAGGTTTAAAATTAATGTTAGGGTTAAGGTAATGAGAAATAGGCTTAGAGTTAGGCTTATGAGAAATGAGATTAAGGTTAGGTTTATGATATTGTGGTTTAGGGTTTAAGGTTAGGGTTTGATGTAAGCTTAGGTTTTAGGGTTAAGGTTAGGTTTAAGGTGAAATTTATGGTTAGGGTTAGGGTACAATTTAGGGTTAGGGTTAGGGTTCTAAATAAATCTTGGTAATATGATTAGGATGATGATTTAATTCAAGATAAGGTTAGGGGTTATTTTTGGAATATTTTTAGGGTTAGTTAGGGTGAGTCTTAGACTTATCCTTAGGGTAGGGTTTGATTTAGTGTTAGGCTTAGGGTTAATCTTGAGATCAAATAAGTTTAGGTTCAAGTTTAGGATTATAGTTAAAAGTATAATTGAATTAAGGATGGGAATCAATAAGGGTTTTAATCAAGGTTCAAATAGGTTTATGATTTATTTAGGGTTCAAGTTGAATATGAGTTAGTGTTTTATTAGGGTGAAAGTTTTAGTTCAATTAAAGTTGCTATTAACTTATGATTAGGGTTAGAATTTAATTAGGGTAAGGGTTCAATAAGGATTGGGGTTATGGATAATTTTAGGTTTCAAATAGGGTTAGGGAATGGGTTGTGGTTCAATTAGGGTTTGATTGCATGCTTTTGTTGTTGTCATCCACAATCAAATAGATAGTAAAATGAGAGGAAGGCAGAGAAAATAAGTGAAGAATGACAAGAATAATGAGAGAATCAGTGCATCATTTGTGTTATATATGATCGACAGGCTTAGCCATAATCTTTTATCTCTTGGCACATGGGTTTTAAATAACACAAGGGAGAGGTCAATGCCAATATTCATTACCAGACCAATATGCAAGGTGTTTGCACACTTTGGGGTACCAAAACACCATCTTCACCATTCTCTCCACTACATCCACTCCAAATAAAGCGTTAGTGTTCAATAAGAGTTAGGGTTAGGTCTAGAGTGATAGTTACTGTAAGATTAAAATAATATTAATTAATCTGGATAATTAAGATAATATTAAATATAATATATTAATAAAATATTAATAAATAATTATAGTATAATATTATTAATAATATAATTTAATAGTATTCTTATAATAATAAATACTAATTTAAGAGGTGGGACTTCTTGTAGGTGGCAGATGTCACTCGCAAGGGACTAGTCTCGCCCTAGCTCACCTCAGGTACCCAAGGTAAGGGTTGTTGGGCCATTGAGCTAGGTTGAGGAGACACCCTTGTAGTAACAAAAGAATACATATATATATAATAAATACTAATCTTATTAGTTAATATATAATTATACATTTTATTAATAATATTAATATATCTATTATTAATTATATTATTGTAATTACCTAATATATAAATAATATTATTAATTAATAAAGTTAAGATAATAATATATTAAATATTATATTTAGGAAGGGGGTGACCCTTTGGTGAAATGGTGGGGCTTCTTTCCTGTAGTGCCAACAACCAAGGTTTAAACCTCATGGGGTCACTCTCTACCATGTTAACAATTGAGATTGGGGGAGACCCTATGGTGAAATGGTGGGGCTTCTTGCCTATAGTGCCAACAACCAAGGTTCAACCTCATGGGGTCACTCTCTACCATGTCAACAATTGATTTTGCTTACCCTTAATTTTCATATATATATATATGGCAGAGTGGAGTGTAAGGAGAAATTTTTTGCAAAAGGTAGGTGATCAAAATCAACATGATGCTACAAAGCAGGTTGGTGTCTCTCTCCTAGCTTGAAAGGATTTGGGTGATAAGTGGAAGGGGAAGGAGATTTCATGGGGTTCTGAGGTGGTGTGCGATTGTCCAGAGAAGGATTTATAGGATCGGGCAAGGTTGGAGGCTTGGCACGACAAGGAAAAGGGCATAAACTTGTCTCCTCGTGTGAGCAAAGATTGGTCTAGGTGGCAATGACATAAAAAAAATTTAAGTTTCAATGGAAAACCTTGGAACAATCCTCGTAGCAAAAAATGGTGGGAAAAAAATTCAAATTTTGATGCAATTCAGAGGAATGGCAGAAGGAGAGATCCTAGACCTAGAACCAACCCTAGTTCTAATGATGAATTTAGTTAGGAATATTGAAGAACCCTTGTTTTGGGATCCAAATGGCTGGGCCCTTCTATCAAAAGGTTGGAATTTTTTGGAATCATTATGAAATGGTTTGGATCAAACTTGAATTGGGATGACCTGATTCGATGGTGGCATGGCAAGTAGGCCTCAGAGATGGGCTTTAGAAATTTGGCAAATGACTTCTTGCTTGTCATTTGTCCCTCTTCCACAATTCACACTGAAATCTTGGAAGGTATTTGGCTCATGGATGGTTATGGGTTCTACATGCGGAAGTGGGAGGTGGGTTTCAACCAGAATAAGCATCAGCTAACCTACATCCAAGATTGGTACAAAGTCTCAATGCTTCCGTATGAATTCTAGCATGCTAATATTTTGGAGGATATTGGAGATAACTTGGGCAAGTACATTTTCATAGATGAATAGGTAGAAGAATATGGTATTAGTACTTATGTGCACATTTGTGTGGAGAATCTCCGTAACAACACTAGGTGGAAGGAGATGGAGATCAATAATGAATGGGGTGTACTAAAGCAACCCTTGGTGTTCGAGTCTAGACCATAAGGTAATTGGATCGACACTTTAGGATGACGTACCTAGAAAAATCTACAATCTAGGGCAAGCGGTCAATCTTGTGACCCAGTGCCCAAAGCTTTGATTCCATATGGGCCAGGTGTTGTTGAGGATCCGCCCAATTCTAACCTGGTGCAATTGGACTAGGAAAACATCAAGGATGAAGACCAGGTGGAGGCAGGTTCTCAGGCGCACCCAAAGACATTAATATAGCTCTCAACAACAAAGTATGTGATGTGTTGAACATCATAGATAACAACTTGAGGAAGGACAATCTTAACTCACTGATTGAGGTGAGTAAGGAATTAACGAGGCACTGATTGACCCATTCTCTATGGTTTAGATAGCAGAAGATGATTGTCTAGAACTGGATGGGTTGGGTGATGATGCCCTATCCTACAATAAGGAGGAGGGAGTGATCTTGGTGTCAAATCAAGATGGGCTAGGAATATGTCAATTTGAGGCCGATGTGCTTTCTCCAGATTGCAGGGAGCATAAGAAGCAAGGAAGAATGCCAAATGTGGAAAAGTTGAAGATTGATGGTGAAGCGGCTAGATAGAAAAAGATTATGGACATGTTGAAAGTAGGGAAGGGGGAACCCCTTCCTAAAGAGGAATGAAAATCTTCACTTGGAATGTTAGGTGCTTGAATGCACCTAACAAATGTCATCTGGTGAAGGATCAATTGGTGGCTTCATAGGTGGAAATTTCCATGTTACAGGGGACAAAATTAGACAAAGAGGGAGTGTTGGATTTTGGAAGAAGGATGGACTCTTGCAAGTGGCTAGTGGTGGAGGCAGCAAGTGCAGTTGGTGGCCTTATCACTTTTTGGTGACCTAATATGGTTTCATTGGATAAGTTGGCTATGGGAAATAGGTGGTTGATTTTCTTAGTAAGAAGCTTTGTGTCAAACATTTAATTTACATTGGTCAATGTGTATGGCCCCATTTTGTGCTTAGACAAGCGTCAAGTTTGGACGTAAATTGAGCTTTTCTATCAATATCGAGAGTTGGGCCCTTGCTTAATTGGAGGAGATTTCAATACTATTTTGCACTCAGAAGATAAATGTGGGGGAGTGTCTAGGAAACTCCAGTCGTAGATAGATTTTGGAGCTTTTGTTGGGAGGAATCAGTTAATTGATCTTCCAATGGCTAATGGGAAGTTTACTTGGACCAATAGAAGGTACGGGTTTTGTTCAATTACAGAGAAGTTGGATAGATTTTTCTTCATGGGTAATGTGGCTACTTTTCCTTTCACTCTGGGATGCAAAATTCTCCCTTGCCTAGGCTCGGATCATTTTCCTATCCTCTTGGACATTGCAGGGGAGGCTCACTCACTAAGATGTCCTTTCAAATTTGAAAATATGTGGCTAAAAGATCCAAAAAATTTGCTTCTCATCTCTCAGTGGTGGGGAGAAGTTGAGGTGGAAGGCTTAAAAATGTTTATTCTTGCAGCAAAGCTAAAACACATTAAGCAACGCCTGTAGGAGTGGAACAAGCTAAGCTTCAAAAATATCTTTGAAGAAAAGAAATGCATCAAAGGGGAGCTTTTAGTTTTAAATGAGGAGGTGATTCGATGGGGCATGGAAAACACAAGGTATCTCCAGGAAAAGGAACTCCTCAACACTTGGAATGACATCTTGGAAAAAGAAGAGGTATTCTAGTGTCAAAAATCCCACAAGTTATTGCTAAGTGAAGGGGATAAGAACATGAAGTTTTTTCATAACTCTACAAAAATGCGGTGAGAAGTCAACAAAATTTCAAGTTTGAAATTAGTAGATGGTAGTGTGTTGGATCAGCCTAGACTTATTGTAGAGGTTGTTGTTCTTTTCTTCAAAAATATTTTGAACAAATGGGAGGGCTCAAACCTTTAGGCACAACAAGAGATTTTGAGCAATATCCCAAAGCTGGTGATGGCTGAGCATAACTTGTTTTTGAATAGGCCCTTCTTAGAAGATGAGATCAAATTAGCCCTATTTCAATTACATCTGGATAAATCTCCAGGACCTGATGTTTTTTCTATTTCTTTCTTTCAACACAGCTAGGATATTGTGGGGTTGGATGTGGCTGAAGCCATAGAAGACTCTAGGGCCTTGGGGCGAGCTCTAAAGGAACTCAACAATATGTTCATTGCTATAATTCCAAAGAAAGAGAAGTTAGATAGATTGGAGGATTTCAGGCCCATCTCTTTGTGCAACACAGTTTATAAAATACTAGAAAAATCAATTGAAAATAGGCTTAAGGTGATTCTACCAGGTTTGATTTCTAAAGAACAAACATTTTTGTGCTAGGTCACTTGATCTTTGATGAAGTAATAGTGGCCCAAGAAGCCATTCACTCAATCTTGAATACCTGGAATCCTTCAATGATCCTCAAGCTGGATATAAGACAAGCTTATGACAAAGTCAACTAGAGGTTTTTATTCAAAACCTTGGAGTCCTTCAAATTCTCTTCTCCTTGGATTAATTGGATTTTTGGCTGGGTAGCATGCCCAAGGTATTCAATTCTAATTAATGGCTCTCCATACAATTTTTTTGAAGTCTCTCGGGGGCTTCAACAAGGGGATCCCTTGTCTCCTTTTCTATTCATTTTAATGGAAGAGGCCTTGGGTCGGCCTATTTCTCAAGGAACTACTTCAGGGAAACTAAGAGGAGTGCAAATAACAAGTAGCATGCCGCCAGTTACTTACCAATAGTTTGTAGATGACAATTTTCTTTTGGGGATAGAAAGTGTGTCAGAAGCAAGAACCTTCAGAAGTATCCTCTCAAAATATTCCTCTAGCTTGGGCCAAGAGGTGAGTTCTAAAAAATCCAAAATATTTTTCTTTTTTGTTAATCCAGCTTTGGAAAAACAAATCTTACAAGTTTTAAGGTCTAAAAAAGGGAAATTACCTTGTAAGTACCTTGGGTTTCCATTGGATCCAAGACTACATTTAGGTAAATTATGGGACCCCCTATTGTCCAAGATTGACCACAAACTCTCCTCTTGGAAAGGACAGTGGCTTTCATGGGTTGGTCGTCTAATGCTCATAAAATCAGTGGTGGCAACACTTCCAATCTACATGCTATCCTGTCTTCATTTACCAAGGAACACTTGTGATAATCTCAATCAAAAGATGAGGCTTTTCTTCTGGCAAGGTGGTTCGGAATAGAGAAATTTTCCACTGATAAAATGGGAGAAGGTTTGTAGCTTGAGAGAGGTAACAAGGGCGGGTATCAAAAAGCTGGCACTTCAAAATAAAGTTTTGGGAGAAAAGTTAGCATGGCTTATGTATGCTTGATAGGACCTAAAATGGGTAAAAATTATAAAAGAAAAATACTTGGAGGATGGCCCAACAAGCTTCTTTTTGACTCAATCACTTCCAAAAGGCTTTCAAGTTTGGAATTTTATCTGTAGCTACCAAGATTTGATTGTAGATTTCCTTTCGTGGGACTTGGGTGATGGCAACCAGGCTCTATTCTGGGAGGATTCATGGGGTGGCTACAACAAAATGGAGAATTTTGAAAATTTAAGGAATGTGAAAGCGGTCACCAAGAGGGCCTAGGGCTCTCGTGTCAAAGATTTTTTGCTCACTGAAGAATCAAACAGTGCTCTGGCTTGGCATTGGAAGGATCCTTCTCATTTATACTTGATCTATGGCGAAGTCAGTATTTTCAATGAAATCCTTAGCCAACAACCCATTTGTTTGAGGGGTGGCCAGGACATCCTTCGATGGTGCAGCTCTGCAATGGGTTCTTACCGAGCAAAGGAAGGTTATAGCATTTTATCTAAGCAATAAGAAACAATGTCAGATATCCCCAGTGATTTGTGTTGGAATAAATTTTGTCTCCCCAAGGTAGGGATATTCTCATGGGCAGCTATTCAAGGAAGAGTATTGACTTTAGAAAGGTTAAAGAAATTTGGCATCAATGGTCCTTCAAGGTGTGTGCTTTGCAAGGTGGTGGAGGAGTCAAGTGATCTCTTGTTCCTCAATTTCTCTTTTACAAGACAGTGTTGGGAATGGTTATGTGTGAAGTTTGGTCTACTTACAATTTCTCCCAAGAATTTGCTGGGTTGACTTAATGGTTGGCCAAGGTTGGGAAGTGGCTTAGTTTTTGCTAGATTTTGGAAATTGAGCCCTTCCCTTTTGATGTGGGAAGAGTGGAAAGAAATGAATTGGAGAATTTTTAGGGACAATGCCTTAACTCTTCCTTTATGACAAAACTAGAAGCTTGCATGGTAGAGGTGATGAACTCAAGAGATGAGAAAGGCAATAAGGTGATTTCTTTTTTCTCAAGCTGGGACATGAAAATACTAAAGTTGTGGAATCTGTTGAAAGTTCCCATTCAATTTGGAGTGGGTGGCATAATGATGAAAGAAGAGCGCAAAATATTCAAATGGACCTCTCTGAGTTGTGGTTGGTTTAAGCTAAATTTTGATAGGGCTGCTAGAGGAAATCCTAGTCAATCAGGAGCAAGGTACATTATTAGAAATTGGTAGGGAAAGATAGTGGGGAGGTTGGTTTTTCCGCTTTCGCTAGGCACAAACAACTGGGCCGAGCTTTAGGCTACTTTATAGGGGATAAAAAAAATTTTGGAGCTAAAACTAAGGAACATTATCATTGAAGGGGATTCACTTTTTGTTGTAAGTGGTTTGCGCTCAAGTAATTTTCAAAATTGGAAGTTAAATGCTCTCCTAGAAGTTACAATGAAACAGTTGATTATCTTTGAGAACTATGAAATCTCTCATATCTTAAGACAGGGGAACTAGGAGGCTGATTCTTTATCAAATCTTGGAGTTGATGGGATTTCATTAAAGGAGGTGAGCTTGGAAGATCTTTATGTTGGTTAACTGATGTGGGTGGTTGGGTGGGTGCCACTTCACCAAATGTGGTGAAGTGGAAGACACATCAGAGAGGTTGGGAGAAGAGCCTTGATTGTTTCCAATTCTAATGAAGGTTGGATAGGTGGCATTTCATTTGGTGAGGTGACAACATTTGCAAAGGTGAAAGTACATGTTGATAAGGAAAGATCTAGATGGTGTTAAAACTATCATTGTTCACTAGCATGGCAAGCTTGTGACGTCCTTTCGAGGACACTCTGCCAGCTACTATGGTATTATTACATCGCACTGATGTAGTTTCATTTATTCCGATGTGGTTTTCTTTTGTCTCAAGCTAGAATTTTTGCACAAACCATGAGCAGGTTCATCTTCTTGGTATCATCCAAGGAATTGGAAATGGGTGGTATGGTGACTCTAGTAGAGTTCAAGGGTTCAAAGAGGAAGATTGCGTTTGAAGGGAAGATTTCTACCCTCTATCTTCAATGTCTCATTTGTCATCCATATTATCTAGTATTTTTTACCATCACATGCATTACAGGAAATAATTTCATGGAGGAAGCTAAAGGATATAGGTTGGATTTAGACATTTCTTCACGGATTCTAGCCAGCTTGCTAGATGTGGGGGTATCAAAAGTTGAAGCCAAGGTTATCCTAAGGCATTTATTTTGGAAGGACATGTTGGTGGGTTTAGACAGGGCCTTGGTTACTCCGCGACTAGGGAAGGGCATTCCACGTCCATAGGACCTCCATCTGCTCAATGACCTAGAGGCATTCGTTAACTACTATCCATTTTTGTTGGATGTGACTGGGTTTGATTTGCTAGAGCATAGGAGATTGGCGCGCACTGGTGTGGATTTCTTGAGGAAGAAGTTTTGCCTATTTCATGTAGCAGATTTGGCTTGGAAGAGGGAATTCTGGGTATTTACCCAACAAAATGTATGGTGATTTGGGTTTTGGTTGGGTGTTGTCTCTCATTAGCTGCTTCCTTGTCAAGGAAATTTTGTGGGGTATGTTTTGTCTTAGTCTATCATTCGGCATGTAGTTGCTTTGGTTTATTTCTCAATTGTCTATAGTAGGTTGATGACATTATATAGGGTGTTTCCTTCGACAAGGCATTTTGTTGCGTTCTAAAAGGCATGGAGTCAATGGTCACCCAAGCTGGGCCTGAACAATGTATCTTTTTTTCATATCAATAGAAATCCTCTTACTTATTGATCAAGAAAAGAAAATATTATATTTAGGATATATAATATATAGATCTTATTAATAATTATTTTATTTTAAATAAAATTTATAATAATATTAATATATAATTAATTAATTCAAAAAGAGACATTTAAATATAAAAAATAAATAACATATTAAAGAAAAAAATTATTAATAAAATTAATTTCGTAACAAATATAAATTACAAATTGAAAAAATAATTTAAATTTAATTATTAACTATTAAAAAAATAGCACATTAAATAAAAAATTAAAGTTAAAAAAAATTAAGGGTTTAGGACCCTTTTACACAAGCTCATGGCCCATTACATAGAAATAAAATAAACTCCTCATCTTTTGATCTATTATGCCTTCTTAAAATTAAATTTCAAATTATAGAGTATTATAAATAATAGAAATATTATCCTATCGATTACTGCACAAAGGGATGTAAAGTCCAAGACAAAAGGTAAACAAAGTTGTTTGTTCATTTTTTTAAAGAGGAGCTAAGATTTTTTCTTTATTATGTGAAGCTTAAATTACAATCAAAATAAAATAAGGAAATGTGCGGAGGCTATGACCATGAGACACTTCCTAAGCCTTCAGATAGAGTTTGCATGGTGGTGATGAAATACTTCACCCTTGAAGGAAGACACAGTGTGTATTACTACTACCATTTCAATTTCATCAATCACCTTAGGAATCACCATAATAAATTTCCTTCGCATTTTTTCTCATGCATTCTCTTGAGAGTACTATGCTTGATGTGGTTGAAGCCATGAATTCAAATAAAAATTTCACCATCCTCCACCAAGGGCTCATATCTAGGCTTTACCATTTTCAATCGGCCCTTTGCCATCCTCAACCCATTACCGCTATTGATTTTTCCCAACCCACCTCTACTAAAGAGGCTCTAATTTCTTGTACTCCCCCATTGGCTAGCATTATGGACACTCCTGGCCCGAGCAAGAAAAAATGTATAAAAAACCTTGCCTTGAAAGTTTCTCCATAGGACACTTCCCCCTCTCTGGGGCCCATTGTGGAGAGTAAAGAAAGAAAATGCATAGCCCCCACCCCGAGAACTAAGGCCAAAGTCTCCAAGAAGATTAAATTTTGGCTCCATCAAATTAACTCTAACATTGAGATCACCAAGGAGACTAATACCCATCACAAGTCAAATAGACTGGTTATCAAGTAAGAAAAAGGGAAGAGTTTTAAGGAGGTCTCAGATTCTAACAATGGGGACAAGAGTGAGAGTAGGAGTAAGGAGGAAAAGGAGGTGGTGGAGGAGGCTCTCTTAGTCTCTGCTAGTAGCTCGTCTGATGTTTCTGAAAGCCTTAAAATGGGTCCTGCCAGCATTAAAATCAAGGAGGTCAAGTCTCATACCTCCAATATTGTGGAAGTTAAGGCTCCCATGGAGGAAGCCCATAGTAAACAATATGATGTCTGGGAGGAGGTTGACAATCTAAAAAAAAAATTGAGGGTTTGGAGAAAAAACTGTAGGATGTTACTCATTTTTCCTTAAAGATTATGCACAGGTCTACCACTACATTATGTCTATTGCAGAAGGACAAGTCTATGAACGATGTGGAGGAAGAAGCTATCAACCAGGAGCTACTTAGGTTCCTCACTAAAGATTGGGCCACCATAACTTTAGTTAAGCCATGTAGTGGGAAAAAAGATTAGTTTTTGGCGGGTTTTGGTTTTTTGACTAGGATTGGTTGAATCAGCCTTTGTTTATGTTTCGTTCTATTAAAGACATTGTTATTATGTTTATTTTCCCCTATGACTGGTATGACACTTGGTGGTCTATATCTATGGTGGTTTTAAATCATGATATCATGATGGACATAGCTAGTAGCTTTGGTTTGATTGTTAGTTTTTTGAGTTGTTTTTGATGTGATCTACTTAGGGTGATGATTTGGTTTTTAGACCTATTGTTACTATGTTGTTAGTGTTAGTCTGCTATGGATGGTCATTGGTGCCTTCTATTAATGGGACAACAACCTTGTTTTGATGCTTTTTATATCAAAAACATGCAATAGACATTAATGGTGTTTTCTTTGATCACTTCGTTTGCATAATCTATAATGTCATTCATTTTGGAAATAAAATTTGCATTTATTACCTCAATACTTTCTATGAATTTGTCCTTTTGGAGTGATGAATATCTTCATGGTGTAAGATAGAAATGTGAGCTAGAATAATTTATAAATTGAAATGTATCCAATTTTAAATTGATTTTAAATATTTTTTAATTCTAAAATGATTAATAATTTTCCATTGAATTTTGAAAGATGGCTATTATTAAATAGTTTATAAATATTTTTTTTGTTTTTTCTAAAATTACTAATAGTTTTTTTGAGTGAGTTTTGAAATGTAGTTGTTATTAAATTCATAATTATAGACATTTCTAAATAGATAAGATAATAAGATTTAATGAATATTTGATGTTTTTAGAATTTTTAATTTTTTAAAATATTTTTCATTTTATTTTAATTTTTAATTTTTAGAAATATAATTATAGATTTTTATAATAAGATTTAATGAGTATTTGGTGTTTTTCAATTATTTATTTTTTGTTTTAAGATTTTCATTTTTTTTTATTTATATATTTTTTTTTAAAGAAACATAAATATATAATTTTTTAAATAGATAAGATAATAACATTTAATGAATATTATTATTAATTAAAAAAATACAAACTTAAATATAGATTGTTAGAAAGAGATAATAAATATTAAATAGTAATTGATATATATTAATAATTATATGATATTATAATTTACCAAATATTACTATAAAATTAAACTAATATATTATTATTATATTATAAATCTCATTATAATAGATTGTTATAAATAATTTAAATCTCCAATACCCTATAATATAAGGGATTTATTAAGGTTTATAAATGATTTATTATATATCTCATTATAATCTTACCATATATACAATAACTTGTAATATATAATAGGGTTATTAATTATTATTAATATATATAAATAATCTAATATATAATATAAGCATTGATTATATATGAAATAGGGTTTATAACGACTTATTATATATCTCATTATAATCTAACATTATAATATATATATTAATCTATATAATATAGATTATATAATGGTTATAATATATTATAACTTTTAATTATATACATTATATATTAATATCTACATTATAGATTAATATTAAGATATATAAGCATTTGTGTCATTTTAATTTTTTAAATTTTTAAATAATACGCCTCAAAATGATATCTCTCGTCATATACTGTAAAAATTAATATTAAGGTATATATGCTATTTTATAGTCGCGGTGCAATAGTAATAATACTATATTAACTATTAAATAAGGTTTAATATATTAGATTTAATATATATTGTAATTGGTTATATTAAATGATAATATTTTATTACATTATACATTTAGTATTAGGGTTAGAGTTATGAGAAATAGGGTTATATTTAGAGTTAAGGATAAGGTTAGGATTATGGTTTAGTGTATAAGTGTTTGGGTTAGGATTAGGGATAAGTTTAGGATTATAATTAGTTTTAAATTAGTTTAAAAAGGGAATTGGTTAGAGCTATGTCATGTTTGGCTAGGGCTAGGGTTGTATAAAAATATGTGGAGTAGGGTTAGTGGCATGGTTGGGGTTTGGATTAGGATTATTGTGGTTAGGTTTAGGGTTAGGTTGAGTTATGAGTAGGGTTAGGGTTAGGGTTACAATTAGGGCTAGGTCTATAGGAATAAGATGAATGTGAGGGTTAGGGTCACGATTAAGGTTTGGAGAAAAGGGTTAGATATGATTAGGGTTATGGCTAGGTTTAGGGTTAATATTATAGTTTAGGGTGTAGTGTTTGGCTTCAATTTAGGGTTAGGGTTTGATTTTGAATAATGTTTCATGGTTATGGTTAAGGTTAGTGGTTATTTTCAGATGTGGGTTAGGTTTAGGGTTATGCATGGGGTAAAGATAGGATAAGGGGAATTAATATAGGTAATTAATTGAAGATAAATAGGTTATGGTTAGAGTTAGATTAGGGCTATGAAATTATGGTTTATGGTTAGGATTAGGGTGTTATGATCAGGGTTAAGTTTAGGGTGTGAGTTAAGGTTATGTTTTTTGAACACCCAAAATACTAAGGGGGTGAATCAATATTCACTAAAAATCATTAACCTTTATTAGTTTAAACATGCATCCAAAGCATCACATTAAAATTGCAACAAGGGAAAGAAACAAATAAATCATGTATCATAACACATAACAAAAAAATACCATATTTATGTGGAAAACACTTAAAAGGGAAAACCATGGTGAGGATTAGCTCACAATATATTATAACTGGTTGCAATGGATTTACTGAATAGTGGACTCATTTTACAAGGACTCGCTATCTAGAAAGAATGGCTCACTTCCTAGAATAAAAAGAGACAAAAGAAATGATGGCTCATTGATGCAAGAGCATCCCAGGTTTTAGGCAATCTTACATCAACCAAAAATATCTGCATTCATGTTTTCTTGCATTTCAGTAGTTATCTGTCTAGACCTAGTCTTAGTATTTCATACTGCATTGTACCACATTGTAACATTAGAGCTCACGGAGCATGATAGATGATCTTCATGGCAACATCTACATCATATCTAGAATTCAAGTGTTTTGGAGATTCAAGAACAAAGTTATTGCTAATAGAATATCAGCTACATTTGGATAGAGAGAAACCACTAAATAGTCTTAACTTTTCAAGTGTACGGACCTATCCTGTGACTTGTGGAGCTTAAGAGACCATTTCATAAGGGTGCACATTCATCGAGGAACCTTAGTTCTGATTTGCATCGTGTTTGTCCAAGATCAAAGAAAATTTATTTATTTTGGTCGACCTTCACATGTTTCATATATTTTGGGGTTTAAGACCTCTTGAGGCTGACACAGACTCTTTTTTGGACCTGGGAATGGATATATATAGGCATCATGTAATTGCATTAGGAGTTAGTGAATCAAGTAGTGAAATAGAAAGAAAGATATAGGGGTTTAAGGGCTTCAACCCACATTGTATTTTTGGGCTTTGATTCCATATCATTTTGTAATTTTGTGTTTTTGTAAGCCAGAAGGCGGGGCATGTTGCCAGTAAATAATTGAGAATTTTCTATATTTTCATATGTGATTGTGTTCTTTTTCATTAAGTTCTTTTTCATTAAGTTTCCTTTGTGCCTACAGTTGATGCAAGGTTGGAAAGTCCTAGTTCTAGACTCTCCATCCTTGACTACATCAAGTGGTATCAAAGCAAAGTTGTGAACCTTTGGAAGAGTAGAGCAAAGTTGCAAACTTTGGGAGAGAAAAGGTGGATAGATTGCCAAATTGAGGCAGTCACACTAGAGTGAGTTTGTGAAGTTGAGTGAAGGAATTCTATAAGACCTTCATGTGGATAGATCACTGACTTGAGGTAGCCTATTGGTGTTTTTTAACATATCATTGATTGTGAGGCAGTTGTGACCATGTAGCTAGATTGTCGACTTGAGGCAGTTGCATTGGATCCTAGGAAGAGATGTCACCAAGGAGAATTCATACTATTGTTAATGTTGCTAGAAATATGGATGAGATGATGCGAACCATGAAAGTGAGATTGGATTTTGTTGAAGAAGATAGAAGAGAAGGTTTAAACCCTAGGCCAAATGATTAAAGTGATGATGATGAAGTTCATGCAGTAGATCAACTTGAAGAGACCTTTGAAGAGGAAGAATTAGATCAGGTGAAGATGTTGAAGGCTATTTCAAAAATTGGAAAGTGGCCTAGAATTGAGATTTCAAACTATATCAGTAACCTAAACCTTGAAGAGTTGATTGATTGGATAAATGACATTGAAGAATACTTTGAGTATGAATAAATTAAAGATCTGGAGAGAGTGAGATTTGCAAAGACTAAGCTGAAAGTACATGTTGCAATATGGTGGAAGGAAGTTCAACTGGAGAGAAATAGAAAGGGAAAGGAAAATATTGTGAAATGGGATAGAATGGTGATGAAATTGAACAACCATTTTATACCTGTAAGCTATGAGATGGGGTTGTTGAAGAGATTGCAAAACTTGAGACAAAAGGAGAAGACTATGAAAGAATACACTAAGGAATTTCATAAGATCATCATCAGGACCAGACATAGTGAAGCAAGCAAGGAGAAAGTGGCTAGATATATCAATAGGCTGATGATGAACATTCAGGAAGAGTTGAGTCTGGTGAGGATGAATTCAGTAGAGGAAGCATATTAGTTTGCATTAAAGGTGGAAGAAAAGATGAACAAAAGACATGAGAAGAGGAAGAGAGGAAGAGGAGGTAGATTTCAAAGAGGAAGCTCACATTCTAGAGGAGAAAGATCATATATGGGGAAAAGTAAGGACAAAGACTCATACTACAAGGAAGAGAGGGATACCAATTCATACTAGAAGGGAAGAGATGATAGAAATTCTTACCACCATAATAAAGGAAGCTATAATTCTTACATCAATGATGGATACCAAAGAGGTGAGAAAGGAAATGACAAGAGAACTTTCAAAGGAACCTATTTTAATTGCAGAGGTGAAGGAAATAGAGCATTTGAGTGTTGCCAAGAAGGTAAGAAGAATGGAAATCATGTAATAACTAGATATGAAAAGGAAGAACTAGTGGAATCACAAAGTTTTGGAGGAAGTATTGAGAAGGGAGAATCATTATTCATGAGGAGAGCATTGTTCTAGCAGAAAGAAGTACCTAAGGAAGCACCACAAAGGAAAAGTTTGTTCCATACTAGATGCAAAGTAGGAGGTAAGTGTTGCAAAGTTATCATTGATAGTGGTAGCAAAAATAATCTAGTTTATGAGGAAATGGTGACAAAGTTGAATTTGGAAAGGAGGAAACATCTGAAACTTTATAGGATAGCCTGGATTCAAGATGAGCACAAGATACTTGTAAGTGAGCAATGCCTAGTGAAATTCAAGATAGGATCATATCATGATGAAGTGTTGTGTGATATTATGCCAATGGATGTATGCCATATGTTGTTGGGTAGGCCTTGGTAATAGAATAAGAAATCTATACATGATGGGAGAAAAAATACTTGTACCATAACATCCAATGGAAGGAGAATCACCTTGAAACATTTGGAGGATGAACCAAAAAGTGAAGTATGTGGAATAGCTAGAATCAATTTGGTAGATGAAAGGAAAGTTTTGGATGGATTGAGGCACAATAACATGTGTTTTTCTTTGATTCCAAGGAAGTGCAAAGACTTAGATGTAGGAAGAACCACAAGAGAAGAAGAATCACTAGAGAAGTCACTACACTAATAACAGAGTACTAGGATCTTGTATCAGAGAATATGCCAGATAGATTACCGCCAATCCAGACTATTAGTCATCATATAGATCTTATTCCAGGAGCTAATTTTTTTAACAAAGTTGCACACTGGATGACACCAGCAGAGAATTCGGAGCTAAACAGGTAGATACAAGAACTATTGAAGAAGGAATTGGTCAGAGAGAGTATGATCCCATGTGCGATACTAGTTGTACTTGTTAGTGTAATTAATATTTAATTACACTTGCATAACTTTACTTAGGTAATATTTAACTCCTAGGTTTATTATTCTCATCTTTATCTTGTTGAGCTATCTTGTTGCTCAAGATAAGATTAGGGTTATGCATACTTTGCTTTTATAAAGCAAATCATCTCATGTAATTATGAATTCCTGAATAATATTATATTGCACATCTTTTTGCCAAAAAAAAAAAAAATCATTTTTAAGTGGTTAAAAAACCATTGCCAATTGAAATTGGCACTACCACCGCTGCACTGCAAAGCGGCCACTAGTAGAGGCAGTGGCCACCAGTAGTTGCCGCCAGGCCGCCACCTCCACTGACCAGCCAACCAGCCACCACCAGCACGCAGCCTCTGCCGGCCAGCCACCAGCCCACCACCGGCGCACCGCCACTGCACCGCCCGAGCGCCACTAGGATGAGTGGAGCCACTAGGCCCCCCCTTTTTTTTTTTACCTCTTTCGGTAAATTGGGTGTAAATCGAGCATACAATCTCCGTTTTTTGAAAACGAGATATCACCGGAAAGGTGATTCGACAATGGATCCAGTGATGTAGGTCTTTTTTTTTATTTTTCTATTTTGAAGCATTTTTCTGCCTCTAAATTCAAAGTTACTGTTTTCACTTTGGAGGGCATGTCTTTTTCCTCGTTTATTAGTTTTTAAAAAACAAATAGGTGTCAGAAAGATGCTTCCGACCTCTTCTCAGATCTCAGACCTAATTTTTGTAGAATTTTCTCTAGGTATCTGATTTTTTATTAAAACTCAGCCTTTGTTTTTTGGTTATTTCTTGAGAAGCGTGCAAATCAAGAGTTTTTTTTTAGATCAACGAGCATTATTTTTTTCATTTGAGAGTATATACTGCTATTTTTCTATTATTGATTTACATAATATTGCACCCCTTATTCCATTCAACTATTTTGGTTGGAAAAAACAAATGGAGATTTACTTGAAACATAAAGGGTTGTACAGGGTAACCATGGGTACAAAAATTGAACCTACAGGTGCTATTGAAAAGAGAAAATGGTTTAATAGATGTGATGAAGCTTATGGTACATTATGTCTGTCTCTTTCATCTGACCTTCTTTTTCACATTGAGTCTTGCACTACACCCAATAAGATATGGACTACTTTAGAGTCTTTGTTTGGGAAGAATGATACTATGAGAGGGTTTCAGTTAGAGAATGAGCTTATTGGCTTAAATCCTAGGGATTTTGATAGCATCCAGGATTTTTTTACCAAACTCAAGTCTCTTAGATTAGAGTTGTCACAGTGTGGTGTTCAAAAAGAAGACTCTTAGTTGATATTGTCGATTCTTTCTAATATTAGACCAGATTATTCAATTTTTGTATCTACCTTTTATGCCACTATGGATGCACTTGGTATGAGATTCACTATGCCATCTCTTGATGTCTTTGCTTCATCACTCACTCGAGAGAAAGCTAAGTTAGCTAGAATGGGCATAGTGAAACCTTCTTCCTCATCATAGGAACTTATTGCATCACATGAGCCCAGAGATCAGAAGGCTTCTATAGGAAAAGGCAAGAAATAGAAACAAAAGGATTCCAAGCCTCATGAGCAGCAGAAGGAGTCTTTCGATTCATCCTCCTCTTCTAAGGGGAAATCATTTAGGAAGGAGAAGACTACATGTGCATATTGCAAGAGGGAAGGACATTCAAAACATAATTGTTACAAGAAGGATATTGATGAGATAAAACATCTTCTTCAGAAACATTAGATTGATTTTCCTTCTAGGATGTCTGCATCATCTTGTTCTCCTCATTCTTCTTCTTTAGAGTAGCATGACAGGGGCACAACTAGTTTACATACTTCATCAGATATGAAGGGACATGCTCTTTGTGCTTCTTCAGGTATTGGATAAAGGAGATGGCTTCTAGATTCAGGATCATCTCATCATATGGCATCTTCATAGACTATGTTCACTTCCTTTGAGCCTTGCACTATGTCTCCCACTTTGATGGGAAACAACACTTACATGAGTGTTACAGGGAAGGGGTCTATTAGTTTTGAGGACCACTCCTTTCAAGATGTCTTGTGTGTCCCTCACTTGACAAACAACCTTATTTCCATTTATCAGATCACACATGGAGGCACTGGGAGATCTGTGGAGTTCACACCTGATTCAGTTATCATCAAAGACTTGGAGAGTAGAGAAGTTGTTGCTACTAGGATAGTGGATCACTCATCTCGATTGTATTCCTTCACCAATTTTTCTACTGATGGTGCTTCTATTCCTACAGGTGTTCCTCACACTTCTAGTGTGCATCATCATTCAGAGGAGAGATTTGGCTTCTTGAACACTAGTGTTCTCACTTTGGATCCTATTCTTGAGCCTTCCATTCCATCTCATCCCCCTCTTGTTTCTATTATTGTGGCTACCGATGTGGCTTCTTCTATTTCAGTGCAGCAGGATCCAGTTGATCATACATCTTTGGATGTTTCTATTGAGTCTTCACCTACTTTGAATTCTTCATTGGTTGAGGTCACACTTGCTTCTGTGGAGACATCTTGGGCTACACCTATTCCATTTTTAGAGATTTCTTTCATTCAGCCTCTTCCCTCTCACTTCTTTCAGGAGATGTAGTTTCTTTAGTTCTTTTCGAGTTACTTCATTTTGAGGGGGATTTGTGGTCTCTTTCTTCCTCTCTTATGGGGGGGTTCTTTCATGTATCTTTGTGATGGATGGTGTCCTTGGGGGGTATTATGGAGTCCTCCATCTTTCATCACTTAGTTAGTTTATTGCATTCTATTTTGGGGAGGAGTTTTGTTCCCATGTGGTTTTCTCCTTTACCCCATTTGATTTAGTTTGCATTGCATTTGTAAATGAGCACCTGATTAGGCCTTGTTGTTGGGACTCATCTCTTGCTTAATAATTTGCTTCTCCCTAAGTTGCACTTTTGGGGGGGTGTTGGTGTAATTAACATTTAATTACACTTTAGCATAAGTTTACTTAGGCATATTTTATTTCCTAAATTAATTATTATCCTTATCTTATTGAGCTGTCTTTTTTCTCAAGATAAGATTAGGGTTTTGCTTGATTTCCTTTTTGAAGGATTTTGTATTATCTGTAAAACAATTACTTTCAATAATCATTATTCTGGTTTATGCTTGTAGAAACTTGCTTTGAGGGTTTACATAACATCTTTCATTTTTGTTCTGAATATCTGTTGCACGTGATAGGTGATTGCTTGCAGGTGATTCTGGGGACTGTGAAGTTTTTCTAACTTCTACAGTACTTGCACCTAAGAAATATGGAGAATGGAAGATGTGTTCAGATTCAAGAGATATCAATAAGATCAAAGTGAAGTATAGGTTCCCATTTCCTAGGATGGATGACATCATGGACAGTTTGAGTGGAGAAAAGTATTTCACCAAGATAGACTTGAAGAGTGGATACTATTAGATCAGGATCAGAGAGGGAGATGAATGGAAGAATTCTTTCAAAAAAAATGAGGGATTTTATGAGTGGTTGGTGATGCCATTTGGAATAACTAATGCACCAAGTACATTTATGAGGCTGATGAATGAAGTATTGAAGAGATTCTTAGGTAAGTTTGTCATTGTTTATCTGGATGATATTTTGATTTTCAGTAAGACCAAGGAAGAGCATTTGGAGCATATTAGAAAAATATTTAAGAGGCTAAGAGAAGAGAAGTTGTTGATAAACATCAAGAAGTGAAGTTTCATGAAGGAAGAACTAGTGTATTTGGGATTTGTGATATGTGTGAAGGGATTGAAGATGGACCCTGAGAAGGTTACATCAATAGTTGAATGGCCTACACCTATGAATGTTGGAGAAGTTAGATCATTTCATGGACTAGAAAACTTTTACTGGAAGTTCATCATGAATTTCAGTGGTATTTGTACACCTATGATAGAGACAATGAAGGGTGGCCGGAAGGAATTCAAGTGGACATCTGGAGCACAAATAATTTTTGAGTTGTTGAAGTAAAAGGTTAGAGAACAACCTATGTTGGAATTATCGGACTTTGATAAGGTATTCTAACTAGAATGTGATGCGAGTGGAAGTGCAATAGGAGTTGTGTTAATTCAAGAAGGGAGACCAGTAGCCTACTTCAGTGAGAAATTGAATGATGCTAGGAGAAGATATTTGGTTTATGATCAATAATTCTATGCAATTGTTCAAGCCTTGAAGAAGTGGAGACATTACTTGTTACCTAAGGAGTTTTTGTTGTATATGAATCATCAAGCTTTGCAATATATGAACAGTCAGACGAAGTTGAACCCGAGACACATGATATGGGTAGAATTCTTGTAGAGTTACACATTTGTGTTGAAGCACCAGCATGGGAAGTTAAACAAGGTTGTAGATGCATTAAGCCAGAGAAGGATTTTGTTGGCAGAGATGAGAGTTGAAGTATTAGGTTTTGAAGAAATGAAGCATATGTATGAGGATGACTTGATTTTATGGAGCCATGGAAAGCTTGCAAAGAACTAGTAGAGACAGATGGGAGAATATGGTTGGATGATTTCATTTAGGAAGGTATGTTTTTCAAGAGAAATTAGTTATGTGTCCCTAGGAGTTCAATGAGGGAGAATTTGATCAAGGAAAAGCATTGCAAAGGATTAGCATGAAATTTTCTAATTGATAAGACCATAGCATTGGTGAGTGAAAACTATTTTTGGCCACAATTGTATAAGGATGTCATGAAATATGTTTAGAGTTGTAGGATTTGTCAAGTTGCAAAAGGGAATAGTCAGAACAATGGGAAGCATACACAATTGAAAGTACCAGAGAGACCATGGGAGGACATAAGCATGTATTTTTTGTTGGGATTACTAAAGACACTGAGAGGATTTGATTTAGTATTTGTGGTTGTGGATAGATTTTCCAAGATGGTGCATTTCATACCTTATAAGAAGACTAGTGATGTAGTACATGTTGCAGACCTATTTTTCAAGGAGAATGTGAGATTACATGGATTACCAAAGAGCATAGTATCAAACAGGGACACTAAATTCATTGGATATTTCTGGAAGACATTGTGGAAGAAGATGAAGACATACTTGAAGTATAGTTTAACATTTCACCCACAGACGGATGGAAAAATAGTATTAAATAGGAGTTTTGGGAACTTGTTAAGATGTTTGACTGAAGAGAAAGAAAAAAATTGGGATTTGATACTGCCACAAGTAGAATTTGCATATAACAATTCAGTAAACTAGAGCATGGGGAAGACACCATTTGAGATTGTGGCAGGACAACAACCTAGAGGAGTAGCAGAGTTAAGAGACATTAGTATGGAGAATAAAAGGAGTGCAAAGGTAGAATAATTTTCAAAATTCATGGAAACAATGCATACTCAAGTTAAGGAGCATTTTGTGAAGATGAATAATACATATAAGGAGACAACATATAAGAAGAGGATACATAAGGAGTTTATAGTTGGAGAGGAAGTAATGGTATATTTGAGAAAGGAGAGGTTTCTAATTGGTACATATAAAAATTTGAAGATGAAGAAGTTTGGACCTTGTAAGATCATCGGGAAGTTTGATTCTAGAAATGCATACGAAGTGGAACTACAAGAGGAATTTGGCATATCACCTATTTTCAACATTGCAGACCTATACCAATATCATGAAGGAGAGTCACCAGAGGATATTGAAGTTGGTATACCAAAGCTGATAGCACATGATCTGAAGGAGATTGAGGAGATTCTAGGTATCATAGTTGGACGTAGTACAAGAGGAAGGCAATAGAAGGAATATCTAGTCAGATGGAAAGGAACACTAGGGGAAGATTCATCATGGATTTCCTAGGCTGAGGTGGGCCACATTGGTTTTCCTCTAGCCCTAGGATAGTGAGAGGCTAACTTTTCTTCAACCTCAGGTGTCTGATGTAGAAGCATCCTAGGTTTTAGGCAATCTTGCATCAACCAAAAATATTTGCATTCATGTTTTCTTGCATTTAAGTAGTTATCTATCTAGACCCAGTCTCAGTATTTCATACCGCATTGTACCACATTGTAACATTAGAGCTTGCAAAGCAGGATATATGATCTTCATGGAAAAATCTACATCATATACAAAATTCAAGTGTTTTGGATATTATAGAATGAAGTTATTGCTAACAAAATATCAACTACATTTGGATAGAGAGCAATCACCAAATGTCTTGGCTTTTCAAGTGTGCAAACCTATCTTGTGACTTGTAGAGCTCAAGAGACCATTTCATAAGGGTGCACATTCATCTAGGAACCTTAGTTCTATTCTTCATTGTGTTTTTCTAAGATCAAAGAAAATTCATTTGTTTTGGATGACCTTCACACATTTCATATATTTCAGGGTTTAAGACCTCTTGAGGCCAATGTAGACCCTTTTCTAGAGCTGGGAATGGATATGTATAGGCATCATGTAATTGCATTAAGAGTTAGTGAATCAAGTATGAAGTAGAAAGAAAGATCTAGGGTTTTAAGGGCTTCAACCCACATTATATTTCTAGGCTTTAATGCCATATCATTTTGTAATTATGTACTTCTATAAGCCAGAAGGTAGGGCATGTTGCTAGTAAATAATTGAGCATTTTCTATTTTCCATAAGTGATTGTGTTCTTGTTCATTAAGTTTTCATTGTGCTTACTCTTACTACAAGGTTGGACAGTCCTATTTTTGGACCCTTCATCCTTGAATGCACCACTCACTATCAAAGATGAAAGTGCTAATAATGCATCTACAACATGTTGAAAACATAGTTCCAATTAAGCTATGAAAATTGACTTCACACACTTCATAATTCACCACTATTACACTTTACACTTTTCTCTACATAAAATCTCATGCACACACACTCTACACACATTCAAATCATACTTCACACAATGAATTAGCATTGTATATATACATACATCTATTGTAGACACTCATAACATCAACTAGGTTAGCCTAATTAGATGAAACATGCAACACCATAACTTGTTGGCTCAAAACTCCATCACACACACTTTGAAGAATAAAACAAAATTTGTACACCAAAAAAATAGGTCATAATGACTTATAATCACTCTCATAAATCTGCTCCATACATAACTTAACTTCACAAGACCCCAAAACCTTTAGGTTGACACCACACAGAAAAATTGGTGAAGCCAAAATTGAATGAAGCAACCATTCATTCACAAATCAACACACAATCCATCAAATCACTTACCACTTGGAGTGCATAAACTTCTGAAATCCTCAAACACTTCCTCAAAATTGTACAACATGATATTCATCCATAGTGGAGTGCAGAGCATTCCAACATGCACTATGTATCAATAACTTTGACACGACTTAACCAATAAAGTATCACTAATATCTTCAGCTATGAAAGACATACAACCTTGAAACCTTGGATATAAAAACCTTCAACACATGTCATCAACACCTCAAAATCACATGACAATATTTTACATAATGGAACAATACGGACCACACAATTGTTCCTCTGATCACTAAATATGCACATTGGGACTTAGTCAATTCTTTAAAACACTTGGTATTCTCTAGACCAACACTTCTACATTTTTGTAATGCATTGCCATTAATGAAAACACCATACACTATCATACTCATATTACCACACCATACACTATCATGCTTATGTTTCCAACAATCTCCCTCTTTGTCATTGATGGCAACATAGTCTTCTCCAAAAATAATCCCCCTTTGACATCAAGGGAGAAGGGTAACAAAAAGATAATTTTCTTCTTTACTCGATACACTTCTCTAAAAAACTCCCCCTTAGTGAAATATTTACATCAAAGTTGCTCCCCCTAACAATGTTATCCATAAAAAATGATAAAATTTGTATTGCAACACCACTAACTACTACTGCATATGTACATAGAAATTAAAAAATTGCATATACAAAGAAAAAATGTACAACTTAACTAGAAGAGGGTAAAATACCCTTATAAGACACCTTTAGTTTAGCAAGGTGTGCCTCCCATTCTTTCTTTGTAACCGCCCAATCCTTCTTGGCAAAGGAAAGCATGCAACACTGACTCTCAAATTAAATATGGAGGTCTTCTCCTTCTTCCATAGAACTAGGCATTGGATTCTTTTTCACCACCTTCTTTGCATTTACTAAAAATCTAGTTAAATATGTAAGCCTTGCACTCACCAAATCTCAAAGTTGACTGTATTGTATTATGATTTTCTCTTTTTTTTCCTACAATAGGAAGAATTGACGATGTAGACTTTCAATGATTTCTCTTGTTACTCCATCTACATCATTTACCGGATCATATGCACTTGAGGCTTGACCAATTTATTACTCAATAGAGTCCATTTGATCTTTGATGCTCCTTGTATAAATTTACCTTTTCAAACAAAATTGAAACAAAAATTTAGCTTCTTCCAAACATTTCTAGACATCCCTTAGGTTGACTTACAACTTACCATGTGTATTACCACATTTGTCAGAAACTTCTACAAATCTCTTATCATTGACCTTGTTTTCCATTTCCTTCTCAATTTTTTCTTCCAAAACAACAAAATAATCCTTAAAAGAATCAAGCAATAACTTCAATTTATGCACATCAGATAAAGAATTATCAACAATTATTCTAAGAATACCTTCTACAACACTTTCACTGCTCCATCTACCAACTCTACACTCTTTTGGTGAGTTTGTAGAATTTCCTTCCAAGTAGAGGTATGAAATATATCATCAAGCTGCAATTTGTTTAAAGGGGAAATTTTATCTAGGTCCACCTAACCTTGTTGCATAGGAATCTACAGGAGTTATGTAGACATTACTAGTTCAAATTGTAACTGCATGCCCAATAGATATTTTAGTGAATCTCCAGAGGATTCACCACAATTTTTTGCACTTTATTCTTCCTTTTTCTCACTCTTCTCCTTTACTCCACTACCGAAACATTCTTCTGCATTCTTCTATACTTACAGAGGAGGTGAAGTTTCTTCTATTTTTGCCTCATCTACTTCTTCAAGACATCTTGCATTGCCTCTTTATTTTTCTCAACATCCTTCTCCATATTTATAGGGGGAATTTTTCTTTCAACTTGAACTTCATTGTTCTCTAGAACATTCTATGTATCTTCTTCCTTCTCTTGATTAATAATATTCTCCACAATTGGAGAGGTATTATTTGTCACCATATCTTCTTTTCCAAGCTCAAGCTCATGTTGTTCTAAGACATTCTCATTGAATTATACGAGGGGTGAATCTTTTTTCATTTGATCTTCTTCACCCAGAGGGACTCCCAACTCTTTAGCCAGTTCTTCAACATTTTGCAATGTCTCTTTACTTATCCTTTCTATATCCTCCTTATCATTTCTCATAAGAGTATTAACTCTTTTCTTTGTCTTGAATTTCTTGCTATACAACTTAGAAATCTTACGTCTATCCTCATGATATAATGAGGAACCAACCTTCTCCAAGGAAAATGCCTTCATCTTAGCATCTTCATCAATGGCTTCTTATCTACTAACACTTAACACAACTTTCAAATCATTAGGAAATTGATCCTCAATCTCTCCAATGTTGGTATTGAATGTTACCATATACATGACTATAGCCTCTTCTATGGTTGCCTTTTCTTCATCATTTGATTCTAAATACATTGCAATAGTTTCCTTCAACATCCCAAACTCTACAATCCCACTGAACAAAGAATCTAACTTCATGGAACTAGGATCCCTAACTAGAGGGTTCTTCTCTTTCTTCTTTCCCTTACCTTTCGGTGATTTTAATTCTTTTCTAGACTTAAAACTCTTTTCTCTTCTTTGAAAAAAAACATATTTCTTTTCTTTTTCCACTTCCTCTTCACTATTTGTGTCCACCACATCAACTTTTATTCTTTTTGTACTAGTGTCTTCCTAAGAGGCTTGAGACTTCTTCCAGACCAATTGTGGTTTCTCCTCCTCCTCTTCTTCTTCATCCTTACAAACAATGTATTTCTCCTTGGTGGCTTTTTATTTCATTCTCATCTTAGGAGTCTGATGTGTCTTAGGGGTGCTAGATGTTTCTTTCTTCTGGGAATTCTCTATAGTCTTTGTTTTGGAGGACTTAGCAAAAATAGGAGAGGGGACAAAGGTCTTAACTAACCTTCTTGTACTTGAGGTAACCTATGAAGGAACATATGTTCCTTGGTATTTCTCCACAAAGCCCTTAGGTGTATCCACCATCTCCTCCAAGTTAGATTTCATCTTCTCAACTTTCTTTATAATGTCCTTCTCCTTTCCTATACTCACTTGAATTATTTTCTCTACATATGTTCCAAACCTATCCACTGCTAGATATTTAGGCTTACTTTACATAATCTTTGCAAGATTGATAAGCTCTACTTCTTTCACTTTATATCCAAGCTCTGGAACCCAAAAAATTCTAGGTTCAACTGCTTCCATATGGCATCAATCTCTACTAACCATAAATTTTATGTCATTCTTATACTTGTCAACAACACTTTATGAAATCTTGTACCTCTCTTGTATGTTGTCTTGGAACTTTTTGAAGAATCCCAACAAAGTTGACTTCTGAGACTCAAAATCTAGAAACCTCCTTAGGTGACCTCTTATTTGTACAACAATAAGAATACTATTATCTCATATTACATTTTTTTTCGAGTAAATTTTTATGAAAGTATAATAATAAGTAGATAATTAGGTTACCATATAGAAAAGGGTACCTTAATTCTTTTGTATTTTGTAGGTTCTCCATCAACTACTATCTCAGGAGCTCACACAAATATATGTCTTCAACTTCCTTCACCATCTAGTGAGTTGTATGAATTGTGATGGCCAAAACTGAATTCTCTTTGTTTCTATAGAATATCTTGTAGCCTATCACCACTGGGTCATCAATATCATTCACTATTAGGGAACGTTTATCAAATTTTACATAGACAAGCTTCACCACCACATCATTCTTCATGGCCTTCAGTGTTAGAATTGACCCATTACAATACAAACCTATTACAACCCTAATTTATTCGTTGTTAATCATGTGCACCAAGTCCAACCACATAATTTTTTCATGAATTCTACTAAGCACATACTTAACCCATTCATTTTGATAGTATAAATCAGGGAAATTATTCTATACATCTAATTTCTTCTTGGTTAGAATCTAATACTTGTTTTAGCTTGAAGTCTTCTCCAATCAACACCTTCTCCTAATATTCCACCAGATCTTCAAATGATCATACTCTTCCAACTTCGTATCAATATAGATCTACACATCCTTTATTTGCATTACACCACTTAGAATTGGGTGATCCCACAATAGTGGTTTATAATTTCTAGCCAAACTGGACACTGAAATTATTATTTTTAACTAAATCTTCACATTCAGGCACCTATAGTGGCTAAACCGTGAGGAATTTGAAGATGATGCAAACTAGAGTCTCATCAAATTTTGTCTGTAGATTCTAAAAATATTTTTTTCAAATTTTTTGGAAACAAATTGCACTTCTTTTTCCATCTCCCACAAAAACTAGTTTTTTTCAAAAAACAATATTTTTAAAAAGTGATGCACACCATATAAAGCATAACTTTATTTCCATGAAGGATAAAATTCTAATTCTTTTGAATTTAGATTCGTAACTCTAATATCTAGTGCTTCCACTTGGTTAGATAGTTTTTTATTGAATATTTTTTCTTTAACCAAGTTTCAAAGTTAAACCAATTACAATTTAGACATAGCGCGACCGTATAAAGCATAAATTTTTTTGTATATATCAAAATTCTTTTGTTTTTTGTTGGATCAAGGACTTCAATATCTGGTGCACTCATATTTTTCAATTTGTTTTTTTGATAATCTACTATTTTTCCACATGTGCAGAACATAGACCTTCATTTTCGATGAAAAAGCTATGTTTAATAAAACTAAAAAAACAAATACATAATAAAAACAAAACATATTAAAATTATATTCGTTGGATAGCTCGTTCCAAGGACTACCTGATTCCAGTTGGGTTTGTGAAGATTACTCCATTTTCATTGTCAACCCGAGCTTCAAAGTGCCAAAATTTAAGTTTTTTTTGTGTCTCGGGGGATGAGGTATAAGGGGGGTTCGGTTGAACCAGGGTTCGACCGAACCATGGTTTGACCAAACCCATTCAAAGGGGTTCGCTTGAACCCCTTTACATGCTTTTTTAAATTTTTTTTCACGGGCATAGTTTAAAGGGGTTTGGTCGAACCCTTGTTCGGTTGAACCCCTTATGGGTTCGGTCGAACCAACAGGTTCCTACGAACCCCCAAAACCACTTTTTTTTCCTTGGGGTAATTTTTTGTGAGTTTTCCTTCCTGACTTGAATTGTAAACCACTATTGTGGCTTCACCCAATCCTATAGAATGCACCTTCATATATTTATATAGATACTTCTTGAATTTAGGTCTTGTTCACCTAAGCACATCAACCACTTAAGGAGTAAACATTTTGAATCTTCAGAGAACTAGGGTTTGTAAGAAATTGATAAATAACTTTGAAATTTATTGGTAGGGTTTCAAACAACAAGTTCAAAATCACTTCAACATTTGTTCGCTCTGCTAGATCACAAATGAATTTAGAAAACTCAAAATGAAATATAAACCCTTTTACAATGACCTAATATGTGTTTCTTGTAGCAAATAAAGTTACGTAAAAAATGATGGCAAACCCACATTGTGTTGTCACAGACACCTTCAATCACTTCACAAATCTCCACAATAGGATATTTTACACCAAAGATATCACCAACAAATCAGGCACAACAAATAACACATATACTAGTATCCTAAGGATATTAGCATAATATCCTTGGCAGGGAGGCTGAAATTTTTTATGTTAAAACTCCCCCTGAGCGAAAGCTCTCTATCTAGTTTTTATAGGAAACATTTGCACCAAGAGTTGGAACAGACTCATTCTTCACCTCATTCCCTTCCTTTTTCTTCTAGATCTTTCTCATCTCCTTCATCATCTCCACCAAATCAACCTTCTTTTGTGGAATAGAGGGTTTCACATTCTTGCTTATGCAAAACTTAGCTATATGTCCTAGCTTATTGCATTTGTGACATATGACACCCTTTTGCTGAACAAACATATTTGTTGTCATTTTAGATTTGCATTCAAAATCCTTATACCCAAATCCATTGCATGTATAACAATATCCATTGAATGATTGAAACACCATACCATTATTGTAGCCATTCATTGAATCTGACTTCTACATTCACTAGCCTTATGACTAAACCTATTGCATCTATATCACTGAATAGAAAATGATTGAACATTTTGATTCATTCTACTTCTACACTCTACTGATTTATGTCCAAATTTATTACAAGAATAATAGTAACCATTAAAAGATGAATAGCTTTGTGCAATTGGTAGTCTGACATGGGAGGTTTCTTGAAATATTTCTTTTGATTTTGGATGTGTTTGATATTGCTCTTCTTATCTCTACTATTCCTTTGTTCTTTATTCTTCTTTTTTGCATTGTTTGGAGTCTTATTTTCTTTTGAACTTTCTCCTTTTTCAAACCTTAAACCTTCTTTGTCCTTAGAAGCCTTTTGATTTGCAACCATTTCATCAAGCAAGGTGGAGCTCTTCTTGAATCTTTTCCTTTCTCTAGATCTGATCTCAAAGTTACAATCTCTTCTTCAAGTCTTGAACATTCTACAACTTTGTCTTTCAATTTGGCATTCAAGCAGTCTTCAACTCTTTTTCCTTTTCAAACTTGCACCTTCAGATTACTGATTGTCTCATTTGATTGTTTGAGCCACTCATTTGTTTCCATGAATCTTTCTTTAACTTTCTTGAGTTTTTCCCTCAACTTCTCGATACACTCATCCACATCCTTAAGATTTTCTTTCAAGTACCTATTCTCACATTTTGCTTTATCCAAATCATTGTCATGCCCAAAAAATCTTGCTAAGAAAACCTCAACTTTTTTTTATTTATCCATGACGCTACATTAGCCATTTCCTCAATGGTTCCTAGCAAGCTTTAGCATCGTAGAAGTGATCTCTCCACCCATTTATAGGAACATGTTAAACTTCAACCAATGACACAATAAGCACCTACAAGACAGTATTGACACTCACCCTAGCTTAATTATTCCTCAACTATAAAATTTCCATAATATTAGTTATGCCAAAAAGAGGTGACAAACTTGCCCCAATCATCAAAATAACATTATTGATTACATTTTTTTTCAAATAGCAATTACAATGATTAAATCTATCAACCTCATCATCATTTAATCTAAACTAATATATACTAATTAATTAGCCTAACCAAATCTTAAATAAAAATATGATAACTTCTAAAATGATGAGAAAATAATAAAGCAAGAAAACCTTTAAAAAAACTTTAGACACTTGAAACGGATAATGTCAAGTAAAGCAATCTCATCGTAAAAGTCACATAGTAGACAATGCATATAATAACCCCACTTTGAAAAACAATTGCTCCAAACAACGCATGCAAAAAAATTTAATGCTAGATCGAAAATCGAAAAAGAAATCCCCACTTTCGGGAGCATTGCTACACTAGAGTGCCCCACATTAAACAATATTCGGGGCAGTTGTCCCTGAATTGAGGGATCTTTCCAACACAATGATACGCTGGTGGCGGACAACATTAATGCATGAAAATTGGAATACAATAACAAAGTGTTTGTTACTTGCCTCTACATAAATAATGGGTAAATTTGGATGGATTTACCATGTCATTTACATTACATTCTCAAATGCTCCATTTCCTTGTCCCAAGTCATTCCTTTTCTAATTTTTAAAATCTTATAATTTTAATCTATGTTTATGGTTATTTATTAGTTACTTTTGATTTAAAATATAAATAATAATAGGTAGGTTGGAGGTGGAGAAATTTCCAATCAAGGTTTGTGATATGATTGGTGAAGGATAGCAATGGATCGTGGAGGACCTTCCTTCTTGGTATTGTATAAGGTTTGTGGCAACTTGAGCATGAGTCTTTTCTTTTTTGCTTGTTTGTTTAGATTATTTGTCTCTCATTTTTTAAGTATTCTCTTTATGTGATGTATTCAAAAACTTTTATTTATTATTTTGTCTAATATATTCTTTAATGTCTCTTGTTTGTTGTTTTGTCTTGTATGAACCTTTTTTTGAAAGATCAAGTGAGATTGTCTTTTAATGTTCTCTTTCATTATTGTCTCTCTTTACTATGAAGGAGGGCCCTAAAAGATCCCTTACTAATTAATATAAATATATATAAATGGTAATATAAGGTAAGTAAATTTTTAAGTACAAAGTACCTTTTTAAGTATAAATTAATATGAACAACCATAATCAACTTAATATATATTTTATTATTATAAACATATATATTAAGGATAGCAATGGATAGTGAAGGACCTTTCTTAGTATTGCAGAAGGTCTGTGGTGACTCAAGCATGAGTCTCTTCTTTTTGCTTGTTTATTTAGATTACTTGTGTCTCATCTTTTAGTACTCTCTTCATGTGATGCATTCAAAACTTTTATTTATTATTTTGTCTCATATATTCATTAATGTCTCTTGTTTATTGTTTTATCTGGTATGAACCTTTTTTGAATTATCAACTAACATTGTCTTTTAATGTTTCCTTTCATTATTGTCTCTCTTTACTATGAAATAGGGCCCTAATATATCCATTACTAATTAATATAAATATATATAAATGGTAATAGAAGATAAATAAATTTTTAAGTACAAAGTACCTTTTTAAGTATATATTAATATGAACAACAACCATAATCATTTATGCCAATTTTTTAATCTTGACTTCATCAACATAATATATATTTTATTATTATAAACATATATATTTTAATAACAAATGGGTGTAACCATTAATTTTATGTATGTCTCTAGTTATTTATTAGTTACTTTTCACTAAAATATAAATAATAATAGGAGGTTTAGAGGAGGAGAAACTCTAGATGAAAACTCATGAAATGATTGGTCAAAGATTTTAAGGGATTTTGGAGGGCCTACTCTCTTAGTATAGTAGGAAGCTTGAGGTGACTCAATCCCAAGTTTCTTCTTTTGTGTATATCTATTTAGGTTATTTGCATTTCATTTCTTTAGTATTCCCTTCAAGGGATTTATTGAACATCTCTTGATTGTTGTTTTGTCAATTTATTCAACGTCTTTTATCTATTGTTTTGATTTATATTAATGTTTCTTTGAGGTTTATTTCTATATTACTGTATGATTAGATGATGTTGTCTTTTGATATTCTCTCTCACTATTGCCTCTCTTTACTATGAAAAAGGGTCCTAAAAGACTCCTCACTAGTTAATATAAATAATAATTATAAGGTGAATATTTTTTTTAATCTTGAACAAAGTACCTTTTTAAATATATGTTGATGTGGAAAGCAAATGCAATTTTTATTATTAATTTTTTTTAATAACTAGAATTTATAATATAAACAACAATAGACATTTTAATTTATACATACTTATTAATGTGAGTAAATCTCTTTTTTATTATCTTACAAACATAAAAACACACCCTACATTAATTTAGTGGTTTGGATAGGGATGAAAACTAATTAAATAAATTAGACTTTAAATTTATTCAAAGATTAATTTGAGATACAATGATAAATAAATACAAACACATGAGATTAATTAAAGGCTTATCTAGAATGTTGATCAATGTCATTGTTAACTTTGATTAGTGAGGGAATGCAATAACTAGGAGATATCTAAAATTTGAAATTGAATATGGGATCAAAGACATGAGAGAAATAAATATTGAGATTTTAGGGTGTTAGTGTAGACATCTATAAATGTCCTAGCTGCAAACTAGCATTTTAACACTAATACTTGTCTTTTCCTAATGATTAAATAATGTTCAATTATTTAATTATTGTCAAAAATCATATTTCCACTATTAATTAAATGACTTTATGTTATTTAATTAATTCATTTCAATTATACTTCTTGATTAAATAAATAAATCCTATTTATTTAATTATATTTTAAATTATTTCTCATTCCTCCTGATTAATTAAATAAACAAAAAATATTTAATTATATCACTAACATACCTTATTCATCTAAATCAATTAAATTATTATCATTAATAATTTAATTAAGCCACTTTTCATTCTCCAAATTTGTGAAGAATTAAATCAATTATTCAATTTCCCCAAAATCACTCAACATGGTCAAATAAATAAATATTCTTTTATTTATTCAAGTCAAACAAAACTTGCAAGTTCCTCTCAACATTAATTAATTATTAAATTAATTAATACATCCTCACATATCTTGATTGAATAAATCACGACCACTGATTTCTCAATCTATTTCCCAATCCCACCAATTATGCTAATCCCACTAAACACTCAACCTGATTTCTTCAATCCCACTAAACACTCATACTAACTTCTTCAATCCCATTAATCATTCAATCTAATCCCATTGATTGTTCAATTAAATCCTTTAATTGGATCAATCATGGGAGTTAACTAATCAATATATTTCCTCTCAATGGTTCTCAACTATTGATCCTAATATTTCATTGTTGAATTGTGATCGTTCATCTGAAAACTAAAAATCTATAAAACAACCTTCTCCCTTCTCACGAATGATCACATAATTTCAAGAATTTATGGAGAGGTCATGTCAAATTGACTATTGAAGCACATTGAGTAAATACTTGCATTCTCGATCACCATTAAGTACTACTTTTGAAGCTTTTACGAACATGGAGGCTTTGTATTGATCCAACTATCCAACATATGTTATGAATATGAATACACTTCAACATGGGATGGTAAAATTTTAGTCTTTTGAATTCATTTATGTTCTCATTTATTCTAACATTTCTTGTTGAATTCATTGCCTTACAATCACATTTCATGAGTAGGTTGGGATTTATCTTGTTTTAATTTCAATTCATTTGTTTTCATTATTGCATTTCCATCTTTTTGATTTCCCCCTTACACAATTAGTATGTATTCAAATCATAAGTCCAAATGGAATAATTAGATTTACTATTAAATGTATCCATTAGTACATGTATAGAATATTAGTTTGGATGTACATTTGTATCTAGAAAGTAAGGTGGTGATAAGAACTACCATTTGAAACCTGTTATGTACAGAGAAAAGTATGAAACTTCCTTGATGATATTGATAATTAGGATTGATTGAACATATTAAAATACAGTAATATAGAGAATTTTGATATCCTAATAAAAATATGTCTAATGCAACATATACTAATGTCATTAAGATTAGATATGTTTTGTTAGATCAATGAGTGTGAGATGTCACTAATCAATAATGAAAATTTTATATAATATTATCTTTAAATCAACTTGCTACATACATAATTTGAATATTTTTGTATACATGAAATGGTTAATTGGCATAAAAAAATGACTAATAGCCTTAGGACTAGAAAAAATCAATATGGAAATTAGGGGACTAGATCATCCCTATGATCTAATATAGGTAGAAGAAATTTCAAAGACTTAGATTAGTGCTCATTTGAAGTGGAGGATTTAGGGTAAAAAAGTGCACCAAAAGAGTCAAAATGAGTGTTATAATTATCTATTAAAGAGATCCACACAAAATAGAATAAACATATTGATCAAACATTGAAGTATGCACTTTGTATCTCTAAATTTTCCCCCACTTTGGGGTGTATAGAAATCTAATTTGGAAAGAATGCCAAATAATAAATGAAATGAATAATTATGATAAACAAGATATTATATTCTAAATTTCATTAATCCATTGGAAAAAGTGTGTACTTCCTTTTCCCATAACATACATTTGGAATCAATAAATCCTTTCATACCATTAAAGAAAAATATAAAACTTTGAAACCATAAATAAATTGAAAATTAAATTAGTAGATCATATGCTCTATCAAATTAAGTAGAGTACAAAAATAATTTCCTAATATATGCATACCTCTATGGTTTCTCAATGTGTATGAACTTATATTGAATATAATATACCCCCACTTTAATAAAAAATGAAATCAAGAATAGCATAGAACCTATAAAAAATAAATAATGACTTGCCCCTAAGTGACAAGATCAAGTGAGAATATAGAAAGAACATAAAATAGAATATATAATATATTATGTAATATGTATTAGAAAATACAAGTGATAAAAATAAAAACTATTTAACCCATAACATTCATGCAATCAAGCATAGAAATGGGTCTATCTCAATGGGACCAAAATATATGTTTCCTAAATCAACACCCCATACTGAAAGGTAAACTAAGGAAAACCAAGGCACATTCAACTTTCTCTATCATCTTTCTCGAAGAAGTCTTCATATTTCTTCAGGATCGCTTGAACTTATTTATCATTGGGACCTATGGTATGTCTGGAGATGACAAGAACTCATGTGATTGATCCCTTAATGGTGTTGTACACTTTCTGATGCCTATCAGGAACAAATTTCAAATTATCCATAGTAAGTAGAATATTCATATTTTTTCCGTTGAAGCTATTGAGAAACCTTTGTCTTCAAATTCCTTTTGAACCATGTATGTATATTCCTCGAAAACTAAATTGGTGCGAAGAACATTCCAGTTGTATTTCATGACTTTCTTGCTTGGTGATGGATCAAACATTTGTGGAACAACAAGCTATCAATCAAAATCACTCAAGAATCTAAACATAAAATATCAGAATGGCATTTAAGAGTAGCTACAAAAATTTCATATTTTTGAGTGTTAGAGAAAAAATAGGGTTTTATGCATTGGTGGGAAAGTTCTGAGTGACTGCATATGCTTTGGAAATTTAGATGCAAAGGTGGAGAAAAACTGAGCTCTTGCATGGGGTATTACACTTCATATGTAATGGCTCAAAAATTCTAAGATACATGTTATATGTAAAGGTGGAGAAATTTTGAGCTATTACATGGGGTATTTCACTTTAGATGTAGAGGTGTTGAATTTTTGAGCTACATCATGAGGGAAGGAACTTGGATGCAAGGGTAGTAAATTTCTGAGCTACTGCATGTGACCTAGTGGTTGGAGATGAAAAGGTGGAGAAAAACCCTGAAATTGCATGAAAATATGCAAAGGTGAAGAAAAACCCTAACATTGCATGAAAATATGCAAAGGTGGAGAAAAACCCTGACATTGCATGTGCATGAAAATGGCTAAGGCACTAGACAAGTGACAAAAAATATGCAAGTGTGTTAAAATTCAGTGCTCATGCATGTTAAAGAAAATGACTAAGGAAAAAGATAGTTAACTAAAAATATGCAGGGGTGTTAAAATTTATCTCTTGTGCATATTTATTTTTTACACCAAGTATGCAAGGGTACTGAATTTAAGCACTCCTGCATATGGAGGAAAAATGACTAACTCTAAAACTGACCTTTTACAACATTTTCCTTTTGGAAAATTTCGAAAGGAAAAAAGAGGTTAACGCTCGAAATAACTTTTCAAGGCTTGGGACCATACACGAGGACAAGTATGATTTTCCTTTTTTTTCATGCTTAGAGGAAATATGCTATGAAATGAAAAAGTTTCATCGGGGTTATCCCATGAATTGAGTGCAACTGAATTCAAGGATAACAAATAGCTAAGTTCCATCACCTAACCCACTTCTAAGACATTCCACAAAATCTTAAGAACATGAAAATTATTTCTATAGAATTCAAGGTAACACTCATAATAATTTTGAAATGAACTATCATCCTCAAAAATACCAAGTAGTCCAATCATATCAATAGAGTATCAAACAAGAAACAACATAAAGGGGGTCTCACACATATTCTTGGAGTAATTCTAAATGTTTTTCTAATTTTTTCAATTTATCTTTAGGAACATGGGCAACCATAGTATCAACATCTATACAAATGGGTATTTGTAAGGTTGTCATTGGTATGGTAGTGTCAAGGATAGAGTCCAATTGTGTTGAATATTGACAACACTTTGCATGAAAGAGTTGGAAGACTTGAGATCCACAATGGATATAACAACATGACATGCCATAAGTCTAGAGCTATGTCTCACTAAAGTATTTGAAATAGGACACCAGATCATGAAGCTTATGCAAGTTTCAAAAATATTAAGTGTACCCAAGATGAACACCAAACTAACAAACAAACACATTAAAATAGCTAGAAACAAGAATCAAACAACAAAAAAAGATAGAGGATATCACAATATAGGTCTGTGCAAAAATTGATTCAAACAATAGTAAGAGGACATAGGTGACCAGGGGTGTCTATGTCCTAGGCTAGTTTTTTAAAACTTCAAAAGCTAACTGTGTCTATGCCTAAGGATTCTAGGTTTGGTTGCAAATAGTTTAAACAATGAATAATCTTCCATAATTTTCTTAATTTATGCTAATGCAAGCATGAAATAGTATGCGAACAATAAATGACAATTTTGAATACAAGTTTCTAATCTAAAATTCACAAATTGACTGATTTTAAGATGCCTAAATCTAAAAATGATGATTTTGATGCAATTATGCAACAAAACAATGCAATGGTTTTCACTTTTTATCACTTTTTTAGCTAAATGAATGATGCCTACATGAATGCAATTAGGAATGCCAAAATAGAGTTTTGCAAGAAAAAACATGTTAATGATACATAAACACATACGTGTGAAAAAGCTTGTTAATACAAGTGTACAAGGACAAAGGTGCCCAAGGGTGTTTGAGTCCTTGATAAGGGTTCTAAAAATTCAAAAGTTGAATGTTTTATGATGTCTAAAGGTTCTTCTTTTGTGTGAAAATATGTTTGTAACTAACTATTTTTGTAGAATTTTCTCAAATTAGGACAATGTGATGCAATTGCAATTTTTTAACAATACAAATGATAATTATGAATGCAATTTTAATGTAGATTTGATCTAACTCACTGAAATGAATCCTAATGTAACCTATGATGCAATATGATATGCAATTTTTTGAATTTTTATTAATTTTTTGATGCAAAAGTGAAACCCTAAATGAGAAATGCAAAGAAATACAATACAAAACTTAGATCTGGGATGCAATTTCAAAAGGTATGTCATGTTAATAGGTCATGGTCACCAAAATGAAATAAAGAAAAATGAGAACCCTAGAGACCTACTATGTACACCTAGGATTAAAATGGTTAAGGGGGATGTGGTATTTTCTATTGTTTCATTAATATGGAGATTAACAAGGTGAATAAATTGACTTTCAACCTTGAAGGTGAGCCAATTAGACCTAAATCATTATCCTATTAAGGATTAAAATGATTTGGAATTGATTTTCTATGATTGACCTAATTAAACTATATGACCTAATATAAAAAATGCAAGATCCGATTGAAACACTAAATTATAGGTAAATTTGGAAAGTTGGATCTGATCACTATAGCAAGATAGAGTTGTCCTAGGGCATATGGCTCCTTTTCTAAATTTTTTTCTAAACTTTTTGGATCCTCTGATGATAGATCTAAGCTTTTTATTTCTATTTGCAATGTTATCAAAACATTGTCAGATAATTCTATGATTTTCCTTGAGTTGAAAAGATGTAGGAATTTAATTGCAATAATGAACAATTTTTCTTCAAGCTCCTTATAATCCTCTTCACACCTAAAACCTACAATTCAAAGAAAGTGAAAATGTTGGGCCATTTAGGGGCTTGCCTCAGTCAAACCCCATGTAAGTGTTTCCACTTCCACAATGGCAATGTCAATGATAAAATGATAGTGAATAGGAAGGAATGATGAAATCACAAAGTTTTGAAACTCACCACCCTTCAGTGAATTCCTTGAAGGATTGAAGTCATGCACATCACCTCAAGGTCTTAGATCTTGATTTCTTGAATGCTTGAATCCTTTGCAGACCTACAAAATTGTTAGCCTTCACAAAACAATGATAATAAAACAACATAAACTCACATACACTTTGACATGATGCTTGGAACTTGAATTGCTACAATAAACCTTTGAAATGTTGCTCTTAACTTTCTTGAAAGTTCTCTTGATAATAATTTCTCTAATAATTTTCTAGATAGATTCTTCTTAATTGTTCAAATGATGCAATAACTAGGTATTTATAGGTATTTTTCTAATTTATTGAGAATTAAATCCTAGTAGCCGACATTTGCAAATTCAATTTTGAATGTTAAAATTTCCACTCTAACATGTGCAAAATTGGTTCCCAGCAGAATAGGGGGACCCGTATTCCCTAGGGCGAAACGGTCTTAACCCTATTCTCCAAGACTTAAAGTGTCTTGGGTAGAATAATAGTTTGATGCATTTTTTCAATGCTTGTAATTTCTTAGAAAGTTATATAAATGGGCTATAGAATGCATAATTTAGGAATTTAGGGACCCAATTAGGCTTAGACATAATTTAGGTGGAGAAAAACATAGTGTGAAGTTGTCGAGGATGACAATTTATGATGCTACAACTAGAAAAAGAAAGTAAAAAAATTATAATCCATCTAATCATCCATAATAAATAGGTATTTAAGACATCAATAATAATCATGCCAACAACATATTAGACACATAAATTTCAATTATAGGCTCCATTTATAAAACCAATCATTGAAGAACATACACATATTAGAACTCTCATTACATGGGTAATTTGTAATGCAAAAGAAGATAATGGAATATAAACTCTACATGTCCATATTTATACCAAAGTTGTGGCTAATAATTAGAATATGTAATAACAAAGAAAAAACCATAATTATCTACACATGCAACACAAAAAATGGAATAATCTCCCACAACATGTCAACACTCTCTCTTGAGTCCACCAAACTAAACCATATGAACATGAACTTATAGGAAGCAAACATATAATAAAGAGAGAAATATAAATCATATCCTATAATTTAACATCCTTTTACCAACACCTCAAAATGCTAAGTGTTTTCAATCAATATATCATTCACAACCTCAAATAAAATTCCTTAGCAATACCCACATATCCAATATCATTAGATAAAAAAAAGCCATTTATCATATCACCAATATGGATTCAAGCTTCTCTAATCAAGGGAGATCAAACTAAAAATTCATTCCCAAAACAAGGAATAAGACCAATAAAATCTCCTAAAATCATCATCAATGAATTACATCATAAAAAACTTCATATATAAAAGGAGATATACATGCCAAAATATCCTCAAATTAACCATCTTGAACTTGAAATTGTAGCTCAAGATCCATATCCATTAGAAGACAAACAATATAAAATTTTATTCCCCTATGCATATAGCATGTATTGGGTTATGAGTAGTTGTCTTGTGGCTTCTTAAATCTTAATTAAAATATATTATCACTATTTTATTATTATTTAGTTATTTAGGTTAATGTATGGCTTATATTATGTTTATCTAAGTTGGCTTGGGTGATATCCTTAGCATAAGTATGGTATATATGGGAGGTAGAGACTAGTTATTATCATCATATTGAGTATTATGTTCTTGTTGAAGGCTATTGGATGTATCCCCCTCGGAGTGAATTAGTAGGTTTCCCCCTTGAAGAAGATTATGAGGTTTCACTATCAAAGTGGCATATTACTATCAAGTATTTATAATATCTTTCATATTAAATCTTCTCTTATTTAATTTATTTCACTATAAAAAATAATACATCTAAAAAAAAATGGGATATACCTTTCAGATGACTATCTATCTAGTAGACCAAGAGTTAGTAATGATATTTCTCCTTTAGGATATAAAAAATATTATAGACTTTCTACAAGAATAACCTCCTCTAAAGTCCATCATGAAATCATATCCATGTCTAGGTAAAGGCCCCTCTGACTACTTGTTGAAACATCCAAAGAGTAATTGTCTCAATAAATACCTCAGCTAAGTATCCATGAGCATATTCAATTAATCAATCCATGATAAAATCCAAATGCACCATTACAATCTCACGAAGCTCCCAAGCACATGATAGTGTACTCAATACCAAGAGAACTATCTAGACCAATTTCAAGGCTCTATCCATGGAATCAATAAAACATCATAAAATGATCTAATAGTATTATTCCAATACACTAATGTGTAATCAAGTTTCCATCATGGAACAACATTGAAACATCCTCTTAAAAAAGATCACATGTAGAAAAAAAAATAAAAAATATGAAACCTCAACAAAAGAATGCCAAATTATTCCATGGCTAAGAACGATACCAACATCTCCAACCATGTGAAGATAACCATCCTATAAAAATGAAACTAAAAATGTCAAATAAATATCACTATAGAAACAATAACCAAGATCACATCAATAACACTAGAAATCACTATAGAAGATCATCCATCACAAAGTGATGAACCTGAATCACTACCAAAGATCCCACTGAAATATGATACCAAGATATATAAGAATAATGATAAATGACATGCTACACTTACCCATTACTAAGTATCAAATTACTCAACATCATCTATTCTCTCATCTCAATACAACTTAACAATGCACAAATGACCACATAAAAAGGTCAAATAACAAAGAGTGGATCAACATTGAATAAAAATCATGGATATATTTAATCCATATCCAAGTCATCCCACTACAAAAAAATGTGTCATTATCCCACAAAATTACATAGCTCATAGATTATAAAAAATGAAACGTAAAAACTAATTATCACATCACTTATATGGAAAACTAATGTATCAAAGAAGCTAACATGCAAATTTCAAGACTAAAACACTAAATCACCAACAAATCCAACTTTCCAAATAAAATCCATAGCTTATTACCATATTCATGGAAAAAAATTGAGCATTCCTATAAATTTTTATTTTCTCCAACCATAAATTTATAAGAGTTTCAACATAATATTTCCATAGATGTACAAAACATAGATTTTTATTAGTGTGAAAACCTACAAAATCATATATATATATATATATATATATATAGTTAAACATCTTAAAAAATTAGATCATCACATATTTCATCTAAAACAATGGAATACCCTAGATCGACATAAACCCACAACTTTTAGAAAAAAGGATAACTACAAAATCTTCAGAAAAAACCCTATTGTCTAAGAGCATTTAGGTCATATTATTTCCTACTCCACAACTTACTAAGGAAATAGGTTTTCCACAACTTCATAAAATATAAAACATATCAACTCCACAACCCATAAATAACTAATGGCTAATCATGTATGAATTTCTCCTTATTGGGAAAGATAAAAACCTCCTCACACCATGCATGAATAATACATGAAAAAATGCAACTATGTTACATCTAGAAATACCCCAATGGAATCATAATATGAACAATAATTTATTTTTAGATTTAAAAAACCATAAGTTTTGATTACCCATGTCACTGACACACATGTAAATCCATATCCACTTATCATCTAGAAGACTCATACGTCAAGAAATAAAAGAATAATTAAACTAGAATAATGAAATAACATAGATAATAATAACCATATATTTTGAATTAAAAAAATGCATAAACCTTATATCCAACCAACATGGAATTGAGACATGAAATTTCAACCAAGAAAAAGGAAGAAGAGGTCCAATAACTATACACCCACTTGTATGCCAAATCCACAACCACCATAGTTTACAATAATATATATAGGAGCTAGTATATTCTAAAATATTTCATATCATCCAATGGTTAACTCCATAGCCTACATGCAGTCATGGAAAATGAAACAATTTCTCTGAATTCTATGGACTAAATCCAAGCACCCAACATAAGCACACCAATCCACAATCATGACAACCCAAGTTTATCTATATGATCAATAAGCCAAGAATAGACACCCAACATGAATAATCTATTGTAGATGACTATAGAATGAAAGAACACCACCATGCATTAGGGTTATTATATACTATTAAACATAATCCCTAGATCAATATCATATTAGATATAACCACTAGGTAAAATAAAAAATAATCCATGTTATCCATCTTTGAAATGCATGTTGAACCCTAAAAACAAGATCAAATAAAATATTTCCACCCAATCAAGGATTCATAATCAACAAATTCCTTCTTATAGATTCCCTCAAGCTTTTCAAGATAAGAAATCATAACAAAATAAATACCTAGAATGTCAATCGTGATGGAACCAAAATATAATGACATACAAGAACATGCAAACAACATGTAAGTTCATAAAATTACACCCAAGAACATACAAGTCACATGCATGAAAATGCAAGGAAAAAATATTGGATTTGATACCAATTGGGAGGGAAAGATGGACCCAATATGCACCTTCTAGTATCCTATATTGTTTATTTTTAATCAGATGATCAAAAATTTGGTACAAGCACATAATACTATGCCTTTAAAGAAAAATACACACAATAATTTTCCTATCACATTAAAGTTTAAAGGAAAGATAATTTAGGTGACATATCTAAGTACATTTTAGTAGTATAATGACATGTAAATCAAAAGAAAAATAATTGAAGAAAGATAGAAAAAAGATTGGAAACACTAATGTACATGGGGAAAACCCTTTTGGGTAAAAAATCCCATAATCTAAAGCATCAAACCAATGTATTAATAAAAAAAATAAACATGTTACAATACACTTGCAATCTCAAAGCCTTAACATGGACATTTATATCTTTCTTCTCTAGAGGAAATATGACAACATGACCATTGCAAATGAATAATTCTCCTCTACTTGTCAACATCAAACATCCTTATTTATAGAGCCACAAAGAAGACACCTAATATTTTCACATGCCATGATCATATAATCTACATGCATGTAAAACATAACTCTTGACATGAATTCAACCACCACCCATGTAAAGGGATAATTTGACATGTCACAAATCCTTTTAACTTCGAACTTATGTTACACAACTATAAATTAAATTTGATGTATTTTTCATTTTAATGAGTTTAATTAGATATAACACTTTAAAATTCACATAACCAAATTATTTATCCCATGTTGTCTAAAATATCTACCACTTCAACTCGAGTCATTAGTTATTATGCTGAAGGCATTCCCTATGTGAACATTATTGACTGAATTTAATGATTGACAGTTGAGAATGTGGTAGAATGATGGTTGACCATTGAAAAATATCTAACTATTTGATGAACCCAATATAAAATACATTAAAATAATATTAAAATAATAAAACACTTGAAACATAGATTTTTGGGACCCTATGGACTACTCTTGCACTTCTAGGGTTTTTCACCTAAAAGGAGAGAGATAGGGCCAAAAATGCTTATGATTCACTCAAATTAGAATGTATGCAATGTGGTTTAATGTAAATGAACTTAACTAAATGCAATTGACTAATCTGAATGGCTGAAAATGAATGAAAAAGTGAGATTTATGCCTTGTTTGAAAACACAGTGTGATATGCAAACAATGAAGAAAATGAATGAAATGTGCAAAATAGAAAGAGATGGGTCAAATCAGAGTGCACTTGGGAAAATTATGATGAACCTGGAATGTCTTAGATACTGACTAAGATCACTAATTTTTCATAGTGGGACTCATTCACCCAGGGTGGTGAATCAGTCCTCCTCCTGGTGAAAAAGTGTTGGGAGCTGGTTTCTATCCGTCAAGATCCAAAATCTAACAAAATTCAAAATTTCAGATCTAAGATGGGACTCATTTTCCATAGGTGGTGAATTAGTCCTCTCCAATTTTTTTGAAAAATCAGGAGACAACTTTGTAACACTAAATTTGGAAATGTCCGCTTGTCGGGTTGCCGAAGTCAGTTATGCAGAAAATGGACAAATAACTCTTTCCAAGCTTGAAATTGACTCAAGTTGAATTGAAGAACCTAGTTGACTTCAAAATAAATCTTCAACACCTAATAAAATATCAAATCTTCATACAAAGAGTTGCAAAAAACATGCAATAGGGGAAAAATGATTGAGGGTTAGTGAATAGGGGTTTGCCTTGGTCAAACCCCACTTTTGGTAATTAAACCCTTGAAAAGATAATGAAATGAAAGAGAAAGGTAAACTAATAACATGCAAGTTCTATCAACTTACCTAACCCTTGATGATGCAAATCTGAAGTAATGTCAATGGTTGCTTCAAAGTGCTTGAATAGTGCTTGAATTGTTGATGTAAAATGCTTGAATGCTTGAGTGAATAGGTGGATAAGTGAACTTGATGAATGGGGGTTAGAATGAGATGAAAATCACTTATTTATATAATTCTTGTGCCTTATTATCTTTTCATACCTCATCATAGGACGACATCAAGTGATTTTGAATAAAATATCGAAGCAAATTTAAAATATTTTGAATTTGGGGCTAAGGGGTATTCATTCGCTACCCATGGTGTATGGGTCCCACCTATGACCTAAAAACATGTGTCTGGAAAATTTTTGTATTTAATGTTATTTGTCAAGATAACATTCAAAAATACACTTAATTACAACTTATGAGGGCATAAAGAGACCAAATAAAGCATGAGAAAGTTGTAAATAGTTAAAATATGCCTAGAAGAGTGTGAAAGCTTGTTACAAGACTTTAAAACACTTCAAAATAGGACTTGTTGAGTAAAAAGGTGATTTTTAAGTAAATTAAATTAAATAGAGTCTAGAAGAACGTAGAAATGTCTTATAACACTTCACAACACCTTCACAAGACGTCATTCTTTGAATTTTAGCACCTAAATCAGCATGTTCAAGCCATGTTACAACATAAAATTAGATCAACATAGTTCCAACACCATGAAAGAAGACCTAAATGGCCATATTTATACAACACAACACTTTATACAAAGAAAGAAATAAAAGAATCAGATATTCTTTCTACATTTCAACTAGAAAATATGTTTTACATTCATATTATAAATTTGCAACAATATTTCATGAATTTCAAACAACTTTTCTTTCACTTAAGTAAATTTAGCTTTAAGCATTTATGAATATTAGGGAATCGAAAGATTTGCAATAAATTTTCCATTCATTTATATCTTTTTTTGAAACATTTTCTAAAATTTAAACATCTATTCTACAATAAATAATCAAAAATCTGAAAAGTAAAATTGCTCCCAGGTATTATCCATGCATGCCTCAAGAATTAACCAAATCAAAGCAAACCACTCTATACTTCACCAAATTGCTTCACAGCTAGGCATAAAATGATGTGAGATTTTAAAGAAAGGGGGGTTTATTTGTACATTGGGTAGGTTGTGTATGTACCCTTAAAAGACACAACATACAGTATTGTCCAACTGAACAAACAACCAACTACATAAGATTATATACAAGGAAATAGCTTTCAAATTGGCTTTGATATTTATTAGCTTCTATGTGCATACAAGCTTTTAATCTAGAAAGATTCATAAAATAGGAAAAAGAACAAAAATTAAAGAAGTTTTGACTCTCCGACATCCACAAATTCTAAACTTGAAAATAAAAGTAAAGCAGTAAATGGAATTTTATAGGAACAAGGCCCCAAAGTTTAAACATAAGTCCATCAAAGAGAAACATAACCAGTAAATGAAAAAGTAGCACATGGCAGATGCCAGTTGTCATTGGAATATTCCAAACAAAGTCAAAGCTTTGACTTCTTCATCAGTGTTAGTTTTTTATTCCAAGCTCTGGTATATAAATGCTCCACATCAAAACAAGGCCATTGGTATCCTTCAAATTTTGGGACAAGACACCTCCACTGAGACCAGGAAAAACCTGCAAAATTCATTTCAACAACATATCCTTGTACTCAAATCTAGTATCTGATATATGGTTATTCATTTCCTTGCATCAAACCCGAGTCTAAGAATTCTTCTTCACCTTTCTTTAGTTGATAATACCAGAAGACAACCAATACCTAATGCATACACTCTTTTGAAATTCCTTGAATTACCTTTGAGTTGTATTTGAGCTTGGTATAATCCTCTAATATTTGGAGGATATTTGCATTTCTCTGCATCTTTTGTGTTTCATATTTAACCATGGAATTCTCGCACTATATAATTTCATCAATGACTTCTTGATTTAGCAAATGAACGGGGTCTTTATTCACCATTTCAAGTCATTCCTTGAAAGCTTTTACTTCTTTACCATCCTACCCTAAAGTCTGGGGATCATAATCCTGTCATGCTAGCATTTCAATGAAACCTTGATCTTTGTCAATCAATTTATTGCATCTTTTGAGGACTTTCTCAAATCCTTCCACACATTTTACTAAGGCGTCACCTTCCTAATTTATCTATTTCTTCCATTTTTCACACATCAAAACCTCTTGGTCTTTGATTATCTTCTCACTTACCAATTCTTGGACATTTTTTTGAATAAGAGCCTTTAAGTTTAGCCTTTCAGCATCAGTTTATTCTTAGTGAAATCTACATTCTCCTTCCAATCTCTTAAATTTTTGACTCCGATGGTATGCCTCTTTGTACTTCCCAATTGCATTTGTGATTAATTCTTCTCCTTGCCTTAAGAAGTACTCCATCCATTCTTCAAACACACTCATTTTATGGTGAAGTACTATGATAACATCCACCTACTCTTTGGACATAAGTAGTAGATTCTAAGGCAATTCAGCCTACGCTTGATCAAATTGGGCTAATGATATTTTAAAGTTTTCTAGGAAGGAAATCCGTTCTTTCAAATCTCTTTTCTTCTATTTACTTTTCTACACTATAGCGGTAGTTGTCTCTAAATTCATTTTCATCTCTTCTAATTCATGTCTCTACAATGAATGTCCAATGTTAATACTTGTCACCCTGTAATCACTAGGTGTTATCTCATGTTTGCTTTTATCCACTACAGGGGTAGCTATATGGAGTGTTTTTCCTCCATCTGCATTATTTTGTATAACATATTTTGTTTTTAATCTTCACCTAGGTTTGGGATTTTCCGCTTCTTGCATTAAGCTTCTGAGATCTAGAGGCACTAGTTCCACTTCCAATGGGGAAGCCAATTCTCTAACCAACCAATCAGGTGCATCTTCATTATATTCTACCTCTGTAAAATTTCTTTGTTCCTGATTCTTAGCATGCTCAAGAATTTCTCCTCTTACATTCTCAACCTTTCCTGTCACATCCTCTAGAACTAGAACATTTTCAGTATTCATTGGCATGGATTATGCATTACCAGGATTCAACACTGTCTCTTTATTTCCAAGACTTATGTTTTCCTTTCCATCCATGTGCTCAACATGAGCCCTTGGGGTATCACTTTCTTTATTTCCTATTACACCAGGATTCTCTTCATTTCTCACCCCACCATCCAAGGTTTGTGAAGGATATACATTCTTAGTTTCAACTTGATCTTGTACTAACTTTTCAAAAACCAATGGTTGTTCTACATTATTTCTACCACTTCCTAGCGGAAGTTGGGAATCAATTTATCCTCAATAATAACATCATCAATAGGACACTAGCCTGTAGTTTCCCATGTTTCCTTTTCATTAAGTATGCCAAGGTTTCCCACCTCTAGTGTGAGTGTCCTCTTATGAATTCTTCTTCTTTGAAATCTATAGGATTTGAACCTATATTCAAAATTTCTTCCACCATTGGTTGTACCATGGGTTTCTCCTTAGATTTATTCTCTTTTACTTTTTCTATCATGGCAGCCCATTTCTTCCACTGTTCCTTATTTTTCTATTCATTTAATTTAGAACTCTCTTTTAGAGCCACATGATTCTTTCCCACTATTTGTTTTACTGTAGCTGTTTTGACTAAAGGGGGAGAGGTGAATAATGTTGCAATCCTCTGAGATATAGTGATAGGGATAGGGTTGGATTGAGTCACTCACTGGCTCAATGCTCTGGGTCTCCAATTGATAACCCCTTGGTGTCACTTCCTCCACCACTCAACCTGTAGGTCCTCTGCTATCTAGGCACCCCTAGTTCATTTGCCAACCTTGCTATCATCACCAATTTTTTGCTACCAATCCAAACTTGGTGCTTTCCCTCACTTTCACCATCTAGCCCTTAATATACTTAAAGACTAGCTAACCTCCAATACCTCCTAACCTCATTTTTCAGGGGTGTGTAAAGCTTCCATGGCTTCAAAACCATCAAGGAATGGTTCTTGTTTAACCTCCATGCTTGTATTTTCCACCGCTATCATAAAACCCTAGTCTAGGGTTTGGGAAGGGCTACTAGGCTTGAGCCCCTTTTAGGCCTCCTCACCCAAGAAAATAGCTTATTACTCCCCTCCTTCACCTAGTTAGGCCAAACTTGCTTCTGTCACCCTGGCTCAAATTCCAAACTCTAGCAGATTTTTTTTTCCTTTGGACCATTTTTCTATCTGTACATAGGTGTACCCTGTTCTTGCTTGAACTAGGGCTTTTCTTGACCTTTTCTTGGACTGTTTGCACTTTCTAGCCTCCAAATGATTAGTCAAAGGTTCTTCCTTCTTGCCAACATTGGTGAAGGCTCCTGCAATCACTTAACACTATGTATTGTTAAGTATTCAACACCCCTGCCACATTTGGACAGTGTAAAGACTATCTTTTCCAAGCCGGGCACTAAAGACTCACCTAGGAAAAGACTTCTTGCATACTGTTCTATTCCCTAGAAACTCCTAATGCTAACCTATGTACAATGATGGGGTTTAGCCACATTCCCAATGCTTCCATACTTCGTGGTACGATGGGAGTGCAGTCTAAACCTCCATTTTATTTAATTTACCAGTCAAACAACAACTTAAGAAAGAAACATAGAATTTACAAAGTGGAAGAAAGCGATGGAAAAAACTATCTAATGTGCCAAAGCAGTGCTTAAAGAGGTTCCTCTACATGCTATCAAACTCACAAATCACCCTGTTCAATACATCTAACCACTGTTCTAAAAACAAAATAGTAAAAACTGTATTTTCACACCAAAAGCACTATTTTTTGATTGTTCACAACAAAACTGCCACGCTCCAAAACATCCAACCTCATTCAAAAGTTGAAAGATCACTTTTAAAATGCAAGGAAAATAGTTAGGTTTACTTTCCCGAGCCTAAGAATGGCCAAAAGCATGTTGTTGTAAAACATAGTGTGTTTTGCAATTTTTTTCTAGTGCTTAGGAAACAACCACAAAAATGATTCCAAGCTTATTCAACTTCTAACCTAAGAAGGAAAAGGTCCTCAACCACCATTAAGATGGTCCCCAAGACCTTACAAAACATAACAACATGGATATTAACCAAAAACTTAAAAATAAGCTTGCACTTTGGCACTTTCGCAGGTGCTCCTGCACCATTCTCCCCCTCTCAGCACAAAGATCAAGGAACTTGTGGTGACATCAGTGATAGATCAATGCCTAGCTTCTTAAATTCAGCTTCCTCAACCCAAGTAGCCTCAAATTCATGTTTGTTCCTCCACTTGACAAGGTGCTCCATGTACACCTTATGTCTTGTAGCCTTCTTCACCCTGGACTCCAAAATCTTCTCTACTTGAGGTTTCTCTTGGTTAGGAAGGGGTATGTTACTGATATCCTTAAATATCTCCTTATTGTTCTAATCTTCATCACTGACTGTCCCCTTATACCTGATCAAATCAACAACATTAAATACTGGAGATATGCCCAAATCTGTTGGTAATTCTACCTTGTATGCATTCTTCCCATACTTGGCTAGCACCTTGCATGGTCCCACTCTTTTCATCTGCATTTTGGTTGAAATTCCCTTCTGCAACCTGGATTTGTTAAGATGAACCATAACATAGTCACCTATTGCAAATTGCACATCTCTCCTTGACACATCAACTTTATCTTTCAATTTTTGTGTTGCTATTGTGATTGTCTTCGTAACCTGCTCATGAATCTCCTTCATGGTCTAAGTGAAGTCTTCTGCATGTCCACTCCTATTCTGCATTGATCCAAGGTCTCTGAGTTCACAAATGCCTCTTGGGTGCATCCCATACACCACCTCAAATGGACTTTTCCCTGTAGTTTTGTTTACACTGTCATTATAAGCATACTCAGCTTGAGAAATCACCACATCCCATGTCTATCCATATTCCTTTGTCAAGCACCTCAAAAGATTACCTAGCACTCTTTTAACCACCTCTATTTGGCCATCGGTCTGAGGATGGTAAGCTAATCCAAAAGACAAATTTGTTCCCAATCTGCTCCATAGAGTCTTCCAAAAGTGACTCATGAACTTCACATCCCTGTCAGAAACAATACTTAATGGCAACCCATGGATCCTTACTATCTCCCTGAAGAAAAGATGGGCGATGTAGCTAGCATCATGTGTAGTCTTGCAAGGGATAAAGTGACTCATCTTGCTAAATATGTCCACAACTACATAAATACTGTCAAACCCTACCTTAGTCTTGGGGAGTCCTACCACAAAATCCATACTAACACACTCCCATGGTCTATTGGGAATGGGTAAAGGTTGATACAAACCTGCATTGCTGGCTCCCCCTTTTGCTTTCATGCAAATGACACACTGCTCCACATATTTCCTAACATCTCTTGCCAACTTAGGCTAGTAATAGAATCTTTGTACCAGCTCTAAAGTTTTATTTATTCCAAAATGCCCACTAAGACTGCCATTATGTTTCTCTTGGATCAGATTTTCCCTCATTGATCCCCTTGGGACACACAACAGATTACCCTTAAATAACAATCCATTTTGCAATGTATACTCAGCATACTGACTATGAAAATGATTCTCAAATTCATAGCATACCTTGTAGGCTTCTGAGAAATTTTCATCATCACCATAGAGGTCTTTGAAACTCTCCAATCCAATGCTCTTCAGCTGTATTTCCTGCACTGTCAGTATTCTCCTACTTAATGCATCTGCCACCTTATTCATTTGTCCCTTCTTATGCTTGATGGTAAAAGTGAAAGCTTGGATGTATTCCATCCATTTCAAGTGTCTATTACTCAGCTTCTCTTGGGTGTTGATGTAACTGAGTGCCTGGTTATCAGTGAAGACCACAAACTCTTTGGGCAATAAATAATGCCTCCACTTCCTAAGGGACTGTACTAAAGCATATAGTTCTAGATCATAGGTGGAGTATTTTTGCTTGGCTTCATTGAGATTTTCACTAAAGAAGGATATAGGTCTACCTTCTTGACTAAGTACTCCTTCTACTACCACTCCACTTGCATCACACACAACTGTGAACAACTTATCAAAACTAGGCAATAACAAAATAGGTTGAGTTGCCACTTCTTGTTTCATCTTTTCAAACCCTCTATCAGCTTCTTGAGTCCATTTAAACTATTTTTTTTAGTTCACCTTTAATGGTATCTAGAACTGGTGCACATATACCACTAAAATTCCTGATGAATTTCCTATAAAACTGAGCTAAACCATGAAAGCTCCTTACCTCTATTGCTGTGGTTGGTGTGGGCCAGTTGAGGATGGCTTCCACCTTGCTTGGATCCATCTTCAACGTTCCTTTGGATACTACAAAGCCTAGATACGCAAGTTCTTGTTTGAAGAACTCACACTTCTCAAGGTTGATTGCCAACTGTTCTTCTTGCAGCCTTTTAAGTACCATCTCCACATGTTTCAAATGTTCTTATGTTGTCTTACTAAAAATCAGTATGTCATCAAGATATACTACTACAAAGATCCCTGTGAAATCCTTGAGCACATAATTCATTAATCTCATGAATGTGCTAGGGGCATTTGAGAGGCCAAATGGCATCACCTTCCACTCATATAAGCCATCATTTGTCTTAAAAGCTGTCTTCCACTCATCACCCTCCTTGATTCTGATTTGATGATACACGCTATTAAGATCCAACTTGGTGAAGAATTTTGCACCTCCAAGACAATCCATCAAGTCTTCAATTCTAGGAATAGGAAACCTATACCTAATTGTGATTCTATTAATTTCTCTAGAATCAGTGCATAATCTCCACTTACCACCTTTTTTTGTTGCCAAAACCACTAGGACTGTACATGGGCTGATACTCTTTTGAATCAGACCTTGATTCAACAATTCTTCCACTTGCCTAGCCACCTCTTGGTTCTGCTTAGGAGTAAGTTTGTATGCTGCTTTGTTAGGCAATGAGGCTCCAGGTATGAAGTCAATTTGATGACTTATTGCTCTCTTTGGTGGTAGAGTTGCAGGTGTTCCATCACTCACTATGCTCTTGTATTTATCAAGTAACTTTTGGACTGCTTCTGGTAAGACTATCCTTTCAGCCTTTCCTTCCTCTTTGGACTGCATTAAAACCACATAACCTTCACCTCCTTGATGTAGATTGCTGATAAACTCTTTACCACTACTCAACATGATGTTTGGTACCTTGGACTGCCCCTCATCATCCTCAGTCAATGCCTACAGCTTGAAGGTTCTTCCATCCTTCTTGAATTCAATGGTGTTCTCCTTCCCATGGTATAGAGCACCTCTGTCATATTGCCATGGCTTGCCATGCAGAAGATTGCATGCATCCATGGGTAGTACATCACAAACCAACTTGTCTTTATATCCTCCAATTAAAAATTCCACTGTTACCTGCTCATTCACCAAAACACTCTGCCCTTTATTCAGCCATGTGACCTTATAAGGATTGGTATGAGGTACCTTCTGCAATTTCAGCTTAGTTACTACCTCCTTTGAGATTATATTATATGTAGAACTAGAATCTACAATGACCTTGCATACTTTACCAAGTATTTTGCACCTTACTCTAAAAAGAGCTCTTCTTTGCTTAGGTTCCTCCTTGACTGGTTGTCTGATCAACACTCTGTTAAACATAGACTCTCTCCAATTTCAGATTCTATATGACTAATCTCAGTTGCCTTAGGACTCATGGTGTCCTCTTGTGCATAGGCCACTCTCTTTTCATTGCTTGAAGAAGAAGCTTTCTCCGGGCATCTATAAGCAGGGTGACCTAGCTAGTTGCAATGGTAACACTTCATGGTGACAAAGTAAGAGTTATTTCTACCTGCTCCTCTTCCCCTATTTGAACCTCCTTGAGGTCCTCTTCCTGTGTTAAATCCTCCTCTTGAAGATGTTTCACCTCCATGCTCAATGAGTTTTGATTCTCCTTGGTTTCTTTGGTCACCACCTCTTCCTTGGTAACCACCACGCTGTCCTCTTTGATCTCTTTGATCCCTGCCTTTTTCTCTACCCTTAGAAGACTGATCTTGCCTCCTCTTGTTCCTTTCTTCAATCTTGATAGCCAATTGATAACATTGGTGTACTGTCTTGGGACTTAGTAAGGCCATTTCCTCTTGGATATTCCACTTCAAACCATTGAGATACCTAGCCACTTTGAGTCTCTCATCCTCTGTCACATTTGATCTCAAGCAAAGCTTCTAAAACTCTTCAGTATAGGTGTTAACATCTTTGTCTTTCTACCTTATACTTTGCCTCTTCTTGTGCAACTGGATCTCATAGTCATCTGGCATATATGCTTCCTTTACCTTAGCAACCATTCCTTTCCAAGTTGATATGGGTTGCTTGCCTTCTTTCTCCCTCTCAGTCTGAACAAACTTCCACCATGTCAAAGCTGATCCTCTCAACCTTGATTTAGCAACCTTCACCTTCTGTGCTTCAGTGACTCCATCACATTCAAAGTGATTCTCCATGGCTTCTATCCAATCCATGACTAGGTCTGCTTCCATCTTTCCACTAAAAAGTGGTATGCCTTCAAGAAGGGCTCCTCCTTCAAGATAGGGTCAGGTTCAGGGGTCTTATCTTCCTCTGCAACCTCTTCTTCTTTTGGAATTCTTCCCTCAAACTATGCACTCCTCATTACTGCTTCAAGTTGGGCTATTCTTTCCCTCAACTGCTTATTGTCTTCTTCTTGCTCCTCAACCATCTTTTCCAGTTCTGCATTGGTCACCATGGTGGAAGAATCACTTGACTCAATTTATAACATGCAAGATTTCTTTCCCAAATATTTCACTCGCTCTAATACCAATCTGATAGGGACAGGGTTGGATTGAGTCACTCACTGGCTCAATGCTCTGGGTCTCAAATTGATAACCCCTTGGTGTCACTTCCTCCACCACTCAAACTGTAGGTCCTCTGCTATCTAGGCACCCCTGGTTCATTTTTCAACCCTGCTATCATCACCAATTTGCTGCTACCAATCCAAACTCGGTGCTTTCCCTCACTTTCACCATCTAGCCCTTAATATACTTAAAGACTAGCTAACCTCCAATACCTCCTAACCTTGTTTTGCAAGGGTGTGTAAAGCTTCCATGGCTTCAAAACCATCAAGGAAGGGTTCTTGTTTAACCTCCATGCTTGGATTTTCCATTACTATCATAAAACCCTAGTCTAGGGTTTGGGAAGGGCTACTAGGCTTGAGCCCCTTTTAGGCCTCCTCACCCAAGAAAATAGCTTATTACTCCCCTCCTTCACCTAGTTAGGCAAAACTTGCTTCTGTCACCCTGGCTCAAATTCCAAACTCTAGCATTTTTTTTTTCTTTGGACCATTTTTCTATCCGTACACAGGTGTACCCTGTTCTTGCTTGAACTAGGGCTTTTCTTGACCTTTTCTTGGACTGTTTGCACTTTCTAGCCTCCAGATGATCAGTCAAAGGTTCTTCCTTCTTTCCAACCTTGGTGAAGGCTCTTGCAATCACTTAACACTCTGCATTGTTATGTATTCAACACCCTTGCCACGTTTGGACAGTGTAAAGACTATCTTTTCCAAGACGGGCACTAAAGACTCGCCTAGGAAAAGACTTCTTGCATGCTGCTATGTTCCCTACAAACTCCTACTGCTAACCTATGTACAATGATGGGGTTTAGCCACATTCCTAATGCTTCCATACTTCGTGGTACGGTGGGAGTGCAGTCTAAACCTCCATTTTATTTAATTTACCAGTCAAACAACAACTTAAGAAAGAAACACAAAATTTACAAAGTGGAAGAAAGTGATGGAAAAAACTATCTAATGTTCCAAAGTAGTGCTTAAAGAGGTTCCTCTACATTCTATCAAACTCACAAATCACCCTGTTCAATACATCTAACAGCTGTTCTAAAAACAAAATAGGAAAAACTATATTTTCACACCAAAAGCACTGTTTTTTGATTATTCACAACAAAACTGCCATGCTCCAAAACATCCAACCTCCTTCAAAAGTTGAAAGATAACTTTTACAATGCAAGGAAAATAGTTAGGTTTTCTTTCCCGAGCCTAAGAACGGCAAAAAGCATGTTGTTGTAAAACACAGTGTGTTTTGCAATGTTTTTCTAGTGCTTAGGAAATAACTACAAAAATGATTACAAGCTTATTCAACTTCTAACCTAAGAAGCAAAAGGTCCTCAACCACCGTTAATATGGTCCCCAAGACCTTACAAAACATAACAACATGGATATTAACCAAAAACTTAAAAATAAGCTTGCAGTTTGGCACTTTGGCAAGTGCTCCTGCACCATATAGACCTCGTCTGAGCATGACTGTTCATATTCATTCCTACTTCTTTGTCATTCATAGGTTGAATCTTCTATTTTTCCATGAAAGAAGATGCCACTCTAGGCTTCCCTGTCACTTTGACCTTACTTTCTCCAATTTCTTTATGTTGGCTAGCTGGTGCTAATGAAACTCTCTGGCTAAGTGAATAAGCATTTCTATACTTAGTATGTACAATTATATTTTCTTTACCCACTTTTATTTTCTTTTTACTAGGATCCCCATACTTGGATTCACCTTCTCCTCTCTATTTCTTCTTTGTATTGAGTGAGTATGTGAGCCTTATCCTATCTTTTATCAAATCTTTATAATAATCATCAATCCACCATTGAGTATGAATTAAAACTTGTTCAGAAATATCCTCAACGATTGTTATTTCTTTACTTTCATAATTTAAATTTAGGATGGGTTCATCATAAACCTTAGTTGAATTGTAGATTGGATTCAACACCTCTCCATCATCTTCATCCAACTGTTCTAGAATGTCATGGAGTTTAGGAATATGCACCGATTGTAATGACAACCTTTGATATAATCTCTTCCTCACTTCATGTTTATCATCACAATTGAACCAGAAATCCTCTAAATGATGAACATGAGCATGCTTGTCTGCTATCTACTTGGCAATGTCCCCTTTAGATCATAATTCTTTCTTTGAAGTGTAAAGAACTCCAATTTGTACATCTTTAATTCTTGTTTGCACAAATCAACCAGTTTAGCCACATTGCATTTATAATTCCCCATTGTGATGAGAAATTTGATAGAACTTATTTTATGTGCCATGTTGAAAAGGGCATGGGAAGGCTTCATTTGTCTTACCAATCGTAATAGTAACACTTTTTCTATTGGGTACCTAGGCAACATAAAAGGGAATCCTTCAAATCCTTCCACCTTGATGTAGGTGAAAGTGGAAAAATGAATGTACCAATCTCTAACCTATCGAATGATCCTCTATGCTTCTATAGACAACCTTTTTTAGCTTTTTCACCTTCAATTATCCTTACCAACTTCATGGAAAACTCATTGTTAACTCTCTGATAATGCTCCTAGTATTCATGAATAGTAATTTGGGGTAAATGAGCATATATTAGACTATTCCTTGTTTATGTACCCAGGGTACCAAATCTATTCAACCCTTGCTTATTTTCCCTTAGGGAACAAGAACAAACCACATATGAAGACATATAAAACCATAAAGACTATGGAAATTCCTTTATTTGTTCATATAGCCTATCGCTAATAAAACTTCCCCAATGCATTTACACAGGGCCTTCCATTAATTTGGCTATGATTGTGAACATCCATCGTTCAAATTTACTAGCATCCCTAAGTCCAGCTATCTTTCTTAGCATAGTTATGACATCTTGATCATCTGGGTTGAACACAGATCTCAGAATTGGTTTCATTTTCTGAGTAATTTCCTCCTAGCACCACTATCTACTCATAACTTTTATATTATGATCTTCTACACTCAAGTAGGTTTTAGCCATTGTTTTAACATCTACTGGATACATCTAGGGAAATGTAAGGATCCCAAATTTATACATAATCCCTTTCACAGAGAGGTTAGCATAAACCCTTCCTTCCTTTTCAATGACTCTCTTGTCTAGGTTGTAACAATTTAAACATTCCATAACCTGCTTAGGGGCCTCCATTGCTAGTGAAAACCCTCCTACTAAATGTATCACACTTGCTATAATATTCTTCATACACTGAGAAGCATTTTCTTATTGGGACCATGTGATGAATTCGACATCAAAAAACCATCATGAATGGGTATTAGTAATTATCCCACCAATTGGTGCGGCTTGCAAAGAAAATTATTAAAACTCATCTTTTAGCCTTGCTTTGGAAGTGCTCATATTCACTTGTGCGTCCTAAATTTTTTAAAAAAAATGTGCCTTGTGTGCAAGTTAGGGTTAAATGTAACCAATTATCTTTGAAAATTCATAAAACTTGCAATCTACTATCTAGTGAAATTCATTTCAAAATAATCAACATTTTAATTATGAAAAGAGATGTCATTATCTCGAGACATGCATGTATAAAATGAGTAACATAATTTTGGTTATTTGAAACATACCTGATTTTACTCGTGATATTTTTTTTTTAGAATGCAACTTTGAAACCCTTGGTAAATTTGTCTTGGTTTCTCAAGGTTTACCTTTCTTTACGCACCACAATATCAATCTTGATCTTTCAATGTCCTTAGCAATCAGTAGTATAGCACAAGATTGAGTGTTGTAAAAGTAACTACATGCTCGAGGTGGTTCAAAGTACGTGTGTAGTTTTCCACCTTCATTAATTCCCTATTACAATGCATTAATTTTCTTGAATAAAGGTGTAATCATGGTGGATTAGGGTTCAAATCATGAAAACCTTGGTTTCTGCGTAGGCCTACCACTAGAGATGAAGACGATGTAGAAAGCTTACGTGGAACACTTACATGTCACTTTGATTCTTATGAGGAAAATACTTTATAAGGAAAATCCACTTTGGATACGTGACCATTGATAATCACAAGGTTTGAATCCTCAATTTCCAAACCTTAGAAAGATTACCTAGAATCGGGATGTTTACCCATCGGGTTTATGAGAACTAGGTTCAAGAGGGACCAAAATTATTTAAACATATTTGCAACAGAACCTCCAATTTTTGACCTCTGACAAAATAAACAAAAGGAAACCATCAAGCTAACTGATGAAGAAAAGGGATGTTCCCACTAAGATGATTTACCCTGGTGATGAATCACCAGGCTTGGCTTATCAACTGGGTGGGAAACTAAGACTAGCCAAAGATACAATATCCTTAGCATGTATCCGCATCAACTCTGGAACTCAGACATCCAAAAAATTTATAGGACTTAAGAGCAAACCACAACACTCTAAATCCAATAAAATAGGGATTTAGGCAATGACTAGGGAAGGTGAAACAAAACTCCCATTTTACCATTTCCTTTGAAAGTAGCACACTGAAGCAAGAAAAGGAAAAGGAAAAAAAGAAAGGCAACAAAAAAAATGGGGTCCACACTTTGCAAAGGAGAAAAATGGGGCGTGTTGTGAGACCACACAACAACTAGCAACCAACAAAACTAAACTAAATAATAGAAATCTAATTTTGGACCTAATAACCATACTTCAACTTTCTTCAGTCTTCAAATTATAAATGGTTAGACCCTCTTTCCAACATTTTTTATTCACTTTAGCCAGCATACAAGATTAAGCATTACTGAGCTCACATGTGTGCAATTGGTTTATTCCGCTACAGTAAATTTAGAGCATAGAAAATATTTGCATTGACCTACATAATTTGGAAATTCCTCTTAAGCCAGCCTTGGATAGAGCCTTGTTGGCAGTCAAGTGTCCATATCCCCAAAAAGCTTATCTTTTCAATTCCCCCAAACATAGCTCTACTACCAGTCAGGTGTCTATAGCCTCGGTAGAGATATTTGGATAGCCTAAAGAGTTGAACTTTTTCTCTTTTGATATTCATTTTTTTTCCTTTTTTTTTCTCTTTTGATATTCATTGTAAGCTCGTTTGCTTCAACTTGCAAGCAATGAATCCCACTATTAGGATGGGAATTATAGTGGTAGAAAAGGTCACCTTTTTATTTTTCACTCAATGCAAACAACTGCTATCCCAAATTTTAGTAGAATGATTTAAGATATGGGTGTTTTTAGCTCAACATCGACTAAATGATTTATGCGAGATGAAGTAAAAGGAATCAAACAATTCCCCAATCATCAATAATTAAAGAGCTATTTTTGGTTGAAGCATAGATCACATTTCTATAATTCACATTCTATTATTTTGACCACCTTCAAAGGTTGCTAATTATTGTACAACGTTATAATGCAAAACCTCAAAAGGAAAACAAAATAAAGCAACAAATTTACAAAAATAAATAATTACAAAAAAATTTAAAAAACTATTTAAAAATATTTATAAACTATTTATAGACTAGCCCGAGAACTAGCAACCAACACTAAGCCTAGAAGTAATGTTTCAAGAATTTCCCATTGATAGGAAATGGGATGTCTTCTCCAATCAATGTTTTATGTCTATAAGTGCTATCACCTAAAAATTTAGACACTTGGTAAGGAATTGTCTATAACTTGTCAAACTTACCATGCTCACCTTTACGCTCATGGGCTTTGTCCCAATACGGGGATAAATTAGATATCTTAAAAGTTTTTAATCTATCCCTTTTGTCAAACCATCATTTTACCACAAATTGGTGCCTAGAAAAATGATCTATAGATCTGGTACATTTTTCATCTAAGTGCATCAATTACAACAATCAAGCTTTGGTCTGATCATCTAATCCAATGCACTCTTGGGAAAATTGCCAAGTAGAGATTTTTAAGTTTATAGGGAATATATGATCTACCTCATAGACTAAGTGGTAAGCAGAATTCCCCAATGTGAATTTAATCCTTCCACAATCTACCCAAAGGGTGAATTTCAATAGAGAATGTCATTCTCTAGGATTCTTTTCAACTAATCTCTTGATTATATCTAGCAGATTCTTGTTTGATGATTCCGCTAACTGATTTTCTTGTGGAAAATAATTAGATGATAATTTCAATGTTATACCATATTCAAATGCCCAATTAAAAAACTTTAATGAGGAAAAAGTGGGGTCGTTATCACATAGTAGTGCATATGACACTCCAAACCTGGTAATAACACTTTCCTCTAAGAATTTGATTACCACCTCTATGGTGCATTGTTTTCTATCACACACTTTGGTCCATCGAGTGCAATAATTAGTAGTAGTCAACACAAACTTGTTACCTATGGATGATGGAGGATTGATGGTATCGATGATGTATAAACCCCATTATGAGTTAGGGTGCATCTCCTATTGGATGTTGTGGTTGTTTTGTTGATATGTGGTTGTCATTTATGTCGACACTATTAGCATTAATGCATTAGAAGTTGTATATGTCGAGGATATTGAGAAAATTGTAATGGAATAAGTTGCAGGTTTTCAGTGGTGAAGTGAAGTTCAATCTATTGTTGAGTTCTATATTTTGATGATCAGAGGTTGTGGACTAAAGGGTTTGTTGCTGAGTGTATCTAGTTTATCCATTTTTAGTTTCAGAGATCCGCATGAAGTTTTGATTGAGTTATGAAGATTTATATTCTGACAATTTTCTTGTTGCTTCAGTTGGTGTTCCTAATTGAAGATGATACGATTTCAATTAGTTTAGTTGTTTTGGATGCTTCTCTAGTGATTCATGATGTTTGTGGATGTTTCTAGATTGTTCTCTATCTTTATTTCACATCTGCATTGATCGTTGTGCTCGTGACTGGTCATTTTCTCTTGCGTGTTCATGTTTTTCATGTTCGTGGTCGACATGGTGTTTGTAGCATGTTGTGCATCTTCAAGGAGTAATTAATTGAAGTTTTTTCATGTTTGAGATGCTGATTTGGGTCTTCACTAAGTTTTTGATGACCTTGGTTGATTCGTATTAATAATATTTAATGTTGTGGACTAACAATTTATATTCATTTTATTATTTTGTTGAAGCCTACATGTAGCTCGATGAAATTTCTTATTGCGGATATATATAAGCGATTGTTTATTTGATTTGAATGTATGCTTGAGTATGCTCATGTTTGTGTATGTGTGGATAATTTTCTAAATCATTCAAAGGCAGAGTAGAGTGTGAAAAGTGTGAAGAAGAGTGAAGAAGAGTGAAGAAGTGTTCATGTGCTTAATCAAAATTGTGATCAGGCATTAGCATATGCTATTTTGTCAGTTCAAATCCTTGTGGATTTAATTCGAATCTTTCTATAAGATAGTGTGTCTTCCTTTGGGCTATAAGCCTTGTTCTAATTGAGCAGTGTGCTTGAATGCATGTGCAATCCCCATTTCATTTCTTTATACTTTTAACAGGGTATAATCTTGTGGACTAACCTCCACTATGGTTTTTCCACTAATAGGATTTCCATGTAAAAAATATTGGTGTTATGTGTGTTTCTAATGTGTTGATGATTTATGCTTTCATTTTTATTAATTAGATCTAAGAATAAGGTTAATAAATTGAATAAGTTTTAAATTTTTGGGACAACTGATTCACCCCCCCTCTTAGTTGTTTTCCCTTGTGTTGCCAACATCTCCATCACTAGATGTAATGGTTGAGCATTCAATCTTCCTTTTTATATAGTAATTTGACATATTCAACAGTGCTTTATGTGTTTGTAAGTATCTTTGAAAATAGTTGGCTAGTAATATCCAAATCTCATAATGAGATGTGTAGTAGCTAAAGGCGCTTTGTGAGCTATGCCAAATTTATCATGTAATTAATGTAACACTTGATTCACTTGTCTTATACAAACATCTTAAATAAAATCCTTCATGATTCTTCTTGAATAGAACCCCTCCTTTAATCATATAACTCTGAGCTTTTATCTTTAGGGATCTTCTCTAATTTCTTTGCATATGATCAGGGTAGTTATGGCTAACTAGATAATTCCATATATCTGAATACCAATTATCTTGATCTTTTACATTGAGAGTATATTGCTCATTGGAGATTTGTGGATCAATCTCAATAATTGATTTAACTAAGGCTTGTCCTCAGAACATACTCTTGAGAATATAATGTTAGAATTTTCTTACTGCTTTAACCAAAGCAAAGGCTTGTTTTTCATTATCCATGTATTTGAGCTCCGCTTCCTTAAATGGAGCACTCATAAAACCAATCATATTTTCTTATTTATTCTCACCCCTTTGTGTCAACACTGCTACACATGTATGAAGCACTGGTGCTTTTGCAATTGCATTTTTCATATTCTCAAAGGTGAGTTTACCCTCATTTTTCCACTTGATTTTTGCATCTTTCTTCAACATATCTTTGAGTGGTTTCACTATCTCGACAAATACAGTAATAAATTTTTGAACGAAATTGATCTTACCAAAATACAACTTTAACTCTTTTTTACTTCCTAGGGGTTGTAATTTGAGTAATGTACTCACTCTATCTAGGTCTATTGAAATACCTCTTTCATAAATAATATGTCCAATAGTTTTACTTCAGTCACCTCAAAAATACATTTCTTAGTGTAAGAATTGGCTATGAAGGTAGCCACCCAAGATCTAGATGCCTAATAGAAAGCACAAGCATAAGAGAGATAAAACAATATGACAAGAATAAACTATATTCTGCCAATGATGCAAATAGAATGTAATGTGTGAAATTACATAGGAGACCCCTTGGTTATATAGCCAAGGTGAGAACATAGAAGGGAATAAGATTATGACAAGTGTCATAATCTTATGACATGAGACAACTGTGAAAAGATATCACTCCACGTAAAGTGGAAAACTGATAATGTGATAATCACCACAAGTGGTGGATCACCCACAAAAGGTGGAGAGGTAATCACATGACATGTCCATGAAAGGTGGATGTGATAAAGTAATAACATGATAAGTCCAACAAAAGTGGAAATTCTCCAACTACCTCCTATGTGGTCCCTAAGTAAACATAACTAAGGTGTAATCATGACCTAGGACAAGGTACACCTCTTTTAATTACACCAACACCCCCCCTTAAGTGCAACTTAGGGAGAATGTACACAAAATAAAACAATGCAAGATGGGTCCCGACTACTAGGTCATGTTAGGTACCCATGTAAAAATGCAATGTAATCTCTCAAAAATGGAGAAAAGGAGAATACCACTTGGGAAAAAACTCCCCCCAAAAAGAGAGAAACAAAATAAAAACTGCACTCAAAAAGATGAGAAAGGGCAAAACCTCGAGTGAGGAAAAAGCCCCCCCGAAAAGAGAGGATGAAGAAGTCAAGAGACATCCTCAAATGAAGCATCCCAAACCCCTAAGAGAGCTCACAAGTGATGATATATACTCTCAGTGAAGGGTTTGGTGAAGATATCTCCAACCCGCTATGTTGTAGGACAATACTACAAATCAATGATCTGCTCCTGTATCAGCTCTTGAATGTAGTGCATATGAATCTCGATGTGTTTGGTTCACTGATGTTGAATCAGATTTTTTGAGATTTGGATGGCACTCTGATTGTCACAATGAATGACTGTAGGACATGGAATAGTGAATCCAAACTCAGTGAGAATATGTTGAAGCCAAATAGCCTTAGTAGTATCATTAATAGCCCCTTGATACTTAGCCTTAGTCAAAGAAAGAGCAATAGCATGCTACTTTTTACTCTGCCAACAAATGGGGCCAAAACCAAGATGAAAGTTGTAGCTAGAAGTGGACTTACAATCATCAAGATCACTATCCCAATAAAAATCTATATATCCCACCAAGGTAAGTCATGTACTTGCTGCATAGTGAATCCCATGATGATGTGTACCCTGTATGTAATGCAAGATGCATTTGGTTGCTTTCCAATGAAGCCCATGTGGTTCCTGCATAAAGCATGAAACCATGCCAACTACAAAGGAGATATCAGGGCATGTGTGAGTCAAGTAGATGATACTCCCAACAAGCTGATGATACAAAGTGGCATCAACAAGTGGAGTAGAACACTTAGCCTCAAGCTTGACTCCTAAAAGAAAGGGAGTTGGAGTAGGATTACAATCAACCATGTGAAATCAAACTAGAATATCAAGAGCATACTTGGGATGAGAAAGAGAGATCCCAGAAGATGACTGTTTGATCTCAATCCCAAGAAAATAGTGCAAAAGGCCCAAGTCAGTCATAGAAAATTTGTCCTGCAAAGCAGGTTTGACACTACCAATGATGGATGAGGTAATCCTTATAATGATCAAGTCATCAAAATAGAGCACAAGTAGCAAATGAGAATCATCCTACTGCAAAATGTAGACATTTGGATCTAAATGACACTTGGTGAATTTTGTGGAGAGAAGAAAGGAATCCATCTTGGCATGCCAAGCCCTAGGGGCCTGTTTGAGGCCATAGATAGACTTCCTCAATCTGCAAACCAAAGAAGAATCTTGTATGAATTCATGTGGCTGCTCCATGTAAATCTCCTCATGAAGATCCCCATGTAGAAATGTACTCTTGACATCCATTTGATGTACAACCCAACCATGAGCTCCAACAATAGCAAGTGTCAAGCGAATGGAGTTCATCATAGCAACGGGTGTAAAGGTCTCTATATAATCAACACCTGGAACCTATGAGAAACATTTTTCCACAAGTTGAGCCTTGTATTTATCCACACTTCCATCCACTACATACTTGGTCTAATAGATCCACTTAGATCGAACCATCTTTCTCCCCTTAGGGAGAAGAACTAAATCCCATGTGCGGTTCCTCATCAAGGAACTATACTCTTCCTCTGTTGCTGAATCCTATTCAGGAATTCCTAAAGCCTCCTTAAAGGATTGTGGATTTGAAGCACTAGCAATATAAGCATGTGGAAAATCCTAATGTTGGGACTGATTCCTTCGAGTATCTGAAGGATCCCCAACAAGAGAACCTACTAACTCATGAGTCTATCGAGTCCAACGAGGTCTAGTAGGAGATGAAGGATGAGGCTCCTCAACTATAAGTGGACCTTGTGAAGGTGTGATCCTACAAGTCGAAGTTGAGGGAGAATCATCATCTAAGTCACTATCATCACTTTCCCCTATGGAGGAAGGAAGAGGAGGATTAGAGGCCAAGCTAGGAGAGATTTCCTCAAAGTGAACACTCCTCTCAATGAATAGCTCATGTGTCTTTGGATCCAAAAGTCTATATGCCTTAACACCTTTAGGATAGCCAAAAAAAATGCAAGGCCTACTCAGAGGTTCCAATGCCTTGTGCTTCTCTAGAGGTATGCATGCCCAAGTTGGATAACCAAAAACTTTGAAATGTCTCACAACTGGTTTTCTACCACACCAAGCCTCAAAAGGAGTCATACCCTTCAAATCCTTATGGGGAACTTGATTTTGGATGTGTGTGGCACAATTGATAGCTTCTGCCCAAAATTGAGGATGAAGAGAATGAGCATGAATCATGCAGCTAACCATCTCCTTAAGGGTCCTATTCTTCCTTTCAACAACACCATTCTACTGTGGAGTGTAGGCAACTGAATGTTGAAGGTCAATCCCCTCAAGAGTACACAATTCCTCAAGTCTATTGCTCACATATTCCCTTCCATTGTCAGTGTGAAGAATCTTGACTTGCTTCCTTGATTGTTTCTCAACATGAGCCTTGAAGGCTAGAAATTTGTCAAACACTTCACTCTTGTGAACAAGAAAATAGACCCATGTGAAGTGGGAGTAGTCATCAATGAAGGTGAGGACATAGTGGGCCTTGCTAAATGATGGAACTAGAAATGGACCTGCTACATCATTGTGAGCCAATTGAAGAACTTCCAAAGCTCTCCAAGACTTCCCTTTGTCAAACTTCTCTTCTGGATGCTTACCCATGGAACAACCTGAACAAACACCTTTTGAAAAGCTGATTTGAGGAAGTCATGTAACCATATCCTTGGAGCTAAGCTATTGAAGATAGCGGTAATTGAGATATCCAAACCGCTCATGCCATAGCTTACTTTCAAAATTTGAATGAGTGAGCAAGGCTATAGAAGGAGACTTAGGCACAAAGTGGGAGAATGAGTAAATCCATGTGTTGTGATTGGCTTGTCCCACTGCAACCAAGGCATCATCCTTAAGTTATTTGACCACAACTGAATCTGGTAGAAACTCAACTTTCTTGCCATCTCCAAAGTGAGTGATTTGGTAGATTAAAAGAAGATTGGTGCTCAAGTTAGGAACATAGAGAACATTCTCAAATGTTCCATTATCCATGACAACCAAACCTTCACCTTCAACTTCCACTTGAGTATCATCTGCTATGAAGATGTGAGGTACCTTAGATGGCTCCAAAGAAGAAAATTGCTCCCTTGTAGAACCCATTTGATGAGTGGCACCCAAGTCAAGTATCCATTGTTGTGAAGAACTTGAAGTAGCCACAAATGCTTTCCCTTTTCCTTTTTATTGTGAGGAAGTGAAGGAGATGAATCCTTCTTCTTGTAGGCAGATGAAAAATTGATGTTGTTCTTTTTTATGATGTTTTTCAACTCACCAATTTGCTTAGTGTGGCAATGATGCTCATGATGATCAACTCTCTTGCAATATGAACAAGTTGGTCTCTCCTTTCTTGAATTTCCCTTCTTGGGAGAATATGAAGAATTCCCTTGTTATGGAGAGGATGATTGTGCTCTATCTTGTTGTGTCTTTGGCTTAGATTACTTCTGCTTCTTGTTGGAACCCTTTCCTTGATTCCCTTGATTAGCCATCAAAGATTTGGACTTTGAAGACTTGAGAACCCCCATGCTTATCAACTTTTCTTGCTCTAGCATCAACATTTCTATAAATGCATGGAATCGTGGCATAGTGAAAGAACTACCCACTGTCAAGCAATGGGTTTAGAAGCTAGAAACAAATGCTACATATTCTGAGGGAATCTTACCCAACAAATTGTAGACCAACTCTGCATCCTTTTTGTTAATGCCACAATCCTTAAGTTGTGCTCTTAGCTCATTTTCCTTAGTGAAATAGTCTTGGATTGTATCAAAATTCTTGGGATCTAACATTGTGAGATCATTGTCAAGTTGATAACCTCTAATCACATCAACTTGGCCATACAATTGACCAAACTTTTCCCAAGCCTCTTTGATTGTTTTGCACTTTTCAATTTGAAAGATGAGATCTTTTGATACATATTTCCTTAAAGTTCCAAGAGCCATAGTAGTTTTAGTGAGCCAATCCATATGAGCAATAGGATTAGCTTTAGGATCATATGGTGCAACAACAGTTCCATCAATATAATGAGTTAATCCTTTTTCCATTAACTTACTCCAAGCATTAATTTTCCCAAGAAGCATAGTTATGTGGAGTTAACAAAGGAAACTTAGGAGAACCCATAGCATAAAAATGAAAGAGAACAAGATAGAGAGAGATGAACAATTGCACAAGACACCCCCCCAAATTCACTCAATCAAAGAATCCCCCCAAAAAAAGATGATTTGGCACATTATACTTAGTATGAGTACAATGGCCACTTGCAAGCCAAGAAAAGTGGGCTTCTGATTTTCAATATTTTACAATAGCCTTAAGTAGGCTATAGTAGACTCAAATGACTAATACAAAAGACCAAACTGAGATCTTATCTTTACAAATGCCAAAATAGGCCAAAAATGACCAAGTGCTGAAAGAACATTTTTTTATCACAATCACTACAAACTGATAGCACCACTTTGAAGTTCAAAAAAAATCATGCACTTTCAAAAAAAATGGCACCTGAAAAGGAGTTCGTATGAGCCTGAACAGAGCCCTGGAAGTTGCAAAAATGGTGACAACTCAACAACACATATGAATAATCAATTTTTTTAGAAAATACATGTATCAAAATTGGAAAATAATTGTCCCACTACGAAGTACACAAAAAATTAGCCCAAATAAAAAAAAAAAATGCACTAAAAAAGGAGCTAAAATAAGCAAGATATCAACATTTGAAGTTGAACTGCAAATTCAAAAGCTTCAACCATGAGGGGGTCTGATTTTTAAAAAAGGGCTGATATAGTGCTGACATCAATGGACTGCTATGTTAAATTTGACGGCCATTTAGCCATCACCATCACTAGTAGGTTAAATTTGACGGCCGGATGCCCATCATGCTTGTCGTCACCCTTTGCTTGAATATGTCATTGGAATCTTTGAAACTGGGCGAGAATATTCCCTACATGGCTGCTAGGAGTTATGAGTGGCGCCGGGTTTTTATGTTGCCACTGGTATGGAAGTTGGCCACCAGATTTTTTTAAAAGATCATCGTATATTGATTGAGCGACCAGTTTTTGAGAAACCTAGCTACTGGGTTTTATTAACATCCGCTGGTGGGGGCCGTGTGGGGTAGTAGCTGAATAATGGCCCTCCACATGTCTTCATTGTAGGATTTTGTACTACTATGGTACCTACAAGTATAGTCTGCAGTCTGCATACCATAGACTTAAAAAAACTTTTTTTTAATTTTATATTTTTTTTAAAAACTTTACAAACCAAAAATAAATACTGCGAGATATATAGGAACTTTTTTTAATGATTTTTTACAAAATAAATTTTGTAGAAAAATAATTTTAAAAAATAAATAAATAAATCATATCGACTACAATGATGGCTAGGTCGTATGGCTTGGCTAGCAATTTTTTTTTGCCTCAATGGACAATTTTATCCAAATTCGACGATTTGGCAGTCAATTTAGGGGTTTTTGGCCCTTCTGAGCACGATGGCAATGTCCTTTTTGGTTGAAAATGCTCTGAAGTGGTAGCTAGCTCTTGGATCTATCAACCACCTCCAATCTTCAAACCCTTGTAGATTTGGTCTCCAATGTCCAACTGAGACGAAACAAAAGGAAAATATGACTATCTCGGACACTCTGGACACAATGGTGAGCTTAGAACTGATGCAACAAGCTCACAAAATGCACTTGCAACACAAGGCCAAAAATGGAAACCCCCCAGAATCTCCTCAAAATGACAATAAAAAACACTCCAATCACTTTGATACCATGTAAGAATTGGCTATGAAGGTAGCCACCCAAGATCTAGAGGCCTAATAGAAAGAACAAGCATAAGAGAGATAAAACAATATGACAAAAATAAACTATATTCTACCAATGATGCAAATAGAATGTAATGTGTGAAAGCACATAGGAGACTCCTTGGCTATATAGCCAAGGTGAGAACATAGAAGGGCATAAGATTATGACAATTGTCATAATCTTATGACATGAGACAACTGTGAAAAGCTATCACTCCACCTAAAGTGGAAAAGTGATAATGTGATAATCACCACAAGTGGTGGATCACCAACAAAAGGTGGAGAGGTAATCACATGACATGTCCATGAAAGGTGGATGTGATAAAGTAATAACATGATAAGTCCAACAAAAGTGGAAATTCTCCAACTACCTCCTATGTGGTCCCTAAGTAAACATAACTAAGGTGTAATCATGACCTAGGACAAGGTACAACACTTTTAATTACACCAACACTTAGGATTTAGTGAAACTCCATAAGTTTCACACTTTTGCAATATTGCTCTGACATCATGGACATGATCTCCTATGTTCTTGGAAAATACCATTAAGTCATCCATGTATATAATAATACATTTACCTATCAAGTCTTGAAAGGCATAATCCATAGCTCTTTGGAATGTGGCTCCAACATTTATCAATTTGAAGGGCATCCTTCTGTAAGTGAAAGTTCCCCACTTTGTATTGAATGTTGTCTTCATCTGATCTTCCTTTGTGACCATTACCTAATTCTATCGAGAGAATCCATCCAAGAAGGACATCATCTACGAACCATTAACAATTTGCAACACTTCTTCCAACAAAGGCAAAGGATAATTGTCTTTTTTAGATGCCTTATTAAGATTTTGGAAATCCACACACTATTGTATATCTCCGTTCTTCTTCCTAACAGGCACTAAATTCGCCACCCAAGTAGAATTTCTAATAGGAAAAATTATCTAGGCTAAAAGGATATTTTGTACTTCCTTTTGGATCAAAGGTTCTAAGAGTGCATTTAGGTGCCACTGCTTCTGTCTGAAAGGTTATACATCAGGCTTTAATAGGATCATATGAGCGATAATGGAAGTATCATAATTTTTCAAATCTTCATATGTCCATGCTATAACCTTCCAATAATCTTTGACTTCCTGATAAATATTTCTTCTTTCTTCTTCGGTACATACCTTCCCTATAAGCACATTCTTAGGATCTTTTTTAGTATTCAAATTATATAATTCAAACTACCCTCCATCACTTCTAGATAGGTATTTCTATTAGACTATTTGATCTACATCAAACAGTCTTTCCAACTCAATTATCCCTTTTAGAATATTATTATCTTTAGCTTGGGTATGTGCAGGATCATGATGGGCCAAAAAGTGGCGATATGATGGATACATGTATAGGGTATGTGGCTGATGAATTTTTTTTTACCCAAAATTGATGAAACGTAAAGGGTTTTTAAATGAGATTCTCAACTTTCCACCAATATAAATTATGCTTTACTTTGAATTTAATAAATAATTATTATTAATTTTCTATTTGAATTACGAATAAAGTCCTGATTGATAAGCAGATTGAAAAAACATCTATAGCTTTCAAATGGTATCACATTTTTTGAATCCAAAACATGTGTCACATTTTATGTTTGCATATTATAGGATTAAAAAAAAAAGAATTTCATGAAGTTTTGACCAAGTTAAGGTGGTCAGACATACGAGTTTTTATATTTTTTAAAAGTTGTAATAAAAAATTCATAATTAATTATTTACTTGGAAAAAAATTACAAAAAATATGCATCACATCCAGACATAAGTCCTCTACTTATATCTAAAATCTTATAAAAAAATATTATCATTTTATTATGGTTAAGGTGGTCAGATTGACACCTACTTCTTATTTTTTCCATGAAATTTAAGTACTACTGCATTGAAATTTCAAATTTTCACCAAATAGATTTTTTTTTTTTAATAAACCTAGTACTTTAGAAACTACATTCAATTTTCTATAGATTCGATTTTTACATATTTTTGATATAATATAGATAGCTTATTCAAATTTTTATGTCAAGTTTCCTAACTCTAATTTATTTGAATTTTTTGCCACTTAAGGGCCTATTTTTTCCATGATGATCCTGCACATACCCGCTTGAGCTAATTCTTCATCTTGAAATTTTCCATCTGGGAGATCTATTTCTTCAATTATTTATGCCTCAAAGATATAGGTGTTAGTGATAAATTCTAGTATGTGACGATCATCTTCAAACACCTACAAATTTGTGACATTATTAGGAACCAAAGGTAACTATACCAACTCAACAATAAACCTCCTCAAATTGGAAGCATCCAAAGGTTGTAGAGCACTAGAAATAGTAGCTAGGACATCGAATCTCTAATTGAATCTTCATGAGATGTGAGTAATGTTAAAGGCATCAAAATATTCTATCAAATCCCACACTCTGTGTCAATAATTCGAGAAGCATTTTTAATGACAAATATAATACTTTAGAACTTGCTTGACCACCAGCTCTAAATCACCAAACACCTTAAGGATCTTGAACTTCTTCTTCATTGTGAGCATCAAATCATGGATGAGGGCCTCATATTCTACCACACTTTTAGTACATTGGAATTATAATCTATAAGAAAAAAAGAAAAGACTTACCTTGCAAAATAATGAGCTCAAATCCAATTCCAATTCCTTGTTTTGATTTAGATCCATCAAACTTAAGGGTCCAAGTTCGATCCTTAGCAACTTTGAGCTTAACATTATAAAGAGTGGAAAAATTAACATTTTTGGGTTGCTTAGCCTACATCTTATCTCCAAGTATTTCTGGCACATGCCTATTAAGTGCAGTGTCTTCCAAGTAGCATTGGCTTTCAATTTTGTGAATGGTTTATACACACATCATGCAACTTTCTTTTGACTGTGTAGAATTGTGTAACCTGCACCAACCCTGCAACAATTTTTTTTCAATGAATCTTTAATTTTCCCACTCTTTCGAGCTTCTAGAACAATATTCTTTAAAAAATTATCTAAATGACTATCCTCTTCTTTGGAAGAATCATAATCCAATTCGACTAACATGTTATTTTTGAGAGTTATCTGATTATGCTTTTTAGCATTACACATGGAAACTTCTTCTATTTTAACTCCTAAACTTTGAATTTTATAAACCCCTGGTTCTACATCTCTATATAGAACTTCCTTTTTTTTATTGTAACTATGCATTTGTTGAATGTGGAGAGATTTAACATTAACACAAACCTTAATGAGATAGTTTACATTCAAAGTTTGAAGCAAGTAAAACTACTCTTTTTGTAATACAATCAAATCTTTCAAATATGTATCATTGTCCTCTATTTCTAGGGATTTATTAAACCATTTGGCTCTTAGATTTCTATGGGCAAAATGGTTGTTAAAATGACTACCTATAAAATGAGATTTGATGATTAATATGCAAGCTAAGATGATTTCTATGTGCAAATGTGTGCTGGAAGGATTAGTGGTATGCTTCTAAATGAAACAAGATGATGGAATTGATGATGAATACGATGATAAAGAAAAGATGATGTTGATCATAGATGCACAAGTGGAGATGAGTGAGATGATATGAAACTATAGTGAACTATCCATGATTATGCATATGATCAAATGAAAACATAAAACAAACTACCCTAAAATGCAACTATAATGCAATAGGGATGATAAAATGCAACTATGAAGAAATTAAGTAATCTAAAATGAGAATGCAAAGTAACACATGATATGAAAACTAATTATAAAACTCCATTAAAGCTCCAAGATCCTATGAAAAACTTGCATAATGACTTTGCTCAAATTGTGGATGATAAATGCTAAGGCAAGAGAGTGTATTTATAGTGTTTCTCAAGCATTTTGTGAGGTGGCACCTATCAACAGTCTAGATTCAAAGGAGAAATAATAGACGGTAGAGATGGAAGGAATCATGATGTTGTCCCCTTGACCAAGGACAACATGCCATGTGTTTGGAGAGAATCCCTTGACCAATTGGAAATGTCAAATGTATGGGATTCCCAAGTGTGTGAAACAAAGACCCACGTGCTACAAATTTGTTGGAAGTGTTGGGGAATAAAGCCATGTGCCTTTTCTCATGGGTGGAAGTGTGTGAGGATAATTCTAATTAATAATTAGGATTTATTTATTTTCATGTGACCTTTATGAGGTGGCACAAGAAAATGTAGTAGAAATGTGCTCTAATTCTTAATCAAGATTAGGGAAGATTAATTAAATAAACACGTTTAGGGTATTTTGTTTATTTAATTATTTAGAAGAATATGATTTTGGAGAATTAAAAGGAAAGTGAACAATATAAATAAAGTAAGACCTTATTTATATGTAGTTGAAGTATTAATTAAATAGGTTGTATTTAATTAATTGAATATGATGGTCATTTTTAGGCGTATACATTTTTTCCCTCTTTGAAGTAATGTGTTTACACATTGCTTCAAATAAAATTTTTATGTTGATGCTTAGAAAAGATTTCAATGCCCTAGACGATGCAAGATTTTGATGCCCCAGACAATGCCCTAGACTTTTGAATTTCAGGTATTGACGGGTATATGCCCCCTTGAGAGATAAATCAGTGAATGTATGGATGAAATGTTGGAAGGATGTGATGGTGTTGTGATGATTATGACAATGATCCAACGTTGATTCAATGATATTTTGATGTTGGATACAATTTATCTCTTGAAAGTTCATTGCAAGCTCTTGCTTTGAAGAATGTTGATTAATTACCACTCCTTTTTTGTAAAAGTGAGAGATAAATCCCCCCATAATTCCTTCCATTTTACCCTTGAAAAGGTAAAAAGTGGTAAAATTGGATTCATTTGCACATTTGGAGTTTGGATAAGTTGAAGAGTGGAGAGCTTAGAGGAAGATGGTGATCCCATACCACAAGCATTGTTTCGAGCGTCTTCACCAACTTGATCAACCTGCTACCTCTGGACCTATGGTACTCTTTACGAGAAACCTTTTTGTTAGTAATTTTCTTGCCTTTTAATGGTATTTTGAATGTCGTAGATAGGTGTTGTAGCTTGTTTGATGTTATTGTTGCACGTTCGGATGATGTTTTTTCTGTTTTGAAGTGTTTTTGAGTGTGTTTGAGAGTTTTGGCACCTTTGGGGTCCCAAATGGCACCTCTTGCAAGGGTGAAAAACATGTTTTTGAGATCCAACACTGTTTTGGTGCCTTTGGGGTCCCAAATGGTGCCTCTTGTTGCCTTGGAAAGTCTTAACCATGGTTGATTCTAGGTGGTTTAAGCTTGGGGTTTTCCCCGTTTGAGAAGGTGTGATTGTGGAAAGCCCCCATGATGATGTTTGCAAGATGTTTCAGAGTCCTAGTAGTCATTTTATTTGTCATGTTTTGGATTGATTTCAGTGTGATTGTGAGATGTGCATTACTTGATTGATTTTTGAGCAAGAATCAAATGAGAGAACGAATGATGTATCGACCTCATGATAGGTGAGGAGTGATGATGGTTTGATAGCATATTGACCTCATGATAGGTGAGGATCGATGGTGTGATGATTGATGTATCGTCCTCATGATAGGCAAGGAACGATGATAGGATTGATAAAATATCAACCTCATGATAGGAAAGGTTTGATAATGGTTTGATAGCATATCGACCTCATGATAGGTGAGGATCGATAATGGTTTGATAGCATATTGACCTCATGATAGAAGAGGATCGATAATGGTTTGATAGTATATCGACCTCATGATAGGCGAGGATCAATGATAGGATTGATAACACATCGGCCTCGTGATAGGATTGATTGCACATTGACCTCATGATAGGCAAGGATTGATGATAGGATTGATTCTCCTGATTGACTGAGTTGATGATTGTTCTGATTGATTTGATTGTCCTAATTGAACTTGATTTGATTAACTGCACATTACCTTGAATAACTGATAGTATTGATTGAACATGACATTGATTGATTGATAATCTTGATTGAACATGCTTTGATTAGGGAGATTCAGAAGTACTCTAGTCTCGGGAACATTTCCCAAAGACATGGAACATGGTTCATCATTTGTCCGCAAAAGATTTGGATATTATCACACGTTGTGGGCTGACCTCCTTATTAGATATCCCACAGTATCAAATCAATAGAGATTTACTAACGACATTGGTAGAGAGGTGGCATAGTGACCACAACACCTTTCACTTAGCCACGGGAGAGATGACAGTGACTCTAGAGTATGTCTATCATATTATGTGGATCCTAGTGATGGGAGAGATAGTGGTGTATGATAAGATAGAGCAAGGTAGGACAACGACATTGCGGAGGTTATGTCGAGATGATCATGTTGTGGGCCGATGGATTCCTTGGGAAAAGATGGTTAACATATATGATCCTTTGTCATGTTTATTTTTTGGTTTCATTGGTGGATTCCTTTGTCCTAATCATAGGTCAAATGGATTTTTAGCAGGTTGGGGTCGTTTGTTATCATAGATGACACTTGAGGGTACCAGATATGCATGGGGCTCATGCATGTTAGCCCACTTATCTCAAGATTTGCATGAGGTTGTTTATTACGGGGCGATGAGCCTGTCATGTGGCATCACATTACTACAAACATGGGCATGGGAGCATATAGTCATCACTTGGCCCATGGGAAAGAGACATTGACCATTGGGGAGACCCTATGTTTTCTATTACAGCGGTCCACATGTCCAACATAAGTTGGGCAAGGTTTCCTATTGGAGGTGTGCTCTAGATGATTTGGAGACTGTCACATGGCACCCATACTTGGATTCTGAGTAGTGGCCAGAGGATCAACTGGAGATGTCGTATATGTTGGTGTTATGCTATCTGATTGGGTGGAAACATGTTGTGCTTGAGCGATACTTGTATCTACAAGTATGTCGACAATTTGGACGGGTTCAGGGGATGCCCCTGAGAGTTACCCATTATGCATGGCGATGACAGGATGTTTTAGAGTGGGGCCCCTATGTATCATATGAGGTAGCTTGCATAAAGTACTATACCTTGACACCAAATGTATGGAATTATGTTCCATATATTACAGATGCTGAGATGACCGAGGATTACTTAGAGTACTTCCACATGCATCCCTTTCCTAGATTTACTCATCCAAAGGAGCCATTACCACAAGTTAATGGAGAGAGAGGAGATGACGAGGATGGTGATGATGGTGGGGAGGGTGAGGATGGTGGCTGCAGAGGTGATGATGGTGTAGAGGTTGGTTGCAGAAGTGATGATGGTGTAGAGGTTGGTGGGGAGAGTGATGATGAGGGAGATGACATCCATCCATTTGATTTTGTAGTTTTGAGGCACAGGAGGAGTGTTACCATAACTCAGGTGGTGCTTCCTAGGATTTGGATTTGGATACCCTCTCATCACCATCCATCATAGATATTAGCTTTGCAGGCAGAGGTTTAGTCATTTCAAAGTGAGATAGTGCAAGCTCGAGCATAGATTGTGTCCCTTTAGGATGAGTTAGTGCAGTGTCAAGCACAAATTGATATTTTGACGACTGATAGAGGGACAGACAGGCAACAAATAAAGTAGTTGTAGTCACTGATGATCATATTTACTTCAGAGAGGGATGAATTGAGACACTGGATAGAGCAGGTTGAGGCCATTGCCAAGAAGATACAATAAATGACACCATTTGCAAGTACAATGAATTTCTTTAGAGAGATTCAACACATTTCTCAGGAGTTGTAGTTTTACAGAGGTAAATATCATGAGTTGGTTCCTCCTGAGTGACGAGAGAGTTTTATATAGTCTCATTCTGGTAGATCTCATACTCAGACTATTAGTATGGGTGTCACACAACCATTTCCTAGAGATGGGAGAGATCCAGTTGCAGGTTCGTTGGGTAGAGGAGGTACTAGTTCCATGAGAGCAGCAACATCTGGTGGGAGCTTGACATAGCATTTTGTGATGTTCCTTGGACATTCTGTATACACTTTTTGTGAGATTGAGGATGTATTTCCCATGATACAGTTCCCTTTTGGATTTTGATGTATCTCATCTACTTTTGGATATCCTTGTACACTTGGACATTATGACATTTTTGATGATATATGATATGCAGCGGTGATTATGATCTAAATGTTGATATGCATTTGATTCCCTATTATGATATGCAATGTTGTGAATTTATTTAATTTCTATGTGATGATAATGAATAGGAAATGTGATGAATGTATTTATGATTATGTAATGTGATGTGATGATTATGATTATGCAATGTGATGTGCATGACTTCAAATGTTCAAGGCTTTAAGCTTGAATAAGTGAGTCTGTACAACTTCCAAAAGTTGTGGGAATACTGTAGTAGATTGATATTTTAAGCTTCATAACTCTGAAATATTTCCCAACTTTCTTGGAAATTTGAAGAGACTCACTTATTTAATCGTAGTGGATGACATGATTTTGATTTTGGAAATGATATGTAATGTATGTCCTTTATTATTTTATTTTGTATTTGATGAGGAAAATATTATGATGGAATGTATGAATGTAAATGCGATGAGAATGTTTTCCAACATATGCCAATGATGATGCAACCAGTGTACTCAATCCATTAGAAATAGAGATGAAACCATTGTGAAATTGTTTCAGCATTGAAAAAACCCATAAATACACATGCAATACTAACATGAATGCAGTCTAACTTAACTATGAAAATCTTGTATTCAAAAGTTTTTATTCTTATTAACCAATTTGTCATGCTCTTTATCATCATTGGGTATTTAAAATGTTGAAAGTGAGTACAAGCATTGATGGCATAGTTTAGACCAAGATGACCTGAGTACTACTTTCATGATGTTTTAAAATTGCAAGTTAACACAAGCATCTAAGTATAATTAAACTGAGATTACCTGAGCATTACTTGCATAAACAGACAAGAGTTAATCTTTTTCCTATGTAAATTTGGAATGTCATCGGTGATACTTTGTAGTGCATGTCTCGTGACAACTTGCATAGTAATAATGATAAACTCACAAGACAATAGACAATGAAAAATAATACTGCTTCCTTGCTACTCTAGTTTGATATATCATCGAGGACTCGAGAGATATGATAACAAAAATCAAAGTAGAAAATTTGAACTTTCGTGTTTAGTGTGAGAAACCCTTGATTCAGAAAGATCACCATCCATTTGAAGTTTGTTTTTGTAACATTGCTCTGATGACTGTTTTCCTATTGGTTCAAGCTCAGAGTTTATTTTCCCCTAGTGAGTGCAGGATTTTTCCCCTAGTCCAGGGTGAGACAAGACCATGACGACCAAGACCTAACCTAAAGACCTATCCTAGGGGCCTCATGGGTTGATCAACAAATTAGCCTTGCCTATGTTACACACATAGAGACCACGTAGTTCGACTAACGACCCGACCAAGATTTACAAGACGAAAATATGAACATAACGGACACCTAAAAGACTGGCCTAAATGTCTCGGGGGATAATTAAAGATCACCCTTGCCTACGTTCAAAGCTCAGAGATAACGTAGTTCGAATAATGACTATGTTTTTGACTTTTTGACCTATTTTTTGATTTTGACATGTTTTGAATGTTTTGGGGATTTTGATATGTTTTGAATGTTTTTGGGATTTTGATATGTTTTGAATGTTTTTGGATTTCTGATTTTCTGACCTTGATAATGTACAAGAACCCAATCAATGTAGGACATGCCCCTAATGTGATACAATAAGAGAAACTAATTTTTAGAATGGGCCAAGTAATGCTAGGGGATACCATGATACAAACACTGGATCAAGCTATGATGTGAACATGGAAGCATGACAAATGCAGAGATGGAAGCATGATGGATGAATGATGTAGAGAAAGTCACATAGCCCAAGATAGATGGAGAGTACTTATTTTACACAAGGTGCCTGTTTGCCAGGTTTTCACCAAGGTACTTTCCCAAAGCACCACCGAAGTGGTTTTCACTAGAGGACAATCTTTTTTCTTTAATGTTTTCAATCCTTTTTTTGAATTTTTTGGATTTTGCATTTTTGGATTTTTTTTTGTATTTTTTTAGGACATTTTCTGATGTTTTTGGTATTTTTCTAGGACCTTTACCAATGCACTGGATGAGCTAGGTGTAAAATTTTTTGAGATGCAAGCTATTGAGGGGTTCGTCAAACAGATCCCCTTCTGGAGTGGATAACTAATATGCTCTTGATCCAAAGACTGATACTATAACAAAGGGACCCAACTGGTTAGGTTCAAATTTCCCCTGCTTCTCTCGATCTTGTTAGTTACAGGGATTTTATTTTAAGAATAAGTCACCCACCTAAAATGCTCTAGGTATTAGTCTATGTTTGTAGCTCCTAGATATCCTTTGTTGATAAGCTTTTAGGTGATCAACTGCATGCTGTCGATGTTCATCCAATAGTTCTAATTCTTGTAGTCTAGATACTCTATAATCCTCGTCTAGAATCATCCCTTTAAGTGACACATGCAGGAATGGTATCTCAACCTCAATAGGTAGAATAGCTTCTAATCCATAAACTAGAGAATAGGGTGTTTCTCCTATCAGGGTAGGGATACTGGTTCTGTAAGCCCACAAGGTTGGGTTTAGTTGAACATGCCAATCACGTCCAACTTCATTGATGGTTTTCTTCAAAATATTCAAGATAGTCTTGTTTGAGGCCTCTATTTGGCCATTCCCTTAGGGATAGTAAGGTGTAGAAAACCGATGTTGGATATGGAATATTTCACAGAGCTCTTGAACATCTTGATTATTAAAGGGTCAACCATTGTCTGTAATGATAGATTGAGGAACACCATACTGACAAACAAGATAATTCAGGATGAATGATGAGATTTTATTCCTAGTGATGGTGATTAGAGGAACAACTTCAATCCACTTGGTGAAGTATTTTGTGGCTGTGATTATAAACTTATGTCCACTGGAGGAAGAGGGGTGAATCTTACCTTAAAGGTCCAATCCCCACTAACAAAAAGGCAATGTAGCTGTGAAAGGATGCAACTCTTGTGCCGGTGCATGTATCGAGTTTCCATGAATTTGACATTTGGAACACCTTTTGACATATTGAAATGAATCTTTCTGCATATTCGGCCAGTAATACCCCAATCGTAATAACTTATTAGGTAAGGTTAAGCCAATTCAATGTGTGCCATAGATACCTTCATGAACCTCTTGTAAAGTAGTTTCAGCTTCATTACGTTCTAGACACCGAAGAAGAGTACCAACCAAACCTCATCTATAAAGCACATAAGCTATTAGGGTGTGGCGAGCCACTTATCAAATGAAGTTTCATTTTTGGTTTCGAGATAAGTTAATTGGAAGGGTATTGTCTTGCAAGTAGGCATGGATCTCTCCATAGAGGGGAATTTGAGGGTCGACAATATGGCATATCACTTGGGATTCTAGATCTTCATAGGCTGGGTTGGAAACTTGTTCTACCATGAATTCATAATGTCTTTGTTGTCTAGGTATCTGCAAGAGAGAAGCAATGGTGGCCATTGCATCTACAACTTTGTTTTCTATTCTGGGAACCTATGCAAACTTTATCTCAATAAAGTACTTTTTGAAATCATCTACCATTCTCTTGTAGGGCAACAACTTGTCATCCTTTTTTTGATAATCATCATTGACTTGGTTGATGACTAGTTGCGAGTCACGATAGACTAGCAATTTTGTGATTTTCCATTCAACAACTATCTTGATTCCAATGATCAATGTTTCATATTCAGCTGTGTATCCTTGCGGCAAGACAAACAAGATTCCTGCACCTGATCCATGTTGTGTATAAGAGCCATCAAAATATAGCAGCCACTATTGTGTAGATATGGTTAGGATATCATTATTAGGGAATTCAATGTTCATTGGATTGTTATCTGACAATGGTGCTTCAGCTAGTTGATCTGCTCCGGCTTGACCTTTAATTTCTTTCCTATCCATGTACTAGATGTCGAACTCACTCAATATCGTGACCCACTTAGCTAACCTCCCTGTTAAAGCAGCTTTGCTAAGTAAGTACTTTAATGGGTCAATTTTGGAAATGAGTTTGATGGTGTGAGTCAACATGTAGTGCCTCAATTGTTGTGTAGCAAATACAACCGCTAAGAAGGCTTTCTCAATAGAGGTGTAATTGATCTCATAACCATTTAAGGTCCTGCTAATATAATAGATGGCTTTCTCCTTTCCTATAGAATATTCCTATGCTAATAAGTCTCCCAAAGATATCTAGGTTGTTGCAATGTATAGTAATAATGGTTTTCCCTTAACTGGTGCTATCAACATAGGTGGTGTCATCAGGTACTGCTTTAGTTGACTGAAGGAAACTTCACATTTGTCATCCCACTTGAAAGAGACATTCTTATGTAATAAGTGGTTGAAAGGATGAGTTTTATCAGCTAGTTGTGCAATGAATCTTCTGATGGATTGGAACCTTCCTTGTAATGATCTGAGTTGACTAATGTATTTAGGAGGAGGAATTTTCATGATGGCTTTGACCTTTGCAGGATCCACCTCAATGCCTTTAACTAAGATAATGTATCCCAAAAGTTTAGTTGATGTTACACCGAACACACATTTCTTGGGATTTAACCTCACCTTGAATTTCCCCAATCTTGTGAAGATTTTTCCTAGAATCTCTAAGTGTCCTTCTCTAGTGTAGGATTTTTCCAACAAATCATCTACATAGTCTTCCATAAAAGTATGCATCATGTCATGGAAGATGGTAGTAATAGCTCTCTGATATGTAGCTCTAGCATTTTTCAACCCAAAAGTCATCACATTCCAGCAAATAAGTGACCCAAGGACATGTGAAGGACGTTTATCTTGATCTTCAGGTGCTATCCTTATTTGGTTGTATCCTAAAAATCCATTCATAATTGATAACATTTTGTTCGTAGCAATCAGGTCTACAATTAGATCAATGTTTGGTAGAGGAAAATCATCTTTTGGATAGGCTTTGTTAAGATCCCTGAAGTCTGTGCATATCCTAATGCTCTTATCTAGTTTGGATACTGAAACAATGTTTGATATCTGCTCTGCATAGTCAATAGATCTTATGAATCTTGCATCTAATAGCTTTTTCAACTCAACTTTCACCAGAAAGGCAATATGGGGATGCATTTTTCTTAGTTTTAGCTTTACCGGCTTTACACTAGGTGGTAATGATAAGTGATGCATAATGAGTTCTGGATCTATGCCTAGCATGTCAGCATATGACCAAGCAAATTTTATTTTCCTCTCCTCAAATAATTTGGTGAAACGAGGTTTCTCTTCTTCTATCATGGATTTTGCTAAACATAGGGTCTTCACTATTTCAATTGTACCAACATTGTTGGATTGTGTAGGTTCTATTAGTACTAAAAATATCTCTTGATAGTGTTTTGGGAGAGTGTCAAACCTTCCATCTCTTGGTGCCTCAGGGAGGTTTTCACCTTGAGATACACTCTTTTTTTTAACTTTTTCCTGATTTAATAGTGTCATTAGATGATTTTCACTATTAGACTCATTTCTTATATTTTTCATTTTACAACTGAAAGGTTTGGCACTCTCTTCATCAGGAGATTCGTTATGAGATTCAATGGTAGAACATGTGTTAGGATTATTAGAACATAGGAAGTTCACGAGGGCATCATCATTTGAAAAGGTGGGTATGTCAAGCAGCTCATTTTGATCCCAATCAATTAGTTCAAGATGCATTAAGGACAAGGAATCATTAGATTGGCCAAGGTCATAAGGTGTAAGCATCAGGATAGCCATGTTGTCAAAGTGTCCAATGAGGTCTAGGATGTTACTCTCTTCCAACGTGTCTATCTTGCTCGAAGAATGATCATCTTCACTTGAGTCAACAACATACTGTGATCCATATTCAAGGGGTCTAGAACCAAAACTTTGTCCTTTCATACATATTGGTGTATACTTTTGGATTACATCGATCTCTTTGTTGTGGAAAGATTCTTCAGAGAGGTAGTCCCATTCATATTCATTTGAATTTGTTTCATGATCCTCACTAGCCTATAGTTGTTAGATTATTTCGACAGCTCTTTTAGTAGCTTCCTCTTTTGAGTCTTCCCTGTATCCTAGTCCAATTTTGTCTTTGGGATTCATTATGATGAGCTATATTGGTTCACTGGTGCCTTCTTTTCTTTTAATCAAAGGACCATTTCCCTCATATCCCATTTTTTCCAAGATTGTCTAACCTTTTCCATACTTATCTGTGCATATATTGGACACTGATACCTGTGAAGGTTCTTCATCTTTGTATAACCAGTTTAGGACATCCCTGTCTTTTGATTCCTCCACTTGAGTGCTTGATTTTATAAACATCCCATCAAAGAGCGTGATTGGTTCTAAAGATTGTTGTCTTGAGGTGGATGGTTGTCCATGTGACTTAGGAGAAGATGAAAGTTGTGATAAGTATGAATATTGCTCAAATGAGTATTCCCCCATGCCCTTGTCTTTTATTTGGATTTTTTTGAACTGTTTTGATAAGGCATCAAGCTAACTTCCATTGTTGCATGAAATATAGTCAATGACCCCTTTTCCTTTTGATTGAGCCTTTTCCTCATACTGTCTTGATGGAGAACCCATTGGACTTTCTTTGTTTGATGGATAAGAGTTGATGACTTCTCTATTATGTGGTACAAAGGTATCTTGACTTGTTTTAAGTGCATTGCAATATTGGGGATTGTTAGAATCTGCAGCAATGGTGAACTCTTGTCCATTGAAAGGAAATTCTAGGCACTGATGATAGGTTGATGGTACTGCTTGCATTTTATGAATCCATGGTCGTCCCAAGAGTATGTTATATGTCAATTCCTTGTCTAACACCTGACACACTATGTCTTTGATGATTGGTCCCACTTGAATGGGTAAGATGATCAATCCTTGGGAGGGTCTCTCTTTATCATCATATGCTTTTATGGTGATTTTCCTTATATCATAATGCATGAACAAACTTGAGAGTATAGATATTTAGGCCTGCTCCTCCATCTATAAGGACACATTTGATGTGATGTTTATGGATTAGGACTTCGATGTGGAGAGCAACATTATGTGTATGGGTGGTGGATGCATTTTCATGTTTAGAGAATGATAAGCAATGAGGTGCAGTCAAATGTCCCACCATATCTTGAAATGTATAGACTTCGAAATTGTTTGGTACTGTGGTGGCAACTAAAGCTTGTTCCAGGATTTCTTTGTGTGCCAGTGAAATCTTGAGAAGTTCCAATATGGATATGAGACAGTGGGCACCATTTTTTGCATGTGTCAAATGTGGAGAGATTTAACATCAACACAAACCTTAATGATATGGTTTACATTCAAAGTTTGAAGCAAGTAAAACTACTCTATTCGTAATACAATCAAATCTTTCAAATATGTATCATTGTCCTCTATTTCTAGGGATTTGTTAAACCATTTGGCCCTCATATTTCTATGGAAAAAATGGTTGTTAAAATTACTACCTATAAAACAAGATTTGATGCTTAATATGCAAGCTAAGTTGATTTCTGTGTGCAAATGTGTGCTGGAAGGATTAGTGGTATGCTTCTAAATGAAACAAGATGATGGAATTGATGATGAATATGATGATAAATGAAAGATGATGTTGATGTGGTGCAGGAGCACCTAAAAACATGTAATTGCAAAGTGCATTCTATAAGGGTTAGTCTAGGAGTTAGTGATAGTATGAGTAATTTTTGTGTTAAATGAGGTCCATGAGACCACTCATGATGTAATAAGGTTCAAATGAGCCATTTAATGCAGGTTTGAGTCTTTAGAAGGAATTCTAAGTTGAAAATCTTAAGTTAATTATTAGTAAACAATGCATAATTAGCAATGTAAAGGGTTAAAATCCTCTTAAACAAAGGTGGTTAGGTGGTTATAGGCATTGGAGGAGGTTATTGAAGGTATATTTGGTTGATTCCATCGTTGTAAACACAATTTTTGAAGATCTTGAATAAAAAAACTCAGTTTTGCTTTGAAACTATGCTCTTTTTTGGTATTTCCTAAATTTTGCTTGGCTGGAACAGTCCGTACAAATCTAGATCTTGGTTGAAGGCTGACATGGAATGTTAGGGCACTGATTCTACTTTCAAATGCTTTAGGTTTGATTGAAAACTATTAATTTTGGAGTGAGTTATCTCTGTTTTTCTGAAACTGCTTTGGTTTGGTGCAAGTTGGTGTTTTGAGAGTAATAAAATGAGTTTTTAGGGCATTCCACCTACTGTAGCAATTGTAACTCAGTGGAATGACCCAATTTGTTGTAACATAGGTTTCCAAATTCTGTGGAGGTTGGAGGAAGTGTGTTTGTGGGTTTTGGGTGTTGCCTTAGGTTGAATTTGGGTGATTTTCCTTGTGAAAGTAAGGAACTAAAGGATGGTTTATGAGTTTTTTGGAAGAAATAACATATTAAATGAAGTTTGAAGCTTATGCAGGCATAATTATGAGTGTTTGAATAGGTGGCAGGGTCTGGAAAGGTCTGGAGGTATGATTTACAATAAACCCTCCTTTTGAAGTCCTAGAATCAAGGGTTTTAGGGTTTGCCATGTTGGAAGAGTTATTTCTGGAAACTAGTGGTGGATTTAGTAGTTTTTGGGAATTTTAATTGCTGCCCCAAGGTTTCATAAGGTTTGGTGCAGTTTAAAGTGTACCTTCTTTGTAAAAGTGGGCTAATCCACTAGCCTTTTCCATGGCAGGAGTATTGGATCTTTGAATTTGTCCAAAAGAGTTGATATTGGTTTTCCTGTATGTTTTATAACTTGCAAAAGGGTATCTTAATCATCCTTGATTTTGTTAGGTGTTTTGGAAAATATTGGTGAAAATGCCTAAACTAGGTTTGCACTGAAACTGGGGTTTAGGAGTGAAATTGGGAAATTGTGCTTCTGATGATTGTTGAACTTGGAAGACTAGTTGAATTACTTTATATGGTCATTTTAATCTTTCTAGATGCCTCTTGAAGGCAGGTTGCCAAGTTGATTAAGGTTGAGCCTCCTGACTCTGCATCATGATGATAGATGAACAAGTGGAGATGAGTGAGATGATATGAAACTATAGTGAACTATCCATGATTATGCATATGATCAAATGCAAACATAAAACAAACTACCCTGAAATGCAACTATGATGCAATGGGGATGATAAAATGCAACTATGAAGAAATTAAGTAATCTAAAATGAGAATGCAAAGTAACACATGATATGAAAACTAATTATAAGATTCCATTAAAGCTCCAAGCTCCTATGAAAAACCTACATAATGACTTTTCTCAAATTGTGGATGATAAATGCTAAGGCAAGAGGGTGTATTTATAGGGTTTCTCAAGCATTTTGTGAGGTGGCACCTATCAACAGTTTAGATTCAAAGGAGAAATAATAGATGGTAGAGATGGAAGGAATTAGGATGTTGTCCCCTTGACCAAGGACAACATGCCATGTCTGTGGAGAGAATCCCTTGACCAATTGGAAACATGCCAAATGTATGGGATTCCCAAGTGTGTGAAACAAAGACCCGTGTGCTCCAAATTTGGTGGAAGTGTGGGGGAATAAAGCCATGTGCCTTTTCTCATGGGTGGAAGTGTGTGAGGATAATTCTAATTAATAATTAGGCTTTATTTATTTTCATGTGACCTTTATGAGGTGGCACAATAAAATGTAGTAGACATGTGCTCTAATTCTTAATTAGGATTAGGGAAGATTAATTAAATAAACATGTTTAGGGTATTTTTTTATTTAATTATTTAGAAGAATATGATTTTGGAGAATTAAAAGGAAAGTGAACAATATAAATAAAGTAAGACCTATTTATATGTAGTTGAAGTATTAATCAAATAGGTTGTATTTAATTAATTGAATATGATGACCGTTTTTAGGTGTATACAGTAACCAGTGATCATATATTTCATGTGTGGCTCTCTCTCAATCCTAATTTGATTAGGAAATCCATTCCATGGTAGCCACATATGCGAGGAATCTATGGCCATGTATCCATTCAAAGTCTTGGACCAATCCCTACTCAATAGCATCCCATAAGTATAAAGTATCTCAATAACCTGAATATCTATATAATACTGAATTTGGGGATCCAATGCTAGCTACATATGAATATTGGTTAATTCTATGACTACATTTACTTCAGTTTTGTGAAGTTGAGTGACTTTCTTGAGGGAATTTTTTGAAGTTAGACCTAACATCTGACATATGGACAAAGGCATCACATTAGTAGATGCTCCAAAAATCTACTAAGCAATTATGGATATTTTTACCAAATATTCTCAGTGTGAGCAAAAATGGAGGGGACTCTATTTTTTTCTTTATAAAAGGCTACTTGCATGTCCACCATAGGAATAATATTTTTGTCTTTTTCCTTAATGGAGTTATCCTTCACTTGGGATTATTTACTAAACTTGCTTTCTTTTGAAAAATATTCTAAGGTATTCAAGAAAGATTTTCTGATCACAAGCGTTTTGAGCAATTATGATAAAGAGAGGTTGATTTTCACCTTTATGATTTATTTTGATAAATAATTAGTCAAAGTTTTTTTATCAATGGAGTCTACCTTTTCACTTCTTGAAATGTTTGATGAGTTATATTGAGAGGTCACTTTGGGTAACCTTGGATTATTTCTTGATATATCATCAAGTGGATTATTAAAGTTATTAGGTGGATTGACATAGTCAAAGGAACTTTGAATCTACTTGCACCATTGGTGTTACTTCTCAGATCATAGCTATTTCCTTTCGAATATTGTTGAAAATCATGAATTTCATCAACTTCATCCTAAGGTTTATTTTCATCTTGATAATGAAACATGCATGTTTCTAAAGTCATGGTTGAACTATCTCCATCGTGTTCACAAGTATGACTCTTGACAACAATAGGTGACTCAAAAAATTCATAACTTTCAAGAACAAAAGTAGAGTCATATCCTACTAGAACTATTTCATTCCCTTAGGAGGATGAGAGTCACACTGTTCATTATAGCGTGTAGTAGCTAGAAAAATATTTGATGTGGTTTTAAACTGTGGGCAGTCCACTTTGGAATGAACATTTTTGTTATGGATTTGAAACCAATTTTTCATCGCAAGGTTAGCTAAATTCACCTTTGACGTAGGTTTATCATCAAAGGAATTAGTGTTATTTAAAGGTGTGGATATTCCTCTATTATTCGGTCATGTATTAGGTGGTCTAGGAGAATTATATGCTCAACTTTGTGAACTTTGATTATTACTCCAAGAGTAAACATTTTAATTTCTTAATTACATAATATCTACAGTTAATCTTTTGAGTTATGATTTCCTTAATTTCTTCTTTGTCATTTTAAGTTTTAACCTTTTGACTCTCTTGAGTTTACGAAAAGAAATAATTTCTATTAGGATGCAACTTTATGATAGCTAGACCACAGTGCAGGACTAAAGATTGACTATTTCCTGATGGAAAGAAATTGTTTTGAGGAAATGTCCCATTTTGAGACACTGAAGGAAAATAATTAGGAGTCATTGGATGATTTAATGGAATTCCACTCATGCTCAAAATAGGATAGTTATTCAATCCATTTCCACTATTTATCGATGATCTACTTTTGAGGTGTTTCATTTCTAAATTCACACTTACGACTTTAGCATAGGCTTCAAGTAAAGTAGTGGGAGGATTTTCCCTTCATTTCAAAAACATAGCAATTAAAAGATCTACTATCATATAATAAATTGTGATGGAGGACAAATTATCTACTACATAAAGTGCTTGTAACCTAGAATAGGCCTTTTGGAACCTGTCATTAAAATTAGTCATAGGCTCAACATTAAATCTTTTCATTTGAGAAAACTAATGATATAACAAGGCAGGATCAACAAGTGTTCTAAACCTGGCTAAAAATTGACTCTCCATATCTTTTCATGATCTAATCGAGTAATGAGGTAGGTTGATGTACCATTGGTCAACTTCATCACTTAAGGTATATGGAAACAACCTACATGTACAACATCTTCATATTGTATTCTTTCTTTGAAACAAATATCCTTAAAGATACTGATATGTTCTTTTGCATCTTTGTGAAGGTAATACTTAGGACACAATTTGTCCAAATTCTTTGGGAGATCGTTGTACACAACAAATTGGATCGGTGACACTACATTAAAGAAAGGAATTAGTGTGGGTGAGGTAGGTATAAAAACAATTATAATTTGTGGTATCACACTTGCACTTCTAGACCCTTGAGGTCTGGATGACTTTAGACCACTAAGTTTGACTAAAGTTACACGAGGATTGCTAGACTAAGACCTAGTGACTTCTTGAGACTCCAAATTCAACCTTTAAAAAACCAAAAGAACAATAAAAAGGCCCTCCTTCTAGCACTAGTTCATGTTGATCACGATGTTAGTTGCACACCAACAGTGCAAATAAATCCTCATAGACAGACCAGAGGAACCTATCTTTACTTGAAGGATTCAACAAGGACAACCTAAATCTTAGGCTAACTCAGCTTAATCCCAAGGCTCATTTATGTCAGATCTTGACCATACTAGGTTTGCATCAGGGTTCATTGTGATAATGTTGTTATTCATGAGGGGCAAAAAGTAATCTCTAGTTCTCAAAGGAATCCTAAGGATGGGAAAAAGATATTCTAGGTTTGGTCATCAGACAATTTCATGAAATCAATAGATTTGCAACAATATTTAATGAATTTCAAACATATTTTCTTTCACTTAAGTAAATTTATCTTTAAGCATTTAGAAATATTATGGAATCGAAAGATTTGCAATAAAATTTTCATTCATTTATATGGGTATGCGCAAGATCATGATGGGCCAAAAAGTGGCAATATTATGGGTATTTGTAGGGTATGTGGCTGATGACTTTGTTCTTACCCAAAATTGATGAAACGAAAAGGGTTTTTAGAGGAGATTCTCAGCTTTCCACCAATATAAATTATGCTTTAATTTGAATTTAATAAATAATTATTATTCATTTTCTATTAGAATTATGACTAAATTCCTCATCAATAGGCTGATTGAAAAACATCTATAACTTTCAAACGGTATCAATTTTTTTGAATATGAAACATGCGTCACATTCTATACTTCACATACTATAGGATTGAAAAAAGAAAAATTAAATTTCATGAAGTTTTGACCAAGTTAAGGTGGTCAAACATACGAGTTTTTATACTTTTTAAAAGTTGTAATAAAAAATTCATATTAATTATTTACTTAGAAAAAAATTACAAAAAATATGCATCACATCTGGACATGAGTCCTCTACCTATATATAAAATCTTATAAAAAAATATTATCATTTTATTATGGTTAGGGTGGTTAGACAGACACCTACTTCTTATTTTTTTATGAAATTTAAGTACTACTGCATTGAAATTTCAAATTTTCACCAAATAGATTTTATTTTTTTTAAATAAACCTAGTAGTTTAGAAACTACATTCAATTTTCTACAGATTCTATTCTTACATGTTTTTGAAATAATATAGATAACTTATTCAAATTTTTACTTTAAGTTGCCTAACACTGATTTTTCTAAATTTTTTGCCACTTAAGGGCCTATTTTTTCCATGATGATCCTACACATACCCATATCTTTTCTTGAAACATTTTTTGAAATTTAAACATCTATTCTAAAATAAAGCATAAAAAATACTGAAAAGTAAAATTGCTCCTAGATATTATCCACGCATACCTTAAGAATTAACCAAATCAAAGAAAACCACTCTATACTTCACTAGATTGCTTTACACCTAGGCATATAATTATGTGAGATTTTATTTTAATCTAGAATGATTCAAAAAATAGGAAAAATAACAAAACTTAAAGAAGTTTTGACTCTCTGACATCCACAAATTTTGAACTTAAAAAAAAAAGGAAAGCAGTAAATGGAGTTTTATAGGAACAAGACCCCAAAGGTTAAAAATAAGTCCATTAAATAGAAACATAAACATCAAATAAAAAAGTAGCACGTGCCAAATGCCAATTGTCATTGGAATATTCTAGATAAAGTCAAAGATTTGACTTCTTCATCAACGTTAGTTTTTTATTCCAAGCTCTAGTATACAAATGCTTTGCATCAAAACAATGCCATTGGAATTTTTCAACAACATATCCTTGTAATAAATTTTGATATCTGATATCCGATTGTGGGCACTAATTTTGGGTGTCCAAGGGTTCTCTAACTCTTCTAGGGTTTTTCACCTAAACAGAGAGAAATGGACCCAAAATGCTAATGTCTACATTGGGATACAATATGTCTAAATGAAATGATCTAAATGCAATAAAATGAAAAATAAAGATGAATATTAATGCTAAACCTAAGAAATGCAACTTGTTGGAAAACACATTGTGATATGCAAACATGTGATAAATGACCTAGAAATGCAAACAAAACTAGATAGAAAGTTATGAAATAGAATGTGTGCACCTAGAGGTTGAAAAAGAATGGCATGAAGGTATGGAATCCTGAAAAAACTGTTGTATAAGCCAACTAAGACACTTGTACCAATTTGGGCAACTTAGTCCCATATCTAGAAAAACTGTTATGGGGCCTATTTCAGCCAAATGGGTGTCTGAATTTGCAAAAATCATTGAAAGGAATGTATAGTGGGACTAATTTTCTAAAAATTTGAAAGGGGAAACGGAAGCCCTCGGTTTGTACTTCGGTTCCTGACAGGTGTCTGCTTCTGAAACTCTAATTTTTAGGCCATAAAGTGACTTTTTGTTGATATTTTGTCCTTCCAAGAAAGGAGAGGTATTCAACAAGTCTTCAACCTAATCTTCAATTATTTTCAAGTCCTCAAGATACCTAAATCTACAAAAACACAAGGAGAGAAGGAGAAAATATTGATTTTTAGGGCATGGGGGTTTTCCTTGGTCAAACCCCTTTTTAGGTAATTAAACGAAAATTGATGTAGAAGCATCCTTGGGTCATGGAAATATTGCATCACCCAAAAATATTTAAGTTGTTCTTGTTATTTTGGCTTTGTAGTTTCATGTTTTTGGGCTTGTGGATCATTTATGTTGTTTGCGGATCTCTTTTGTGCATCACTCTATGTTCTTTGGTGGGTGGGCGATCTCTCCTTGGGTTCGCACCTCATTCTATACATTCACCAAAAGAAAATCCTTGGTGTAATCCAACCTGTGTTCTACAGGTTACATGTTCTTCTTTGGTGATTTTGGATCATTGTGGATCGTTTCCTATGATTGCACATCTTATCGGTGTATTTTTTTATGTCCTTGGGCTTACATCCGATCTTTCCTTTGGGCCCATACTGCATAATTGCATTTATAAATATCTAATGGTGTGGCCGACATGGTTATTTTATACACATTACATTTTATTTGTCATGATTTTCTCTACTCATGGCTGACGTGGATCATTCCAGAAATCTGGTTGTTATATAAATCAATGTTATAAATTGTTTTGGGAGAAAAGATAGATCCGAGTAGATCCTAGAAGCTACAATAAGGATTTTATGAATGGATAGAGGTCCAGAGTAGTGTTTTTATGTTGTGTAATCAGGCCAGTGTGTTGAATCTATAAAATTGGCATGTTGCTGGTGAATATGTATATGAATTTGTTGAGTTAGTAAAGATTGATTCTACATTGCTTTGATTATTTGGTGTTACTTTTGTTGTGTTGTTCTTGTTGCATGGTTGGATAGTTTTCTTTGAAAACCCTTCCACCATGACTACATCAGATGGTATCAAAGAAGGTTGTGAACCCTAAGAGTAGGTTGGGAACCTTGCAAGTAGGTTGCGAACCTTGAGTGGGTTGCAGTCCTTGTGGCATTCCTTGATTGAATAGATCATCGGTTTGAGGCAAGCTATAAGTGTGTTCAATAGATCACCAAGAGAGAGGAAATTGAAACCTTGTAGTCAGACCACCAAGCTAAGGTAGTTGCACCAAGAAAAGAAAGAGATATCGTTGAGAAGATGATGGAGGACTTTAGAAATGAGATGAGGAATGAGATCCAGAACATCTTGGGTGGTTTGAGGAGGAATCCTGAACCAGAGGATGAATATGAAGAGGTTGTAGAGGAACTTGAGGCTAAAGAGGCTAAAGGACTGATAGATGAGAGAGAAGAGAGATTGTTTAGAGCAGTGGCACAAGTAAGTAAAAGTCATAGGGTGGAGGTTTCTAATTTCTCTGGTACATTGAATCTGGAAGACTTGATAGACTAGATAGGAGAGTTGGAAGACTATTTTGAGCTTGAGGATATTAGAGATCCACTGAGGGTTAGGCTAGCACAAACTAAGTTGAAAGGGCATGCCACTTTATAGTGGAAAGAGTTGTAGAAGGACAAAGTGGAAAATGGTGAAACAAGAATCACTTGGTGGAGGTAGATGGTTGCAAGGCTGAAGGCTAAGTTCATTCCAGAAGACTATGAGTTGGAATTGTTCAAGAATTTGCAAAACCTAAAGTAGAAGGACATGAGTGTGAAACAGTATACCAAGGAATTTTACAAGATGACAATCAGATCTAGGCATCGAGAGATGACTAGGGAGAAAGTGGCAAGGTATATAAATGGCCTTAGATTTAACATTCAGGATGAGATGAGTATGTTGAGGATTTCCATAGTTGAGGATGCCTTCCAATATGCTCTTAAGGTGGAAAATAAATTGAAGAGAACACAATAGAATAACCCCAAAAGTAAAGAGAAGTAGATGAGAAGCAGGAAGGAGAAGCAAACAAGTGAAGAAGAATCAAGATCTAAGTGGAGTAAAGAACCGGATCAGAGGGCACAAAGGAGAGGAAATGGCAGCAAGGAATTCTTGTGTAAATGTTTCAAGTGTTCTAAGGGATAAAGTAAAGGAACTGGTAAAATAATTTCTTGGCACATGAAGAGCAGGTAACTGGAGTGCTAGATGAGATAGAACTAGAGCAAGGAGAATCTCTTATGCTTAGGAAATTCTTGATGAGGTAGAGTAAGGAAGAGATTGGGACTTCACAAAGGGGGAATCTTTTTCGGACTGTGTGCAAATCAAGAGGTAAGTGTTGTAAGGTTATTGTGGATAGTGGAAGTACTAATAACTTGGTTTTTGAGGAGATGGTGGAGAAACTTGGTTTGAAGAGGTTTTTGCATCATTTTCCTTATAGGATAAGTTGCTTACAAGGTGATCATGTAGTGAAGGTGAAAGAGCAGTGCTTGGTGAACTTTAATATTGGCCCCTTTAGAGATGAAGTTTTGTGTGATGTTTTGCCTATGAGTGCCTGTCATGTTATGTTGGGTAGACCTTGGAAATTTGATAAAGGATCTATATATGATTGCAGAAGGAATCTGATTACTATAGAGAAGGATGGGTAGAATTTTACTTTGGCTTCCTTGAAGAATAAAAAGGAGGAAGTGAGGAAATTGAGTCTTGTGAAGAGTTGCAGTGCTCAGAAGTAAGATGTAGAGTTTTTATTGGAGGATGGTATGGATTTGAAGAGGAACCTTGTGGCTAAATTTGAGAGTGAGATGGTACCAGAAGGATGTAGGGGTAGAGTTATGCAACAAAAGACTTTGGTTGTAGATAAGATGGAGTCCTGCAAAAGAGGTAGATCAAATGAGTAGAAAAAAGTGAGTGGTGATAAATGTCCCTTACTACCATGTGTAGATATGAGGTAGGGAAAAGAAGGTGAAGAGAAGAAGTTGAAGGATTTAACAGAGGAAAGAAAAGAGGTTAGGAGGAAGAAAAGTACAGACAAAGAAGACATTTGGGTCAGGAATGAGCATGGGATCTATATCCCGAGCCCTGTCAGATGTTCATGAGTTCCTCTCATGGAAAATATTTTCTCACCAAGGGTGTTTGATGCAGGAGCATCCTTGGGTCGTGGCAATCTTGCATCACCCAAAAATATTTAAGTTGTTTGTTATTTTGGCTTTGCAGTTTCATGTTTTTGGGCGTGTGGATCATTTTTGTTGTCTACGGATCTCTTTTGTGCATCATTCTATGTTGTTTGGTGGGTGAGCAATCTCTCCTTGGGTTTGCACCTCATTCTATGCATTCACCAAAAGAAAATCCTTGGTGTAAGCTGAATTTTGTTCTACATGTTACATGTTCTTCAGCAATTGTGGATTGTTGTGGATCGTTTCCTATGATTACGGATCTTATTAGTGTATTTTTCGATGTCCTTAAGCTTGCATCTGATCTTTCCTTTGGGCCCGCACCACGTAATTGCATTTATAAATCTCCAATGATGTGGTCGACATGGTTATTTTCTACATGTTACATTTTATTTGTCATTATTTTCTCTACCCTTGGCCAACGCGAATCATTCTAGAAGTCTGGTTGTTATATAAATCAATGTTATATGTAAAAAAAAAGATCCAGGTAGATCCTAGAAGTCGCGATAAGGAGTTTATGAATAGATAGAGGTTTGGAGTAGTGATTTTATGTTGTGTAATTAGGCTAGTGTGTCAAATCTATAAAACTGGCATGTTGTTGGTGAATATGTATATGAATTTGTTGAGTTAATAAAGATTGATTCTACATTGCTTTGATTATTTGGTGTTATTTCCACTGTGTTTTTCTCACTGCATGATTGGATAGTTTTCTTTGAAGACCCTTCGGCCATGACTGCATCAAAAATGAAGAAATGAGATAGTGAAGCATGAAGTAATGGAGTTAATACCTTTCCATGATGATTGATCTTGAATTTTTGCAGCAAAAGATGAATAATATGCCCTTGAATGTCTAAAAAATGTTATTTCGATGACTTGGAATTCTAAAACCCTAGCTTGCTTGACTTGAGAGAGAAGATAAATGATGAATGAAATGATTATGTTCTAAATTAGGGTTTAGAGACTTGTATTTATAGGAAATCCTCCTAATTGTCCCATTAATTTGATCCCCAAGGTCAACATGAAGGAAGAATAAACTTAAAATCCAAAATTTCCTACTCGAACCTAAAAAATTAGGCCAAATTGGACTAAGTCGCCATGTTGGGTGACTTAGTCCCACCTGGTAGGGACTCATTCACCTAGATGGGTGACTTAGTCCCAAAGGGACCCTTTTGACAGCTAGAATGTTGGAGAATGAGGAATTTCAGTTCTTATGTTGATTTCATTAGCTATTTGATCAAATTATTCCTTAGGATGCACAATATGGGGTCATAGGGGCCTATTAATGATGATGTAAAGGTCAATTAGGGATTGGGACACAAAGTTCAATGTGAAAGTGTGATTAAATACAATTTACAACACTAAAATAAGGTCTGCATAGCCTAGAAAGGCACAACATCCAATGTGAATGTGTAAGACACATTACGACACTAGATTAGAGTCAAATTCAATTTACAATCCTTCTAGGTTAATGTGATAATGCATTTAAATATATTTTATAACATTGAATTAAGGGGAAAATGGGTTCATTGAGTCTAGAGAAGTGTGAAAGTCTTTTACAACACTTTACAACACCTCCACAAGACATCATTAAATGTATTTTATTTAGTTTGCAAGGTCTAAGACCTAGTTTGGATGTGTAAAGAACCTCACAACACTGAATCAAGGCCTCAATAAGCTCAATTTATCATTAATTATTCCCATATCAAGAAAAGTATACACTTTTTGGTGACACATTAAGCCCCCACTTTAGTGAGAGGATAAAATTGCTTCAAACTCACACTAAAGTAGACAGTCAAGAAGAGTCCAATCATACCAATGTGGATGGTCTAGGATGAAAAAGATGAAGGAGGTAACGAAGCCCCTAGGATTTAATATCCTAAGTCAAACCAACATAAGTGCAAAAGGACACACACAAGATGAATGATTTGTAGCAAGACAATATACATGATCATACAATGGAAAGAACTAGAAGGAAGCGAAAATAAAATGGTGGATCAAGCTTCAACCATTTTTCTAACATGATGTGGATCAGATCTAGGTTGTTTGTCCAAAAATGCATACTCACTCTGGGGCAATGGAATTCTTGTTTGTCCATTAGGTGAGAAGGCCCAAAAGGTGAGAAACATACACTCATAACTGGTATGTACTCACAAATACACAGGTAGCTATGGGGAAAAGTCATGGCTCAAAATGGGTTTCCTACTCAACCATACTAAAGTTATACCTCTTCATAACTTTAAGAAGGTGCCACAATGAAAATGATCTTCAAGATCTATGAGGTAAGCAAAACTTCATATGCTTGACACTCATAGACATTGTCAATGGTGTAAGGAATGTTCAAAGGGATTTTTCTTATTCTGTGCAAGGTCTCATCTTACGGAACATCATGCCTAATGTCTCCAAGAGAGGAAAAGTGAAAATGGTCTCATCTTGTTTCCAAAAAAGGACAAGTGCAATGTCTCATCCTGGGAAACATTGTATCTAATGTTTCCAAAAGAGGAAATTGCAAGAAAAATAAAATCACACAATGAAATGTGAGTGTCGATGTATGTCCCCACTTTGAAGTGGTTGCTAACACCATTACTATGAGAAATTTCTTTAAAGTAGAAGGAGAACATGAGAGCTTACTCAGAAAGCCCTATTCCAAGTCATATGTTTTTGATAAGCTACATCATGGAAAAGGTAGTATGTCACATGTGAGCCAACTTAAGGCATGTCATCCACATCCCAAGTTTGCTCTTATTTAGTAATGAAAGGTTAACAACTAGCCAAAAGAAGAAATAATGGGTGGCATACGAAGAAAAGGCTACCTAACCCCTTGCCCCCACTTAGTGCAGGACAAGGGTGAGCTCAAATGATGAAGAAATGCATGCTAGAGTGAAAATCAGTATCAAATAGAGGAATTAGGTGTACCCACATAAGGAAGAACACCAAACTCCTTAAGATGTTGGATTTTACTACTCAAAGTGCTACATTCATTAGTGGAATGACCATGAACTCTATGATATGTGCAAAATGAATTTTTGTAAAGAATTTCTTTTGAGTTCTTGGTGGAAGGATGATCAAGTGATCTTGGAGGAGTCTCAACAAGATACCCTCTTGATTAGCGGTAGAAGGTGTTCCTATAGTTTGTGACAAAGATACCCCTTGCTTAGATGTACAAGATGTCATACTTATGCAAGAATGCTTAGATTGTGAGATTTTGGGCTCTCCTTTACAGGAGGGTGTAAAATCTAATGAATTCAATTCATTAGTGTTTTGCAAGATGACATTGACATTAAGCGAAGGTGTATTGGTTTGCAAAGAATAACCATCAAGACCACTAGTGTCTATCAGTTCAGGATGAACGACTATCAAAGTTTTCTTAGAGGGGTGTCTTGTGATAGTGTTGATGTGGAGTGAAGTCTTGGTGATCTCTATCAAAGGACAATAACCAAGAACATAAGTTTTTTGTTGTGTGTTAGGATCGATGGGGACATGGATACCTTATTCTCTAGCACCGCGTCTTTTCCCACTATATCCAAGTTGTTTCATGAGTTCATAACCTTTTCCATAAAGCTCTTTCATTGCTTTTGGATCGAGTTGTTGGTCATTGTTGTGTTCATCAAAGGCTGTTGTGTAATTGGTTATGTTTTGGTCTAAAATGGTCAAGGTGGATTCTTTTGAAGGGTCATCTAAGTTTTGTGTTGTCATGATTGCATGTTTGTTTCCCTCAGTTGAATCTTTGTTTATGATCTTATACTCATCTATGAGTGTTGGTGTGAAATCTAAGGAACCACAATCATCATCTAATAGCTTTGTTACTTGTTCAATATGTTGTTGTTTGTCTTTTTGTTGGACAAGTTCCACTTGCATAGTTGGTGTTAATGTGTTTAAATTATTTGCTTTTTTTTTCTCAATGTGAAAACAACTATTTGGATTGGGGTCAGCTTCAAGGATGTGCACTTTATTGTTGTGAATGTATTTCATTTTACAATGAAAAGTGGAAGGCACACCATTCATTTCATTAATCCATGGCCTACCTAGAAGAAGATTATATGAGAGTTCATGAGGCATAACATGGATTGGTTTTTGTAATGTGGCCTTCCCAACAATAATAGGCAAAGTAATCACTCCAAGCGATTGTTTTTCTACATTGTCAAAGCCTTTTATAGATAAAGAATTGGGTTGAATGTTTGATTTATCCACTGTAAGCTTGTTCAGAAGGTTTACACTACACACATTAAGAGCAGAGCCATTTTCAACAAGGGTTCACTTCATCCCTATCATTTTGTATCAAGCAATGATCATGAAAGATCCTTTTTTTTTTTGCACATCCAAAGAGGGGAGTTCACTTTGGTGGAAAACAATGTCAATGTTCAATCCTTGAATTATGGATGCTATGTCATTTGGTTGCACATTAGAAGGGATAGGATTTTTTTTGTAAGGTATTTTGAGACATAGTGTGATAGGTAGGTGAATTTTGAAGAAGGTCCCAAAGGGATATCTTTACAGGAGTATGCTTGAGTTGTTCAACAAGATCATACTACATAGGAGTTAATCAAGGAGCACTAGGTAGGATGGGATTAGGAAAAGGTAATGGTGTTGGGGTGGGTTGTTGTGGTCGTGAATTGTTTCTTGTGGGATATGTGTGAGCAATGGTATGATGACTCAGTTTCTACAAAACATTATGCTTAGGTGGGTAAAGGACAAATTCAGGTGTATTTTGAGTTAGAGGTTTGTTTGAAGGTGGATAAAGGATGAGTTCAAATTGGTTTTGAGTTTGTTGTTTGTGTGATGGTGGATAAAGCATTAGAGGATTCTTAGGATGTCCTATGGGGTATGCATGAGGTCCATTGATCAAGGGGGGTCTAATGGACACTTGCGCGTTCATAACCTCAGCGATCTTGGTTTGATGTATCTCTAATGAAGGGAAATCTAAATTTTCCTTTTTATCTAAGGAAGACACATTACTATTGTTTTCATTTTCTTGCACCATGATATTCTCCCTAGGAGGATAATTTTTAGAACTACAAATCAAATGTTCTTGAAATTCATGGATTGGTTCATCTAAAATGACTTCATCGCAAGTAGGGGAATGATCACTGGTAGAATGTTCTTCCTCAAGAAGGGTTTTTCTAGGTGAAGGGGGACAACTAAGATACTCATGACCTTCATCAATTGTGTTTTAAAACATCAAATTATCTTCTTCACAACTAGGAGAGATACTATGAGAAAGACAAAGGTTATTGTCATGATGCCTACAGTTGGGTTGTCGTGTTCAAAAATGTCTTATCCACTAGGAGAGGTAAGAGGAGAGAAACAACTAGGATTCTAAAAAATCTCATTAATTGATTCTTCTACCAAAACATCTTCTTCACCAATAGGAGAGATATTAGGAGAGGAACAAATACGATTATTAGGAATGTCCAAGGTTGTAGTCTCTTTCACAAAAAACACTATCATAGGGAGGGGATAGGAAATATTTCTTAACATGTCTAAATATGTAAGACACTAACATTGTTTGAACAAAAATGAAACACACATGTAACCATTTCATGCAATGTTTCAACAATATAAACAATGTATATGCAAGGATGCAAAACATTTTTATCCAATGTATGCAAAGCTTTAAGAATGTAAATAGTGTACATACAAGAATTAAAAGCACTTTTACCAAACTTATGCAAAGTTTTTATGAATAGAAACATTGTGTAAGCAAAAGTGAAAATTACTTTTAGCCATGTGATGCAAAATTTTAGAAATGTAAGCATTTTCAGATCTAATGATGTTTGTAATTGAAGTGATTTAAAGAATGAGTACTCTAGATTTATGTTTTTGAGCTAGATGCATAAAACAAATGTTCCCAAAATTTTCTAGACTTATAGTATATGATACTAGTAGGCTTAGGAAGCATAGAAGTAAGGTTTTTGATGCTGTAACAGATAATGAAAAATATAGAATGGGACTAAGTCACCCAAAATGGCAAATTAATCCTAGTTAGGGTTTTTTCAAAATTTTCAAAAAAATTCAATTGGTTTGGATGCTTTTTAGTATGTATGACATGGATATTGTTATTAAATAGGTTGTCCCTCTTCAAATAATCAGATAAATGACTCAAATATCCCAAACAATAAAGATAAATCAATTACTAATAGCTCTAGAGATCGCTATTGAATTAGTGATCTTTGTTTGAATTTTAGAGGTACGACTCCCTCTTATAAATCTTCAATAAATTGAAAGAATAGGAAATGAAATGATGTTTTCTTTTTACCAGAAAGCAGAAAAGGTTAAACCCAATATCAGGAAGAATCTCGATATTAGATGCGAGATACAAATTATAGAAAATTGGCAACAAGGGAAATTTAAATCATTTAAGAAACAAACTATGCTCTCAATACCTCTTGAGGAATGAAATTAATTATTAAGAAAATTGCATCATCTATACAAAGATCAAGTATTGCATCAAGATACTATGAAACACAAAGATTTAAGAACATCAATTATCTTCATAAACTATATGCACAAAGGTAGACAATAATTTCATTCTCAGAAAATAAATTGATATCCTTTCCCTAGCCCTCACAGACACTCTCCTTTTTTCACAACCAAAAAAAGATCCCCACTATGCCTTGCAATGACATATTTAAAGATTTCCTCAGATGATCCATTTACAGCTTCCCACCTCAAGATTCTCTATCAGTTCTTTTGTTTCCCGTTGGTAGCCTTTTTGAATTCCCCCTGATGAACTCCTCCTTTATTGACTTTTCTCTATTTTGAGTGTTTACACAGATTTAAAAATAAACTCCCCTATGTGGTGTGCAATAAATCTGGGACAATTAAATTTGGAATTGACAATTGGATATCTTTGGCCACATCATCAATGCATATCTTTAAAGATGATGCCTTCTTTGGTGACCTTTGATATGCTTTCAACCACATTTCAGATATTTAGAATTCGTTGTGTAATCATATTATTGTTGTCAAACTACTATATCTCTTTGAAATACTTGCCTATTCATAATGATGTTTTGTGAAAAATAATCCATATGTTCGTTGTATGCAAGCCGAGCATTATCATCTATACTTTTGTAGCATCGTAGGAATAATAAGAATTTGAAGTTTATCTATTCAACACAAATGTCTTTCACAGACACTTCACACTGACAAGGGATGATAGAATACAAAGGGCATAAACATTTTAAATCATTATCGAGAAGAGAATCTCTCTCTAAGGCTTTCTTCTTCACTAAGCACTTGACTATAGAATACATAGAATAGGAATAGTGTTGCTAGCTCCACTTGCTTTCCTTTGGCTAATTGGAATCAATGTACCATTTGAATTTTGTGAATTCCATCTCTATCTCATACTTTCCCAACGTCAAACGCATTCATGACAATGTTTCATAAAATTATCCCCTTCCACATATTCATTGTAATGGCATTGCCTTGTGGGAGAGAAATCAACAAAAATATGAACTTTCAGACCTCCAACGACGTATCATGGATTGCCATTTATAAGGAATTCCATTCTCAAAGACTAGGCTCTTCGATAACATGTTGTCATGAGGTAACTTCCACTAGATTACCATTATTTAAATGCTTTGATTTGAAGAAAGCTTACGCACGATTTCCTGTTACACCGCCTTTTCTCTCCATGACTTACCTTCTCTTAGATGCCAATATGTTTCAAATATTCTTGTAAGTCACAAGATTATTTTTAAAAAAATTCCCATCAAAGCATTAATACTTTTAAAGTCTCGCTACCTTCACTAACTTCATCTGAAGCAAAACCGTGTTCCTCATAACATTCTGAGATCACCAAAGTGTTTATCGCTTCTGCAAGTGGGAGAGAGACTTAAACAAGATCTCATTCTACATATATCCTATTGAGTATTTGGGAGGACTCAAATTTTTTTACGGCTTTGAGAGCCATCTTGACATTCATTTCTATCGATGCTCAAATAGGTATCATTTCATCACATATCCACTGTGCATGAAAAGATGAGTATCCTTTTTAAAAAAACACATGGCTACACCTTTGGATCCCTCAACCCAAGGCTATAGATTGATTTTTTTGTCAGGGTCTTCATCAAATATAATCTTTGATATCTTTCACAAACATCATATTGCTCAATAGACCACTTTAATTGCATTTCTATGACTCCCTCAAGAATTCTCATTACTTGCACAGTGAGTGGTGGAGTCTATTGTGGGATCTTATGCTAGATATGTGTCCAGTCTTTAAAATTGCATCTGCCTGAAAATCATTTCAATGAGCCCATTTCATTCTTATTGGTGTCTTCTAATCTCTCCTTTGAAATCTTGAGCCAAGGATTCCAGTTATAAGAACCATCTAAAATGCCACCTAAGTTAGCACGATGAACCAAAATACCACCCACACTTGAACCCTTCATTTTGTATCTTGGTGATAAAAGGTTTGGCAGGATTTTATGTGGTTCGTTTAACTGCCCAAAACACCACCTGTGTACTTCACAATTAAGAAAAATGCCACCGATTTTGTTTCAATAATTCAACACCAAATTGTTTGTCACACTTTAATCCTTATACTATGAATTTTTCTTCCATGCGGATTTCCTTCATGATGACATTAGATTTAATCTAAGTTCTAAATGATTTCCCCATTGGCCCTTTTTATTGAGTATCAATAACTTCCTCATTATTATTAGATGCCTGACATTGTTCACAGTATTATGGTGTAAGTTGATTATTCATATCTCTATGGCTGGCATGTCTATAAATCTAAAATTAGAGGTTGATGTTCATTAGATTTTGAAAATTCTTGTTTTAATAGGGTGAATGATCATTTAATAATAAGCTCCACTTTGTCTTGCATGAGTATCTGAATTATGAATATTCCATAGAGTAACAAACATCTTCATTCCTTTCCTGCATATAAATGTAATGTGTATACCAAGGCAATTTGATCGAAATTGACATTATTCCATTGTTGATGACATTCAGACTTGGCTTCCAGCCACTATGACCTCAATCATGTATATATAGCAGGATGCCCATAACTACAATATCTGATAAAGTTCTATGGTGTTGTTCTTAAAGCCTCTTCACATCATTGAATGTCTGATATAATGCACATTATGATAGTGCAAGCTTGCTTCTTAGATTTCCTATTTGACATCACCAAGGACGTTATCCCTTTTAAAGGATTGAAACCATTTATAACACATAAATACCATAGGAAACAACGAAATATGTTTTCACAAAGACTATAGGTTTAATTGGTATTTTGGTAGGGAGTTTTTAAAAAAAAAAATTGAATAGCCAAAAATAGAGGTAACAGTGGCTCTTTCTGGGGAATGCATTTCTACCAAAATATAGAGAACTCTAGCATCTCTAGTAAAAATTAGTGCTTATCCATTGGTCCAGAGTCAAGGGAGCAATAGGAGACAAGAAAAAGCCCAAACCAAAAATTGGAACCAACCCACACAATAGAAAGGGAAATGAAACCTAAGACACCTACGCACCCAGACTAGGTGCAACACTCCAGCTTCCCCAAGAGACTATGCAAAGACATTAATTGGATGGGAAAAGTAAATGCCACTATGAAATAGAGGTGTGAACTTAGGTAATGTTTGCACACTCAATGATATGAATCTAAATCTGAAGTTCAAGAAATGAAAAGGTTTACTAAAATGCATACCAAATAACCAATTTTCATCATAAATTTTTGAATTCTTTTGAACCTCAAGATGCTTTCCTTGTATAGTGTTGATTATGATGTCCTGAGCCAACTTAAGTGAACTATCAATTGTTTCTTCTCTAAGACTATTGTTGATTACAAGATCTGAATTTGTGCTCTCATAACTAAGCAATGGCCTGCAGAGAGATGTTTCATCTTTTAATTGCAAGAAAAAATAATCAAATCTCTCTAAAATAAAGGCCACATTACTCCCAATTTTTCATTGCTAGAGCCATCATGTCTAATAGAATCCTTGATATCCATATGCACCTTAAGAAAAACAATAGCTTCATCTAGCATAGGATCTTCCTTAGCTGAAAAAGACCCATCCTTCTTTATTGCAATAAAATCTGAAAAACTCTCTATCCACAAATGAATAAGTAGCAAGGTCAATACCTAGAATTACAACAAACAAGTCTTCTCCTTCAATAGATGACAAAAATTGAAGTATAATTTATTCTTCACAAAGGGAATCACCATCTAAAACTTTTGACAATTCTTTAGGCTACAATAATTCATTAGCTTGACCGTTGTTTTGATTTTCATCAACCCCAAAAATTTCTTCCTCTTTTACAAACTCAAATTTTGAAATGTCACCAACAAAAAATACATTTGTTTGAATTCCAACACAGACTTCATTCATTGAATCAGTTTCAGATGGTGTATTTGCATCTTCAAAATGAAATGATTCAAAAATATATTCACTACTAACCTTTGGCTGTAACGAACCCTTTTTACCATCCTCTTCACAAAACTCAGAAGTTGCATACTCTAACTGTGTGACAATCTAAAAATTCTCATCTTCACACTTCTTAGAAGTAAGTTGATTTTCAACACTTTTAGAACTGGAATTTTCTAATTTTGGTGAACAAGAGGGCCTCAACAAATCATTATTGTCTACATTAATCATAAGACTTGAAAAATATTCAACATTCCCTTGATTATTTTCTTTCAACGATGCTGAAACTTCATGAGGCTTAATAATCATTCCTTTAACATCTTCTTCATCCAAAAATGAAAAATTATAAGAACAAAAGGAATCAAAAGCACTTGGAGTATCATCATCAGCAACTTGCAATTCTTCTTTAAGCCAGCTGATTTTTCATGTGATTGCTTACAACGAACTTAATCCTTCTTTGAGTTCTTTGAGTTTGAAAAATATAGCATGTAGACTCCTCAACAATAGTGCTGATTTGTAGTCATCTTTTATACTTAACCTAGTTCTTATAGCTTCGAAAATGCATTCTTTGTACTGATCCCAAAATTCATGAAGTACTTTGTCATCTATCCTAAGAATTTCTTCAATAGTAGGCACGGGTCTTCTCCCATTTCTTTGATTTTTCTGATTTTTCATCATAATGTCTTTGAATTACAAACAAAGTGGCCAATCTCCCTGCACATGTAGATATCATTAAAAATCTAAGGAAATAAAGCACCAAACTTTCAATTTGAATCCCCAATGGAGTCACCAAAAATCTGTTAGTAAATAGATTGTCCCTCTTCAAACAATCAGATAAATGAATCAAATAATCCCAACAATAAACACAAATCAATTACTAGCAACTCTAGAGATCGCTATTGAATTAACAATCTTCCTATGAATTTTAGAGGTACAACTCTCTCTTATGATCTTCAATGAATTGAAATAACAAGAAATAAAATGATGTTTTCTTTTTACCAGAAACCAGAAAAGGCTAAACCCAATATTAGATGCAAGATACAGATTATAGAAAACTGGCACAAAGGGAAATTTAAATCATTTAAGAAATAAACTATGCTCTCCATACCTTCTAAGGAATGAGATTAATTATTAAGAAAAATGCATCATCTATACATAGATAAAGTACTGCATCAAGATACTCAAAAACACAAAGATTTAAGAACATCAATTATCTTCATAAACTATATGCATAAAGGTAGATAGTAATTTTATTCTCAGAAAATAAATTGATCTCTTTTCCCTAGCCCTCAGAGAGGCTCTCCCATTTCACAGCCAAAAAAAGATCCCCCCTATGCCTTGCAATGACATATTTAAAGATTTCCTCAGACAATCCATTTACATCTTCCCGCCTCTTGGGATTCTCTATCAATGTTGGCCTAAATTTATAATTTAAATTTTCAATGCATATCCACCAAGGTAGACCACAACATAGTGGAGACCCAAATTAATATCTCGAACACAAAAAAACTTTAATTAATTTGACCACGAAGATCCACAACATGCTACCGCCAACATGTTGGCTAAGAACATGAAAAACCAAACATGCACAAGAAAATATTTTCAACCACGAGCTCTCTGAGTAATGTGGACGTACCAAAAATATAGAGAATGATCTAGAGACATCTGAGAGCACCAAGAAACAACAGAGAAGTATCCACAACAACTGAGATTACCAGAATAACACAACCCTAATTTAGGAACATTAACAAAGACCATAGAAACACTGTCAAAACACAATACAATCAAAACTTCACACGGAACTCTGAAACTTCTGGTAGATGATCTAGAACCATTCAACAATAATCCCTTTAATCCACATCAACTAATCTTCAATGTACCGAACATGACACCTTCAAGACCTGCACAGTTCTAGTGGGAACCTACAACACTTCCTTTTACAATTTTCTTAATATCCTCGACATATACAACCTTTAGTACACCAAATTCTAATAGTGTTGACATTAATGACAACCAAATATTAGAAACCATATCCACATCATCCAACAATCTCCCCCTTTGGCATTAATGGCAACACATGATGTGAAAAATACCATCAACCCAACACACTGAATTTTTCTGCATTTCTCCTTTTGAAAGGATTTTTCACATTACACTTCTCCCCCTTTGACATCAATGGAAAAGGTAACAATTACCTTTCCATATACATGCTCTGACCACATATCTACACATCTGAGTACCCCCCTTGAGTAGTAGCCACAAAAACATCAATCTAGATTAGAATATAACAATGTAGCTCATTGATTGATGCAAGAAAATGAATCTTTTAGTTCTTATTAGGAGGGGTAATTACCCCTATCATTCCTCTAAGATACATTTCTTTCCATCATCATTGTCTTGGCAACTTCCAAAATTGTTCTATTCTTTCTCTCTGCAACTCCATTCTGTTGAGGGGTTTAGGGAGCAGATAACTATCTCTTAATACCATGCTATTCACAATAAGAGTTGAACTCCTTGGAAATGAACTCACCACCTCTGTGAAATCTCAGGCACTTGATTTTTAGACCTTTCTCATTTTCTTCCATAGCCTTGAAACTTTTGAACTTCTCCAATGGTTCACATTTTTCTCTTAGAAAGGAAACCCAAATCATTCTAGAGTAATCAACAATAACCAACATAAAATACCTTTCTCCATGAATACTTTTGACTCTGGAGCGACCAAAAGGGTCAGTATGTAGCAGCTCTAGAAAATTATTTGAATGAAACTATTTGCTTCAAAAAGAGACTCTAGTTTGTTTACCCATCTGACATTCCTTGCAAATTACATTAGTTGGCTTCACTAACCTAGGCAGAACTCTTACTGCTTGGGTAGAACTTATCTTGATAATGTTGTCAAAATTTACATGACACAACCTCCTATACCACAACCAACTTTCATCTACTTGAGCAATTAAACAACTTCCACAAGTAGTATTCAGATGAATTATATTACCTTTTGTTTTTTTTCCTATTGCAATCATATTCTTGGAACTTCCACATATCTTGCATCTTCCATCTTTGAACTGAAGATCATATCCCTTTTGAACCATCTATCCAACACTCAACAAGTTGTGCTTCAAACCTTCAACATAAAGAACATCATCAGTGTTATCCTTACCAATAAGGAAAATAGATCCTTTGCCACGAATCACACCAACATTGTTATCTCCAAATCTTACAACCCCACCGTCATACTTCTCAAGACTCACAAATTTTATTTTATCACCAGTCATATGATGTGAACATCCACTATCAAATGACCCACTCATCGTTTTGTTCAACGTGGGATGCAAGAGCCTTTTCATCTTTAGTGGATTCGGTAGCCACATAATTATCTTCAATGGTAGCAATGAAAGCCCATTCATCTTCTTTTCCATTATCTTTATCAGACTCATCATTAGTCACTGCTTCTTCAACAAAGTAGCATCTCTTTTGGAATCTCGACTTCTTAGGCTTAGATCTAGGAACTCTTTCAAGACATCTTGATGCAAAATGACCTATTTTACTGCATGAAAAACATTTAATAGGAAATACATCTTCATACTTACCTTTTCCTCTCCCTTCTTGCTTTGCAATCAATGATTCCAATTCTTCTACCTCTCTTTCTTTATCTTCAAGCTCTTTCAGTTCTTCATCATACTTGGATATCTTTCTGGAACTCTCTCCCAAACTATATCTTTGTCTGTTACTTCCGAATATAGTAGCCTTGAATGCATATTCAATCTTTGGTGTAGATTCACCAAATTCACTTATTTCAAAGGCAACAAGCTTCCCAATCAATGTGTCTCTTGTTATCTTGTTTATTGATCTGAACTCTTCAATAGCATGAACCCTCATCTTGTAGGAGGGAGGCAAGGATCTGAGTACTTTAGCCACAATTTCATCCTCATCCATAGAACCATCGACACCTTTAATACCCATTACTATTTCATTTACTCTCTGCATAAAAGAAGTGATATTTTCATCTTCGCCCATATTCAAATTCTCATACTTTCCTTTCAAGCTCTGTAGCCTAGCCATCTTCACCTATGCATCTCCTTCATACAAAGTAACTTCTAGTTTCGTCCAAATCTCATGAGCTGTTTACAGACCCAACACATTAGCCATCTCTGAATTTGTCAGAGCACTCACCAAAGCTTCAATAGCCCTAATGTTATTTTCAACATCTTTGATCTCATTAGGAGTAGAGGGATCATTTTGAGGAATAGTATATGTATCTTTTGTAATCTTCTAGTAGGCATCACCAATCCACTTTAGATGACATTACATCCTGAATTTCCACATTGAATAGTTAGTGCCATCAAATCTAGGACTGTCCTTCTTGAATGTTGTTTCCATCTCAGATCACCTCAAGCTTTTAGAATTCTTCAGAGGAACTTTCTCTGATACCAATTGTTAGAAAAATAAGGATAGACAACTAAGAGGGGGGGGTGAATCAGCTGTCACAAAAACTTGAACTTTTCTAACTTAACTTTAATCTCAGATATGATGAATAAGAAATTAACCACAAGCAATTAACACATCAGAGAGACAAATAACACCAAGATTTTTTACGTGGAAACCCTATTAGGGGAAAAACGACGGTGGATATTAGTCCATAGGATTATACTATGTTAAAAGTATAAAGAGAAATAATTAGGGGAATGCACATGCATTCAGGCACACTACCTAGAGCTCACTGCTCAAATACACAAGAGGAATCACTATCTAACAATACAGAAAAATGGATTAGATCCACAAAGTATGAACTGAAAGAATAGCTTCTACACAAGCCTGATTACAATTAGAGTTAAGCTCAAAAAACCTTCTTCACACTTCACTCAAACTTCTTCATTCTCTGCTCTGTAATCGAATGATAGAAACACTATTCACATATTTACACTTTCTTTGGCATACATTCACACTTATGCAAACACTAACATTTCTCAACCAATTACTCTTATATATATGCTACATGAGATTTCATCACAACTTAGTCAGCCAGAAAAATAAAACATATTTTCAATGTCAGCCCAAATTTACAATTTCAATTTTCAATGCGTATCCACCAAGGTCGGCCACAACATAGTGGAGACCCAAATTAATATCTCCAACATAAAAATACTTTAATTAATTTCGCCACGAATATCCACAACATGCTACCACCAACATGTTGGCCAAGAACATGAAAAACCAAACATGCACAAGAAAATATTTTCAACCACGAGCTCTCTGAGTAATGTGGACATACCAAAAATATAGAGAATGATCTAGAGACATTTGAGAGCACCAAGAAACAATAAAGAAGCATCCAAAACAACTGAGATTACTAGAATAACACAACATTCAGGAACACTGATAGAGACCACAGAAACACTCTCATACCACAACACAATCAAAACTTCATTAGAACCTCTGAAACTTTTGGTAGATGATCTAGAACCATTCAACAATAATCCCTTTAATCCACAACAACTAATCTTCAACGTATCAAACATGACACCTTCAAGATCTGCATAGTTCTAGTGGGAACCCAAAACACCTCCTTTTACAATTTTCTCAATGTCCTTGACATATATAGTCTCTAGTACACCAAATGCTAATAGTGTTGACATCAATGACAACCACATATCAACAACCATATCCACAACATCCAATATTTTCTCTTAACTCCTCCTTTGCTGACTTTTGTCTATTTTGAGTGTCTACACAAATTTAAAAATAAACTCCCCTATGCGGTGTGCAATAAATCTAGGATAGTTAAATTTGGAATTGACAACTGGATATCTTTGGCCACATCATCAACATATATCCTTCAAGATGATGCCTTCTTTGGTGAACTTTGATATGCTTTCAACCACATTTCAGACATCTAGTATTTTCTACGTAATCATCTTATTGTTGTCCAACTAATATATCTCTTTGAAATACTTGCCTATTCATAATGATGTTTTGTGAAAAATAATCTATCTGTTTGTTGTATGCAAGTCAAGCATTATTAGATCTATACTTTTCTAGCATCGTGAGAATAATAATAATTTGAATTTGATCTATTCGATGCAAACATATTTTGTGGACACCTCACACTGACAAGGGATGATAGCATACAAAGGGAATAAACATTTGAAATCATTATCGAGAGGTGGCTCTCTCTCTCTAAAGCTTTCTTCTTCACTAAGACCTTGACTGTAAAATACACTGAATAGAAACAGTGTTGCTAGTTGCACTTACTTTCCTTTGGCTAATTGGAATCAATGTACCATTTGACTCTTTTGAATTCAATCTCTATCTCATACTTTCCCAATGTCAAACACATTCATGACAATGTTTCATAAAATTATTCCCTTCCACATATTCACTTTAATGGCATTGCCTTGTGGGAGAGAAATCAACAAAATTATGAACTTTCAGACCTCCAATGACATATCATGGATTGAAATTTATAAGGAATTCCATTCTCAAAGACTAGGCTCTTCGATAACATGCTACCATGAGGTAACTTCCACTAGATTTCCATTATTTAAATGCTTTGATTTGGAGAAAGCTTACACGAAATTTCATGTTACACTGCCTTTTCTCTCCATTACTTGCCTTCTCTTAGATGCCAATATGTTTCAAATATTCTTTTAAGTCATGAGATTTTTAAAAAAAGAAGCCCATCAAAACATTAATACTTTTAAAGTCTGGATACCTTCACTGAATTCATTTGAAGCAAAACCATGTTCCTCATCACATTTTGAGATCACCAAAGTGTTTATCGCTTCTGCAAGTGGGAGAGAGACATAAACAAGATCTCATTATGCATATATCCTATTGAGTATTTGGGAGGACTCAAAATGTTTTGTATCTTTGAGAGCCATCTTAACAGTCATTGCTATCGATGCTAGAATATGTATCATTTCATCACATATCCACTGTGCATGAAAAGCAGAGTGTCATTTAAAAAAGACACATGGCTACACCTTTCGATCCCTCAAACCAAGGTTACAGATTGGTTTTTTTTTAGGGGACCTTCATCAAATATAATCTATGATACCTTTCACAAACATCATATTGCTCAATAGACCAGTTTAAGTGCATTTCTATGACTCCCTCAAGAATTATCATTACTTGCACAATGAGTGGTGGAGTCTACTATTGGATCTTATTCTAGATATGTGTTCAGCCTCTGAAATTGCTTCTTCCTGAAAATAATTTCAACAAGCCCATTTCATTCTTAGTGGTGTCTTCTAATCTCTCCTTCGAAAGCTTGAGGTAGGCATTCCAGTGGTTATAAGAACCATCTAAAATGTCTCCCGAGTTAGCAAGATGAAGCAAAATACCGCCCACACTTGAACCCTTCATTTTGTAGCTTGGTAATAAAAGGTCTAGGGGGATTTTATGTGGTTCATTAACTACCCAAACAACACCTATGTACTTCAAAATTAAGCAAAATTCCACCGACTTTGTTTCAAGAATTCAACACCAAATTGTTTGTCCCACGTTAATCTTTATACTATGAATTTTGCTTCCATGCGGATTTCCTTCATCATGATGTTAGAATCAATCTAAGTTCTAAATGATTTCCCCATTGTCCCTTTTTACTGGGTATCATTAACTTCCTCCTTATTATTGGATGCCAAATGTTGTTCATAGTATTATGGTGTAAGTTGATTATTCATATCTTTATGGCCGATATGTTGTCTATAAATCTAAAATTAGAGGTTGATGTTCATTAGATTTTGAAAATTCACCTTTTAATAGGGTGAATGATCATTTAATAATAAGTTCCCCTTTGTACTGTGTAAGCAACCCAATTGTAAATATTCCATAGAGAAACATACATCTTCATTCCTTTCTTGCATATAACTGCAATGCATATACCAAGGTAATCTAATCAAAACTGACATTATTCCATTGTTGATGACATTCAGACTTGGATTCTAGCCAATATGACCTCAATCATGTATAAATAGTAGGATTACAGTAACTACAATATCTATGTTATTAGATTTCCACAATCCATAAGAATATCAAAGAAGCTATTTCTGGATTAGATTGTGTATGCTTTTTTGGATCAATGTTTCAGATCACACTCTGTGATCCATCATCAGGATAGAGAGCTCAAGGAGATGAAAGAACTGGTGTTGTGTATAAATAGTAGGATTCTAGTAACTACAATATCTAAAAAATTTCTCTAGTGTTGTGCTTATAGCCTCTTCACATCACTAATTGTCTAATATAATGCACATTATGATAGTGCAAGCTTACTTCTTATATTGCCTATTTGACATCACGAAGCACGTTGTCTATTTTAAAGGATTGAAACCATTTATAACACATAAACACCATAGGAAACAAGGAAATACGTTTTCACAAAGACTAGGTTTAATTGGTATTTTGGCAGGGAAGTTTCGTTTATATAAATTTGAATAGCCAAAATTAGAGGTAATAGATACTAAAGGAAAATGTAGTTTTCAGGTGTTTTAATTAACTAATGCAAAGTGCAATGCAATGTTAATGCAAGATAATTCTAGGATGATGACAGACTCCAAAATTAGAAAAGAAAGCATTCTAAAGTCAGGCTCACCAAAACGTGGACATTGATTTTGGGTGTCCAAGGGTTCTCTAACTCTTCTAGGGTTTTTCACCGAAAATGAGAGTGTAGACACTTAAAAATGACCTAGGCCTACAAGCTCTATTTTTACCACTTTCGTCCTAGCATAATTATGACATTTAATTATGTCTTTGGCCCACATTCGACTATTAATTAAATAATTCATCATTGTTTAATTAATTCATGTCCTTTTATTCTTCATGATTATTAAATAAATAAATTATATTTATTTATTAAATACGTCGTTAATTGTCTAAGTCCTCCCCTAATTAAATAAATTTATAAATTTATTTAATTACCTTTCTTCATTTATTTATTCCTGATTAATTAAATGAATTGATTAATTTATTTATCTATTTATCATATCTACTAAATTAAATAATTATCTTTAATTATTTAATTGTCAAAATTAACATTTCTCTCATTTTAAATAAGTTAATTATTTAAAATGATTTCACATTCTTAACTGTCAGTTCATTTTAGTAAATAATCTAAAAATCGGTTATTTATTATTTCACAAAATCCATATTTTGAATTAATTTAATTCAAAATGGTAATATTCCTCCAAAAATCAAGTAATCAGGCAGAGTCTTGATTTTTCAAATCTGATCTTCAGTCCAACTCTTATCTTCTTGATTTTTGAAAATCTTTATTTTCAAATTAATTATCTCATTTATTCTCCACCGCTGATTCGATCTTCTTAGATGACATCTCGACCACTCGTTTAAAGATTTTTCCCTAAACCTAATTAGGGATTATCAGATTTAATCTCGTCCTCTAATTTTAGGTCTTTGTCGAAAGTCGATCTCGTCCGTCCATTCAAAATGGCATTTTCTATAAAATGCTATTTTGCTCTCATTTTTGGATTACACACATAGATTACATTATTCTGGCATATTAAGACTTAGAGTTATTTTAGAATCATTTTGTCATAGGCATACCCATTTATTTTAAATCCTTCAAAACTTGCATAAGACAATGTCATAATCAAAATGCTCACACACTCAATCTGAGGGCATCAATAATATGTTGCAAGCTAGGAGGTACTATCAAGGTAAATCAAGGAAACTCCTACGAACGACAGCTATAATTGTTCTTATTTTTAGTTTTCTTTGTTCTTGATAGGTTCTTTGGGTTTATTTTATATGCTTTATTGATACTTAATAGTCTAACTTAAAATTTACCCTTAGATACATTAGTGAACCCGACGTTTTTGTAAGAAATTTGTGTGTTTTCTTGTTTATTTTCGTTGTTTTGTAGGTTACAGCCAATAATTCGTATGAAATCCTATCATCTTCTTTTGAGCACAGAAAAATGGGTGTATAAATTTTTTTAAAACCATTATCTAGGTTTTTTAGGTCTTGTTCTCAGCTTTGTGGAACTTCAAACGGTTTAAAATTTTGTTAATATTTGAGAAAGTTATGGCCATTTTAGTGATCACGGTTTTTTAAGTTTTAGCTGTTAAAACCTGAATTTTCTTTTTGTTTATAACACTTTTGTCTTGCAGGATTTTGCAAAATATTTTCTAGGTTTTGAAGGTCTTTGTCTTAGCTTTCCATAGATATCTACGGTTTAAAATTTTGTTTAGTTTTGAGGAAGTTATCACTATTTTAGTTTGTTGTTTTTATTTAAGTTTTTTTTACTAATCTTTGTTTGCAGCGTGTGGCAGTTACATTTCATGGGTCCAAGACTGGTGGATAAAACTCCTAACTTGTGGTCTTGTAGGTTCGAATGTCGAAGACTCACTACTAAACAATGTGCTTGTCTTTTTTTTAGATTAAAACACATTTCCTTTTAGTGCACTTAAAACAAACATGTTTTTTCTACTTTGTCTGATTGTGTTTGCAAAATGGTAGGTGATTATGCTCTCACCTTGTGAAAACTTGGTGATCAAAAAACCAGACCCATTTTTGTTTATTTTGTTATACACCCTTACGACTTAGTAATCGAAGTATCCTCTCCCCTTACACTTTCAGGCGATCCTGGGTGTAAGAGAAACGGTTACTAACTCTAGAACTTGGGCTTGTTCTAGTGGGAAATAGTATTCACCCTAGGACGACTCAGACCGATAGCACCCTGAACCCAAGGGATTTCCAGTTGGTATATAAAAGTGGATTCTTGGGGAAAGCCTAAGAATCACGCGTATGGTTCTGACGAGATGGATCTGAAAGGGGACTCTCACCGCATGGATCATGCCCTACGAATGGAATGCCCTTACTAAAAACCCACTGTTTTAGAGGCCAGCCATTTTTTAGCTGTTGCTTGGTATAGTGCAGGGTACAGTATCATGCCCAAAGACACTCACTACTGATCCCCTTGAGTAGAGATAGTAGTTCTTGGGAAGTCACTACCCAATAATTTGAAGTTGGTGTGCTCGAATGACATTAATGAGCCGTGGAGGGGAGCCAATGCCACCAAACTTCTAAGCTATCTGCTCTCAAGAAGGAAAGGTGTTTAGCACCAATCTGGGGTATATTAGTGGGCTATATCAAGTATACAAACCCTTGGCCTATTGGCCTATTAGGATTGTGCTTATATCATGTGCATTTGCATACACCAAAATATCGTGCTTGCCAAGTGTTTGTTGGATACTAAAATGAAACAAACAACACTCAAACATCTCAAAACAAACATTCAAAATTTAAACAATTTGAGTTTTTGACCACAAATATCAGAAAATTTGACTTTTTAACAATCTGCATCGCATCTGTTAAATCACAATCACTATGTCACATTGCATTTTTTCATCTTTGTAATGCATTTTTTGCTTCAAACATCGCATTCACCTGTCTTGCAATGCATTTGAAATCTGAAAAGACGCATCTGCTAAATTAAGCCACAATTGCAATCTATAAAGATGCCTTTGAAAAATAGCACCACATTTGCTATTTGAAGCAACACAATCAACCTTTTGCAACACATTTGTCACATCTTGAGACACATCTATCTGTCATAATAGAATCCCTGTCAAAACTTGAGCCTAGACACTGTCTGACTCTTGCAATGCATTTGCATTCCTGAAACGCAATTGATACTTTAAAAGACGCATTTGACATATTGAAATGCAATTGATACCTTAAACGACACATCTAACAAATTGCAAAGCAATTGACACCTGAAACGTCGTAATTGCCTGTGACCTCAGAAAACATTATAATTGTCAAAAAACCCAAGGCTAAAAAATTGCAAACATATTCTAGGCATCTTTTTCTATAGTCTTTTCAACAACTAGGTCATCCAACATTGCACCTTAGAGTTCCCTTGGGCCTTGCATTCGACATTTTGCACTTTAGTCATCTGTCATTCACTTTGGTCATCATTATCACTTTGCATTTAACATCATGACATCCACCACATTGTCTTCCCTTCAACAAAATATTGATAGGCTTGCTAGTAAAGTTGAATACCAATTACTCTATAGAGGTCAATACTAACAAGCCTTCGACTTTAAGAGATAATTCCTCCAAACCAAACATCAATGTCCTTCATACCAACAATCCATGAGTCCTAGTCCTCTGTCCATCTACCCTCACCATCAACAGTCACTTAACATAAATCCTGGAATTAATCTCCAACACACGTCCACATATCACCCTTATCCTAACCTTGACAAGGGAAACCAACTGTCCACTAGTCCATTCCAAACCTCCACGTCATATTCTGGCCCTTCACCTATCAATCCCACCCAAGTCTACATGCCTTATCAACTATCTACTAACTCATGTTAGGTCCCCAAATCATACCATATTCATCCTGTCCAAGTCTCCATGTCCTATCCTAGTCCTTCACATACTAGTCATGTCCAAGTCTCCATGTCATATCCTAGTCCTTCATGTTGGAATATGTGCCTCAATTCTTACTGGCATATAACTCCTATAGGGAAAAGTTGGTGTGACATTATTCATGTTTGGCCAACTAACTATTCTGAATCCATTTGAAATGTTCATGTCGCCAAGACAGAGCTAATGTCTTGTCGAATGAAGTCTATCGTTGTGACCTAGATGTATTCGTTGTGACCTTTTGTCAAAGGAGACCTCTGGCCGACAATATTTTCTTATCGAGTGTCGAGGAGAGTCTTTGATGTTCGGTATGACTCATATCGATGAGGAATGTCTCACTGATAGATCATTAGGCTAACACAAGGGCTTCGGTAAGAAGTCCCAGCGACTGGTGAAAGTCTCACTGATAGCATATGGGTATCAGGGTAACACAAGGGTCTCGGGGAGAAGTCTCAACGATGAAGGAAGGTCATGCTGATGGGGATACACTTGAGGTCTTCGTGGTGACTCAAAGACTTTAGTATGAAGTCTTGGCGACCAATGGAGAGTCTCACCGATAGTCCTCGGTAAGACATGAATGCTCGGTGGAAGGTCTTGGCGAAGGTCAAAAGTCTTGCCGACTCAGTAAGACTCGATTGCTCGATGTAAGGTCTCGGCGAAAGACAAATGTCTTGCCGACTGGTGATTGGGGAGCTTGGTATGACTTAGGACCTCTGCATGAAGTCCTGGGGAAAGCGATGAGTCTCACTGATTGGTGGATGCTATGGAATAACATGAAGACTCGGTGAGAGGTCTTGGTGAAAGACGTTTGTCTCGCCGAATGGAAAACTCACAACAACATGACTTGAAGACTTCGATATGAGGTCTTGGCGATCTGCGATAGTCTTTCTGATGGCATTTTTGAGATCGATATGACTTGTGGCATTCGGTATGAGTCTTGTCAATGAGGAAACTCTTGCTGATAGGAATGAAATGGACGTCGATGGTTTCGGTATGACTTGTGGCATTCGCTATGTCATCTTGCCGATTGTTGGGACTTATGCCGATATCGATAATGAAGACTTTGTGGCATCAGGGAGACATTGTTAGTGTCTCACCGATATTCCAACAAATTTTGAATTCCCTTGACCATTTGACCATCCTATGTGGAGCCTCGTGGACCAATCAGAGGAAGAGAATTTCAATTGGATGGCAGTTAGATTTTTGCAACAGCTGCAACACTGGATCTAAACTGTATGCAAGGAAAAGTTTGTAATGGGAAGGAAACTTTCTACCATGGGGCAATGGTGGATAAGGATGAACAGAAGAGAAAAATCATAATGTGATAAGATAAAAGCAGATCAATTCTGAGATGTGTGTATCAGATTCTTGAGAGCATTTTTTGTAACTGGATGAATAGTGAATGAAGCTACTATAAACTAATACTAGAGAGTTGTATCTCTGCATTGTATGTAATTTGTTTATTACTAAAATATAAAGAGATTCAGCTTGGTGTGGTGGGTTTTTTCCCGATAGGGTTTTCCCACATAAATCTGGTGTTCATTTGTCTTTCTGTATTTGTTTTGTTTCTATAAATCTTTCATGTGTGTCTTAATTAGACTGTAATTAGAAAATTAAAAGTATTTTCTACATTCTTCCCTGTAGTTTCGACATTAGGAAAGTGTTTCTGTACCTCTACTTTCCTTACAAGTGGTATTAGAGCCTGGCTAGTTGTGTTGTCCTTGTGAGTGGGTTGGGTTTTATGTGTCAATCCTTTTCCAGTGGGAGTTTGGTAGAGGTTTGATCATTTTAGTTACAGATTAAGATGGCGAGCACATCCAGAAAGATGGATATAGAGAAATTCAATGGTAGCAATTTTGAGTTGTGGAAACTCAAAATGGAAGATCTGTTAGTAGACTAAGATCTTTGGAAGGTTGTGTTTGAAATGAAACCTCAGGCCATGAAGCAAGAAGATTGGGACCTGGCAAATAGAAAATAAAAAGGGTTGATAAGGCTCTATTTAGCAGACTTTGTTCTTTTGAACATTCATGAAGAAAATACTGCATCTTCCTTCTGGAAAAGACTGGCATCTATTTATCAGGGCAAGTCCTTGGTAAACAAATTGTTCTTGAGGAAGAAGTTGTGCTCTTTGAGAATGCAGGACAGAGGATCCATTGCTAATCATTTGAACATGTTCAACATGCTAATTTCTCAGTTAGCATCTGTTGGTGTGAATATTGAAGATGAAGATCAATGCATATTGCTACTATGTTCATTGCCAAATTCTTGGGATCATCTGGTGATGGCTATTGGGAGTACGACATCCACTTTCAAGATGGAAGATGTTGTTGCTTCTTTGTTTTTGGAAGAGATGAGAAGAAAATATTCTAAGATGGCAAAGGAGGCTCTGGCAGTTAGAGGTAGATCGAAGGAGAAAGGCAAGAAGAAGGACAAGAAATCCAAATCAAAATCGGAAGGGAGATCAAAGTCTCTTGGCAAGAAGTCCAAGGTGAAGTGCTAGAATTGTGGGCAACCTGGTCATGTCTGAAAGGATTGCAAGGAGGAGAAAAAGAAGAAAAACTCTTCTGGCAATGATTCTTCTCAGAGTGATGCAGACGCCTTCATTGCAGCCTTGGCTACATGGGCATCAGATGATGTCTGGCTGATTGATTCAAGAGCATCTTTCCACATGACATCTCATAGAGACTAGTTCACAAAGTATGAAAACTATGATGGTGGAAAAGTGTATTTAGTAAGTGATTAATCTTTGGAAATTGTTGGCCGTGGAAGAGTCAGAATCCAATTCCCTGATGGAAGAGTGAAGGGAATCAATGATGTAATGCACATACCAGGTCTGGCTCATAATTTACTTTTTGTAAGTAAGCTAAATGATATTGGGGTACAGGTCATGTTCTCTGGAAATGGCTGCAAGATGAGTAGAGGCTCTATGGTGCTGGCTAGGGGTGCTCGAATTGGTACCTTGTACAAGCTGGATGCACATGTTGTTCAATGCACTAGTGTCTTTGTAAAGTCACTGAAAGCTACTCATGGGGAAAAGAAGGAAAATGTTCCTGATGGTGTAAACTCCATGGAGGTTAAACTTCCAGTAGAGAAGACTATGCTCTGGCATCATAGGCTAGGCCACATTGGTGAGAAAGGTTTAAAAACCTTGAAAAATAAAAACCCGGTAGAAGGTCTTGAAGATTGTAACCTTGAGTTTGAATTTTGTGAACATTGCATATATGGAAAGCAGCACCGTGTTTCATTTTATTCCAATCCTCACAAATCTTCTGGTTTGCTTGATTATATTCATTTTGGTGTTTTTGGTCTAGTGAATGTTCCTTCTCTATCTAAATCAAGTTCGTTTATTCATGATTATTCAATAAGTACATTTGTATATTTTCTGAAAAGTAAATCAGAAGTGTTCAGTCGATTTAAGGAATTTAAAAACCTTGTTGAAAATTAGACTGGTAGAAAAATAAAATGTGTAAGGACTGACAATGGCGGTGAGTTTTGTTCAGATGAATTCGAAAGGTACTATAAAGATCATGGGATTAGAAGACATAAGACTACACCTTACACTCCACAGCAAAATAGAGTTGCTGAAAGGTTCAATATGATAGTAATGGAAAGAGCATGAAGTATGTTGAGTAGTGTTGGCTTGGAGGAGAAGTTCTGGGCTAAAGCAGTCTCTACAACATGTTACTTGGTAAATTGTTCTCCTAAATTTTCTCTTGTTGAGAAGATTCCTTTGGAAGCATGGTCTAGAAAGAAGCCCTCTTTGAGACATATTCGTGTCTTTGGCTGTGAGGCATATGCATATGTGTTGTTTGAAAAAAGATCTAAGTTGGAAAACAAAGCTATAAAGTGTATTTTTATTGGCTATAGTGTTGGCATAAAAGGATACAAGCTTTGGAATCCTGAGACTGAGAAGGTTTTGTACAGCAGAAGCGTTATCTTTCGTGAGCTAAAGCCTTCTACATTGGATCAACAGTCAGAGAAGAAATCAGAAAAGGAAAAGGATGTAGTAGAAATTCCTCCGACGCCAAATAAAGAGGAATTGAAAACTCAAAATGTACCTAATACTGAGAGCTCAAGTAGTTCTGAAAGTTTTGAAGAAGATGAAGAACCACCTCAGCCTCAACCTGTGAGGAGGTCAACTTGTGAAAGAAAGCAACCTGGTAGGTATGGGTTTTCTTTGATTGAGTCTACTTGTGCCTATGCTTTAATTTATAGCACTGATGAACCTAGGACTATGAAAGAGGCATTTAAAATGTTTGATTCAAACTCTTGGTTGGAAGCAATGAATGAAGAAATGGCATCAATAGAAAAGAATGATACCTGGAGTTTGGTGCCATTTCCTAAAGTCAGAAAAGTTGTGGCCTGCAAATAGGTGTTTAAGAAGAAAATAGGTCTGGATGGCAGTGTAGAAAAATTTAAAGCGAGGCTGGTTGCAAAAGGTTATTCCCAGGTAGATGGAATTGATTATGGAGATATCTTTTCTCCTGTAGCTAAGCTAACATCTATTAGATTTATTTTGTCACTTGCAATAGCGTATGACTTAGAGATTGAAAAAATGGATGTGAAGACAACCTTTCTTCATGGTGATCTTGAAGAAAATATTTATATGTCCCAGCCAGAGCACTTTGTGGAAAAAGGTAAAGAAAGATTGGTTTGCAAGTTGAAGAAATCTCTGTATGGTTTGAAACAATCTCCTAGAATGTGGTACCAGAAAATTGACACTATTTTTTTGTCATTAGGATTTGTAAGATCAAAATGTGATCATTGTGTGTATTATAAAGCTAAAAGTGATCAAGTTCTTATTATTTCTCTATATGTTGATGATATGTTGTTCATAGGCAATAGTAAGCTAATGATTTCTGATCTTAAGTCTCAGTTGTCTACAAAGTTCAAAATGAAAGATCTCGGTGCAACAAGGCATATTCTGAGAATGGAAATAACTAGGGACAGGAAGAATAGAAAACTTTGGGTCAGTTAGAGTAAGTATATCATGACTGTTCTAGAGAGATTTTGTATGACTGATTGTAAGCAGCTAGTTGTTCCAGTTATGTAGGGAATGAAGCTATTTGTTGAGGATTGTCCAAAATCTCCTACTGAGATAAAGGACATGACTAGTGTGGTTGACAGTCTAATGTATGTAATGGTCTGTACAAGGCCAGACATTGTCCAAGCAATAGGATTTCTTAGTCATTTTATGGTTAATCCTGGAAGGACACATTGGGATGCTGTGAAGAGAGTGTTTAGATATCTGAAGGGAGCTTCAAACTATGCTTTTTGTTACCATGGGAACTTGGTTGAATCACAGAGGACTCTCAGTATTCGAGGTTATGTGGACTATGATTGGGCAGGGGACATTGACAGCAAAAGATCCACCAGTGGATATGTTTTCATGATGAATGGTGGTACAATAAGTTGGATGAGCAAGCGGCAGGCTATAGTCGCTTTGTCCACTATAGAGGTAGAATACATGGCAGCTACACATGCCTATAAAGAATCAATCTAGTTAAAACATTTGTGTTCTAACATTGGTTTTGATGCAGGAAAAATTACAATTTACTGTGACAGTCAGAGTGCTATATGTTTGGCAAAGAATCCTATTTTCCATGCTAGGACGAAACATATAGATGTACAATGTCACTTTGTATAAGATATGGTGGAGGATGGGAAGGTCTTTTAAGTGGATACTCTGGAAAATGTTGCAGATGCTTTGACGAAGCCTATCATTACAGACAAATACAGGTGGTGTGACAGTTCTATGGGTCTCTTGGCCCATGAATTTTAGTAGTTTTATTATGCTCTGGAGGTGTCAGTAAGATCTTCGTCAAGTGGGAGCTTCTTGGAATATGTGCCTCAATTCTTACTGACATATAATTCCTGTAGGGAAAAGTTGGTGTGACATTATTCATGTCTAGCCAACTAACTATTTTGAATCCATTTGAAATGTTCATGACGCCAAGATAGAACTAATGTCTTGCCGAATGAAGTCTATTGTTGTGATCTAGATGTATTCGTTGTGACCTTTTGTCGAAGGAGACCTCTGGTTGAGAGTATGTTCTTATTAGGTGTCAGGGAGAGTCTTTGATGTTCAGTATGACTCATATCGATGAGGAATGTCTCATCAATAGATCATCAGGCTAACACAAGGGCTTTGGTAAGAAGTCCCAGCGGGTGGTGAAAGTCTCACCGATAACATATGGCTATCAGGGTAACATAAGGGTCTCAGGGAGAAGTCTCAGCAATGAAGAAAGGTGACACCAATGGGGATACACTTGAGGTCTTCGTGGTGACTCAAAGACTTTGGTATGAAGTCTTGGTGACCAATGGAAAGTCTCACCGATAGTCCTCGGTAAGACATGAGTGCTTGGTGGAAGGTCTTGGCGAAGGTCAAAAGTCTTGCTGACTCGGTAAGACTCGGTTGCTTGATGTAAGGTCTCAGCAGAAGGCAAATGTCTTGCCCACTAGTGATTGGGGCACTCGGTATGACTTAGGACCTCGGTATGAAGTCCTGGCAAAAGCGATGAGTCTCGTCAACTGGTGGATACTACAGAACAACATGAAGACTCGGTGAGAGGTCTTGGCGAAAGACGTTTGTCTCACCGAATGGAAGACTCATGATGGCATGACTTGAAGACTTCGGTATGAGGTCTTGGCGATCTGCGATAGTCTTGCCGATGGCATTTTTGAGATCGATATGACTTGTGGCATTCGGTATGAGTCTTGTCGATGAGGAAACTCTTGCCGATAGGAATGAAATGGATGTCGATGGTTTCAGTATGACTTGTGGCATTCGCTATTTCATCCTGCCGACTGTTGGGACTTATGCTGATATCGATAATGAAGACTTTGTGACATCAGGGAGACACTGTTAGTGTCTCACCGATATGCCAACAAAGTTTGAATGCCCTTGACCATTTGACCATCCTATGTGGAGCCTCGTGGACCAATCAGAGGAAGAGAATTTCAATTGGATGGCAGTTAGATTTTTGCAACAGCTATGATGTTGGAGCTGAACTGTATGCAAGGAAAAATCTGTAATGGGAAGGAAAATTTCTACCATGGGGCAATGGCAGATAAGGATGAACAAAAGAGAAAAATCAGAATGTGATAAAATAAAAGTAGATCAATTCTGAGATGTGTGTATCAGATTCTTGAGAGCATTTTCTATAACTGGATGAACAGTGACTGAAGCTACTATAAACTAATACTAGCGAGTTGTATCTTTGCATTTTATGTAATTTTTTTATTACTAAAATACAAAGAGATTCAACTTGGTGTGGTGGGTTTTTTCCCAATAGGGTTTTCCCACATAAATCCAGTGTTCATTTGTCTTTGTGTATTTGTTTTGTTTCTGTAAATCTTTCATGTGTGTCTTAATTGGACTGTAATTAGAAAATTAAAATTACTATCTGCATTCTTCCCTATAGTTTTGATGTTAGGAAAGTGTTTCCATACCTCTACTTTCCTTACACTTCACATGCTAGTCTAGTCCAAGTTTCCTTGTCCTATCCTAGTCATTCACACACCAATCCAGTCCAAGTTCCCATGTCCTATCCTAGTCCTTTACATACCTGTCCATTCCAAGTCCCCACGTCCTATCCTAGTCCTTCATTCACTAATCCTTTCCAAGTCACCCCCTCACAAGCCACATCCAGTCATGAAAATTTTGTCATTACTCAAAGGCACATCCCATTGTCTAAACTTGAGGATACATGTCAAAATGAAAGCCCAAAGCATGACCTTATAATGTCACCCTCATGTCAAGAACAAGGTGGTCCATCCCATGACCCTATCTTAAAGTCCATTCAAGAAGTCCTTCAAGATAATTATGACATCCAAAATACACCTACCATTGACCAAGAAGTCCAAATCCATGACAACCCCATCTTTGACCAAGACCCTACCATTGACCAAGAAGTCCAAATTCATGACAACCCCATCTTTGACCAAGACCCTACCATTGACCAAGAAGTCCAAATCCACGACAACCCCATCTTTGACCAAGACCCTACCATTGACTAAGAAATCCAAAATGATCCACTCCTTGATCTTTACACCATTCATGATCAAACACTTGCTGACCCTATATAGGCCTTGACTATTGACACTTTCCAAAATGAGACACTTTCCTCCATGACACACATAGATGATATTCCTCAAGAACAAGAGTCTTCCATTATGGAAATATTTGCAAATGATCGACCTATAGCTGAATTTATTGGACTCTATGACATTGACCATAATGATGGCTTCAAAATCAACTTGGAAGCACCAATAGAATCATCTGAACTTGACATGTCACAAGATCATACTGAAGATATCAGTCAGAAATATGTCCAACATGACAATGAAGCTAAGACACTTTATCAACTAGGATCATCTATCTTTGTTAAAGTAGGCTTTCTCGTAGACGAAAATATTCCAAGTAACAGTGTCCACATACATCATGATGGGTTAGCATCTTTCTTTCAAAACAATAAATACCCCATCGCAAACAAAATTTGTCAAAGCATGCAATATCAAGGCAAAGGACTAGGCATACACGAGCAATGCATTCAAGAACCAATACACCTCCAGGAAAATTACATACATCAAGGTCTTGGCTATTCTTTAGTCATCAACTCTAACGATGTCAGTGGAACCTCCTCGATATCGGGGGAAACCTTGTCAGATACAAACATTAAAATGGAGTCCATGAGAAATCCTTGTCATAAGATTGCTGCTAACACCTCTTCCATCCACACCATAAACCATCATTCCATCATAAATAAACCTTCCCTTTGGAACCAACGAAAACAAAAGTCATATAAATCAAAAAATCAAAATCAAATGTCAAAGGCCATCAAATCAGACAAAAAAACAAGTGGACAAATGAAATTAAAATGGATCCCAAAGAAAAGTGGATCAAGAAAAGAAAATATGTCAAAAGAAAAATTCAATCACAATGTGGAGCCACAAGACAAGAGGACTCCCACATACAACAAATTTCCACCTCCTTCAAAATGGTCATCAAGTAAGGCATCTAAAGGTGTTGGTTCCAAATGCCATCCCTCAAAAATCTTTCATCCACCATCCAAAGTTTGGAAAATAAAAAGTGATTCATTCCAACGTCCAAACAACCTTTCCACGTCTACCATCATTCATCATAATCTTACATCTCGTCTAAAGTCCAAAAATCCCACATCACACATCCGTCACATTTTGGCAGCAACTCTTTACCATAAGGACTCTCATGGCACTCTATCACGATGTGTGTATTCTGATAAGGCCAACTCTAGTATCAGAAAGGATCGTAATGACATCGATCAGTTGTATGCAAGTGTTATGATCCTGACAATACAACTCCTTCAGCAAGGTCATTATTGGCATATCATGGCACTAGTCTCTACATCGACACCATCAGTGGATTTAGAACAGTCAGTGGTCATCTAAAGCATCCAGGCTATCCACAAAATTAGAAATACAAAAAAATTGAATAATGTAAGACATCGTCACCCTGAAGAAAACCTGGAAAACAGGCTTCTTGGTGACACCAAAAGAATCAAAAAGTCAAGAAAATAGTAAAGAGAAAAAATTCATCCAATTGTGAAAACCTTGCAAACAAGCACCCTGGATAAGTACCATGATGAAAACCTTGCAAACAGACATCATGTGTAAAATAAATCCTCTATGTGCACTCTTACAATTGGGGGAAAATCGTCTCATATCCCATGCCTTCCTCATGACATTTACGTCCATCTAAGCCCTATCATTTCCGTGCATTTTTCCCACTGACCTTGGTCTTGACATAAAACTAGCACACATAAATCATGCTTTGGGAAAAATTTTGGCAGGCCTATCCTTTGGTCATACATTATCTGTGAAATGTCATGTCATTACTGACATAACCTCATTATCCTTATGTGACATAGTCCTTGACAATCATATGACAATTCCTTAGTCTCGTGTCCCCCGTCCTTTACCAAGCCCACCTTTTGTCCTTTCATGTATGTCACCTATCTTGGATTTCCCTTGTCAAACGGTCTAAGGATACTCCATCATCCCTTTTAGTCCTAACCAGGTCATTCCAAATGCAACAAGTCTAATTTATACAAGCACATTATCCAAAACATTACTTGACCTTGTTCCTGGCCTGGTTGTAGACCTCGATACTTTCATCACATTATCGTCATCCTCACGTTGTTTCAGGATGCATCCTTCCCACATCAAACAACACTGTCATCACCTACCAATTGGTATTCAACTTGACTAGGGGCACAATCATGTTTGTCTTTGGATTCTCATGCATAGGCATCATTCACATGCATTTGTCATGATCCTCATAAACTGTCAAAAGTCCAAAAAAATTATAAACTGTCAAAAGTCCAAAAAAATTATAAGCTGTCAAAAGTCAAAAAAAAAACATAAACAGACAAAAGAAAAAAAAATCATAAAAAGTCCTAAAAAAAGACAAACATCACAAAAAGTCCTGAAAAAAGACAAAAACATCGCAAAAAGTCCTAAAAAATAATAGACCAAAAATATTGCAAAATGTCTAAAAAAAGACCAAAAACATTGCAAAACGTCCTAAGAAAGACCTAAAAATTGAAAAACGTCCTGAAGAAATCCCAAAAACATCACAATGTCTAAACAATGCAAAACAAGGTCACATTTCCAAATGTCCATCATTTTAGTCAAGTCTTTGTCATTCGTCTGAACTACATTGTCTCTGCAGATTTGCTACGTAGGCAAGACTCATATTTGAGTCCCTGAGACATTAGGTCAGTCCTTTTAGGTTTTTCAAGATAAAATCATGATTCAATCTTTGGTCATCAAGACAAAGTCATTGGTCATTTTGAACTACGAGGTCTTTGAGTGTATGACGTAGGCAGGGCCATCTGTTGATGAGCTCCTGAGGTCGCACTAGGCCAGTCCATTAGGGTTCATGGCACTACACTAGCACACACGTCAAAAGTCTACAGGTCAAGGAAAATCATTAAAATGAAGTATGACAATCACTTATTTAATATGACAATCACACCAACATATCAACATAATAATATTGACATATAGTCAACACAAGTCAAACTTCAGTCAAACTCTATCAAAACAAGTCAAAATTGTCACAACTGGTCAAACTATCAAATCTTGGTTATCTTTCAAATGTGTCCTTCTAAAGAACAATCTCTCTTATTCATGCCTTAGGATATTTCCTTCCTAGGCATCGTCATTGTCATCTGACACCTTTAAGGAATCCCTTTTGACATTTGGGAATCAATCCTCTCGACATCAACATTATTCAAGATGTGTCCTTCCTAAATTTGGAGACATTCATCATCTTGGCATCATCAAAACCTTGACACCCTGGCATTTTAACATCATCAGACCCGACATCTCGACATTAAGACACTCAACATCTAGGCACACTTGGCAAACACTTGGCACTTGTCTTTTGGCTTTCATCATGCTACTAGTTTTTCAGCGAGATCCTGACAACATGATTTAGAAAAGCAGTGACGTATCATGATTAGCTTATCTTGTCTTTTGGATTTCATCATGTTACTGGTTTTTCAACGAGATCCTGACAACAAGATTTAGAAAAGCAGTGACGTATCATGATTGTCTTATCTTATTTTTTGGCTTTCATCATGTTACTAGTTTTTCGGCGAGATCCTGACAATAGGATTTAGAAAAGCAGCGACGTATCATGATTGTCTTATCTTGTCTTTTGGCTTTCATCATGTTACTAGTTTTTCAGCGAGATCTTGACAACAGGATTTAGAAAAGCAGTGACATATCATGATTGTCTTATCTTGTATTTTTGTTTTCATCATGTTACTAGTTTTTCAATGAGATCTTGACAACAGGATTTAGAAAAGTAGCGATGTATCATGATTGTCTTACCTTGTCTTTGGATTTTTTTATTTTTTTAAATTTTTATCATGTTACTAGCTTTTTAGTGAGATCCCAACAATAGGATTTAGAGAAGCAGCGACGTATCATGACGTTTGTCTTGTCTCTTGACACGCATGTTCCTATTTTCTCAGCAATGTCCTGATTTCAGGATTTAGAAAAACAACAATGTATCATGATAATGGCTTTATTGTTGTATTTTGACAATCATGTTGCTAGTTTCTCAAGGATCTCCTTGAAATAGGATTTAGAGAAGCAACGACATTTCATGATTTGTCCTTTTTGTCCTTTTTGTTGGCAGTTGGTTATAACAAAAAGACTAGGGCAACAACACTCTTAGTATGAGTCATGATCACCCTTGTTTGTGACTACTTTTCTTATGTGATGGTACGACCTTGCACACCTTGAATTATGTCATATCACGATGTTTGTTGGCCATCACAACAATCTTCCTAGTGATGATTAAGAGCAATAATTATAAAAAGTCCTATGGTAATGTTTTGAAGGATTTGGTCTAAGAACTAACATGCATCTTCTTTAGTCTTGTCATCTTCTCTCACCCATCTCATATAGGCATTGCATCCATATCATCATCCATATCTTTTGCACTAACATTTCTTTGTCTCTTCACATTCTAGTCTTCTCATCAATTTCGAGAGCACACCGTGTTCTTCGAACCCATCTATCCTCTTGAGGGGGCATACCGCTACCTCCCTCATCATTCTTTCTCATCCTATTTTGCACTAGGAAATATTTATTTTCTTTGTCACAATGTGACATGCTACATTATGATAAAGAGGGAAAAATGTAGACACTTAAAAATGACCTAGGCCTGCAAGCTCTATTTTTACCACTTTCGTCCTAGCATAATTATGACATTTAATTATGTCTTTGGTCCACATTCGACTATTAATTAAATAATTCATCATTGTTTAATTAATTCATGTCCTTTTATTCTTCATGATTATTAAATAAATAAATTCTATTTATTTATTAAATACGTCATTAATTGTCTAAGTCTTCCCCTAATTAAATAAATTTCTAAATTTATTTAATTACCCTTTCTCATTTATTTCTTCTGATTAATTAAGTAAGATTGATTATTGCTTTAATTATTTATCATCCTCGCTAAATTAAATAATTATCTTTAATTATTTAATTGCCAAATTAACATTTCTCTCATTTTAAATAAGTTAATTATTTAAAATGATTTCACTTTCTTAACTGTCAGTTCATTTTAGTAAATAATCTAAAAATCGGTTATTTATTATTTCACAAAATCCATATTTTGAATTAATTGAATTCAAAGTGATAATGTCCTCCAAAATCAAGTAATCAGGCCCGATTCTTGATTTTTCAAAATCTGATCTTGATCTGACTCTTATCTTCTTGATTTTAGAAAATCTTTATTTTTTGAATTAATTATCTCATTTATTCTCAACTGCGATTCAATCTTCTTAGATGACATCTCGACCACTCATTTTAAAGTTTTCCCTAACCCTAGTGATTAGGGATTATCCAGTTAATCTCGTCCTCGATTTTAGGTCATAGAAAGTCGATCTCGTCCATCCATTCAAAATGGCATTTTCTATAAAATTTTATTTTGCTCTCATTTTTGGATGCATAGATTACATTATTATGGCATATTAAGACTTAGAGTTATTTTAGAATCATTTTGTCATAGAGGCATAGGCATTTATTTTAAATCCTTCAAAACTTGCATAGGACAATGTCATAATGAAATGCTCACCTCAATGCGAGGGGCATCAATCATATGTTGCAAGCTAGGAGGTACTATCAGAATTGAATCATGGAAACTCCTATGAATGCTTGGGTATAATTGTTCTTATTTTAGTTTTCATTGTTCTTGATAGGTTCTTTGGGTTTATTTTATATGCTTTATTGATACTTAATAGTCTAACTTAAAATTTACCCTTAGATACAGAGAGAAATGGACCGAAATTGCTAATGTCTACATTCAAGATTAATGTAAAGAGGGATGCAATATGTCTAAATGAAATGATATAAATGCAATAAATTGAAAAGAAAGACGAATATTAATGCTAAACCTAAGAAATGCAACTTGCTGTAAAACACATTGTGATATGCAAACATGTGATAAATGACCTAGAAATGCAAACAAAACTACACATAAAGTTATGAAAGATAATGTGTGCACCCGAAGGTTGAAAAAGGATGGCATGAAGGTTTGGAATCCTGACAAAACTATTGTAGAAGCCAACTGGGACACTTGTGCCAATATAGATGACTTAGTCCCAAATCTAGAAAAACTTCTCTAGGGCCCGTTTCAACCAAATGGGTGTCTGAATCTGCAAAAGTCACTGAAAGGAATGTACAATGGGACTAATTCACCATTAGTGGTGACTTAGTCCACTTCTGTATTTTTGAAAATTTGAAAGGGGAAATGGAATCCCTCGGTCTGTAATTCGGTTCCTAACAGGTGTCTACTTCTGAAACTTTGATTTTTGGGCTAGAAAGTGACTTTTTGTTGATATTTTTTCTTTGCAAGCAAGGAGATGTCTTCAACAAGTCTTCAACCTAATCTTCAATGATTTTCAAGTCCTAAAGATACCTAAATCTACAAACACACAAGGAGAGAAGGAGAAAATATTGATTGTTAGGGCATGGGGATTTGCCTTGGTCAAACCCCTTTTTAGGTAATTAAATGAAAATGAAGAAATAAAAAAATGAAGCATGAAGTAATGGAAATAATACCTTTCCTTGATGATTGATCTTGAATTTATGCAGCAAAAGATGAATGATCTTCCCTTGAATGTCTGAAAAATGATATCTTGATGACTTGGAATGCTAAAACCCTAGCTTGCTTGACTTCAGAGAGAAGATAAATGATGAATGAAATGATTAGGCTCTAAATTATGGTTTAGAGACTTGTATTTATAGGTAATCCTCTTAATTTTCCCATTAATTTGATCCTCAAGGCTAACATGAAGGAAGAGTAAACTTAAAATCCAAAATTTTCTACTCGAACCTCAAAAATAGGCCAAATTAGACTAAGTCGCCATGTTGGGTGACTTAGTCCCACCTAGAAGGGACTCATTCGCCCAGATGGGTGACTTAGTCCTAGAGGGACCCTTTTGACAACTGGAATGTTGGGGAATGAGGAATTTTAGTTCTTATGTTGATTTCATTAGGTATTTGATCAAATTGTGCCTTGGGATGCACAATATAGGGTCATAGGGGCCTATTAATGATGATGTAAAGGTCAGTTAGGGCTTGGGACACAAATTTCAATGTGAAAGTGTGATTAAATACACTTTACAACACTAAAATTAGGTCCACATAGCCTAGAAAGGAAAAACATCTAATGTGAATGTGTAAGATACATTACAATACTAGATTAGAGTCAAATTCAATTTGCAAGCCTTCTAGGTTAATGTGATCATGCATTTAAATATATTTTATAACATTGAATTAAGGGGAAAATGGGTTCATTGAGTCTAGAGAAGTGTGAAAGTCTCTTACAACACTTTACAACACTTCCAAAAGACATTGTTAAATGCATTTTATTCAATTTGCAAGGGTCTAAGACCTAGTGTGGATGTGTAAAACACCTCAAAACACTAAATCAAGGCCTCAATAAGCTCAATTTATTATTAATTATTCCCATATCAAGCAAAGTATACACTTTTTGGCAACACAGCGGTTATTCATTTCCTTGCATCAGACTCTAGGTTTGAGAATTCTTCTTCACCTTTGTTCAGTTGATATTCTGGAAGGCAACCGATACCTGATGCATACACTCTTTTGAAATTCCCTGAATTACCTTTGAACTGTATTTGAGCTTGGTATAATCCTTTGATATTTTGAGGATATTTGCATTCCTCTGAATCTTTTTAGTTTCATATTTAACCATATCATTCCTGCATTGTATAATTTCATCAATGACTTCTCAGTTTAGTGAATGAACAAGGTCTTTATTTACTCTTTCAAGCCATTCTTTTAAAGATTTTACTTCTTTACCATCTTTCCCTAAAGTTTGGGGATCACAATCCTACCATGCTAGCATTTCATTGAAACATTATTCTCTGTCAATCAATTTATTGCATCTTTTGGTGACTTTCTCAAATCCTTCCACACATTGTACTAAGGTGTCACCTTCCCACTTTAATTTTTTCTTCCTTTTTTCACACATCAAAACCTCTTGTTTTGTGATTATCTTCTCACTTACCAATTCTTGGACATTTGTTTGAATAAGAGCCTTTAAATTTTTCCTTTCAATATCAGTTTTTTCTTGGTGAAATCTACATTCTCCTTCTAATCTCTTGGAATTTTCAAACCAATGGTATGCCTCTTTGTACTTCCAAATTGCATCTATGATTAATTCTTCTCCTTTCCTTACCAAGTACTCCAATTCTTCAAACACACTCATTTTATGGCAAAGTGATGCGATAGAATCCACTTGCTCCATGGACATAAGTACTATAATCTAAGGAAATTTAGCCTACGCTTGATTAGGTTGGGCTAATCATATTATAAATTTTTCTAGGTAGGCAATCCATTCTTTCAACTCTCTTTTCTTCTATTTACTTTTCTGCACCCTAGCGATAGTTGTCTCTAAATTCATTTTCATCTCTTCTAATTCCTATCCATAGGATGAATGTCCAACATTAATACTTGTCACCCTATAATTCCAAGGTGTTATCTCATCTTTTCTTTTATCGACTACTAGGGTAGCTATATGGAGTGTGTTATGTCTTTGGTGTTCTTATTTGGGCTTTGAGAGTTGTCTTTTTCTCCCAAGTCTTTTATTTTCTTGTTCTGTTGGGATCGAGTTTTGGGGTGTAACTAGCACTTGACACCTTTAAAAGTATGAGTTCCAACTTTCATCCTAATTTTGATCTCCATGTTTTTCCTTGTTTTATTTTTGTTTGGTCAAAGTCAGGTTTCAAATTAGAACTATCACCTTGCACTTTTCAAAGGGAGAGTTTCAATTTTTCACCTAATCCTTCTCCTCACATTTTGGTCCTTGTGGTCTTTTGGTCTATCAAAATCAGGTTTTGGAATGAAACTGGAAGCAATAAACTTCGTAGGTTCTAGTTCCAGTTCTCATCCCAACCTCAATTTCTAACCCTATTTGTCTTTATGTGTTTCAGAATTAGATATTGGATGGAAACCAGAACCAAGAACCTTTCCAAGGTTCTTGTTCCTGGTTCCATCCCAATCCTGATTCCCGCTTCCTCTTTCTTTTTTCTTGTTGGGTTTTGGTTTTGGAACTTTCCCAAAAGTTTGCACTCATTGAAGGTTCCCATGCCACATTCTTTCCTGATCCCAACTTCTGCCTATCTTTTGTTTTTGTGATGGTTCATTTATGATCTCTGCCCTGATCCTAAAGCTCGAACTACCACACATTAATGGTTTCCTATTCACATGTGCAAGCCATTTTTATATTCCTACCCCTCCTCAATTTTTGCTCATTATTGACTTTGCATTCTTGATAGAGGAAGCCAGAGTGGAGTGAGGGATTGAGGAATTTTGAGTTGAGGATTTCTTACTAGATTTTGTCACTAGAGGTTGTTGGATTTTTTCATCGCACTTCTTGAGGTGGGTGTTCTTGTGTTTCTTTCTTTCTTGTGTTTGTTCATTTTTTTTTCTCATTGGTTCGTTGTTTTCCTTCTTTTCTCATTTTTGTGTGTTTGTTTCATTTCTTCTTTATTTTTCTTAAACCTTTTGGTTCATTGGCATCCCCTTTCTATTGGGTTGTTTTTATTTTTTTATTTTTTTCCTATTGTTTTTTTTGTGTTTTGTGTGTTGGATTTTCTTTGTTCCCACTATGCCCTAGCTTTGCTAGGGTTTTTGTACCACCAATCGACTACATTTTAATTTTCAAAAACTTTAAATTGTCAACTGTTTGAAACAAAACTAGCACATTTCCCACATCTAATCTTTGAGGTAAAATGATATTTGGTTAATTTATAAATTGGTTTTGTTAGAGTTTTGTTCCTAAAGATTTCCCGATCCTGACCCTAAAGGGTATTTGGTGTTAGGTATTGGAAAATTATTCTGTAACCTTCCTTTGATCTTTCCCCAATCCCAATTTTTTCATAGGCTTCAGAATCAAGTTTAAGATTGAAACCAACATAGTGCATCATCAACCAAGTTCAAGTTCTTCGCTTTGTTCCAACTCTAAATTCTGACCTTTGATCAGGATCAGACATCTAAATGAAACCCAACATTAACCCAATTGATTTGTCTGGTGTCAAGTTCAAATCTGAGTTTGACTCTTGAATCTTTGTCAGAGATGAAAATCAGAACGAAACCTTAACCTTGAATTTGAGTAGGGTTCCATGGAAAACTTTTATTTTGACTCTAATTTTTAAATGCTCTTCAGGATCTGACTTTGCAAGTGAACTTGACTCCCAGACTTATGCTAAGTTTCGGTACATGATACTATCCTGACTCCGACTTCTGACCTTTGGTTAGGATTGAAACTCAAGATGAGACTTGGATTACTTCTATTTGCAAACTCCTAGTGTTGAACTCGATCTCAAATTTCAATATGTTTTCTTCTAGGGTTCTATTGTAGAACACGATCTTAATCTTGATTCTCGATAGGCCTATTTTTGGATTTCAAATTCTTAACCCAAACCCATTCTTGATGTCCAATAAGTATTATAAGAAGATTAATTTGTGGTCACATTCCAGGTGTGAACTCAATCCTAACTTCCAAAAGTACAGACATATTATGGGTATGTGCAGAATCATTATGGACAAAATAGGCCCTTAAGTGGCAAATAATTCAGAAAAAATAGAGTTAGGAAAATTGACATAAAAATTTGAATAAGCTATCTATATTATTTCAAAAATATGTAAGAATAGAATCTATAGAAAATTGAATGTAGTTTCTAAACTATAAGGTTTATTTAAAAGAAACACAAATCTATTTGGTGAAAATTTGAAATTTTAATGCAATAGTACTTAAATTTTAGGGAAAAAGTAAGAAGTAGGTGTCTGTCTGACCACCCTAACCACAATAAAATGATAATATTTTTTTATAAGATTTTAGATATAAATAGAGGACTCATGTACAGATGTGACGTACATTTTTTTGTAATTTTTTTCCAAGTAAATAATTAATTATGAATTTTTTATTATAACTTTTAAAAAATATAAAAAATTGTATGTCTGACCACCTTAACTTGGTCAAAACTTCATGAAACTCATTTTTTTTAATCCTATAGTATGTGAAGCATAGAATGTGATGCATGTTTTGGATTTAAAAAAATGTGATACCGTTTGAAAAGCTATAGATGTTTTTCAATCATCCTATCAATGAGGACTTTAGTTGTAATTCAAATAGAAAATGAATAATAATTACATATTAAATTCAAAGTAAAGCATGATTTATATTGGTGGAAAGCTAAGAATCTCCTTTAAAAACCCTTTTTGTTTCATCAGTTTTGGGTAAAAAAAAGTCATCAATCCTATACCCTACGCATACCCATCATATCGCCACTTTTTGGCCCATCACGATCCTGCACATACCCTTGTCTGGAAAAGAACTTCTTTCATATCATAAGATTTTAATGTAAATATATATGATATCTAACCCTATTCATTGTTCCTGTTGTATAATGAATGTCATTATTTGCAGATTCAATTAAATGTCTTCATCAGAAGAGGATATTGGCACTAAAGAGGTGCAAGAGGTGCAAGAAGAGCAAGGGGAAAAAAGGGGATAGAGACCTAAGAGGTTTAAGCCAGAACAACTGCCCCTCACTATGAAGTATAAATATCATGGAAATATAGTACCTTCAAATTTTGAGTTAGAAGTAATGGAGATAATAGACACATTGGTTGGTCATATTGACTTGGAACAATTTATTAAAGATACTTTTGCAGATGATGCCAGTCCAAGAGAAAAGAATATTGCTAACTCAAGATTAGCACATAGCTTCATTTCCAATTGCTCTACAGTTTCCTGAGTTTATAATAGCAGATGCAAATGCATATATAACTCAACTCAAAGAAAATGCATTGATTCTTGGGGCAATGATATTATTGATTTGTCACTGGGGATGATGAGACTAATATTTGATTTTCCTCCTTATCCTAACCTCATAATCATAACGATGGCCCAAGCACTAGCACAATATCAAAAATATGTGGAGGGAAACAAGGCATACATCAATAAGAGATGGTTAGAAGCTGAGAAGAATTCTATAAAGAAACTTCCCAAAAATCTTAAGCGGTCTTATTTCTCGGCTGAGGTAGATGAAATTATTACACTATTTTCTAGGGCATTTGGAAAGAAAGAATCACATGATTTCAAGGATTGGATGTTCCCATTCATTCAGATCATTCTTGATGGAAAGCAGTACTTGGACTAGGGACAAATAGTATCAAATGCAATTCATGATCAAATTAATAAAGTAGAGGATATCAAGGCCTTCTATATGAGCTCCTATGTTATATATTGTGCTGCTAGGATGGGGAATTTCCAAGGATTGACTATAGTGGGCATGCTTGAAGAGGCATATGGATGGAATAGCATCTGGAAATATTGTGATCAATTAGAACTCAAGAAGGCATAAAGACATTTCAAAAGAGTAAATGATGCCTTCTTGTATGTAGTGATCAATTACTTGATGGGAGATGTAGGTTTTAGACTCTCTAAAGAAGCCATGGCTTTTGTTGAAGAATGGGGAAGTTAGTTCATTCAATACCCCATAACTACTTATATTAGGATATTTGGTTTTGATAAGGCTCGTTTCAAACTACCAATGTGTCGTAATGATAAGATGATATTAATGGAATTCTCTAGGTAGGTAGTTGAGTTAAATGTAAAGTTTTCAGAGAAACACAAAGTAAGCTTCCATTCTTTTCCTATGGAGTTAGGATTTTACTCATGTAACTCCACAGTGGCAGCCAAGGTAGCAACAAAAGATTTTTGGGCCTACAACCTAAAGTTTTATGTATTGAACATCTAGAATACTAAGAGGGGGACTGAATCAGTATTCCATAAAACCATTCTAATAAAATCCATCTAACCATTATCACAGTTCTGACTGAATCAACAAGATAGAACATAGAAATAAATCAATGCAACCTTACACACATGAACACTAGGATTTTTAAGTGGAAAACCAAGAAAGGGAAAAACCATGGTGAGGTTTAACTCAGTATATTATATTCAAGTACAAGATATTATAGGGTTCGCTGCCAGGATTCACTATCCTTGAAAGAGGCTCACTGCTTAAATACAAAAGATGGCTAACTTCCAAGATACAAAGATTATGGCTCACTGCCAAAATATTTGAACTGATAGAATACACCTTCAATGTGTAGGGTTTAGTTCCAATGAAGCTTAGACTATGAAGTACTACTTCACACAATAGTCACTCAATAAATTTTCTTTGATCCCCAACTGATAAAACATTTAGGCTTGAATTCTCTTTCACCTTTCTTCCACACTCGCACTTCCACTCACTTCATAGGCACTTCTCCCTTCAAGGAATCTTATATATATACAAGTATATCTTATTCATTAATTAGGTCAGCCTCACTAGATGAAAACAAAAATAATAAAAAACACCCTTGTTGGCACCATATATTATTTAAAACATTTTATCCATGTAGTGCATTATACAAATTCAACTAACATCCATAAAGAATAACTAGTCTCCATAGTGAATCGCATACGTTAGGTCGGGCAAGACTAGAACATAATTCACAAAATCTCCAAACCAAAAAACAATCCTCAAATCAAACACCTTCAGGATCTGAGATCACATTAATTTCTCATCGCACTAATATCATAGAGACTACCATTAAAACCACAACATAAGAATGTTCTCCTTAAGAAAATGAGTAGTCTCCCACATAGATATACCAAGAAAGGAACAACATTAAAATACAAAGTTGAACTCTGTCAAAGATAACTTTCTACTCACAACCCAAAACTTCTCAAGATCCAGGATATAGATTTTTGAATGAGACATGATAGCATGGTTAATAGATTAGAGTTGTATCTATTCTTTTAGTGAATTCCATACTCAAATACCAATGCACTGACTCATCACAAAAGAACATTACTAGTAGAGAAAAACTTCCAGTAAACTAAGTAATCTTCCCATATAGTTATCACCATGTTGACATCAATGGAAACATAGGAACAACCAGCACAAACCATCCACACTTCATGCTCATGTTGCAAGGCTCCATTATTCCAATAATCTCCCCCTTTAGCATTGATGGCAACATGCAATTCAAAAACATTTTCAATATACGATAATTGAATTCTCCCCCTATTAAAACTATTCTTCTCAAAAGAAAAATTCCTTTTCCAACCTCTATCTCTCCCCATTTGTCATCAATGGAAAAGGATGGGGTCTGGTATATATGTATATATGCATCAAAATACAATAAAAATATATATGAACACAAAATTGAATCAACCTAAAAAAGAAGAACCTTTGAGACTATCTAGGATGACCTTCCATGACACTTTTCCTTCTTCCCATGATCCTTTTGCACTTACAAGAGTCTTGTGAAATAGTTCAATCTTAGTTAAGGACTTTATACCATTTGATAAAGTATCAAGACTAATATTAATTTATGATAATTCAACAATACTATCAAGAACACTAGAAACATGAATGTGTCTAAGTTTAACCATGTCTCTGAGTGCCACAAACTTCTTAATAACTTTTGTTCTTTGGTCATGCAGGGAAAAGAATTTATCCTAAAGCTGCATAATATAGGACCACCTCTAATTATCTTTATCTTCTACCAATTTGTATGTATCTTCCTGAGTGGCCATCCAGGCTTCACTCTTCCTTATCTCATCTCTTATGTTCAACGTACTGCCAGACCAATTTAGGAAAAAATAAAGTAGTTCTTGTGCCTCTTCCTCATAGACTTTCAAACTCTCGAATTCCTTCATCACTCAACTATGTGCATTTGCACATTTTTCCTTGATATATTCTATATTTTCTTTAGCAGACATGATTCCAGCGTGCACATCCAGTTTGGAGATGTGGACCTCCAAAGAATTAATCATGTTTCTGAGATTCTCCATAACAGAAATAGATGAATCAAAATTAGCACCGGGAATAACTTTCTAAAATTCTTCCAAATCTCCTCGAATGCTTATTCTTTCATGCTCATGTTGAGCTCTCTCTAACTCACTTCCTTCTACAACTTCTTGTTTCACAACAACCTTTTTTTACTTCTTTATTTCTATTGCACTACCAGAGGTACCTTCTCATCGGGATTTTGAGGGATTTCTAAATGAAATTTTGCATAATAATCAATTTCAGCCTCTGACACTTCATAATCTAACTCAAATATCCACACCAACCTTGATTTAACTACTTCCATGTGACATAAATCCATAGACAATAGGAAATTGATATTTAAAGAGTACCTTTTAGTAACACTTATTGGAATCCTTGACCTTCTGTTCATCCTCATTTGAAATGTTCCAAAGAATGCAATAAAAGTAGTCTCTTGTGCATCTTAATTACCAAGACTTTTCATGAAGTTCTTGATTTGATGGGAAATAGGCTCTGTATTTGACCATTCTATTCTTCTTAGTATGGGTAATTCCTTCAAAAAGTAAAAGAGTAAGTAAACAACCAAATTTCCATACTAGAATGTATCCTTCTTACTCTTCTTTATTTCCTTTAAATTACTCAAAAGATTTACTCTAAGTAATTCACATAAGTCATGTAATCCATACCTCCTTTAACCATATCAACAATAGTATGTTCAATAGTAGAAGACATTGTTAGGTCATTGCTAGGGAGACAAACTTTGTGACCAATGACCATTGTGGCATACCTAATAATTGGATCCACAATTGATCTCAAATTAATCTCTTTCCCTTCAAGAGTCACACCAGTTACCTCAATTATCCCTTGCTCAATCACTACCTTCCAGATTGTTTCTCAAGTAATCAAATGTGCTTCATCAATCCACAAAGATTCATTATGAATTCTCCTCAAATCTATTTGAATATGCTTCTTGTCGAACTCAAACAAAGAGGTTTTCTACCACACATCCAACTTCTTTTCAACTAAAACTTTGTAGGAATCATGGTTCTCTTCCAATTCATTCTTCCAAAGAATTCTCAACTAGATTGGTGATATTTCCTCTATCTTACTGTAAAAAAATGCATAAATATCTTTTGTGGGCAACACTCTAGGAGGGATGCATGAGAATGCACTAACTGAATCTTTTGATAGATTCTTCAAATATTTCCTCAAATTAGCTTGCACTCTATCCACACTATTCACAACCTTTGAATTATTCATAACAATTAAAACGAAAGATTGTGAAAATAGGAATACCTCTATAAATGCTAACCACAAAAGGATAGATATCCAACTTTCGGAACACACTTTGAATCCACTTGATCTCTCCTTCAAACCCTGAAACTTTGAATTGCTCTCTAAACTTCCTTTGCATGCTTCTCCAAAAATACATATGCCTCTTAAAATTTCTGAATTTATTTCTTTCATTCTGAATGTTTTTGCAATAAATGCTTCAAATTGCAGGTAGATTACCTTGAAAAATGTGTGCACCTCCATTCTTTCAAATTCTGCAAACTTCATTCTTCACACATGTGACTGAGAAATTCCTTAAATCCGTTACTACATTAAATATATTTTTTTCATGATGTGACATAAGTATCGATGAGGGGTTTTTTTTAATTTTATGATAATTGCTTCCCCTTAGTTATTTCTAAACTAAAAAATTGACAGGCATATTTGCACTAGAGGTTGACACAGTTAAGACTAATGATTTTGATTCAACTTGCTTGAATTCTCCTTCCTTTATCTAGATTCTCTTCATCTCTTTTCTTTCTTCTTTCGGATTGATGATTTATTCATGATTCTTCACCGAATTATCATTTTTTATTATTTTTTAGTTATTAATAGGTTGTTTTGGATTGTTGCACTTACAACAAACAATATTCTTCCTTCCATTCTTTCTTTTATTCAATCTATTCTCACAGATACTAGCTTTATTTCCAACCTTCTTGCACTTAAAACATTTTCCTGAGAATGATTAAGTATCATTCATTTTACTTTTGCAGTCCTTTGCCTTATGACCAAATTTCTTGTAGGAATGACAAACACCATTGAAAGATAAATACCTTTTAGCATCCGGTTGTTTGATGAGAGTTATTCCAAAATTTATTCTTAGATTCTTGATTCATCCATATTTGCATTGATTCTTCTTGTCAGTAGATTTATTTTCTTTATAACTCTAAGAAGTAATCAACTCATCAAGCATTGCAGAGCTTATCTTAAATTTGTCTTCAAAACTTATTTCCTTTTCCAAATTAGATCTCAATATTTCTGCTTCTTGCTCAAGCTTTGTGCATTCATCCATCTTCCTTTGAATTTTAATTTTCTAACAATCTTCAGTTCTTTTCTTTTCATCCAATTGTTGCAGTAGGATGGAGACAATTGCATTTTCCTTAACCAATAAATCACATGCTTCAACACATTTACTTTGCATTTTTGCAACATACTCATTTTCTTTCATCAACTTGTCCTTCAGATCTTCTATTTCTTCTGAACATCTAGCAGAGATCACTTCCGAAGGAAAAAATATATACTCAAATTCCAAGACCTTCCTCAAGCTATTAGGCTTCTTTCGAGGAACCAAGCTCTGATACTAATTGTTGAGCATCTAGAATACTGAGTGGGGGGGTGAATCAGTATTCCATAAAACCATTCTAATAAAATCCATCTAACCATTATCACAGTTCTAACTGAATCAACAAGAGAGAACATAAAAGCAAATCAATGTAACCATACACACATGAACACCAAGATTTTTATGTGGAAAACCCAGAAAGGGAAAAATGATGGTGAGGGTTAACTCACAATATATTATATCCAAATACAAGATATTATAGGGCTCACTACCAGAACTCACTTTCCTTGAAAAAAGCTCACTTCCTAAATACAAAAGATCACTAACCACCAAGATACAAAGATTGTGCCTCACTGTCAAAAGATTTGAACTGATAGAATGCACCTGCAGTGTGTAGAGTTTAGTTCCAATGAAGCTCAAAATATGAAGTACTACCTCACATAGCAGTCACTCAACAAATCTACTATAACCCCCAACTGATAAAACATTTAGGATCGAATCCTCTTTCACCTTTCTTCCACACTCACACTTCCACTCACTTCACACACACTTCTCCCTTCAAGGAATCTTATATATATACAAGTACATCTTATTCATCAATTAGGTCAGCCTAATTAAATGAAAAAAAAATCAAAACACCCTTTTTGGCACCATATATGATTTAAAACATGTTAGCCATGTAGTGCATTATACCAAGTTGGCTAACATCCATAAAGCATAACTAGTCTCCATAGTGAATTATATACATTAGGTCGACCAAAACTAGAACATAATTCACAAAATCTCCAAACCAAAAACAATCCTCAAAGAAAACACCTTTCAGATCTGAGATCACATCAATTTCTCATCACACTAACATCATAAAGACCACCATTAAAACCACAACATAAAAATGTTCTCGGGTAAAAGTACAAAGCTATGTCACACTTTATAAAGGAAATGGCCAACACTAATCCAACTTTTAAACTTGAATCACTAAAAAGTGGCATATATTTTTTGAATTTTGAAATGATGTAAACTAGTAAAATGTGTATTTTTTAGTATATTTTATATTTGTATTTTAAAAAAAAAAAATTTAAAAATTATTTTAAACTAGTTTTTAATAAATTGACACTATAATTTAGTTGTTGAGAAAATGTTGAAAAATGAAGTTGCATGAGACATCAAACTTTTTATAGTAATTTTTTTTTTCTTTCAATTTTTTTTGTGTATATTTATAACTTGAAACTTTAGTGCATCGATATAGTTTTTTCCAATTTTGATAAATATATATTTTTAAATAAATATTAAAATATGCCTGAATCAAAAAATAGTTGTTTTCATTGGATGTCAACTTTCATATTAAATATTTATCTAAAATGGAAAAAAAATTAAATACTATCTTGAAATAGATTTTTTTATCTAGTGCATCATATTTCTTTTCTTTTTTTTAATAAGTTTTATTATTTTTCCTTGGCATGGTAATTAACCTAATATTTTGTGCTAATAACCTACTTTTAGTAAAAATGAAAAATAAAATATAAATAATAATTAAACTATTAAAATAAATATATTTTTGAAAACTACACATATGGATCTACACAAGGGCATTTTTATATTTTTAAACAATGTTATTTACATTAGTAGGATTTATTGAAACTTCAAGTTTTTCAAATATTTTTTTTTTTGTTGAAACAATTGGACTCAAAGTGATGCTCCATATATTTTTAGCCAACAATTTGAGTTGAAAAAGTTGTGGAAGTATCTAACTTAGCTAGAATGAATCTTACTAGATCATATGTTTGACTAAAATTTATTTTTAGTTAGAAATACTTAAATTTAGTTGTGTTGATAAGTTGTATGAAAGTGTGACACAACTTTGTGCTTTTACCCTTTCCTTAAGAAAATGTAGAGTCTCCAACACAGATGTGCCAAGCAAAGAACAATAGTAAAATACAGAGTTGAACTCTATCAGAGATAACTTTCTACTCACAACCCAAAACTTCTCAAGATCTAGGATATATATTTCTAACTAAGACATGATAGCATGGTTAAGAGATTAGAGTCATATCTATTCTTGTTGTGAATTCTGGACTCAAATACCAATGCACTAGCTCATCACAAAAGAACTTTACCAACAGAGAACATCTTCTGGTAAAGCAAGTAATATTCTCATATAATTGTCACCATGTTGACATCAATGACAACACAAGAACAACCAACACAAACCATCCACACTTCATGCTAATGTTGCAAGGCTCCATTATTCCAACATTATGAAGAAAGGAAGAACTATGATCCTAAAGGGATTATGAATGAGATATATGCTTATGTTTTTCCTTACCATGAAGACCACCTTAAGGATTTTTGGGCCAACTTGCAAGACCAATTTGAGGTCAGAAAAAGAGGATATGAAAGATTGAATATTCCATAAATGAAGGACTTTAGTATCAAGGAAGATATACCAGAAGGGGTTTTAGATGATGGAATTATTTTGATCCTCAGTATGAAATGGATCAAGTAGCTACTAAGGATTTAGATCTAATTAATTAGATGGAGAAAGAAGAAATAAACACTAATAAATTTTCATAGGTAGTCATTGAGAGGAGTTTAAAATGGATTAATCTTTGTCTCAAACAACTAAGGGTTAAGGTCTCGAGGAAGAAGACATTTTTTAGCAATGAGCCCACTTCTTCAACTAAAACAAGGAAATATAAGAGGTTGGAGAAAATCATTTCACAGATAGAAGAACCTACCCCAACAACAGAAGAAATCACAATGAAGAAGGTTATGGAAGTCTTGGAATAGGCTAAAGTCACTTACCAAGTTGTTGCTTTAAGGGTTGTTTTAGGTCTTGTGGTTAAACCCCTGGCTACTATGTACCCCAAAGAAGAAACTACCCATTAAGGTCCTTCTATAGTTCCTTTGAAAACTAAGGATACCCCTACCATTGCACCTTTAACTATAGAAGTTGCCCTAGTTATTGATGTCATAGAGTCTCCCCTCCTATCTGATTATGAAGAGACCCCCCTTCAAGAAGATTTTCCTAAGGGAGAGAGAGGAGGTGAATAGGATTTTGAGGAAAAGGATGAAACATATGACATTGGATTTCAAGACAGAAGCCTCTGGGATCAAGAGGAAATGAGCCATGTCTTAACTAAGGAAGAATAGAAAGAGATACTAGAAATTTCTTAAAGGAAAGCTACAGAGGAGTTGGCTCATGAAGAAGAACAACAAAAGAAAGATGAGGAGGAAGCTCAGGGAAAGGAGATTGAACAAAAACAAAAGGATGAAGAAGAGGATGCACAAAAAGAGTTGGAGATAAAGAAGATGGAGGAAATAAAAGCTTAGAATGAAAATATGGAACATGAAAGATTGCTAAAAGAGAAAGATGAGCAACAAAAGACTTGTTCTGAGAAAATAGTGTAGACAGTTCCTCCCAAACCTCCTTCATCAACACCTCCCAATACGTAATAGGTAACACCTTAACCAACTACCCCTACACGGTTAAAGTTGAATCTGGAGAAAAGGTAGCTAGCTCAAGCTCAACCAATGAGCTAGGATGATATGGCGAATGAGGTAGATAAGGTCAAACCTGATAGAGCTCCCAAAATCCTTGCAAAATTTTGAGAAAATCATGACTTGGATCATGATTGTTAAGCTCTATGTCCAAGGATGGGCTAAAGGTTTTGGTTTGTGAAGCCTTAAATTATAAACATCCTATCCTAAAACCCTTCAGCATTATAATTTTGCATTGACCTATTCCCACTGGTTACCAGTTGAGTTAGTCATTACTTGAGCCTTTGAATGCATCTAGTTACCAACCCCTTTAGTTTAGGAGAGACAGTCACCCCGCACATTGTCCCACACCAAGTGCTTATAAAGTTGGGTGAAATATTTCATTTCTAAAGGGACTTAAGTCATTGTCTGCAAGGGTTTCATTGTTGTCAGCCTAGTCATGGCCCTTTCTTAAGACTAATGTTTGGCATGTGTAGGAATATAGCCTGTTGGATTCAAAGATTCAAAGATTCAATCCTTCCTGCCCATCACATACTAAGTGGGCATTAATGGATAGCCATCATATCACATGTGAGGTCCGCGACATTCTAACGCATGTCCTTTCCATGTGGGGCCCAACCCTTGTACAAGCACTTGGTTACCAATGATGGGGAGATTGATGACTATTATGCAAAGTTAGAATTTAACCCTAGCCATTCATCACACACCTCACAACATTTAATTAATGTCCACTAGAAAGCTTGCGAGGTACATGAAAGGATGACACATGGATTTTTCTGACTACTGTGTAGAGTGTGGTAGAGCCCATGGAATGAATGATGTGGCTCCCAGTCAATAGGTTCTTATTGTCTAAAAGATGACAAGCTATGGTCTTAGGTTTTCAAACCCAATTTGACCTCATTTAGGTTGCTCGATCTTCCATCTCATTCTGAAATTGACAACTGACATTCAAAAATTAGAAATGTGCATGTGTTAGTAATTTTTCTCTGCAATCAGTGAGCATTAATGGTGTGTGTTCTTTAGGAGTGATTAATTGGGTCCTAGTGCATACGAGAAATTATTTCCTGACTATTATGAGGAATGATTCGCAAATCTCCAAGCATCTGGGTGATTAATGGTGATGAAATGGATTCCAATGATTAATTGTTTCCTCAAGCTTGTGACACCAAAATTGATGATCAAACACCATCAAACATGCTTGATAAATATGGATTAAATGGTTGAAATTTTCACCATTGCAATCAATAGTTAGCATTTTTCTAAATTTGTACAGAGAGTTAAGAGTGTTCCATTATAAGTTTGAGAAGCTATTGAGTAGAGAAGATGAGCAAGATGATTACTTCTACATTAATAGTGAGAAGATCACCAAGGTTCAACATGCAGAAGCCTCATGGTAATGTCCCAGAATGTGAGCAGAATGTACCTAAATAGATTCCAATCCTAGAGGGGAAAGCCCCCAGTGAGAAGTCTTCATTTGTTCCTACAAGATGCAACGGTAGGTTGAGAAACCAAGGTGTCACTACAAAGAAGGCGAAGGAGAAAGGAAAAGAGCCCACACATTTTGTACTAGGAGTGCAAAGAAAAATAAGGTATGGCTAAGGCTCTTATGGAAGACAAAGCTACCCAATTGCCATCATGGATAGGCCTCCATATAGTACAAAAAAATTAGACTTGGAGCTATTAGTAGTATCTTATGATACTAAATCAATTGGCAGCCCCAGTTGTGGAAGCAATATTGGTCCCACTAATATCGGTAAAAACTCTGAGTGGGCATGATGGCTCTATGCCTGGTAATGATAAAGATTAGGAGGGAGCAGAAGTTTCTTCCCCGCCTCCTACAAGGATGCATAGTGCACATGTGTACCATGGGTCTATATTTGGTGTTGGTTCTTCTTCTAGTTAAGTGAAATGGTGTTTGGGTTTTCAATTTTTGTGTTGATTGATAAAATTTCCATGGTGTTTTTCTTATGTTCCTTGCGTGTGTTGTTGGTTTTTTGGTTTTCATGTTGGTTGTGGACACTTGAGGCAATGTGGATGTGGAATGTGAGGCCTAGCTGGTGGTTAAAGGAAATTTTTTGTGGTATCGACAGTTTCCTTTTGATGGTGATTTTCAATTTTGTGTCCTTGTACTCAACAAATGGTTGTAGGTGACCATGTGGGGAATTTTGAAATGAAATGTAAATTGGTGTTGAAATGAAACATTATAGAAATGTAATTTCAATTGATTTGGATGTTTGTTACTCCCTTGTTCTATAAAAGGGATTTCATGGCTCATTGCAAAGGGTTCTAAAATTTTGAGTCCAGCATATGGTTTAGGTAGAAAATAGGTATAGAAAGACTGCTAACAAATAGAACAGTCAAATCATCTTGGTTTTGAGTCTTATATGTGATTCAAAGTTTCTACACACTTTCAAGGGTTCTAAGACCCAAAGAATATAACTTGAGAAGATCAAAAAACATTCACCAAACTTTCACTTCATTAACACTGGATTCCACATTGCTAAAAGGCACCCATTCAATAAATCATGCTTCTAAAATTTTACCAGACTCAATTACATCTCAAACAAAATTATTTTGACAGAATCAAATCAATAAAACTCTCACTAAACCATTATTCATCATTTCTTCTAACATACACACCCAAGACACTCAAATGCTTGTAGTAGTCCTTAATAGTAAAAATGGGTATATCTTCTAAACCAAATTGAATATCCAAAAAACAAAAACCTTTTTAGGGACCCATTATTGAGTATATTGACATATTAGAAAAAAAAGTGGTGTTTTTTTGAAAATATCTCCTTTAAACTTGATTGTACTGCAGCAAATAGACTCCAATTAGGCCAAAATTACAAAGTATGTACCCTCAAATCAACTTCAAAACAACACAAAACCCTAGAAAGTCTTTAATCAAGTTATAAAACTTCATATTCAATAGATTTTAGAGACTTGAAGACTCATATTTGTACCAAAATACAAAACCCTCGCTCAAAGCCTTTTTAACCTAGGTTTGACAGGGGTTAATTGAAAAACTACTTTCCAAACCTTCTAAACCCTTGCCACCACTTCAAACATATTCAATTAGGTTTGTACAAGCTATGAAAACCAGCTCCCAAATGTGATGCCCCACCTATGGATGGGCATGGTAGATTCAAAGTAAACCATCTCTAACTTCTTGAGGTACAAGAAAGTGGCAATGGGAAGTGCTCATTGATAGGTAAGAAAAGAGGATTAAAATTTGATAATAGTACTATATAAAGAACTTCAAGTGATAATTCAAGAGTCTCTTATAAATGTAGGAGGACAAAATCCATAAGAGATAATAAATATTACTTAACTGGAGTTTTCAATACTGTTTGGCTAGATCCTAGGGAACGTGGATGTGTAGAGACACAACAATAAGAATGGAAATCATTTGGTCTTCTAGATACTCTATTATTTTGGGGTTTACATTCTATTTATTTTATTCACTTGCATAAGATGTAACTAATATAAATGCAATCCTATAAGTAAAGCTCCACTAAATGTTCTTTCCTTATGCAAGCTTTAATTTTACTAATGCAATTGTTTATTTGGAGAGTAAGAAAGAGGATAGATGAAGTTTAATTCATTTAAATAATATAATGACTACATGAAATGAAACTCAAGATGCAAGCTAATATACAGAATATGTCAAAATAAGTATAAACTCAAGAAATATTATAATTTCGAATGAACAATAGATGTTGCAAAAATAATATTTAAAAGGGAAATTAAAATTAGAAAATATACACTATCATGATGATGATTAACTTTGGAAATTAAAAAAAAAAAAGTTCCTTTTAGCCCAAATGAAATGTAAATATTGTTTGTTCAATTTAAGCAACAAATAAACAATATTTTAGTTTATAATGGCTATCTTAAAAAATATATATATCAACATATAATTATAGTAATGAATAGGGATAATATTTTGGTCTTGGAAGGAAAAAAAGAAACAAATATGTGTGTATCCAAATCTGAACATGCCCAGATTTGGTGGATTCAATTCTAAGGATTTGAGATTGATGTATAAATGAATAACCCCTAAGGTAAGTATTTAATCATTGCATTTAGGCTATAGCTTCATTGCACCTAAAACATATAAAAATAATAATAAGAACTCATACATGGACTATTTCTAGAATATAAGAATAAATATAAGATTATCCAAGTGTTTTGTGCCTCTAATTTGATATGTTGTACTAACAATTGTGACTAAGCTGTGTGTGCAAGAGAATTCTAATGTTCCCTTGTCTTGCATATAATATTCCTTGATCCTTGAAAATTAATTTAGAGAGCTCCTAAGAGGGATGAAATAAAGGTTTTGATACATTTGGCATTATTGGGGGTTCCCGTGAAGATGTGGATATAGACCAAGCTTTAACTTGAGGAAATCAAGAGAGTAGAGTAAATGCTTATATAGATGAGGTAATTATTCTTCATGCCTTGTTTAGTCTTCTTTTATTCATTTCCATGAAAGAATATGTATTAAGAGTGGAAGTGGGGTACTACTTCATTTGGTCATAATTTACTATAAAATGTGTTGGTTTGTTCTTCTAGTACTGTGTATCCACATAACCAAGACAGATGAATCCTTTTGCTAAATGAAATTAGTATTCACCACTATCTGCAAGTATTTAAGTTACTAATTTCGATAGTGTTTTAGCTTGATGAATAGTTCTTTTATTTATCTTAACTTTTAAGACCAATTTGATCCATTAACAATTTATTTAAAATTGGGCCAAATAGAACCATAAAAGAAAAGAAAAGGGGGAAAGTTAAGTCTACTTGTGCACGGGGTGACAAAAGGTTAAGTGCTTTCCCCAAAGGCTCAATAGAACACCCTACTGCTATTAGTTTTATATATATATATATATATATATATATATATATATATATATATATATATATGTATATAATCAAGCATTATCAATAAAATAAAGATAAATGGGAAGCCATTCATATCTCCTTTGGTAAAAGATAGAGAAAATTAATCTTTTAAACGACACTATTAATTCAAGCTTCAACTCAACCCTCAAATCAATAAAGTTTGATCATACTCATCCCTTAGGCACAACTAAATATTGAATTCCAACTTATTTAATAAAGTTATGTTGATGGTTTTATCCTTGATCAATATTAAACATGGAGCAAATGTGAATTATGGAAAGCTAGAGCCCAAATAATAATAATACTGTTAAATAATATTGATTAGATTTTCTATATTAAGTTTCAAAGGAAGGAAAGGGGCTTTAGGTACATTTATATTTGCTTACAAACACAAATTTCAAAAATTAAAAAAAATAATCTAAATATAATATTAGTTTGTGACTATCACTAAATTAAAATGTGTTTTCATTTCTTTACTACAAAATCACTTAAGAAAGATCTGTGTAGCATGATTTTGGAGACTTCCCTTTGAATTTTATGTGGAACTACAAAGTCTAATAAGATAATGATGAATTTAAAACCAAAACAACAAATTTATATTGAGATGAGACAATGGATATTTTGGAGGACAGTATAAAATGAAATGTTTGGTATTATGGTCAGGTATATCAGAGAAGTTGGCGGGATTGGTGAGAAAATTAAGTTTAAAGAAGACATCAGGCAGCTAGGGGGATGGTAATATCTTGCAGGTTTGCCACGTTTCTTGGGGTACTTTGTCAAAAAGTTAACGTGCCTAGTCTACCCATCCACATTCATGCATACACAACATTGGGAGGAAGCTTTCTGAAAAAGAAGGGACGTGTCTTGTTTTTACATCGACCCCTAGCATACATCTTCACAGAGGTAGTTGCAATGAGAAGGGGAGGATGTTAGATTTTGGGATGGGGAATTATGGGAGACACCTCTCTCTTCAGGCACTCTGCCAAACAGTTCATGAGCCTTGTCTATGCACCACATTTTGCATACATGTCAAAACAGGGGAGGATGCTGGCAAGGTTGGGAAATCAACAAGCAGATGCAACCACCCTCCAAACTCTTCTTCCCTAGTATTGACCTTTCACTTCTTCAAATTGGCGTGTTGTAGTCTAAAAATTTTAGGTTATCACGAGAGTCTTAGAGTATGTTTATTAAAATGAAATTACTATCAACAAACTCAAGAGCCTTGTCAATGCCTTGTCTATGCGTCCACATATTACATTCTATCAAACATGTTTCTGTATTTTTCTTTTTGCATACATGTCGACAAAGGCAATGCAACTACAACCTCTGGTGATTTTCCTCCTGACTTTTTGCTTTGATTGATGTCCATACCCTATTCCAAGCTCCCATTTTGGCACAGACAGAGTAGAGACTGGCAGTGGACACTAGCAAAGGTTTTTAAATTTGGCTTACATCTGTTAATTGCATTTGCTTGAAAGTTTCTAAAACCTTTAAACAAATTCATTTTTTTTTGTGTTGTGATCATCCTATAACCTTTGCATTCCATGAGATCACATTTCTTTGAGGCATTCTATAGTACCCCTCCATTTATGCTTATGTTTTCTGTTGCATGTTTTCATACTATTAGACTATGGTATTTGGTTTGGATATTTTGATCACTGATTTTGAGCGACAGTGGATTTACTTTGTGACAAGATGATACATTGTATTGTGATATTTGATTTCTGATATGCTTTGATATAGCATAGATGTTTTCTTTCAGATGATTATTGCTATGCATATGTTTATGATGGACTAACTATTATTTTAGTTGTCACTCTGATGTGACGTGTATTGGTGTGGAGAACGGAATCGCATCACTCGCTTGCGAGTGCCCTGTGATGTCCATGATTTTCTCCGTACGGTGTGCCTGTACAATGGATTATATATATATATATGCATGTTATTTGCTTGGTTGCAGGATTGTAGGTACATGACACCGACTCCACCTGGGTACTCAGGTATGAGCCTGTCAAGACTCAATGGATATGTTGATTGGGAGGTAGTAGCATGGTTCATCCTAGTCTAGTCTTTAACCCGGTCACAGTACATTGTCAGTTAGTTTGAGTCTTGGTTGTCTTGTTGTCTCTGTTTAGTTTAATTGCTTGAAAGGAAAAATGTCAATTTTAATGATAGTCTAATACTCTTTAATTACTATTATTTAAATTAATTTTTAAATGTTAAAGAAATTAGTTTTTACATGTTATTTAATTAATTAATTAGTTTGTTTGGTTAAATAAGTTGATCCTAAAAGATTAAATTTATTTAATTAAATAAATTAATTGATTTAGTTAAATTTTTTTAAATTGTGTGTGAATAGATTTTATTAAATTAAATATTTTTGTGGAAATGGTATTTTAATTATTAAATAAATTTTGCATTTGAAAATTGTAAATTTTAAATAAATAAAATAAAATAAAAGGCATGCAATTTTGAAAGGCAAGATTTCCGAGAAGTGGTTGAGCATATTTTGTTCTTCTCGACAAGTGCCAGTTGCATTTATGGTTTATGGTTGAGGTTGTTCACAGATATTATTTTGGATCTGGAAAAACACAGGGGTTATTCTATTCTTCACGGGAAAATAATTGAGCTATGTTTAAAAAAATAATTTCTGTTTATGGTTATTTGGTATTTTGTTGCAAATTTGTGGAAAATCTCTGGTTTGCTATTTGGGTTTCGGTTCTCAGGAAAGGAAATGTGAAAGCTACAAGCAACAGAGGCAACAGAGGCTCTCATCACCAAACCAATTTCTAAAGCTTCGGGAAATCAGGTATTCCTCCTGTGGTTTTAATTAGTTGTTTTGAAAAGAATATCTATGAAAGAAATTTTGTTAATTTAAACCTTTGTATTGAAAAAAATCATTCATGGTTTATTTTCTGTAAGAATTTATTGAAATCTTTAAATCTTTTGTAGATTTTCTTTCTGGAAAAATAAGTTGTGTGAAGGGAAATTATTAATAAATGGGAAAAATGAATTTTGAATGGAAATACTGTGTGTGTATTTTTTTTTGAAAACTTTGTTGAGAATTTTATAATTTCCCCGATTTCCCCACTAAAACCCTATAGAAATTTTCTTTATTTCTCTATAAAGGTACTTGGTGAAATTGTGAGTATATTATATATATATATACTTATATTGCATATATTCTCATCATATATAAATTGGACTGTGAAAATCCTTTATTTTGTACAAGAATATTAAAAAATTTATGTACAGATGAATTGAAAATTTTAATTTTAAAAAAGAAACGAAATTACGAATCGTCGTACGGGCGATATTTATAAAAATTCGTTTTTAAAAAAAAATTAATAAATAAATTTTTAAGGTTTTAAGGGCCAAAACCCTCCCCTCACCCCTTATGGGTGGCGCAGCCACCATGGCTCTGCACAACAGCCAGTGGCTGCTGGGCGCAGCCCTGGTAAGGGCCGCGGCATCCCCACAGGGAGGTCGCGAGTTGCGCTAAAGGTTTAAAAGTTTTATTTTATTTAAATATTTCAAATGCGAATTTCATATGATATGTTTTAAATTCGATTTTTATTTTATTGTTATATTTTATATGTATATATATATATGTATGTATATGAATATATATATATATATATTGTGGGAATAAATATGATTAAATTGTATATATATAATTATATTCATTATGTTGGGAAAAATAATTTTGGAATTCTTAAGACAATATATATTTTCTTTAAATTATATTGCATATAAAATTTAAGATCAGATATTTTTAAGATTGAAAGAGAAAATATAGAATATACTTTAATGTGAATTTGAGAAAATTTAAATTAGAATAAATTGATACAAATTCCTTAATTGTATGAGAAAAGAGTTATATTCAAGTTATTATATTTTCTTGTCTATTCATATTGCTTGACTGGATTTAGTATATCCTAAAGTAGATTCTTATTACTTCAATTTGTTGCAAGATTGTATTTTTTTTTTTGGGAAAATGGGGATTTTTCCTATGATTTCAAGTCTTCTAGTTGTAGTCTCTTCAAGGGAGTTAAATTTTATAATGGTTTCATATGTTTGAATAAACTAGGGTAGTGCACTTGGATTTGCTTGGGAAATAGACACCTGATTATTATGGACAGGTTGTGATGTCCATTATGGTATATCTGGTTTTATTTGTTGAATTTTGTGCACTTTGTCTACCCTAGATTGTGAACTTAGAATTCCTATGTTATGTTTAGGGGAGTGGCTCTGTGTGAGGGCCAACACACAAAGTGGTGTCAGGGTAACTTACAAAGAGTTAGTAAGTTAGTGATAACTAAATAACACAGTAGTTAGAATTAAAATCTTTAACAAGATGTTTATACCTCACTTAATGACTCTTGAGCTAGTTCAATCTTGAGTATAAGATGAGAAGGCCTGGAATGGAAAATCGATGTCTTGTTTCTTCAAAAGACATTCGATTAAGCAATAGTATGCAATAGGGGCTGGGTTTCGTAAGAGGTTACCAGGGTAACCCAAGTTGGGGGCCGGAACCTAGGAAGAAACACCAGGGAAACCTTTGCAATATTGTGATGACACTCCACCTAAAATAACAATTAACCTTGTGTACATAGTACATTCAATTGTCTTAAATCTGGAAGCAATGTAACCATCAGTTAGTTATGTATTTATGTCTAGGGTTAGTAGATTTTGTCTAGGTAACCATATTACTATCTCCTAGCACGGGGGGTGGACCTACGGGTACCACATGGTTGGGTTGAATGTGTACCTTACTCCATTGGGTCCCTAGTTTACGATCATGGCAATGAGAGCTTCATGGATGGAGAGCTCGTACTTGGATATAGATGTACTTTCTTTATTGCATTATTGTAAAACTTGTATTGTAAAACATCCCTCAATTGTTTATGAGGTGAACATTTGTAAATGTAAATTGTAACTATTATTTGATCTACCTCATCAGATGAATGAGTATTGTAATATCTTATTGTAATATACTATCTTGAATGGTGTTTTTCAAATGTTATGCAATATCAATTTTTAATGTTTATGTTAATTATATAAGTGAACGCTAAATACTAAAGTCATCTATGGAAACTCAAGTAGTGTAACGTCGCGTAACTTAATGAATGTATGCAACTAATTAAATTAATATTATTATTTTAAAAAAAAAATTATTTCACTTTTATATACAATTGCAACATTCCTTAGGTTATTATGACAGGGCATTACAGATTGGTATCAAAGCCAAGGTTACAAACACTGGACGCTCTAGGTAATCACGAGCCCATTAGGTTGACCTAGTATGTAGTGTCGCTATCTGTTAGCCTTGGTTGATTAGTATCTAAGACTCATCATTGTTATGTGTAGGAAGATGCCTAGGCGAGGTGGAAGAGGTCATGGTAGAGGTCGAGGTGGAGGCCGAGGGTCAATCCCTCAGGTTACTCCCCCTCTGAGCCCTCATCACAGTGATCAGGCAGAATAGTTGGATCAGAGGAATGAGGGACAGAATCCTGAATAGTCAGGAGTAGAGGGTTCACAGATACGTCCTTTATTAGAGGAGGTCCTAGCTCGACTTGGACCTAGACAGGAAGTTGAGCAGGAGGTTGTTAGAGAGAGAGATAGATCTCCTAGGAGAGTAGATGATATAGTGCATCATGATTGCAGGACACATGAGGGATTTACTGAGGGCACACCCTCCTACCTTTGATGGTGCAGGAGGTGGCTTAGAGGCAGAGACCTAGCTACTAGATTTGGATAGATGCTTCACCATGCACCCTTACGGTAGCAATACCCATGCGAGATGTGTTATCATGCATCTAAGAGGATTCACCTCTACTTGATGGTGCCTGGAGGAGCAGAAGCTCCACTTAGATATTGGGTCAATGTCTTGGGAGATGTTCCTGGAGAGGTTTAGAGCACAGTTCCTATCAAAACACTAGAGGCAGTGACGGGCTAATGAGTTCCATGATCTACATCAGTTGGCTCTATTTGTAGAGTAATATGAATGTAGATTCTATGAACTCAAGCAGTATGCTGGTATTGGCAATGATGAGCCTATGCTAGTTTAGCACTTCATTAGGGGTTTAAACGCCAACATTAGTGGTGGTGTCAGAGTCTTTGAGCCAAAGACTATGGAAGTTGTGGTGGAGAAGGCTTGCATAGTGGAAGAGAACCTTGTTATGGCATTAGGTGGTCACACAAGAGTACATATTGGTAGTGCTCCTACAGCAGGTTTTAGTTCATGGGGTGGATAGGCATAGACAGGAGGTTCCTCTAGGAACCAACAGACACCCACAAAGGGTGGGAAACAACAACAACATACACCTCAAAAGAATAACAATCCACAACCACAACAAGGTAATAGTCCTCAAATAGGAAAGGGCACAACTGGTGGCGCAACAAGTGCAATAGGCAGCATCAGCCTACGTAGAGTGCTTAGTCTACTATCAGCAGAGGTAGTTTCCAGCAATCCAATGCACTTTCGGGTGGCAGAGGATTCGGTAGAGGCACAGGTTGTTACTCGTGTGGACAGCAGGGACACATAGCTAGGTAATGTCTGATGAGAGGTTCTACTAGTTTTGGGCCTCGACCTACAGTTTTAGAGCCTACAGTGGGTGATGCAGGATGATCACATACAGTATATACTACGGTTAATGACCACCAAGCCGATCACCAGAACACAGTGGTCGAGACTTCAGGTAAGTTACATGGTGTTAGTGTTTCCATTCTTTTTGATTCCGGAGCTACCGACTCCTTTATTTCACCAACCATCGTTGACCGATGTGGTCTTGTGGCAGTAAAGCAAGGTGTAAGTGGTAGGTTGAATTATCCTTTGGGGTGAAAGTAGCAGTAGAAAACTTAGTACATAATTGTGAACTTAAAATTGGTACGTTAACTACTTCAGTAGATTTATATGTTACACCTTTAGGATCGTATGACATAGTTTTAGGTATGGATTGGCTAGCATCTCATCATGCTGTGATTGACTGTCGACTTAAGACAGTTAGTTGCATTAAGGATTTAGGTGCGAAAGTGTAAATTATAGGTGTTCAAAGACCTATCTCTTTGTGGATGATATCTGCTATGCAATTAAAGAGATGTCTTCGTCAGGGATGTAAACTGTTTGTGACAACAGTTACTGATTTGGAAGAAGGTGAGAGTTGAGAGGTATCTCTTGATGATCATCCTATTCTTAGGGAATTCGCTGATGTGTTTCTAGATGATATACCTGGAATGCCACCAAAGAGGGATATTGACTTTAGAGTTGACCTAGTTCCTGGAGTTGAGCCTATTTATAGAGCTCCATATAGAATGACGACTCACGAGTTAGAGGAACTTCGTATCCAGTTAGAGGAACTATTAGAAAAGGGTTTTATTTGTCCTAGTGTTTCCCCTTGGGGAGCACCTGTCATCTCCGTAAAGAAGAAGGATGGGTCACTTAGATTGTGCATTGACTATCGTCAATTGAACAAGGTTACGATTAAGAATCGTTATCCTTTGCCTAGAATCGATGATATTTTCGATCAAATTAAGGGAGCTAATGTGTTCTCTAAAATTGATTTGAAATCTGGTTATCATCAATTGTGAATAGCTGAAGCAGACATTCATAAAACTGCATTTCATACTTGTTATGGGCACTACGAATGCACCATCAGTATTCATGATTTTAATGAATGGTGTTTTTCGTACATACCTTGATCGCTTTGTCCTTGTATTTCTCGATGATATTTTAATCTATTCAAGAAATATGAAGGAACATGAAGAACACTTGAGACAGGTATTGCAATGTTTAAGGGAAAATCAATTATATGTGAACCTGAAGAAGTGTGACTTCTTTCAAACTAAGATAAAATATCTTGGACATGTGATATCTGGAAAAGGTATTGTTGTGGATCCTTCAAAGATTCAAGCTATTGTAGATTGGCCCACGCCTACTAATGTAGGTGAAGTACGTAGATTTATGGGTCTAGCTGGTTATTATAGGCAGTTTGTTGAGGGATTTTCTAGAATTGGTCATCCTATTACTTCTCTTCAGAGAAAAGGGAAGAATTTTGTTTGGACAGAGCAGTGTCAGTTGGCTTTTCAGACACTTAAAGAAAAGTTGACTAATGCACCTATACTGATTGTTCCTGATCCTACTAAGGATTTTTTAGTATGCACGGATGCATCCTTAGAGGGTTTGGGAGCAGTTCTGATGCATGATGGGCGTGTTATTGCTTATGATTCTCACAAACTCAAAGATCATGAATTAAACTATCCCACTCATGATTTAGAATTAGCTATAGTTGTGCATGCATTAGTTCGATGGAGGCATTTCTTATTAGGTCATCGTTTCGAACTTCATATTGATCACCGTAATCTACAATATATTTTCATGCAACCTAACTTGAATGCTAGACAAAGACGGTGGATGGATTTCTTGTGTGAGTATGATTTCGAAGTGAAATATGTTCAAGGAAAAGAGAACGTAGTGGCTGATGCTCTTAGTCGACGTCGACATGAGATCTCTACTACTACTCTTGAAGTAGATTTGAGAGGCCAAATATTAGCTGCACTTCCTATGGATAGATTATATCAGGAAGTGAGGTTGGAGATTGAATCTAGTAGACCTTTAGAAGGTCGATTTGCAGGGTATGTCCTAGAATCAGATGGTATATTATGGCATTTAGGTCATATCTATGTACCACTTTTTGAGGGTCTTCGTACATTAATCATGACTGAAGCACATCGAGCTCCGTACTCAGCTCATCCAGGTGTTAAGAAAATGCATGCCGATCTTCAACAATTGTATTTCTAGCCTGGTATGAAACGTGATATTGCTGATTATGTATCGAGATGTCTTGAATGTCAGCGAGTCAAAGCTGAGCATCAACATCCCACTGGATTATTGCAGCCACATCTCATTCCTGAATGGAAATGGGATATTATATCCATTGACTTTATTGTAGGGTTACCTACGTCATCACGTCGACATGATGCCATTATGGTAACTATTGACCGATTGACTAAAGTAGCTCATTTTTCACCAGTACGATCATCTTATAATGCTTCATCCCTAGCTAGGATATTCATTGAGGACATCGTTAGATTGCATGGGATTCCTCGTAGGATTATTTCTGATAGAGATCTCGTATTTACTTCATCCTTATGGACTTCATTACAACATGCTCTAGGTACATAGTTGAACTTTAGTTCAGTGTATCATCCTCAAACTGATGGACAAATGGAAAGAGTTAATCAAATATTAGAGGATATGCTTAGAATGTACGTAATGGACCAACAATCATGTTGGGAGGATTATTTGTATTTAGTAGAATTTGCTTACAATAATGGATATCAGAGTTCCATAGGTATGCCACCATTTCAGGCATTATACGGTCATCCTTGTCGAACTCCTTTGAGTTGGGATCGACTAGAGGATAAAGTGTTACTTGGACCTGAGATGCTTCGAGATATGGAGCAATAGGTTGATCGTATTAGAGAACATTTGATAGCAGCATAAGATAGGAAAAAGAGGTATGCCGATGCACATAGAATAGACTGACAGTTTGCTATTGGTAATAGAGTGTTTCTTCGAGTGCGACCGTGAAAGAGTCCAATCCGTTATGGAAAAGGCTCTAAGCTTGCGCCTCATTTTGTTGGGCCATTTGAGATCTTAGAGAGAATTGGTCCTGTGGCATATCAAATCGCCTTACCACCCAGTTTGTCACGTATTCATGATGTTTTTCATGTATCAGTTCTTAGACCATATCATCCCGACATTTCTCATGTACTTGATTGGAATACATTACAGGTAGAGGATGGGCAGCTGGCTTTGGAGCCCATAGCCATTCTATAGCGTCAGACACTCGGTCTCAGGGGTCGAGACATTGATCAGGTGAGGGTCCAGTGGGATCCTAGCCATGAGGCTTCTGCTACATGGGAGGATGCAACATGCATGAGGGAACTTTATCCCTATCTATTCGCAGGCTTTCAGGAGCAAGCCTAATTCTAGGGAGGGAGGATGTAGTACCCCTCCATTTATGCTTATGTTTTCTGTTGCATGTTTTCATACTATTAGAATATGGTATTTGGTTTGGATATTTTGATCACTGATTTTGAGCGACAGTGGATTTACTTTGTGACAAGATGATACATTGTATTGCGATATTTGATTTCTAATATGCTTTGATATAGCATAGATGTTTTCTTTTAGATGATTATTGTTATGCATATGTTTATTATGGACTAACTGTTATTTTAGTTGTCAGTCTGATGTGATGTGTATTGGTGTGGAGAACGGAATCGCATCACTCGCTTGCAAGTGCCCGTGATGTCGTCATTTTCTCCGCAGTGTGCCAGTACAATGGATTTTATATATATATATATATATATATATATATATATATATATATATATATATATATATATATATGCATGTTATTTGCTTGGTTGCAGGATTGCAGGTACATGACACCTACTCCACCTAGGTACTTAGGTTTGAGCGTGTCAAGACTCAACGGGTATGTTGATTGGGAGGTAGTAGCATGGTTCATCCTAGTCTAGTCTTTAACCCGGTCACAGTACATTGTCAGTTAGTTTGAGTCTTGGTTGTCCTGTTGTCTCTGTTTGGTTTAATTGCTTGAAAGGAAAAATGTCAATTTTAATGATAGTCTAATACTCTTTAATTACTATTATTTAAATTAATTTTTAAATGTTAAAGAAATTAGTTTTTACATGTTATTTAATTAATTAATTAGTTTGTTTGGTTAAATAAGTTGATCCTAAAAGATTAAATTTATTTAATTAAATTAATTAATTGATTTAGTTAAATTGTTTTAAATTGTGTGTGAATAGATTTTATTAAATTAAATATTTTTGTGGAAATGGCATTTTAATTATTAAATAAATTTTGCATTTGAAAATTGTAAATTTTAAATAAATAAAATAAAATAAAAGGCATGCAATTTTGAAAGGCAAGATTGTCGAGAACTGGTTGAGGATATTTTGTTCTTCTCGACAAGTGTGCCAATTGCATTTATGGTTTATGGTTGAGGTTGTTCACGGATATTATTTTGGATCTGGAAAAACATAGGGGTTATTCTATTCTTCACGGGAAAATAATTGAGCTCTATTTAAAAAAATAATTTTTGTTTATGGTTATTTGGTATTTTGTTGCAAATTTGTGGAAAATATTTGGCTTGCTATTTGGGTTTTGGTTCTGGGGAAGGAATTGTGAAAGCTACAAGCAACAGAGGCAACAGAGGCAACAAAGGCTCTCATCACCAAACCAATTTCTAAAGCTTCGGGTAATCAGGTATTCCTCTTGTGGTTTTAATTAGTTGTTTTGAAAAGAATATATGTGAGAAATTTTGTTAATTTAAACCTCTGTATTGAAAAAAATCATTCGTGGTTTATTTTCTGTAAGAATTTATTGAAATCTTTAAATCTTTTGTAGATTTTCTTTCTGGAAAAATAAGTTATGTGAAGGGAAATTATTGATAAATGGGAAAAATAAATTTTGAATGCAAATACTGTGCGCGTATTTTTTTTTGAAAACCCTATTGAGAATTTTATAATTTCCTTGATTTCCCCACTAAAACCCTATAGAAATTTTTTTTATTTCTCTATAAAGGTACTCAGTGAAATTGTGAGTATATATATATTATATATATATATATACTTATATTGTATATATTATCATCATATATAAATTGGAATGTGAAAACCCTTTATTTTGTACAAGAATATTAAAAAATTTATGTACAGACGAATTGAAAATTTTAATTAAAAAAAGAAACAAAATTACGAATCGCCGTACGAGCGATATTTATAAAAATTCATTTAAAAAAAAAAATTAATATATAAATTTTTAAGTTTTTGGGGAGGGCCGAAACCCTCCCCTCACCCCCTTATGGGTGGCGTAGCCACCATGGCTACGCACAACAGCCAGTGGCTGTTGGGCGCAGCCCTGGTAAGGGTCGCGGCCTCCCCACAGGGAGGTCGCGAGCTGCGCTGCAGGTTTAAAACTTTTATTTTATTTAAATATTTCAAATGTGAATTTCATATGATATGTTTTAAATTCAATTTTTATTTTATTGTTATATTTTATATGTATATTTATATATATATATATATATATATATATATATATATGTATATGAATATATATATATATATTGTGGGAATAAATATGATTAAATTGTATATATATAATTATATTCATTATGTTGGGAAAAATAATTTTGGAATTCTTAAGACAATATATATTTTCTTTAAATTATATTGCATGTGAAATTTAAGATCAGATATTTTTAAGATTGAAAGAGAAAATATAGAATATACTTTAATGTGAATTTGAGAAAATTTAAATTAGAATAAATTGATACAAATTTCTTAATTGTATGAGAAAAGAGTTATATTCAAGTTATTATATTTTCTTGTCTATTCATATTGCTTGACTGGATTTAGTATATTCCTAAAGTAGATTCTTATTACTTCAATTTGCTACAAGATTGTATTTCTTTTTTTGGGCAAATGGGGATTTTTCCTATGATTTCAAGTCTTCCAGTTGTAGTCTCTTCAAGGGAGTTAAATTTTATAATGGTTTCATATGTTTGAATAAACTAGGGTAGTGCACTTGGCTTTTCTTGGGAAATAGACACCTGATTATTATGAACAGGTTGTGATGTCCATTGTGGTATATCTGGTTTTATTTGTTGAATTTTGTGCACTTTGTCTACCCTAGATAGAGAACTTAGAATTCCTATGTTATGTTTAGGGGAGTGGCTCTGTGTGAGGGCCGACACACAAAGTGGTGTCAAGGTAACTTACAAAGAGTTAGTAAGTCGGTGATAACTAAATAACACAGTAGTTAGAATTAAAATCTTTAACAAGATGTTTATACCTCACTTAATGACTCTTGAGCTAGTTCAGTCTTGAGTATAAGATGAGAAGGCCTGGAATGGAAAATCGATGTCTTGTTTCTTCAAAATACATTTGATTCTGCAATAGTATGCAATAGGGGTCGGGTTTCTTAAGAGGTTACCAGGGTAACCCAAGTTGGGGGCCAGAACCTAGGAAGAAACACCAGGGTAACCTTTGCAATATTGTGATGACACTCCACCTAAAATAACAGTTAACCTTGTGTATGTAGTACATTCAATTGTCTTAAATATGGAAGCAATGTAACCATCAGTTAGTTATGTATTTATGTCTAGGGTTAGTAGATTTTGTCTAGGTAACCATATTACTATCTCCTAGCACGGGGGGTGGACCTACGGGTACCACATGGTTGGGTGGAATGTGCACCTTACTTCGTTGGGTCCATAGTTTATGATCATGGCAATGAGATCTTCATGGATGGAGAGCTCATACTTGGATATAGATGTACTTTCTTTATTGCATTATTGTAAAACTTGTATTGTAAAACATCCCTCAATTGTTTATGAGGTGAACATTTGTAAATGTAAATTGTAACTATTATTTGATCTACCTCATCAGATGAATGAGTATTGTAATATCTTATCAAATGCAATGTAAGAAACATGTTTGTAGTTTATACTATCTTGAATGGAGTTTTTCAAATGTTATGCAATATCAATTTTTAATGTTTATGTTAATTATATAAGTGAATGCTAAATACTAAAGTCGTCTATGGAAACTCAAGTAGTGTAACATCGTGTAACTTAACGAATGTATGCAACTAATTAAATTAATATTATTATTTATTTATTTTAAATTATTTCAATTTTATATACAATTGCAACATTCCTTAGGTTATTATGATGGGGCATTACACATTCTATCAAACAGTCACGTGCATTGTCTGTGCTTCATATTTTGCATACATATCTATTAGCACAGCCTCAACTACAACATATTCCAATAAAAACCTGTCCTTATGATTCGATTGATGCCCATACCCTGTTTCAGAGCTCCATTCTTGGAATAGGTGAGGAGGATGTTGGGAAAGGTTGTTGAATTTGGCTGTACGCCCGCCATATGTAATTTATGATAGTCTCTAAAACCCTTTTTTTTAATAAATCCAATTTGGGGATAGCACTTTTCTGTACTAAGAAAATCTATAACCCTTAGAATCTATATTTAAATCTGAAAACATAAAGGCTTGTAATCCTTAGTGGTGATTTTTGAATGTGAATGCTATTAAGTTGACAAATTGGAATCTCAAGGTTGATGAATTTTATTGGAGGTGGGCATCTTCAAGAGGATACACTATTTCCTTCAACTTCAGAATTCTAAAGAATTACATAGACAAAAAAACTAAGTTATACGCTAAATTATAAAAAAAGAGGAACTAATAATCACATTAAGAAATTAAGCTCTTAAGCATCATTCTGATTGTTTATTTAATTACTTTGCTTAACATCAAATGGAAAAGTGTGAAGCCTAGGTAGATATTCGAAATTACAATGCTAAACTACTGAATATCAGTTATTTGAGTTTTGCTTCCCTTGGGTGTTAAAATATTTTAAGAAGATTAACTCATTTTGAGGTATCGAAAAGAAGGCTTGTTGCTCATATAAATGTCGCTATTTGAATGTTAAACCTTTTGGTAACTCTTTAAACTATGATGCCCTGATAAAATCAATCTAAAAGCTACAAATCCCAACTAAAATAAACCGATTAATTAAGGAAAACAAGTTAAAGAAACAAGGAACTAAACAGAGACCTCTAAACTTCTTATCGACCTTAATAAAGTTATAGTCTATGCTAAAGCAAGAGACTAGAAAAGGAGCCATTTATGTGTGGATTGTAAGAATAATTATGACTAGTATAAGAATAATTATGACTAGTATATTGGGCTATGATGCAATCCTAATTATGTAGGGTGTGGACCCATTCCTTTAGCTATGATTTATGAGATAATATTGTGTGGAGAAATTTTAATAGGCAATTGGCCAATAAGAAAATGGGTACACTTCAATTGTTCACTAACCTATCTCACTTAAAAACCATGGAGTAATGAGACCTCTACCCATGTTTAAAACTAGTAAGCCTCGGTCACTTTGGTTGTGGGGAACCTAGTAACTCTTGTGTGTATTTATACATATATCTTTGTAGTTTATTTTTTATCAATTCAAGTTTGTGAATTTTTCCTTGGCTACTTTTATTTTTAAGCTCTAATAGACCTTGGTTACTTTTAGATATGCATTTCCGTCAATCACAACAAAGACCTATTTACATTAGTATAGTTAAATTTATGTCAATTGCTTGTCAAACATTTTTATGGTGTCATTATGTATAGTTAAGAAATAGTAAGACTTGAAAGTATAATATATAGATTGGCAATATGGTAATGAGTTTATAATAAATGTTTCCTAGCATAAATGAAACATAGTTTCTAAAAAAATTGAAAATGACACACAAAAGAAGTCATAAATAATGAAGAGAAAAAAAGAAAGGATAAATATACAAAAGATGACTTAAAATAGGTTTGAAATACTTAGGTGTAATCATGATTCATTTAATAAAAAGTTATGAAATATTTACATTTTGAGATATTATGTGGTAGGTTAACCATTAGTTATTAATTAAGTACTCTATTAAGAATCTTTAGTTCTTAATTTATTACCAAAGATATGAGATGGAAAATGCATGTTCTTATAGAGCATAATTGTCATCAATGGTTGCCTTGAGTTCTTGTTGTAGTAAAATTTCAATTGGCATTACTAGCAAGTAAAGATTGTTATTCAATATTTTTTTTAGTCATTTAGGAGATGGCACTAGATAAGACTATACAATATTAGGGTTAAAATCCATAAGTTGAATAGTTTTTTTATTATTTCATGAAAAACTTGTAGGAAACTTAAGTTCTTTATTATGACTTTAACAGTGTTTAACGGATTATAAACTTATTAAGTTGTTACCTTAGATTTTATGTTTTATAGCATGATAGAAAAGATAAACATGATTTTAGTGTGTCCCTTATTGACCATTTCATTATTGTTGCAATTGTTCACATTGTGATATGCATGATTGCGTTTTTGTCAACTATAGGGATCATGTCTATACCATTTGATGTGGTTATTATATCCTTCATTGGTTACCTAATTTTTTGGCTTCACCTTAGTGGGTGGCAGCCGACTGTGAACTATCTGGGGTAGTGGACCCTAGAAATGGTTGTGTACCCACTTCTTATAGTATGTGTTTTGTATGGGTCATGTGGTGCATTTGAGTGAAAAATAAATAAATTAAGTTTAGTGTACTTTAGTGTTGTTGTGTTATTGTTGGTCAATCAAATGAGTTGGGAGAACTCAAGTTAGTCAAACTACGATTCCTCTACAAATTATATATGTAGGAAAGGTCGTCTGAGATGAGCCCCTGAGGAATTAGGTCAGGCCCTTAGGATTGTCTTTTGAGTCTTGCTTTGGAACTTGTATTTCTCTCATTATTGTAAGCCTCAATTTGACTTGTGTAGCTATGTAAACATATCGCTTATTGTGGATATCATGTACTAATAAATCATTGATCTTATGCATGCATTGAGACTTATAGACCATGCAGGTACATGTGTTGGGAGTGAGGATATCACAATGCGTTGGAAAACAAGAGGTGCTTGAGTGTGTAAAAGGTGCGTTAAGCCAACCCCATGTTAGTAGTCTCTATTGCTAACAATAGTAAATATTTTCTACCTTTTCTGTTAACTAGTGTGATCATTTACTATAGCTATAAGTAGTGAATTGTGTTTTTTTTTCTTTCAAGCAAACACAAAATTTTTTAAAATTACTTACAAAATTAGTTAAGTTGTTTTGGATTGTTAGGTTTTTTAGAGTATATAATGTGGGCATTACACCAACCTTCATGAATTCATTTACATCTGATTCTACCTTGGAGCCATCAATTTCATGAAAAAAACTCAGAAAATTTATAAGGGTAGCAACAATAACTCTGTATTTTCACCTTCCCTGCATCTAAACACACACACACACACACAACACTAAACACACTCTTTATTAACCCATTCCACTGATCTACTAAACCTACATCAGTGGAATGGTCATTAAAACCATTCTAGACTCTCAAAACCCTTATTTTGAGGGTTACAAACAGTTTCTTGAAAATGTGTTCTTAAACACTCCAAACTTGATGAAGATCCTTCAAGTCTGATGAGGGCACAACCCGAGACACAGAAAATAACCCACAAACAAGACAATAATTTTATTATTCAGAAAATGGAGCTTCTTACATGTAGAGGATCTCAAATCCCCAAGTTTTACAACACATGCAAGTTACAGAAAGCTACAAAATCACCCTTTCACAATATGCGAGCTTGTCCCCCCAAAAAGTTACCCAAAAATTAGAAACCCGCCCATAAACAGAGCTCCTCTTTAGTTTGGAGCCAAAACAACATTCAAATTTTGAGTTTAGGTGGTTTGGGGCCAAAAAATTACAACTTGAAGTTCAAATTTCAAAAGAACATTTGCAATTGTATCTTCTAGAAAGTGCGCCAACTTCCTGGGGCCATAACTTTTGATCCGGGACTCCAATTCGCGAACCGTTTGAACCATTGGAAAGGTATCGAAGTCAAGAACATGTTTGAAGTTTGCTACACCGATTTTGGCAAGTTTTGGGCCAATCCGGGAACTCTAAGTGCCTCAAATCTAACTCGGAAGATTTTCAGGTGCAAATCTGGGAAACTAAAACTGCAATATCTTTCAACCCAAGAATAGAAATTAAAAACCATAAATTGTGAATTTCATTATGACAAAAAGGGTATCCAAAAATGTAAAAACATCAAAAAACCCAGAAACTTGAAATTTAACTATTTTTGGGTGATGCAAGATTGCCCTTACACCACTGGATGCTCCTGCATCAAAGTCACTACCAAATAGTAGCTAACATCAAATGCTATGATAATAAAATGAAATCAAAGCCTAAATATTATTTTACAGTCTATACAAGACTAGAAATCACTAGAGAAAATGTAGAAGTTGCAGAATAGGGTGTTTTATTCACAAAATTTCTTCAAAAACACCAAGTTCAATGGTTGGTTCACCCTCATAAGGTATTATAAAGATGTTTACATTAGTTATGATAGCTTCCCCTTCAATTCCCAATGACCAAACCTTCCTTTTACCCAAATGACTTCACATTCTTGTATTTTGCAATTTTGTAACTTTTGCCTTTGTGCAACAAAATGACATTTTTTTTGTAAATTGACTTAATTGACCTCCTAGAGACCTAATGGTGACTCAATTACATTTGAAATGACCTTATCATGACCTTTTTACATACAAAACATGATGATAATTCAAATTTTACATTCTTGTCTATCGGAGGCATAAAACTGCTAGGTGCTCCTACACTAAAATGTAATAATCTTAAAATAGTTTTATGCAAATCACTGAAACCGAAGCAAATCTTATCCCTAAAACATTTACTCTCCTATTGCAAGTTTCTACAAATTATAAATGAAATATCAATGGTATTTTCATTTATCATCGAATGTTCAATTGAATGTGTGTCCCTATTTCTCTCTTGACTCAAAGAGCTAATTAAATGCTTAGATAGGGTTATAGATTTTGTAAGAATTTTGCAAAGAAGTCATGTTCTAGGAATCATGCATTTTCATACTATAAGGTATTGTGAAGATAGTCCATTATTATCAGAGTTAAAATATTTGTGTATAACTAGTTATTTCATGTTCAACTCCATTGCCCAATTGCTAAGACACTGGTCTGTTTGTTAGAAATATTTACAATCAAAAGTATTGATGGCTTACACGACCATGAATTTAAAATGAGGATAAAATTCATTTAAAAAATTTAAACCACAAAGCATGTATTTGAAATATTTTCTTGTTCCTAGTAAATAAATGATTATTGACTTAAAGATCAACTAATCTTTTAGTGGATCATGCTTATTTTCCATTTATAGGAACCATTATGTGCATTGAAGCGTTCTCCATCAAATAGATAAAAATGAACACAATTAGGAACACCATCCTAGGTCCCACAAAGCTTGAAGTGAAGGAGTAAAGTCCTTAAATCACTTTACTCATTAAGTTGGCCATTCATCATAGGGATTCTTGATTATAGGAGTTGGCTACTCTTTAGAGAATTCTAAGGGTGTATTGGAAAAAACACCAATAGAATGGTGACTCTATTGGGGATAATATCCACTCTCCAAATGTAGATACTTGTATTATAGATTCAAATGGTGTGTTAATTCTAAACATCTTGTTCAAATATTGACAAATTCTTGAACCTGGTAGAAGATTTGATTGCAACAAAGTTCAAAGGATCTGAAAGTGACTCCACTATGGAAGCCAACCTAGAACATGTTCTATTCTAAAAGAAACTTCATCTCATTTGAAGTTTAATCCTCCATAATAGGAGGTGGCAACTCTGACTAAAGACCTTGATAAAGCATACATCAAATCTCTAGATCTACATATTTAAAGACAAAAGGTAGGCAACTGCTGCAAACTTCTAGGTATTCTCATAGAATTAAAGAAAATTTGATCATGTTTGTAACAAAATTATGATAAATTTTTTGTGCTTGAGATGCAAATGATTCTCTATTAAGTAAATTAGCACTATATGAGGGAGTAATACTGGAAATTTAGCATGCCTTTTGAATGTGAATTGAAATTAGTCCATTATCATAAGTAAGCATGCTATATTGTAAGATCTTAAGTAGAATTCATGCGAGATGTGCATTGTAAAGGCTTAGGGTCATAATTGTTGTAAATAACTTTTGTAGAATTGTATAATTACAAAGAAAAAATTATAATTCTCCTTTCAAGGAGTGAGGAAGCATTATCAAGCTGCACATTCTGGTGTAGATATGAATGTAACCATGCATAATGGACGACCTTTGTTGGGTCAAGGGAATTTTAGTATCAAGAGGTATAGAGCCATTAGTTTTGATAAAATTTGTGGGTATCCAAATGTTGTACCACCTAAGATTAGAGATAAGATACCAAAGTTCAATGGTGCAAAAGTTGAATCAGCAAGCAAACATCTACAAGATTTTGTTGATATGATGGGAGATTATGAATTGGACTTTGAGGATGTTGTCATAAAATTATTTGTTCAGTCCTTGAGAAGAGATGCAAGAGACTAGTTCTCTTATTTTCCAAATTCCTCCATACATTCATGGGAGGAGTTTAAGGTAATTTTCATGGAACAGTTTGGAGAAAGGATTGATCCAATCCTAATTAGAAAAAAATCATGAGTATGGAGAAGGAATAAGATGAGTTAGTTCCTTCTTTCAATCTTAGATTCTCAAAGATTATAAGAGAGATCCTAGAGAGCATAAGACCAAATGATGTTGAATGTTTAGTGGTGTACTTGGGTGCATTTGATAAAAAGATGAGTTACCTCCTAAGAGATGAAGATCCTACAATATTGCATCAAGCATATCATATTGCCATAGATATTGAAAACAATTTGAAGTATTCAATAATGAAAGGATATGCAGCCACCAATACTAGTAATCTTAATACCTTTCAGGCCAATGCAATTGGCGGGTCAATTAGTAGAAATTTATGCCAAGATGACAAGGATTCAATTGTTCCAATTTCTCCATCACCACAATGTGAGAATCATGGTAAGACTCAAGTGAAAAGCTCACAAGATCAAGGTAAAGTTGATCAGGTATTCTCATCCAAGAGATTACATGATATGGAAAGGTATAAGGGGAAATCACTCTATGATATGTTCTCTAGTTTTGTGGACACCTTATTAGAGATACCTAAAAATGTCAGACCAAAAGAATCAATATGTATTGATTTGTTTTGTGAAATGTATCAATTATGATTGAGCACTTTACCAAAGGAATTGAAGCCTCACAATTTGAGCCAAGTAATTGATTGGATAAGGGTTGTAGAGGAGGCTAAGAATGAATAAACAAGACAAGTAGTACCTTAGAGTGTCACCAGTAGCTACCATGATGAGGAGAATCAAAGGTTAGTCCTAACAAGTCAAGAAGATGTATTAGAATGTGAACAACTAGTTGATAACAGCTCTCATTTCACAAGTAACATAGATGAAGATACAAAATATGAGGACAAGGAAATGGTGCATGATTTTTGTCCTTGGAATGTCCTAGATTGTGAGAAAGCACAAGGGATGTAGGGGGAAGCCCTAGATATTGTTTTAATCAAGAATAATGATGCACAAATTAGTGACCAAGGTGATGAAATTGAACTTGGTCAGTCTTCTGTTGATTATAATTCTTCCAATGAAATGGAGATGGAATCTCTCGTTTCAAGTAGAGAGCATATTGATAGCCTTGAAAGGGTGCACCTAATTAGGAGTGAACAATTTTCTTCATGTGAAGAGTTCTTAGAATATGGATCAATAATTTTGAATACAAATGAGGAAGAGGATGTTGAAAATGTTTCTCTCTGCTCTTCAAGTGATTACATTGATTTTGAATGCACTGATGATCTTAGGGATTTGGACTCTCATATTGAGAAAGTAGGGCTATATGTGGAAACAATGAAAGTGTGGAGAATCCCTCATTTGATGAACCCTCACTAGTAGGTGAGGTGATAAATCGTGATCCTTATTGGTGTAGGAGTAATCCACTCTTTGTTGAAAATCTTGATGATTTTTTGGCAAGTACCACTTGTGAATATGTTGGAGATTGTACAAATGAGACAACAAGAAATGAAGATCAAGCCGACACTAGGGATTTTGACTCCATACTTGAGGAAGGTAACCTTGATACAATAGCCACCCAGTCACATGAAAGATGTTGTGGCACAAGTGTTAGTGAAGTAGTTGGCCCACAAATGAATGAGAGGATTGTATCTAATGATTACCAAGAGTGTAACTCAGGTTTGTTGATAATTAAATGTGATAGTTGTTCACAAGGTGAAAATTTTGAAGATAAGGATGGCATTGTGTATGGTAACAGTCCTAAATATAGCACTGGTATTGAGAGATATGTAGATGAACATGCCCATGCTTTATGATACATGATTTTATATTTGAAACAAAGGTTGAATTGTCAGCCATACATGATAATGGAGATAACATATACATGGGTGAAGGGAGAGGCCTATTATTGAATAATAAACTTGTGCATTTGAATGGGTACATTGGCCCTAGAGTAGTATTACTACATGTTGATGAGGAGGAACAATTTGATGAGTCTTCAGATTATGTTAACATTGCAAGATTGTTTGATCCATGTGGAGAGGAACTTAGGGGTACAAATAGCATGAAATGTAATGCTAATCAATATGAGTGTGCACTTGAATTATTTGTAGATGCCCCATATCTTCTGGACCTTATCATGGAATTGTTTCCATCTAATGAGAACAACACTCATGTCAAGCATAATGAAGGTGCTACTAAATATGAATCTTTTCTTTTTGATACTCCAAGAGCTTGGCCTAGCATACAACAAAGTGTCTATGAAGGATTTCCATTTGATGTACAAGATGGATGTGAAGATAAAATGCATGATCAGATGGAGTATGAATTTTTTACTTTTCCATTCCAATATGATAAGTCTATGCTAGAACAAATTGATGGACAAGACAGTTTCATAGCAAGTGGTGTTGATGGTTCACTTCAAGTAGCACATGGCAAAGTCTTTGATAGAGGAAAGAACTAGTCTGGAGTTCTTAGGGGCCATGGGCCTCCAATTTGAGGATTGAAGCCAATTTTATGAAAGAGGCTTTTGAAAAGGCAAATTACATTGTATAGTTTTGTGAATAATGTTTATAGGTTTGGTTTGGTGTGTTTCTTTCCTGTTGTGTCTGCTTGCCTTGTCTTGGCAAGCTCTTGAGTTTTGGTGCTTTTTCCTTGGTCTGCTTCAACCTGAGATCTAGATTCTCGCTATACCCATTGTGGGTATACGTCCCTAACCATGAGCCACTGATAGAGCTCCAAAAAGCCTTGTAAAATTTTGAGAAAATTGTGACTTGGATCATGATTGTGAAGCTCTATGTCCAAGGATGGGATAAAGGCTTTGGTTTGTGAGCCCTTACCTTATAAACATCCTATACTACAACCATTAAGCATTGTAATTTTTCATTGATCTATTCCCATCAGTTACCCATCAAGTTAGTCATTACTTGAGTCTTTGAATGTGTCTAGTTAACAACCCCTTAAGTTTAGGAGAGACAGTCACCCGACGCATTGTCCCACACAAAGTGCTTATAAATTTGGATGAAATATTTCATTTCTAAAGGGACTTAATTCATTGTCCTCAAGGGTTTCATTACCATTGGCCTTGTCATGGCCCCATCTTAAGACTAACATTTGGCATGTGCAAGAATATGGCCCATTAGATTCAAAATTCAATCCTCACCGCCCATCCCACATCTTGTGGGAATTAATGGATAGTCGTCATATGACATGCGAGGTTCACGACATTTTGACGTGTGTCCTTTCCATGTGGGGCTCAACCCTTGTACAAGTGCCTACTGACCAATGATGGGGAGATTGACAACTATTATGTAATGTTAGAATTTAATCTTGGTCATTCATCACACACCTCATGGCATTTAATTAATTCCCACTAGAAACTTGTGAGGTACGTGAAAGGATGACATGTGGAGTTTCCTGACTACCATGCAGAGTGTGGCAGAGCCTATGGAATGAATGACATGGGTCCCAATAAATGGGTTCTTATTGGCCAAAAGATGATGAGCTATGGTGTTGGGTTTTCTAACCTAATTTGACCCCATCTAGGCTGCTTGATCTTCCATCTCATTTTGAAATCGATGGCTGACATTCAAAAATCAGAAATATACATGTGTTAGCTATTTTTCTTTGCAACTAGCAAGCATTAATGGCGTGTGTTATTTAGGAGCAATCAATTGGGTCCTAGTGCATGCAAGAAATTAATTCTTGGCTATTATGATGAATGATTCACAAATCTCCAAGCACCTAGAAGATTAACGGTGATGAAAGGGATGCCAGTGATTAATTGTTTCCTCAAGCATGTGATGCCAAAATTTATGATCAAACACCATCAAACTTGCTTGATAAATACAGATTGAATGGTTGCCATTTTCACCATTACAATTAGTAGTTAGCATTTTTTTGAGTTTGTGCAGAGAGTTAAGAGTGTTCCATAGCGAGTTTGAGAAGCTATTAAGTAGAGAAGATGAGCAAGTTGGTTACTTCTACATTACCAGTAAAAAGATCACCAAGTTTCAATGTGTAGAAGCCTCATGGAAATATCCCATAACATGAGTAGAATGTACCTAAATAGATTCCAATCCTAGAGGAGAAAGCCCCCAATGATAAGTCTTCATTTATTCTTACAAGATGTAGTGGTAGGTTGAGAAACCAAGGTGCTACTACAAAGAAGGCAAAGGATAAAGGTAAATAGCCCACATGTTTTGTACCAAGAGTGTGAAGAAAAATAAGGTATGGCTGAGGTTCCTATGGAAGATAGAGCTCCCCAATTTCCATCATAAATAGCCCTTTAGATGGTGCAATGGAAAAAAACTTGGGGCTATCAGTAGTATCCGATGATACTAAATCAACTGGAAGCCCTAGGGGTGGAAGTAATATCGGTCCGACCAATATCAGTAAAAACTCTAAGTGGGTGTGATGGCTTTGTGCTTGGTAATGATAAAGATGAGGAGGGAGTGAAATTTTCTTCCCTACCTCCTGCAAGGATACATAGTGGGCATGTGTACCATGGGTCCAGTTCTAGTATTGGTTCTTCTTCTAGTTAAGTGAAATGGTGTTCGGGTTTTCAATTTTTCGTGTTGATTGATAAAATTTTCATGGTGTTTTTCTTCTAATCCTTGCGTGTGTTGGTTTTTTGGTTTTCATGCTGACTGTGGACACTAGAAGCTACATAGACGTGGAATGTGAGGCCTAGTTGGTGGTTAAATGAAATTTTTGGTGGTATCGATAGTTTCCTTTTGATGGTGGTTATCAATTTTGTGTCCTCATACTCAACAAATGATTGTAGGTGACCATGTGGGGAATTTAGAAATGAAATATAAATTGGTGTTGAAATGAAACCTTCTAGAAATATAATTGCATTTGAGCTAGAGTTTTGTTACTCCCTTGTGCTATAAAAGGGATTTCATGGCTCATTACAAAGGGTTCTAAAATTTTGAGTCCAGTATATGGTCCAGGTAGAAAATAGGTATAGAAAGACTCATAATGAATAGAATAGTCAAATCATCTTGGTTTTGAGTCTTATATGTAATAATCTTAAAATAGTTTTATGTATATCACTGATACTGAAACAAATCTTATCCCTAAAACATTTACTCTCTTGTTGTAAGTTTCCACAAATTATAAACGAAATATCAATGGTATTTTCATTTATCATCGAATGTTCAATTGAATGTGTGTCCTTGTTTCTGCCTTGACTCAAAGAGTTAATTAAATGCTTAGATAGGGTTATAGATTTGTAAAAATTTGCAAAGGATTTGACAAGAAGTCATGTTCTAGGAATTGTGAGTTTTCATATTGGAAGGCATTGTGAAGATAGTCCATTATTATCAAAGTTAAAGGATTTGTGTATAACTTGTTATTTCATGTTCAACTCCATTGCCCAATTGATGATACATTGGTTTGTTTGTTAGAAATATTTACAATCGAAAGTATTGATGGCTTACTGGACCATGGATTTAAAATGAGGATACAATTCATTTAAAATTTGTTAACCACAAAGCATGCATTTGAAATATTTTCTTGTTTCTAGTAAATAAATGATTATTGACTCAAAGATTAGCCAATCTTTTGGTGGATCATGTTTATTTTCCATTTATAGGAACCATTCTATGCATTGAAGTGTTCTCCATCAAATAGATCAAAATGAACACAATTAGGAACACCTTCCTAGGTCCCATAAAGCTTGAAGTGAAGGAGTAAAGTCCTTAAAGCCCTTTACTCATTAAGTTGGCCATTCATCGTAGGGCTTCTTGATTATAGGAGTTGGCTACTCTTTAGAAAAATCTAAGGGTGTACTAGAAAAAAAAACCCCAACAAAACCTAAGAAGAAACCTAAAGCCATTCATTCCACAAAGCTCATTGATGATAGGGACTTGGTGGCATACATTGCAACTCCAATGGTTAACAAATATGATAGGGAGTTACAAGCCTCAGATTACCAAATTAGTACTATCAATTTGGGTAAGCAAATAAGGACACAACAAATGAACCTTATTGACATTTTAGCCACCTTGACGAAGTCAAGAATGATCAAAGAAAAGTAGGAAAAGGATAATTTCAAGGCTTAGGTAGGGTAGATGAGAATATTTCTGAAGAAACTCACCACCTCTATTTCTGAATAGCTAGCATCAACTGAAGTTCCTATATTGATGATTCGTAAGGAGGTTGATGAGATGAGTGAAATGAAGAGAAAAGCTCAAATGATGGATAAATGGGATGGTGCTCTAAAGTGAAGGTGAAGGATTTGTTCATTGTGGTCCATAAGTGTTATACTCAGGTACATGAGCTGGAAAAGTCTTTGAAAGAATATGCTCAAAGACTATGGAAAGAAGAAGATAAGTATGTAGAGTATATGCGAAAGTTAAGGATTTGAAAGAAGGTACCTAGAGGAGATGTAGTCTAGTATGGTATTTTGGAGGATTAGGATTTCAGTTATATTGATAAATTTATGAACATATCAATCTTCAAAATAGAGGTTCTCATGGAACATAGAAGGATCTTGCTTCAAGCTCAACAAGATATATCTGATCAAGTGGGTGTACTTAGAGGAATTGTTGCTAAAATTACCAATAAAGAGGTTACATCAAGGCCTGAATTGGCTTCCCTGCAAGAAATAAAAGATTAATGGAATACCTGCTTGGAGGGATTAATAAAAGAAGTAGATAACAATGAGGGAAATCTGCTGGATAGATTAGTGGAGATAAAGTGCAATGTACGAGATGTTGCTAAAGAGGTTAGTAGGCTACAAGATATGTATACTACTACCACCAAGGAATTTGAAAGTGAAATGTTCAATTTTGAATGGCTTGATGGACCTCAAGAGGAGATTTTGTAATGGATTTTTAATAATACTAAGGAGTATTTCAAAGTATTCGAAGCGACTAAAACAACCAAGTAAAGGAAAGGATATTCTATTTTTGAAAAGGGAATCTAGTCAACAAAAAATTAACTATAGATTAGTTTTGACAACTCTAAGTCAATTTTGATTTAGCAAGAATGAGACATACTTCTCTAGTTTCAAAAAATTCAGCAAATTGAAGACTCTTGTGCAACTGGAAGCACCCCTATAATTGTGGATTTGGGCCCCATCTTTTGGATCATGATTTTCGAAAAGGAGAAATTAGTGTTTAATTCTTTCTATAAGTTTAGAATTTCTCCTCATTGTAAAGGTTGGAAAATTGAATTTAGTTTTCCTGCCTAAGACTAGACATTTTATTTTTACAACTTTTATGAAAACAGTTAAATATTTTTACAATTTTAATGCAAACAGTTAAATTCTAGAAGTTTATTAGTTTAATGATGATGAAAATAGATAATGGTTTTCCATACATTAGTGGATCTTGTTGTGCATAAATGTTTCTTAAATTGGTGAAAATCAATAAGAAGAGGTTGAATTTAAAACTATCTATTGTATTATTTGTGGATGATATTTTCTTATTTTTTATTGATCTATGAATTCTATGACGAGTTTGTGATGTTCATTGTTGACAAATTAATTCTAAAAATGAAGTGATGATGAATGGTGTTACACATATTAAATTTTCACTATGGATGAATATAATTGCATGAGATTTTATGAAATATTTCATTCTATAGTTTTGATTAATTAGGAAATTCTCATTAAAGAAATTGCATGTCTAAATTTAAGGAAATGTTTGTTCACATCTTGTTGTTCCAAAACCTTGATCTATCATTTTTCTGTTTATTTGAAAATCCCCTATTAGAATACTTTGTAATATCCAGTTTGTACCTTTTTACCAACAAAGGCCCCTTGAATATTACAGTTGCATGAATCACTAAATGATGACATCATAGTTGAGAACCAACTATTGAGACCTTGGAAGATAGGTTATTTGAGATTAGTTATCTTTTTTAGGAGAAATAAAATATAAATATTATTTTTAACGTTGTCATGTTACTTTGACCATCAATAGAGTGTTCTTCCTTGATCTACATTCTTTTTCATAACATGTTTTTTTTTTGCTCTTCACCTAGGTTTGGGAGTTTCCACTTCTTGCATTAAGCTTTTGAGATCTAGAGGCACTAGTTCCACTTCCAACGGGGAAGCCAATTCCCCGACCAACCAATCAGGTGCATCTTCATTATATTCTACCTCTGTAACATTTCTTTGTTCATGATTCTCAACATGCTCAAGAACTTCTCCTCTTACATTCTCAACCTTTCTTGTCACATCCTCTAGAATTGGAACATTTTCAGTATTCACTGGCATGGATTCTAGATTACTAAGATTCGACACTATCTCTTCATTTCTAATACTTATTTTTTCCTATCTAAGAATGTGCTCAACACCAGTCCTTGGGGTACCACTTTCTTTATGTCTTGTTACACAAGGATTATCTTCATTTCTCACCTCACCATCCAAGGTTTGTGAACGCTCTACATTCTTAGTTTCAACCCGATCTTCTACTGACTTTTCAAAAACCTATGGATGTTTTGCATCATTTCTACCACTTCCTAGTAGAAGCTGGGAATCAATTGTATCTTCAATAATAATATCATCAGTGGGACCCTAGCCTACAGTTCCCCCCATTTCCTTTTCATTAAGTATCTTAGGGTTTCTCACTTTTGGGATGAGTGTTCCTCTTATGAATTCTTCTTTGACATCTATAGGAATTGACCTTGTATCTGACATTTCTTCCGCCATTGGTTGTACCATGGTTTCTCCTTAGATTTCTTTTGTTTTACTCGTTCCATCATGGCAACCCATTTCTCCCATTGTTCGCTAATTTTCTCTTCATTTAATTCATAACTCCCTTGTAGAGCCACAAGAGTCTTTCCTAGTGTTTGTTTTACTATAGCCATATTGAATGAAGGGGGAGAGGTGAATAATGTTGCAACCCTCTAAGATGTAGACCTTGTCTGAGAATGAGTGTTCATTTTCATTCCCTCTTCTTTGCCAGTCATAGGTTGAATCTTTAGTTTTTCCACAGAAGAAGATGTCACTTTACACTTCACTGTCACTTTGACCTTACTTGGTCCAATTTCTTTATGTTGGCTAGTTGGTGCCAATGAAACTCTCTGGCTTGGGGCATTAGGATTTCTCTCCTCAATATGTATAGTTGTATCTTCTTCACCAACTTTTCTTTTCTTTTTAGCAGGCTCCTCATACCTAGATTCACCTTCTTCTCTTTATTTCTTCTTTGTATTGAGAGAGTATGTGGGCCTTATCCTATATTTTGTCAAAGCTTTACAATAATCATCAATCCACCATTGAGTACATGCATTAAAATCTATTCAAAAATTTCCTTAATAGTCATTATTTCTTTACTTTCATAATTTGGATCTGGGATGGGTTCATCATAAACCTTAGTTGAACTGTAGACTAGATTCAACACCTCTCAATCATCTTCATCCAACTGCTCTGGAATGTTATGAAGTTTAAGAATCTACACTGATTATAATGAAAACCTTTGATATGATCTCTTCCTCACTTCATGTTCATTATCACAATTGAGCCAAAAATCCTCTAAATGATGAACATGAGCATGTTTTCTAACTATCTTCTTGGTAATATTCCCCTCTAGATCATAGTTATTTCTATAGAGTGTAAATAACTCCAATTTATTCATATTTAATTCTTCTTTGGACAAATTGGCCAGTTTAGTTGCATTGCATTTATAATTCCCCATTGTGATGGGAAATTTGATAAAAACTTCTTTTATGTGCCATGTTAAAAAGGGCATGGGAAGGCTTCATCTATCTTACCAATTCCAATAGTAACACTTTGTTTGTTGGGTACCTAGGCAACATAAAAGGACATCCTTTGAATCCTTCCACCTTGATGTAGGTGAAAGTGGGAAACTGAATGTACCAACCTCTAACTTGGCGAATGATCCTTTGTGCTTCTAGATACAACCTTTTAGCTTTGTCTCCCTCCATTATCCTTTCCAGCTTCATGGAAAACACATCATTAACTCTTCAATAATGCTCTCTATATTCATGAATAGTAATCTGGGGTAAATGAACATATATTACACTATTCCTTATTTCTCTGCCCAAGGTACCAACTCTATTCAACCCTTGCTTATTTTCCCTTAGGACGTAGGAATAAATCACATATGAAGACATAAAAACTGTAAAAAATTATGGAAATTCCTTTATCTAGTCATGTATCCTGTTGTTAATAAAACTTCCCCAATACATTTACACAAGGCCTTCCATTAATTTGTCTATGATTGCAAACATCCATGGTTCAAATTTGCTAGCATCCATAACTCCAGCTATCCTACTTAGCATAGTTATGACATCTTGAACATTTGGGTTGAACACAAATCTTAGAATTGGTTTCACTTGCTTAGTAATTTTCTCCTGGTACCACTGTGTACTCATAACTTTTCTATTATGCTCTTCTATGCTTAGGTAGATTTTATCCATTGTTTTAACATCTACTGGATACATCTAGGGAAATGTAAGGAGCCCAAGATTATACACAATCCATTTCAATGAGAGGTCTACATAGACCCTCCCTTTTCAACGACTCTCTTGTCTAGGTTGTAACAATTCAAACATTCCATATCCAGTTGAAGGGCCTCTGCCGCTGGTGAAAACCCTCCTGCTAAATGTAGCCCACTTGCTATTATATTCTTCCTACACTAAGAAGAATTTTCTTGCCAAGCCTGTGTGATGAATTCGACATTGAAAAAACATCCTGAATAGGTATTAGTAATTATCCCACCAACTAGTGCAGCTTGCAAAGAAAAATATTGAAATTCATCTTCTGGCCTTGCTTTGGAAGTTCTCATATTCACTTGTGCATCTTGAATTTTTTAACAAATATGTTCCTTGTGTGCAAGTTAGGGTTAAATTTAACTAGTTATCTTTGACAATTCATAAAAATTGCAATCTACCATATGGTTAAATTCATTTCAAAATAATCAACATTTTACTTACCAGAAGAGATGCCATTATCTTGAGACATGCATGCATAAAATGACTAATAGAATTTCAATTATCTGAAACATACCTGATTTTGTTGGTGATACAATTTTTTTCATAATGTAACTTTGAAACCCTTGGTAGTTGTGTCTTGGTTTCTCAAGGTTTACCTTTCTTTACACACCACAATATCAATCTTGATATTTCAAAGTCCTTACCAATTAGTAGTATAGCACAAGGTTGAGTGTTGTAAAATTAATTGCATGCTAGAGGTGGTGCCACATACATGTGTAGTTTTCCACCTTCATTAATTCCCTATTACAATGCATTAATTTTCTCAAATAAAGGTGCCATCATGGAAGATTAGGGTTCAAATCATGAAAGCTTGTGTTTCTGTGTAGGCCCACCACTAGAGAAGAACATAGCATGGAATGCTTACGTGGCACACTTGCATGTCACTTTGATTCTTATGAGGCAAAGACTTTATAAGGTAAAGCAACTTTGGATACGTGACCGTTAATGATCACAAGGTTTGAATCCTCTGATATCGAACATTGGAAAGATTACTAGGAATTGAGATGTTTACCCATTGGGTTTATGAGAATTGAGTGTAAAGAGAGGAACTGAGAATCAAGTTCAAGCAAGACCAAAATGATTTAAACATATTCACAATAGAACCTCTGGTTTCTAACCTCCGACCAAAGAAACGAAAAGCAACCATTGGGCTAACCGATGAAGAAAAGGGACGCGCGTACCAAGATGATTTACCTTGGTGATGACTTACCCAGATTGACTTACCAACTGGGTTGGAAACTAAGACTAGCCAAGGATACAATATCCCTAGCACAACCACATGAACTCTGGAACTCTGGGTTTTGGAAAATTTATAATACTTAAGAGAAAATCACAACACTCTAAATCTAGTAAAAATAAGGATTTAGGCAATGACCAAGCAAGGTGAAATAAAACTCCCATTTTACCATTTCCTCTAAAAGCAACACATCGAAGTAAGCAAAGGTAAAGGAAAAAAAGAAAGGAAATAGAAAAAATGGGGTCCACACTTTTCTAATGAGAAAAATGGGGCATGTTGTGAGATCACACAATAGAATTTATTTTCTTTTCATGCTTTTTTGGATATTAGATTTCAACATTTTAATCACATACTCATAGATCGCTAATATTCCTACTTAGAGGAGATTGCTTTTAATAGAGGAAATGAATCATTCAACCATAGTTCCAATCTAGCTCATTATTAAAATCTTAAACAATTTAGTGGCACAAAACTATGAAGAAATTTTGAAAAAAATATAAGCTTTTAAAAAAGAATCTAGCAATTTTATCATATGGAGATGGTATGATCTCTACTATCCACTCTATGTGGGAACAGCTGTGTCAACCATTGCATTACAATATCAGTAGTATATAAAAAGAAATTGTTAGGAAAATTGTCATGAAATAACCTCAAGAGACCAATGAAAATAAAATAAATAAAAATTTTAAACCATCAAATGAACATAAAATTCAATTCATAGTTCAAAATATCTTTGCGTGAAGAAACAAATAATTGGACCTAACACTGGGTATTACAATAATTTTCATTTTGTTGTTGAAATTAAATAGTGTAGTGTTGATGACGATGTTACTCGTAGCAACAGGGTGAACAAATTCTTCACAGACAAACCACAAAGAGCCTATCCTTCTTGAAAGACTTAACCAAAGGCAACCTTAGGGGATTCGTATGATAGGAAAAAGGTTGGCTTAGTTCAATCCCAAGTCTTTGGTAGTTAGGTCTTGACAATACTAGGTTCACTTCAGGGTATGATGTGATATTACTATTAATCTCAAAGGGAATATGTTTGTTTGAAATCATATGTATTGGACACTAAATTATTAGGTAGATCATAAAATAATATCATGAAATCGAAAGATATGAAATAATATTTCATGAACATCAACAATTTTTCTATCACTTAAGTAAATTTAGCTTTAAGTATTCAATAATTTCATAGGAAATGAAGTATTTTCATTAAATTTCCATTCATTCATCTATTTTTTGAAACATTTTCCATAATTTAAACATCTATTCTAAAATAAAGCATTAAAAATACTGAAAATTAAAATTTCTCTTGGTTATTCTCCATGCATGCCCCAAAGAATTAACCAAATAAAAGTAAACCAATTTATACTTCATGAGATTGCTTCACAGCTACATATAAAATAGTGTGAACTTTTAAAGGGAGGGGTTTTAGTTTGGACACTGAGTAGGTTCTGCAAGAACCCTTAAAGGTCGTAGCACACAGTCTTGTTCGACTAAACTAACAAAACATGTTATCAAGATTTATGAGATAGGTAGCTATAAAATTGGTTTCAATATTGATTAATATTTACATGCATACAAGTTTTTAGATCAAAACGATTTAGAAAACAAGAAAAAAGAACAAAACTTAGAGAATTTTTGGCTCTTCCGACATCCACAAATTCTGAACTTAACTTAAAAAGAAGTATCCTCTAGCCTTTTATAGAAGTAAGGCAGAGATAGGATAAGAAAAATACATGAGAGGAAGTCCAAGGGACGAATCACATCAAGGCATGTGGAATGTAGTGACTGGTAGGAGAATTGTAATCGAAGTCAATGAAGGTCAACTCCAATCACACATTGAAGCACTTCATACTTTAATCCTTTTATTATCAGGGTTCCTTCTTGGAACCAAACAAATCCACTCAAAAAAAATGTAGGAACTTCCCATACATTCAGAATGATTAGGTGGAATTTTCATTCCTACATTCAGGTTCATCCTTGATTTGAACATTCCAGGAATGAGTAACTTTCAAAATGTATACACTTTTGTGTTGTATGCTTAAACTCCAGAGTCCCTGTTTCCCGGTATCTGGTGTATCTTCGCAACAAACTCTATTCTAGCATGAAAATAAACATCTCCTACAATCACAAATTCCACTCATTAAATCCCTTTTTAAAAAAACATTTATAAACATCTCATGTAAATAAAACCACCATTCAATTTTTATCACATAAATTTCTCATAAATAACACACTTTCTAGCATATTACAAATCCTTGCATGATTATCTTGTATATACTAGATTACTAGACTATCAGACTCATTGGTTAACCTTATGATTTTAAAACTTCACTTTACATCTCTACCTAGTACCTAGTACCCGGTATTCAGCTTTATCTGTGAATTTTCCTGGGACTCGGGTTTTACTGGAACTTCCATCTTATCATACCTCAACTATTGGACCAGAACACTCTGTTCACATTTGCATTACTTTTTTGTCTTTTTCAAACATTCCTGGTTCCCAATATCTGGTACCTAGAATAGTACATTATAAAGTAATCTTTTATTACTGATTTCTCTTTGTTGTTCACTTTTGGTGATCTTTTCAACTAGCTAACTCCTACCATAAGAGTTAGTTTTTTTCTCTTGGGTCCCCAAGTATTATAGTCTTGGGGTGTGTTGTGAGACCATACAACAACTTGCAACCAATAAAACTAAATTCAAACCAAAACTTGAGATTAAATCACCAGTTGTAAATTATAACTTATGCATATTTTAAAACAATAGCTTTTACCTTTACCTAGATTCTGGCATAATAAAAGTAAAAATATCCCAGAAACATCTATGTGTGCTTTGATTAATTCTAGTTTTTGGAATCCAGTGAAAAAAATTAGTTCATTGACATTAAACTACATAATATGGTAATCCTCCAAATCCAACTAGGGATAGAGCCTTGCTGCTAGTCAAGCATCCATAGCCCCGACAAGGTTATCTCCATAATTCCCCCCAAACATAGCTCTACTGCCAGCCAGGTGTCTAGAGCCCCGATAGAGATATTTGGATAGGCTAAAGAGTTTTTTTTTATAAATATTGCAATGATAGCTCATTTTTCTCTTTTGATATTTCAATAACTCATTTTCAACTTGCAAGCAATGAATCCCACTATTAAGTTGGGAATTATAGTGGTAGCGAAGGTTATCTTTTTATTTTTCATTCAATACAAATCCCTTCATCAATTCACTACTTCCCAAAAAATCATTTAATAATTCCCTATTGGTGCATATTTTTGGCTAAATTTTACCGCTTTATGTCAAATTCTAGCTAACTGCAACTTGCTATGTGTTAGAAAATATGCATAAATTAAAATTTAGCAGTGAACAACTTAATCACCAAATTTAAATCTAAAATTTGAACCATTAATCACCACCCTTTCAATAAAATTTTATGGCAACTACTAAATACTTGGCTAGCACTTTTGATTTGATGGTGCTGCACCACATTAATGAACCGAGAATGTTATGATGACATTGAAACATGATCACATTATTCTACATTAAATTCACACACCTCAACTCACACGTATTACTTCTTTTAAATTACCCAAGTGATGACGTGTGTTGCCTTACTAGATTCATTTTCCTTTCTACTTTACACACACAAGCACCTCCATAATTAATACAACTTTAAAAAAGTACATGAAATTACCACTATTAACTTTGAAATCTTCAACTTGCTTGATTCACAATCTTCGTACTGATCAAAATTTGAAGCAATTTATCACCAACTTTGTGTAAAGAATTAATTTGATTTAACATTCTGCTCTAAAGAAAATTATCTAGTTTCCACCTTGCTTATGGTTTCCAATAATTCACTTGAGGAAACTATGTACCACAACTTCCTCATGGATTTCTATAAATTTCGCATTGCTTCTCGAATTCTTTACGCTTTTACTTAGATTTCTTGTCATTCTGCATTTCTTGCTCTACTAGTTCTTACTTGCTTCTAGGTTATGGATACTCCAATTTGCTTGACTTGCTCTCACCACTAGAATGTTTTCTTAGGAAGTATCACACCACAAAGGCTTGAAAATATTTTTGTCATTCGAACTTCCAGTTTCACTGTACCAAATTGGTGCTTAGCTCTTGGGGAAAATTATGTAGAATCCAGCCACTAATTTTGTTTCTATTCCAACATGGCTTCTCATTTTGTAGCATCACTTCTGGATAGTGGTCTTCCTATTGAAGATGTTTTCTCGGCTTCCAATTTGATAGTAAGGCCTAAATATTTGGGCAATCTGGATGCTATTTTGTCTATTGCACACCCAACCATTGGAATCTCTTCCATGGATGATATTCATCGGTTCCTGGAACATGAGGAAGTGGTTCCACTCTATCCTTTCCTCACTAACCTCCATATTCATGACTTTGAAGTTCATCGAGAACTCACCTACATAGGGTATTTGGCCCTGATAGATGAGGCATCCCATATCAACTGAATGGCTACTCCTATCTGTAACTCAACTTACTCTTTTTTATTTTTTATTCTTTTGAAGCAAGAATTTCAATATTCCATGTATATGAGTGATATACACATATATATAGCTTTGTAGTACATCTTAAATCATGTATTTACTATGCATGGTTTTATAATTTTCATTTCATAGCATAATTTTACAAATGTTTGAATTAACTCTCATGTTAAGATAAGTTAAGCATAATTTGCTAATGCAGAGGCCAAATGAAAAAGAAAAGAAAAAAGGAAAGAAAGAAAAGCAACAACAAAGAAAAATAAAACAAAACAAAACTAACCCTAACTAACCAAACTTCTAAATTAATAAACAATTAACCCTCACAAAACAACTTATTTTGATTTCAATGAATATTTCCATTATTGTTTTGGTACAAATTACAATAGGTTTATCCTTAAATTCATTCAAAAAAAATTCAAAAGTTCTAATGTAACAATGAATTCTTCTAAAATTTTTGTGTTTAATAATCATAAATTCAAAGGTGTACTTACAAATAACTTGGCTCATATGTATGAAAATGACCTCATTAAAGGTCGATTGCACACACTTTGTCTAATGCAACCATACTCTACCTTCTTTCAACCCTCGTCCATGGTTTTCCTCTTTACTCTATTCATTTCCATGAACAACTATGTCCATTTCTCGGCTTTCTTCTCCTCCAATATTTTTTATCTTTGGTCCTCTCTTCACTTTGCACTTTGTTAGACCAAGATATACCACAATTTATATTGTTATCAAAGAGAGAAAAAGTAAAAGTTTGATACTCTGTATCTTGCATAAAATCAGGAAAATTTCCTTTTTTAACTTGTGAATTTTCAACTTGGAGCAAAATACATGCATCTCGCACTCAATTTTCATGCTCCTTCTCTTCATTTGAACTTTCCACATATAAGGAGAATGATGACTCATCAATACCATTTCCTTATTTCTGATGCGATGTCTCTGAATATTGGCATTCTCACTTATTTTCCTGCAGAAGGTTAGGATTTTCTTTATAATAATTCTCTAGAGTTGTCAAACAGTTTTGATGTATCGACTAATTTTTTAATATTTCCAATTCCACTAGGGTTGGGCGTATTTCGTTCTAATGGTTCTTGTCTTGTAGTAGTTTCCTTCTCCTCCAAAAAATTTCATGTCTTTGGTCTTGTCTTCACTTTGCACTTTTTTAGAACAAGATATACCACAATTTATATTGTTATCAGAGAGAAAAAAGTAAAAGTTTGATACTCTGTATCTTGCATAAAATAAGGAAAATTTCCTTTTTTAACTTGTGAATTTTCAACTTGGAGCAAAATACATGCATCTCGCACTCAATTTTCCTGCTCCTTCTCTTCATTTGTGTTTTCCACATATAAGGAGAATGATGACTCATCAATACCGTTTCATTATTTCTGATGTGATGTCTATGAATATTGGCATTCTCTCTTATTTTCCTACAAAAGGTTAGGATTTTCTTTATAATAATTGTAGTTGTCAAATAGTTTTGATGTATTGACTAATTTTTTAATATTTCCAATTCCACTAGGGTTGGGCATATTTCACGTGAATGATTCTTGTCTTCTAGTAGTTAGAACTTCTATTAACATAATCATTTTACACATGTCCAAACTTACCCTAGTTAAAAAAAATTCATAATCAAGTTCACCGTGATCAATTGTATCATGAATTCTACACTCGATGACTCTACCAAAGGTAAATAAACTCAAAGGATGTACTCTATGGTTAAATATTTTCCAAAGTTTCTCAAATTCCATACTAAAATACTAGCTTGCACTAAATTTTTTCTTTATTAGCTTTCTCCTTAAACTCAGGACTAATACAAATTTCAATATAAACCCTCCTAGTGCCAGTTCCTATTGATGACGTTGTTACTCATAGCAACAGGGTGAATAAATTATTCATAGGAAAACCGTGAAGAGCCTATCCTTCTTGAAAGACTCAACCAAAGTAAACCTTAAGGGATCCGTATGATAGGACAAAGGTTGGCTTAGTTCAATCCCAAGTCTCTCGTAGTCAAGTTTTTACAGTACTAGGTTCACTTCAAGGTATGATGTGATATTGCTATTAATCTCAAAGGGAATATGTTTGTTTGAAATCATATATATTAGAAACTGAATTTTTAATTAGATCATAAAATAATATCATGAAATCGAAAGATTTGAAATAATATTTCATGAACATAAAAAAAAACTTCTATCACTTAAGTAAATTTAGCTTTAAGCATTCAACAATTTCACAGGAAACAAAATATTTTCATTAAATTTCCATTCATTCATTTGTTTTTCAAAAAAATTTCTAGAATTTAAACATCTATTCTAAAATAAAGCATAAAAAATATTGAAAATTAAAATTTCTCCCAGTTATTCTCCACGCATGCCCAAAGAATTAACCAAATCAAAGCAAACCACTTTATACTTCACTAGATTGTTTCACAGCTGCATATAAAATAGAGTGAGATTTTAAATGGAGGGCTTTTAGTTTGGACACTGAGTAGGTTTTGCATGCACCCTTAAACAACACATCACATAGTCTTGTTCAGCTGAACTAATAAAACCAGCTACAAAGATTCATGAGATAGGTAGCTATCAAATTGGTTTCAATATTGATTAATATCTATGTGCATACAAGTTTTTAGACCGGAATGATTCAAAAATAAGGAAAAAAGAACAAAACTTATAGAATTTTTGGCTCCTCCAACATCTACAAATTCTAAACTTAACTTTTAAAAAGTATCCTCTGGCCTTTTATAGAAGTAAGGCACAGATAGGATAAGACAAATACATGTGAGGAAATCTAAGGGAAAAATCACATCAAGGCATGTGGAATGTAGTGACTGGTAGGAGAATTGCAATCAAAGTCAACAAAGATCAACTCCAATCACACGTTGAAGCACTTCAGACTTTAATCCTTTTATAATTAGGGTTCCTTCTTGGAACCAAACAAATTTGCTCAAACAAAATGTAGGAACTTCCCATACATTAAAAATGATTAGGTGGAATTTCCATTCCTACATTCAGGTTCATTCTCGATTTGAACATTCTAGGAATGAGCAACTTCCAAAATGTATACACTTCTTTATTGCATGCTTAAACTCTAGAGTCCTAGTATCTTGGTATCTAGTGTATCTTTGCAATGAGCTCTATTCCACCATGAGCTTTTAAAGTGTATTGTTGAACCTAGAAACACCATTAGATCTGTCTACAAATTTGATTTGCTTGATCGTCCATACTCAAACTTTGCATCTCCTACAATCACAAATTCCACTCATGAAATCCGTTAAAAAAATATATTTATAACCATCTCATGTAAACAAAAACATCATTCAATTTTTATCACATAAATATCTCATAAATAACATGCTTTCTAGCATATTAAAAATCCTTGCATGATTATCTTGTATATACTAGATTACCGAACTATCAGACTCATTGGATAACCTTAAGATTTTAAAACTTTACTTTACATCGGTACCCAGTACCGGGTATTCAACTTTACCTGTGAATTTTCCCTGGACTTCAGTTTTATCAAAACTTCCATCTTACTAGACCTCAACTATTAGACAAGAACACTCTACTCACATTTGCATTACCTTTTTTCCTTTTTCAAACATTCCTGATTCCTGGTATCCGATACCCAAAATACTACATTATGAAGTACTCTTTTATTAAAGATTTCTCTTTGCTCTTCACTTTCAGTGATCTTTTCAATTAGCTAGCTCCTGCCATAAGAGTTAGTTTTTTTCTCTTGGGTCTCTAAGTCTTATAGTCTTGGGGTGTGTTGTGAGACTAGATAACATGTAGTTGTTGGTTATTTTAAAATTTATATAGTTTATTTTATATTATGTTATAAATAGGGAAAAGATATATACCACATGAAAATTTATAAATCTAAGTTTTATTTTTCAAGATTATTGGTGTGGGTTATTACAATGTATATATTGATCTTTTCTTTATCAACTCAAAACCAATTTAAATTATATGCATGTCCATAGTACATAAAATATGGATATTAAAAAGTGGAATTGATAATTATAGAACTAGTGTTGAGCTAAAACATATATTATAAGAAGCCTCAATTGAGAAGGAATTATGTAAATTATAAGTTATAATCACTAGAACAAAGAATGCAAGTGGTGTTGGCATTATGTTGTCATTGATGTCAAAAGGGTGGTATCATAAGGGAGCTAAAAGAAAGATGGTTTAAAGATATAGAGCAAGATTTGAAATGTTATAGAAGTTTGAGCTTCAGGCCTTGGGATCATTATGTATAGCTTGCTAAGAGAACAAAGAGTTAGTCATTTTTCAGCTTAGTCTGATCAGACTTTAGACTTCGGGCTTGAGGTTTACTCTCTATTGTAAGTGATCAAACATCAGGTGTATCTCATATCGGTTGCATATAGAAAGTTTGAATGTGTTAAGTTAGACAAGGTGTCAGGCATTAGACATTAGAGTTAAGGATTACACCTTAACTTAAGGATAAGCAAAGGGTATGAAGAAACCCCAAATACCAACCTCCAAAATGGTTTCGTGCATCATGGGTCAAAAGGTTGGCTTATGCATTACCAAAAGGAAAGTAAGTGCTAAAGTGGAAGGGAAAACACCGACATCTGACAAGCTCAATGCAAAGTTGTTGTTTCACACTTTGAAGATTCAGTGGTCTATGTGTTGGCTTGTGGTGGAGTCAAGGATGGTAAAAGTTAAAGGGTAAGTCTGATGGCAGAACCCTCAAAAAGTATGGTAGATGACAAGTGTCGTCAAGTGACATGTGGTGGTTTATGATTGTAATGAATTGGCTCTTCACATCGTGGAAGTCATTCTTTAGGCACAAGGCATAAGAGCAATATGCAATTTGAGTGGAGATGGTTACATGGTATTTTTTAATTACGTCACACAATTTCTTCACATCATGGTTGTGAATCAAGAATATTGAGTCATATTTGTCATATGTGATGATAGTGGAATGTAAGGTCAAGATAATAGGTGGCAAGCACTTATTGCATCACATAGGTAATTCATGTCACTATTGTGAATTACATTGCACTAAGTAAAAAGTGATATGCAATGAGCATGTTGGGTCCAAGGCTTTAATCAGTGATCAAGTGAAATAATGTCATGTGTCTAGGATGACAAATGGCGAATGAATATTGCATGGCACAACTCCTTTACATCAAAAAAATGGTTTTTGATCCCTAAGCAGAAAAGTGATAAGCATTTATGATGTGATGGAGATCAATGGCTTGAGATTAAATGAAGTTAATCTGATGACCATTTTTAAAGGTGTCGAGTTTAATGGAGAACAATCAGATAATGGAATGAATACAAAGATCAAAGTTTGACATTCAAAGTAGTAATGTCACAATGGTTAGGAAATGGTTTGAATGGTTAGGCAGTGGAACTTGACACAGATGAAGAAATCTGATATTGCCATGACAACAAAAGATGAAAATTATATTGGATGATAAATGTCATAGAATTTAAAGTAGTTGGAAGATCAGATACAATTACAATTGTACAAAATAAACAAATATTATGTATTAGACTTGTGTTTCAAAGCTAGGGTTAGGGTTTTGATATAGAGCAGAAAAGTTGTTGAATAGAGCATATAAAATGATGTCCTAACATTCAAAAAATGAGCTTCTTGATAACATGAAGAGTTACACACACTCAAATACACAAAAAATTGTTGCAAGGTGTGCACCCTTGGTCTCCTTGTGCTATATAGTGCAACACTTGGGTTTGTTACATGGCTTAACCACCTCTCATGGATTCATTAACTTTGGTAGTTGTATCGAGCATTAATAGGTCGATCTTTTGGTGCAACGAAAACCATGTGTTCATCAATTGGTATTAGAACCTAGGTCACAGGTTCAAAGCTATCACTTGCATTGGGGGGATTGTTGCAAGGTGTGCGTCCTTGGTCTCTTTATGCTATACGATGCAACACTTAGGGTCATGACATGGCTTAACCACCTCCCATGGATTCATTAACTCCAGTGGTTGCATTAAGCATTAATAGGTTGATCTTTTGGCACAATGAAAACTTGTGTATAAAAAATTAATAAAGTATGATTTGTGTATGTAGCTTAGATGAATAATACAAATGTTTAACAGAGCTAAAGCAAAAAAAAGAATGCAGTGAGAGTGAACTAGGGGTTGCATTCTAAAATTAGAACAAAGAGAGATAGAACAAAAGATAAAAGAAGTGTTCCTATAATAGTGAAGAATAGAGGTTTTCCTGAAGAGTAGAACAAAGAAAAGAAGTAATGTGTAGTTTGAAACCAAAACTATAACATGAAATTGGATTCAGTTAAATCACTTATGTAATTTGGAGTTCTAGCTCCTTTTTATCTAATTGGTTGGTTCCATGAAATTTTTGAGTTGATGCTTAGTTAGGGGATTGGTGTCTCCTTAGGTTTGGTGCCCTTAAACTTTATAACCAATGAGGTTTTTCTTGTGAGGCTGCATTTGAGCAGTAGACTCAAGCAATTATTCTCACTATGGTTTTTCCCATACTAGGTTTTCCATGTACATTTTGTGTTATGTGTATTTGTGTGTTATTGGTTTCTCTACATATTCTCCTAATTTGGTTTAAAGCTTTTTAAGTACTAGTTTTATTAACTCTACTAATTCAGCCCCCCTCTTAGTAGATAGTTGTGTTTCAAAAATTGGTATCAAAGCATTTGGTTCCTTTAAAGAAGCTTAATCAACTTAGGTAGATCTTGAAGTGTGAAAACTATGGCTAGTCAGGAAGGTTCATCCTCAAACAAAGCACCTCCCTTTGATGTATCAAACTATGCATTCTAGAGCATCAGGATGGAAGCATATTTATCCTCATTAGGATTTGATGTATGGATGTCCATTATAAATGGATACACAATCCCTGCTATTCCTCCTACTGATCAAGCTAGAAAGAGAACATATGAGAATAATGCTAAGGAAAAGAATGCTATTCTTTTTGGATTGCCTACCTCAGTTTTTTTCAAATTGATGCATTGTAAAATAACACATGTTGTCTGGGGAAAGTTGAAGAGCATTTATGAAGGTGATGACAAGCTAAAGCATGCAAAGATACAAACTTACAAGGGCAATTTTGAAAGTTTGAAGATGATTGAATAAAAGATTACTGTAGACATTGAAAAATGTCCCAAATAATATCATACACTCGAATAAGATATACTAACATCATTTCCTCTCGAAACCCATCCTCTTTTTTCTTAACTAATTGAATTAGCCTAACTATTTAATTAATTGCATCATTTTCATCTATTAACCTAATCCATCAAATCGGGTTAATTCACCCCTTTTATCATGCTAACATTTCATCTCATTAAATTAAATAAATCAACCTATTTAATTTAATTCCCTAAGTCATCCTATTTAATTAAATAACCCTGAGTTATTTAATTAAATTTCATTTCACCTTTCCCCCTTTCATTAAGTCATTTAATTTAATGAAAATCACTTTATTCCTCCAAAACCCCTAATTGTGTGATTAAACCTTGTTTAATTAACAATTAATCTAATTTTTTCCTCCAAAACGGGAATATTCCCATCGAATATTCCTTAACCCTATTTTCACAATTAAAAAATTGTTTTAATTTTAAAAATAACCTTTTTCCTCACCCATGAGAATATTCCAAAGAATATTCTCTCTCCAATAATTTGAAAAAGGAATATTCTCACTTGGCTTCTTGAGCAAGCTAGACTTGTGACCTCTTGAGCAAGTTACCTTGTGACCTGTGTGTGCAGGTCAAAAGTGTGTTTATTTGGAACAAATGGGAACCCTTGATTAAATATCGTCTTGCATTCTCACCTATTGATGAGAAGCCATGATCCATTCTTCCTTTCATCCTTGACCGTTGATTGATCTTTTCGATCTCAACCCTTCATTTCTTATTTGCTCTCCTATAAATAGAACACTATTTGGAGACAAATGGATCCATCTTTCAATTGAAAATTGATGTTGTTGAATTTACTCACACTCACACTTTACTCACATTTAGCATATTTTAGTTCAATTTTAGTTGCATATTAGTTTTAAGCTTCCATTAATGGCTTCCATGCATCCATCTTAGCTTGTTTATAAGTTAGGGTTTGAATCTTTTAGCTTAGAATCCACTTAGATTAGCTTATCTCTTGCATACTTAGATATTTTTTAGCATATAATCATGTTAATTTAGCTTGCATCATGTTCAATTTAGCATAAATCATGTTTTCATCCATTTATCTCAACAGTTTCATCGATTCTCTTCAATAGAATTGATTGAAACAAGAGATTGGGAAAGGGTAATTGTTCCACATCAACACTACACCAATTCCAAAATAGGATAAGTTTCAAATGGGGTAGAATATGCATTTCAATGTTTTTATATTTGGAATGCTTCATTTCAATAAATTTTTAGTTTATCTTTAATTTGAATGATCTTGTTTGAAGATTGACTATTAGTGGCTACATTATGCTTTGATTCATCATGGATCAAGTGTGATTGACCCATACTGATGTCCTCAATCGACATTCTAGTGCTAGGAGGGAAAACTAATAATTTAACTAGTTTCTATCTTGATTTCCATTTGTTTTTCTTTTTTACAAGAAACAAGGATGCACAAATCAATTACAATGATGCACTTTGTAGGGTGTTGCCATATAGTGATGTTATCGCCATTACAAACTGTAATGTGGATTAAACAAATGGCAATGTTAATATAATATAGAGGTATTGAAGATTTTCAAACATCAACTCCTGACCAAATTGCAAACCTATCATACTCTTTGTTTTTTATGTAGAGTGACACCCATTTTCACAAGAGCAACACTATCGTAAATAGCGATGCTCAATTTTGGTAAGAAGTTTTACGATCATTTTTAGCATGTGCTTAAATTTTCTTGATTTATAGGAGTACTAATGCACTTCTAACATTATTTTGGTTGTTAGACTAATAGGGTTTTGTTGGTTGGATGACATGAAGATAAAGTGAAGAAAGCATTATCATCTTAAGATTTTGTGATTGTAACAAGCGTTTCATGCTTTGGGGCAATTACAAGCCAATTTCTTATGCTTTTTAATTTCTACTCTAGGACTCGCTAAATTTTATTTGGGTTTAAAATAAATGCTCAAATAGGAATAAAATTGAACCCTCATCTCATCATTGATTTTTGGGTTTAAAATTGAACAAGACAACTTAACATTTCATTTGATGCTTAAAATGAACTCATCACTACTTTGAGGTGTTAAAATTTATGAGTGTTTGTTACTTTTTTGATTTACAACATTGTTATTGATGCATATGAAATTCTCACCACACAATCTTGAGAAACATAAACATTCCTTAACACTTTTCAAAATCACTCGCACTTTCATTTTATATTAAAAATGAACCCCTTATGAGTGTAGGTAAAAAAGTATGTGTGCTACTCCTTGTTTCATGCATCAACTAACTTTGATTTTTTTGAATCTTTTTCCACTTAAGGGCCTATTTTTTCCATGATGATCCTGCACATACCCTATTATTGTTTATCTTTAGAGGTCCTACCTCCTCACTTCAAAAGGAGGGAATGACCTAGGCGGTAAGGAGGTAAAGCCAAGCTCTTTTGAACTGCTATATAAATGTGGGGTTGCAATGAAAATTGTGATCAACGAGAAGTGGTATGTGATAGCTCTTCCCTAGTATCTTTATGATGCAAAAATCCATTGTTCTAAGGGTTGGGAGACCTCTCTAGGGAGTTTATCATATTATCCCTTGAACCAAAATCCCTTATTATGAACCATTGTTTAGAATCCAAAATCCCAATACTTGTTGGTGCAAGAATGGTTTTTTTGAAGCCGCCCCACATTTCTACTATTCATTGTTGAAATGGAAAAATCATTAGGATCTTAGGATCTTTAGGATTTTGAGATTTGGTGGTCTCAAGAATAGTGTGCCATAGAGGGGAGCCAGTGTCCCCAAATCTCTAACTTTTTGCAATGTCTTAGTGTTTGGAGAAATCTGAGTGGGGATTCAACAAGTATGGAAATTTCAACCTAGGATTGTAAATGATTGTGAGTTAGTTTAATACATTGATTGGTTCCAAAATGTTACAAACAAACATTCATGATCTTCCTCAAAATTTTAAACACTTTGGCTTAAATATGGATACCCTTTTGAAATAGCCTTGATATTACTACTTTTCCTAAGGATTTCTATCCTTAGAGATTTCTAAATATCTTGACTTATATCTAAATCCATATTTTCCAAAGGAAACATAGGAAATTATGGATTCAACCTCATGATTCTCACAAAATGGACATTATGAAAGTTATGGTGTTTCTGACATAAACATTTTTCTTGAAAACATAATCAAGACAAGTGTTTGTGGTAAAATAAATTCACTTAAGCAAGATAAATTGACACAATTGTACCCCACATGACCATTTGGAGACTGATCACTCTCGTTGAACAACCAAACCTTATGCCCATTATCATTCAAGGAAAACATTGTAAAATATTGAGTCCAAGTTCTATTGTCAAAATCATTGGGTCCTATTTCCAAAAACATTTAAGTTTTATTTTACCAAAATCTTTGAGTCCTTAGGGTTTGATCACTTTAGAGGTATAGCATATTTATCACTACCTTGGTCTTATCAAGCAAAGGTTCACTCTAGGTCAACATTGTGTCAAAAATTTCATCAATCCTTCATAAAATATCATCCTTCACTTCACAAAACTTTGCAAAAAAAATTAATACACCAACACTATGGACTTAAACATCTATCAAACCAACTCCTAACATAGCTACTTTGTATGTGAAATGAATCCTTTTCCATGCATTTGGTTAAGTTAGTTATCATCTTTGAACTATTTTATCTTGAAGGTCATGAGTCTACCCTAAATATTTCCAAGTCCATAAACATCCTTTATCCAAACATCAAAACATCAAACCTAAGTCAAAAGTGGTGTCCCAAAAATGATTGCAAAAATCACTACCCACATCATTCACCTTTTCATCTCCCATTTTCACCATTGCTTCAATAAGACTTAGAGCGTCCCTTCTTCCTAGATTTAAGTCAACTAGAGATTTCAAACATTACAAATCTCAACATGACTCTCCCATAGGTGACCCAAAATTTATGGTAAAAAAAGAATCATAACACAAAATAATCATGGAGAAAACTAAAGTCACATTCACCTCAAGTGATCCCAATCCTCAAGAATTTGATCTAAGAAGTCAAGTTGCCCCATCGCAACAACCATCATCTCCATAAGAACCATATGAGATAGAAGATGTCATGAACAATCTATTTGGACTTACTAGGGAAGAAATCATGGAACATCAAGCCTTCAAAAATGTGGCTCCAATTTTCCCATCTTTTATTGTACAATCATTGACACAAGGCTTGACTTCATCTATGATTCAACCAACTCCATCCCTTGTGCCAAGTCAATCCTTAACATCTAGTCTTGCAACTAGGCTAGGAACCAACCTTGGTCTCATTTCATGTCTAGGAACAAAAACAACTATGGGTATTCACAACACAACCATTCCATTAACCGCCAACCTTCCCCAAAGCACAAGTTGGATACCAACATTTGGTAAACCACTTACATTCCATGACACCACAATGACCTCAAAATTTCAAATGCAACCATCTTCATCCATCACCACAAATACACCAAGTGTGCCTAACATTACACAAGGTAATGTGAACCAAGTACCTCAAATAGGACAACAAGGGAAAGTTAACACTCTTACACAAATTTAACCCTTAACAAGTGGTTCCAACAAACCCATTGACACATTGAAACAAGTGGTTTTCCAAGCTACTCAATTCAATCCATCATCTAGATCAATCCCATCTATCATCGACCCAAATCAAAACAACACCTTGGATACAAATCCCATCAACCTAGGTAATACCTTGACCACCCCTCTAGCACAAGGAAATCCTCAAGACATGAGTCAAGAAAACATTTTCAATTAATGGACTCAAGGTCCTCATGTGTCATTACCATTGAAATATCAAATGGCACCAACATCATCTTTCCCCTTGCTCCCCCACGTCATGCAAAATCAAATGGGACCTCAAACCTACATTTCTCATCACCAATTTTCTACCCACTCAAAATATCAACATCCACAATCCATCACAGATGTCCCCACAACTAACTCATCCTACATTGCAAGAAAATTTCCTAGTTTTATAGCAAGCACAACAATCTTATCAACAAGTTGTCCAAAAACAACAACAAAAAGTATCCCTAGTAGTAGCACAACAACAACAACAATATCAAGCTCATCAACCAGCCTTAGCAACACAACAACAACATCAAGCTCATCAAGAAACCTTAGCAACACAACAACAACATCAAGCTCATCAAGCAGCCTTAGCAACACAAAAAACCCAACAACAAGAAGCCCTTATGGCTGAACAACAACGACAAGCCTTACTAGCTCAATAATATACCCAACAACAAGAACAACAAAATTTCTTACTATAATCCTCAGCAGAACATCATCAATATAAATGCATTGGGAACATACACATCTACACCTCAATCACCTTCACAAAATCTAACACCACCATACACCTCATATAACACTTTATCATATCAGAATCCCACATATAACCCATCCTCCATCCCACAATATGCCACGTATGTTACTCCACCAAACCCGCAAGATGATCTAGCATCACAACTTAAGGAATTTTCACAAGAAATGCAGGATTTCCAAATGGGAAAGATGAAGAAGAACCATACACAACAAAACCTATGTCCTTATCCATTAGATCAAAACATTGTAATGTTATCATTCCCTCCTAATTCTAAAATCCCCAATTTTTATAAATACAAGTGGCAAGGAAATCTTGTGGACCATTCAAGGAATTCATTGTCATGTGTATGGAGGTTGCTTATAATGAGTCGTATTTAATGTTCCTCTTCCCACAAAGTTTAATAGGTCCTTCCATGGATTAGTTTTCTCAATTGCCTCCAAGTATCAAAATTTTCCAAGAAATCATTGACAAATTCATAAATCACTTCTCCTTTAATCTTGGCATGGATGTGAGCTTAGAATATTTGTATACTCTCAAACAAAATAAAGGAGAATCTTTTGCCAGTTTCTTGCAACAATGGAGACAAAGAGCTAGTAAGAGTAAGTGGCCCCTTCCTGATGAACAACAAGCGGACATTATCATAGAAAATATAGATCTAGATCTACCCTTCCACTTGAAAATGCAGTGCATCACATCTTATGAAAATATTGTCCCTATATCCCTTAACATCGATAGGGCCCTAATCTCATAGGGAAACACCCGTGTATAAAGACACTTGACCATCCACTAGTTTAAATGATAAGCACCGCTATTGGGCCAAGAACAAGAATGTTACTAGTGATCGTGTTGTTGATGCAAAGGTGGTCTTAACTACTCCTGGACAAGAAAACACCCAAACAATGAATACACAACAACCATACACATCACCGTCAAACAGTCAAACAAAAATCAACATTGCAAACACTCAACATGGACAACAACAAACAAATAGTTCTCCTAAAAGAAAATTCACTTCCTTAGGGGAACCTATGGATGATGTATTAATGGAGTTGATATAGTCTAATCTTATCACATTCCCATATTTCTCAAACTATCAAGAGCCACAAGTCAAACCTCATAGCTATAGATAAGATCATTTTTGTGAATTTCACCGATACAAAGGTCATAACACAAAAAAAAAAATTAGACTCAAACATCTAATAGAAGATCTTATTGAACAAGGAGACATTCATGTCGATCAAAAATTTGGGAATGAAAATATGAAAATTTACACAAACCCTATGCCTAATCCTACAAAAGAAAAAGATTCAGGAAAGGCATCAACCTCAAAAATGTAAACAATACTCGTGATACCACAGTGGGACATATTTATTTATCACAACATGAGGGATCATAAATGTATCAAGATACTATTTTATACCGTAATGACATCAAGTGGATATCAAATTGTGATATCTCTCCCACATATGACTCAATGATTGGGCATGTTGAAGTTCCAAACAAGCTCAAAATATCCATGGTTACACTTGTTAGAGATCCAAATTTGCACCCCTCTGTCAAGTTGTGAAAGAACTCAATAAATTTGGAATAACATGGGACTACTTTCAGGCTGTGGCTATCCTATTATGAAAGTAGACCTCCAGATTATGGGTTGGCTCCCATTTTGATGTCACCTAAACTAATGATTTCTTGAGGAAAGGGTAAAAAGATACATGAAAATGAACTTAACTAAAACTTCAAATGGTGATACACCAAAAAAATAAGACCTGCAAGCAGCTTACACACATTCAAAACAATGACAAAAATTGGTTCACACAACTCATTTTTTGCATGCATTCTTGCATAAGTAATTTATAAGAAGGGTTTTTAGTTGAACTCTTAAAAGGAAAATATTTCACAACTAACAGCATTTGCATTCACTAACACATCTTACAACCTACAACAATACACTTTTTTGCTAAACAAGTGCTTAACAATGAGACAAAACTACAAGGAAAGCTAAAATTTAGAAGTAATTTGATCAACCACTAACTACACATAATAAGACATGAAATGAGAAGGAAAATATTCAATGTCATTTATTCAAAGTACTTACTGGTATACAAGTCTATCTCTAAGTTACAATATTCCTCCTACTAAAAAGATAACTCCAAAAGTCAAGTTATCACTCTACTAGAAAGAAAGAACTAACTTCAACAACAAAGATTGAAGTTACTTAAGAAAAAATTCAAACAACTCTCTCACACAAGTCTCTCTAGAAGGTTTTCGTTAGATGCAACAGAAAAGGCCAAAAAGAACCTTCTAAAATTACTCCAAACTGTCCTCCACATGAAACAAGGTCCAGCCAAGACCATAGTCACACTAAAAATGTGACAAAACTACCTCCATATAGCCCATTCCCTCCAAAGATAGTCAAAGACAACCTCTCATACCTTTCTCATGTCTGCTAGTCATCATTGTGTCTCCAAGAGCTTTGACCCACAATTTTAGTGCTTTTGCAAAATCACAAGACTCTATTTTTCATTTAAAATAATAATTTGTTTTAAGTGATTCATAATAACATCACTTAATCAAACTATTTTACATTCCAAAAACAAATGCAAAATAAGAGGACCCACCACCTCCTTTGATTACATCAACATTTGCATTATAAATAAAATTAAATAAAGTGATTTGCAAATCACTTAAATAATGTTTTACAATTGATAAAATGAAAAATAAATGATACACTCCAAATGCTTGTAAAAGAATTCAAGCAAACTTAAACTCCTCCAAGGCATTGATAAAAATTTAATTCACCTCCATTTCTACATTTCAAAGCCATATCACTTGGTGAACATTTCATATTTTCAAATATATACAAAATGATCAATGTGGCAACCTATATGAGATGTCATAAGGTAACTCCAAAGTTATTGGAAGGAATTGCATTTTTCAAAAGATAATTAAAAAGCACCAAGGCATAGGGTTGGTCTTCAAAATGTAACACAAGGAAAAATTTCCTAAGTCTTTGTAAATGCCACATAAGGTAAACATGCCTAAGGCATAAGACTCAATCTCCAAGACCATGTAGCATAAGTTGTATTTGGAATTTTTAAAACATAAGGTAAAAATACCTTGTTCAACCTCCATAGTGTTTCTAACCCTAAACAAAACAATGGGGAAAAAGAAAAAGACACATTCATTTTGCTCAAACCTTCTGGAGAGTTTCTCTGCCGCCATGGGGTTTTGATGGGTGCACTGTACATATGATTTTATAGTCATTTCTAGCCGATTTTCTGATAAAATCTTGTGATTACTTACTAGAAAAATGAGGTAATTGTCTTTTTTGAACAAAAATATGGCTTTTCTTCACCATTTTCAAGCCATTTCATGCATCAAGGCTGTAGCCATAAGTATTTTCTGATGCAAAGTTTTTAACTCCATTTTTCTCTATAGTTATTGCTTTTGATCTCAGCCGCCATTAAGATGTTTTTTGAAGCTCAACAGTGGTATCTCTTGATAGATTTCTTGTGCAAAATGAGAAAAATGAGCACAGGTGAGCCTCTGGTCGACATCATTTGCTTTCTCTTTAATTCCTGTGAAGAAAAAATGCTCGAACTCAAGCTCTCCCATACAACAACATGATTATTTTTTTTTGGGTTTTTCTTTGTATTAACTTATATTCATTGTTTCATAAGAAAATGTTGTCCTTTGTAAAGAAGAATGACATTTCAGGCCGCGACCATTTAGGTTTTGTTTCATTTCATTTTTTTTGAAAGAGGGTTTGAAACCCACAAGTATTTTGTGAAGAAAGAATAATAGAGACTCTCTCCATGATTTGCATTTGCACCCTTTGATAAAAACCCCAAGTGGGTTTGTCATTTTTGTGAAGAAAATTCCTTTAGGCCACAGCCATTAAGAGAAAACCTAGAACTTGACACCCTTTTGGTCATTTTTGAAAGACAAACTTCATTCTATATCTAGGTATTCTCATTTCTCATAGAAAAAAAACATTTTGCACACAAATGGAGGGAAAAAACCCTCACCATTCTTTGTATTCGAATTGCATTAAAAAACCTAAGTGGGTTCTTGCTTTTTGTGAAGAAAACCTCCTTCTTAGGTCGTGGCCATTAAGAAATAGCTGGGTTTTTAATTGTATTTCACTATATTTTCCTTATGAAAATAAAATTGATTTGCTACATGATTTAATGCCATTGCATAGTATGGGTATATCTCATGGAAACTCTATGTATATTTTCCATTCCTTCATGAACAATAGGAAACAAATAACCATTGCTCTTTTGTAATTGAAATGGAAATAACTCATGGAAGCTCTGTAGGTTTGTATAAAAATTTTATTTTCATGAGTCAAGACAATGAATGATGCTATTACTCTAACTATATCCTTCACACATAGACTATCCTATCTAATGGATGTGATTAAAAATATCTCAGATTGTAGTTTTTTTGAACAAGTGTTGGTCTTCATTTGGAACCATTGATAGATTTGTACCTTATAGAGGCCTTACTTATACCCCTTAGTCTCTTGTATGTTGTTCTCATGGCATGACGATTTCCAGAATAGTATGGTTGTCTTCCACTAAATGTACTTTATTTTTTTCCGTACAACGATACTCACAATATCAATATTTGTATCTTTTTTCTTAATGCATTGGATTTGGGCTTCACACATTTATATACATAGGTCCACCTGAAAAACACCCTTTCTGAGAAGAAAACCAAAGAACCAAATGATTTCACACCCTTGTGCAGAAAATAATGATAAATCAAAATTTACTCTCCTTTTTGTAGGTCCATTGTTGATAAAATCATGCAAGCTTATAATATGAATGATATTTCACATCTTTTCCATTCAACAACTTCTTGAGAATTATAAAGTCTTTGTTTTTGACCTTCTACATTTCTTGTTAATATTAGCACATTGGTGACTTCATATTTTCAACTCCATGGTCACTATCCTCCCTTCATGAAACTGAACTTCACTTTGCTATGAATGTGACTGTCCACTGATAATTTTCATTTAATGTGCTAAAGCTTTGTGATGACTATTTTTTACTACTCAAGGCATCCATGTGTTTAATTGTGATTGCATAGTGACTGCCCACTTCTCTTGCAATTCAGAGACTTCAATCACACTGCCAGTTCTTCTTCCAATGTTGATAGTTCAAAATATGCTTAGAAGTGTGAACTATGAACTTAAGAAAAATTGATTTCCTACCATGGTGATGAAGTGATTGCTTGTAGAACTATCCCTTTAGGAATTTTGAATCTCACATCATAGGTTAGCATTTTCACACATGACTATGTGATTGTTTTTTTTCAATGCTTTCAAATGTTCACTAACTTCCTGATTGTAATGATCATGCACTATTCCACCTGTTCACTATTGTTTGAAATGCATTGTCTTGTAACTCAATTTTGATGTGTTGATATCCAATGGCTAAAATATTTTGTTGATTCCTTCTTAACATGCTTGCTTGGTATTTAAATGAAAAAATTCAGACTTACTGAAAGGCAACAATGTACTTGACAATTTGAAAAGAAAAAAGCATGAGAATGATATTCATCTTGGGATACAAAATAAAACATGTTCAGTGCCTTTTTCCATTAAAATTATTAAATGGGAATCTCTCATTGTTTCATCTTTCATGTGTGGTCTCCTAATGTATATGGTAGCTATTCTGACTGTTTCCTGCATTGCACTTCCAATGCATGTTATTTCTACCATTTTGCTCATAGTTTTTTGAAATGAATTCTCCTTTGATCCTTGTTCTCCTATAGGATCAAATGACTATATGTGTGCCTCTATTGAGTGAATGATTATTAATTTTTCAATGCGAAAAATACATAGATTTTTCCCTTTGTGATATGCATTCCACCCTTTGTGATGATCATGCTACCCTGTATGCTTCTTTTTGTGATTTGTTAAATGATTTCCCTTTGTCAAAAGCAATGATGATTGGAAATGTAATTTTAGTTATTCACTTGCATCACTGTGTTTTCCTTTCTTATGCATGCACTGTCAAAGGATGTTCATGGTTCATTGATTTTTGATGGTCTATTCCATTTTGTGGACTTCTATCTCTATTTATTGTTGTATTAATGCTCATGCTCTTCATGCATTTAGATCATTATGACTGGTACATCATCATGAGGCATTGTGTATGGATAGTTATTGTCTTGTAGCATGAGATCATTGTTGTTGTCCTAATTATTCCCCGAGGACTTCCTTTTGCTAACTTAACAACTCTTAAAAGCCATTGTCATTCCTCTTGTTCTAATCCTATTGGGAAAACATGTCATTTATGGTGGTGACCTAAAAACTCACAATCCTAAGTGATGTGTGCTTGTTCAATAGGATTGAAGTGTGATGAATTGAACTATCTTTCATGCAACAATGCATGACTGTCCTTTTTCTTATTTGCTGCCCCATATGACTCATGATGGTTTTAGACAGGACTTGATATCTTCTCCACTATTTAATGGATGCATAATTGAACTTGATGCATCACAAAATTCATTTGATTCTTTAATAAAATGGATCTTGGATCAACTTACGAAGATTGAAAGACATATCCAACAAAATACTACCCCTCTTGGCATGATGGTAGCCTATTGATTGATTCATTATGAAAAGATGAAGGGTAACTATCTTGACAGTTCACATTATTTGTTGTATCTTTTGAATCTAATAATTAAAGTTGATCAATTGGTGTGATTGCATATTGATTTAATGCATCAAGAATATTTTTATCATTGATTTGATCGAGTTACTCAATTTCCTATCCCTCCTAAGACATAAGAGGGTAGCATGTTGGGCTCAACCCTCATGGGAGCCACATTTTACTCCACATGTTGTAATTAGCTAAATCAAAACAATAACAAAGACTTGTCCTAAAACTGCATGAGGAACAACCCAGTTATATAAAAAAAGCATATCATAGGTGTGTTTGATCACTCTTTTCTTGTTTTCCTATACACTTATGGTATGTTGTATATTTTAATTCTTGTGGACATCAGATTACACATTTATGGATGTTTTGCACATATTTTGATCAACGACCTTTCATTGCTCTAACAACACTCTTTTTTAGATGCTGAAAACCTAGGAGAAGTGGGGAGAGTGTCAAACAGAAGCAGGACAAGTGGGGAATACCAAGATGATGCAGGACAAGGCCAATGGGATTCATCATTCCACTCGGAAATGATAGGTCCCTTTTCATTTTATGTGCATTTCCTTCTTTTATCTATAACCGTATAGTATTTTCTTTATAAGCATTAGAATAGTTAGTCCCTCAACTTGTGAGGGACATTATACACTTATGATCATCAATAAAGATTACATTTGCAATACATGTCTCTTTTTTCTTATTGTACACATTTGCACAACTATGATAGTGCAATCTTTTTGATAATCTCCTTCATGCACATGAATGAAATCTAGCAAAAAATGATATCTATCTTTTAATGTTTAAATGCAAACACAATAATAAGTTACCTAATTTAGATGGAAGCAAAATCAACTAACATTTTTGGTGACATTTTCTATATGTTTTCCTACTAAACATCTTGACCAGTTCCCTGAAGCTTATCCATTAGGCACTAAGTCATCTAAATGCTAACACAACTCAAAAATAACCTTGTACGTTGATGTACCTCACTAGACCAGCATGAGACACCTTGGAAACTTATTCCAACACACCAAAACACTCAAAAAAAACTAACTATGCAAAACACCACTTAGGGAAATCAAAAACTACAAATAGAAACCTATTCTAACCCACCCTAACTAGCAAAGAAGCTAGTCGAACAAAACCATTGAAAAACTTTGCAAAATAACACCCCTTTTTAATCAAAAATCGATGCATTGCATGATTATTTATTGTTGAAAGAACATGAAACACACGCATATATTCAAAAGACTATTGCAATGTTTCATGAAATATGCAAATAAACTTACTTACACCTTGATTGTGATCATGCCTATTGTTGTCCTAGACTGGACATGTGAGTTGAATTTGATCACTTTCAACTGCAACTCCAAAACTATCTTCTTCTTCAATTGCATCCTCGTACTTGGGTGTAAGCATGGCTTCTGGTACTTTAGTGGCCTCCAAACTGGCTAAATATCTAATTAGGCAACCCCTAGAATGAAAAAAAATTGAACTACCATTGTTGGTTGCTTCTCTTTCTTCCTGCTTTTCATGGTTGTCTTGCTTCATGGATTCACCTTACATTATGATTTACCATGTTGATTCTTCCTCTATGGTTAATGGACAATCCTCTTCCACCAATGTAGCTAATAACTTATCAAAGCTATCAACTCTTGGAAGGATCTTAGGAATAGTTGGTTCAAGTTCAAAATTCTCATTATCACTCAAAGAGGTACACTTCAAATCAAGCTTTTCTTCCTCAATGAAGGAAGGAAAAAGTTCAAAAAATGAAGCATCTTGAAACAAACTTTCATATGATGAATCAGCTTCAATCTCTACAATACAATAGAAAGGAAGATCCTCTAACCAGCTAAGACCTTTCAATTCAGGTTCATGAGAAGTTTCTTTATCAAGAACACATTCCTCTTGTTGCTTTGGCACTGGTTTAAGCTTATGAACCTATTGCCCTAGTTCATCATGATTGTCAACTTCTAATAGGTCTAATTCCTTGTTACCCAACTTTGAACAAAACTGTTCAATTATATCTATGCAAACCTCTTCATAAAGCTCAACATCAAATTTCTCAGGCATAACATGCTTGAAGGTATCAAAGCTCATCCCTCTGAAAATTACATGTCAAGTTCATATTTATGCTCCTCTACATGGTGTAAGGCTTGATTATCATATTGATGGTCATAAATCAACAACTCACATCATTTTATGTCTTGTTGTTGTTTAGAAACTATAGTTGGAGTGATCAGACTCACACCTTCTTCATCATGCTGAATAAAAGAAGGTAACTCATCATTCCAAACCATGAACTGCCCCTTGTCATTAGCCACTTTCACCTTTTCACCATGTTGTCCTCTAGAATTTTTTTGATCATTTACCACAAAAGCAGGAGGATCATTAGCTAAAACATTGCAAGATACATCTTGAGAAATGTTGTCCTATTCAACCTTTTGTTGATGTAGTCTATATTCCTCCATAGCTAAATGTAGCAAGTTCACATTTGTGGCCCCTTCTTTCTCTTGTCTAGAAGATGTTGGAACCTCACAGGATAGAGTAGATGGCCCTTTCCAACTTGGAAACTTAAGGGTAGAAGGCTCATTGGTAGGCTCATTAAAGGGCTCAAAAGGTTTTTCTTATTTAAAGCTAAGGAACTTGCACTTTGAAACCTCTACATTTGCAGGATGATTCAACATTGCAGGAAGAGTTGAGTTGAAACTAGGAATGGAAGGGGCTGCTTGGGTTTCATACCTTTGTTGGCATTGATAATCTAAATAAGATTGACTACTTTGCACCTGAACATACAAAAACTTCATTTTCTCCTCTTTAGCAGCTATCTCTCCTTCAATATTTTCTTCAAACTACATTCTTTTTGTCACCCGCTCTTGATCATAAATGAAGGATTGATCTACGAACTCCTACTACTGTGAGATAGTCTTTTTTTGCTTCTTGATGCCAACCAACATCCAATATATGTGTGAGAACACCTTACTAGCATTAATAATCTTCATATGTTTAAGCTATTGGCTCAAATCCCACAACACACGTTCAGGCTCTTGGATTAGATCCAATAAATTCTAGTAAGGGTGATCTTGAGGCTCATTATGTAAATAATCATGCTAGTAGGCATCAAAAACCTCTTCTTGGGGTTGATTTTGATCATATATTGGCGGATAAATTGATATTGAGTAGGGATGGGAGGGTGGAAAACATGATAGGATTGCTAGTAATCTACAGTTACATGGACATTTAGAATAAAAATAGCAAGTTGTTCTATGTGATATGACCGGTAAGAGGGCATACATGCATGATTTTCAAGGAATGGTGGGTAATTAGCAATTTCATAATATGTTGGGTGATATGATATGTTTCCATGAAACATAGATATGATTGTTCATTCAGAGGCTAGGAAATAAGAAAAAAATAGATTTACTTGAAACTAACCAACACTTGATCATACTAAAACCAGTAAAACTTCTCAGAGTCACCAGGTATGTATTTGAAACACCTCAAAATGTAGTAATCAACTATTGTACACACCAAACAACAATAGAAAAATATATAAAATGGACTGAGAATCAGTTCACAGTCCCATCGAGCATGCCAAAACTATTAGAGATCCAAATTTGCACCCCTCTGCCAGGTTGTGAAAGAACTCAATAAATTTGGAATAACATGAGACTACTTTCAGGCTATGGGTATCCTATTATGAAAGTAGACCTATAGATTATGGGTTAGCTTCCCTTTTGATGTCACCTAAACTAATGATTTCTTGAGGAAAGGGTAAAAAGATACATGAAAATGAACTTAACTGAAACTTCAAAGGGTGATACACCAAAAAACTAAGACCTGCAAAAAACTTACACACATTCAAAACAATGACAAAACCTACTTCACACAACCCATTTTTTGTGTGCATTCTTGCATAAGTAATTTATAAGGAGTCTTTTTAGCTGAACTCTTAGAAGGAAAAAATTTCACAACTAACAACATTTGCGTTCACTAACACAACTTATAACTTGCAACAATACACTTTTCTGCTAAACAAGTGCTTAACAGTGAGACAAACTACAAGGAAAGCTAAATTTCACAAGTAATTTGATGAACCACTAACTGCAAACAATACAACATGAAATGAGAAGGAAAATATTCGATTTCATTGATTCAAAGTACTCACTGATAGACAAGTCTATCTCTGAGTTAGAATAATACTCCTGCTAAAAAGATAACTCCAAAAATCAAACTATCACTCTGCTAGAAAGAAAGAACTAACTTCAACAACAAAGATTGAAGTTACTTAAGCAAAAATTCAACCAACTCTCTCACAGAAGTCCCTCTAGAAGGTTCTGGTAGGATGCAGCAAAAAAGGCCAAAAAGAACCTTCTAAAATAACTCCAAACTATCCTCCACATGAAGCAAGGTCAAGCCAAGACCATAGTCACACTAAAAATGTGACAAAAATGCCTCCAAATAGCCCATTCCCTCCAAAGATAGTCAAAGACATCCTCCCACACATTTCTCATTTCTTCCAGTCATCCTTGTGTCTCCAAAAGCTTTGACCCACACTTTTAGTGCTTTTGCAAAAGCACAGGACTCTATTGTGAATTTAAAATAATAATTCGATTAAGTGATTCATAATAACATCACTTAATCAAACTATTTTACATTTCAAAAACAAATGCAAAATAAGAGGCCCCACCACCTCCTTGGATTACATCAACATTTGAATTATAAATAACATTAAATAAAGTGATTTTCAAATCACTTAAATAATTTTTTACAATTGATAAAATGAAAAATAAATGATACACTCCAAATGATTTTAAAATCATTCAAGAAAACTTAAACTCCTCCAAGGCATTGATAAAAAATTAACTCACCCCCATTTTTGCATTTCAAAGCCATATCAATTGGTCAACATTTCATATTTTCAAATATATGCAAAATGATCAATGTGGTGACCTATATGAAAGGTCATAAGGCAACTCCAAATTCTTTGGAAGGAATTGCACTTTTCAAAAGATAATGAAAAAGCACCAAGGCAAAGGGTTGGCCTTCAAAATGTAACACAAGGAAAAATTGCCTAAGTCTTTGTAAATTCTAAATAAGGCAAACATCCCTAAGGCATAAGACTCAATCTCCAAGCCCAAATAGCATTAATTTTATTAGGAATTTTTAAAACACGAGGTAAAAATACCTTGGTTGGCCTCCATAGGGTTTCTAACCCTAAACAAAAAAATGGGGAAAAAGAAAATGACACATTCATTTTGCTCAAATCTTCTGGAGAGTTGCTTTGCCATCATGGGGTTTTGATGGGTGCACTGTGCAGATGATTTTATTGTCATTTTTGGCTGCTTTTTTGATAAAATCTTGTGATTCCTTACTAGAAAAATGAGGTAATTTTGTTTTTTGAAAAAAAAAAAGGATTTTCTTCTCCATTTGCAAGCCATTTCATGCATCAAGGCCACCACCATAAGTATTTTCTGATGCAAAATTTTTAACTCCATTATTCTCTATGGTTATTGCTTTTGATCTCAGCCACTGTTGAGATGTTTTTTGAAGCTCAACAGTGGTATCTCTTGATAGATTTCTTGTGCAAAATGAGAAAAATGAGCCTCTGGTCGACACAATTTTCTTTCTCTTTAATTCCTGTGAAGAAAAAATGCTCGAACTTGAGTTCTCCCATACAAAAACATGATGAAAAATGTTTGGTTTTTCCTCTATATTAACTTATATTCACTATTTCATAAGAAAATTTGTCCTTTGTAAAGAAGAATGACATTTCAGGCCATGACCATTTGGGTTTTGTTTCATTTCATTTTTTCTGAAAGAGGGTTTGAAACCCACATGTATTTGTGAAGAAAGAATAACAGAGACTCTCTCCATGATTTGCATTTGTACCCTCTGATAAAAACCCCAAGTGGGTTTGTCATTTTTGTGAAGAAAATTCCTTCAGGTCGAGGCCATTAAGAGGAAACCTGGAACTTGACACCTTTTTGCTCATTTTTGAAAGACAAACTTCATTCTGCATCTGGGTATTCTCATTTCTCACAAAAAAAAAACATTTTTCACACAAATGGAGGGAAAAAACCCTCACCATTCTTTGTATTCAAATTGCATTGAAAATCCTAAGTGGGTTCTTGCTTTTTGTGAAGAAAACCTCCTTCTTAGGTCATGGCCATTAAGAAACAACTGGGTTTTTAATTGCAATTCACTATATTTTCCTTATGAAAAGAAAATTGATTTGCTACATGATTTAATTCCATTGCATAGTATGGGTATATCTCATGGAAACTTTGTGTATCTTTCCCATTCCTTCATGAACAATAGAAAACAAATAACCATTGCTCTTTTGTAATTGAAATGGCAAGAACTCATGTTAGCTCTATGGATTTGTATAAAAAATGTATTTTCATGAGTCAAGACTATGAATGATGCTATTACTCTGAGATACCTGTAACTATAACCTTCACACATAGACTATCCTATATAATGCATGTGACTGAAAATATCTCAGATTGTAATTTAGTTGAACAAGTGTTGGTCTTTCTGTGGAACCATTGATAGCTCTCTACCTTACAGAGGCCTTACTTATACCCCTTAGTCTCTTGTATGTTGTTCTCATGGCATGATGATTGCTAGAATAGTATGGCTATCTCCCAATAAATCTACTTTGTTCTTTCATGTACATCGTACTCACAATATCATTGTTTGTATCTTTGTTCTTAATGCATTGGATTTGGGCTTCACACATTTACATACATGGGTTCGCCTAAAAAAGAATCTTTCTGAGAAGAAAACAAAAGAACCAAATGATTTCACACCCTTGTCCAAAAAATAATGATAAATCAACATTTACTCTCCTTCCTGGAGGTCCTTTGTCGATAAAAGCATGCAAGATTATAATATGTATGAGATTTCATATCTTTTCCTTTCAATAACTTCTTGAGAATTATGAACGCTTTTTTTTTTCTTCTTCTTCATTTCTTGTTATTATTAGCACATTGGTGACTTCATATTTTCAACTCCATGGTCACTATCCTCCCTTCATGACATTGAACTTCTCTTTCCTATGAATGTGATTTTCCATTGATAATTATCATTTAATGACCTGAAGCTTTATGATGAGTGTTTTGTACTACTCAAGGCAACCATGTGGTTAACTATTATTACATAGTGACTGCCCACTTCTCTTGCAATTCAGAGACTTCAATCACACTATCAGTTCTTCTTCCAATGTTGATAGTTCAAGATATGCTTAGTGTTGATGACAGTTTCACTCGCAGTAAATAGGTCGAATAAAATCTCCATAGACAAGAATGTGAAGAGGCTATCCTTCTTGAAAGCTATGGAACAAAGACAACCTAAGGGAAAATTTTGCATTCACAGTAGAAAGATTGGCTTTCGTTCAATCCCAAGTCTCTAATAACCAGGTCATGGTTGCTCTAGGGTCGCTCTCGGGTAATGATGTGATATTGTTGTTAATCTCAAAGGGACTACAGTCATTTCTTGCTTTGCTAAGAATTATAAATATTTCACATAAAATTTCACTTCATCATCGGATAACATCATGAAATCAAAAGATTCAATATAATATTTCATGAACATCACAAATTCTTTGCTATCACTTAAGTAGATTTAGCATTAAGTATTCAAAAATTCATGGAAAATAAAAGATTTTCAAAAAAAATCTTTCCATTCATTTATATTGTTTTGAACATTTTCAAATTTTAAACATGTATTCTAAAAAAAAGTATAAAATATACTAAAAAATAAAAGTTTCTTCTTGTTATTCTCCATGGATGCCCTAAAAAATTAATTAAAATAGAGAAAACCGCTTTATACTTCACCATATTGCTTCACAACTACATATAAAATGGTGCAAGCTTTTAGAGAGAGGGTTTCATTTATGGACACCGAATAGGTTTTGTATGCACCCTTAAATGAAACAACATACAATCTTGTTCGACCGAACTTACAAAACCAGCTACAAAAGATACTGAGATACGTAGCTATCTATAAAGCTCTTATATCAATTAATGTCTATGTGCATACAAAGCTTTATGCCGGAATGGTTCAAAAAACAGGAAAAAGGAACAAAAATTAAAAAAAAATTATGCTCCTCTGACATCCAAAAATTCCAAACTTAAAATAAAAATGTGGGAGGAGATGGCCTTTTATAGAAACAAGGCCCCAAAATTTCAACTTAAAATTTTATCTAGTGAATCAAAAATAACAAATTAAAATGTGTCACATGGCATCTGCCAATTGTCATCAAGAACATTCAAGAATAAGTCAAAGCTTTGACTTCGTTCGTAGCAACACTTCTCTTCATACTTTAGTATGAGCATCTTGTATCAGTCAAGGCTACCAGCTTCCTTCCAAAACACCAAAATGAGGAACACCTACCAGGACTGGGATCAACCTACAAATTTAAAATTGAAACCAAAATAAACTTTATTATATTTTTGGTATCCGGTATTCGGTTCTTTCCCTTTTCACTTATGACTCTGGCTCTGGGATTCTTCCTTCTTTCTTCAACTAATATTCTCAGAAAACCCTTAATACTTGATGTATATGCTCTTTTGAAATTCTTCGTATTGCTCTGCAAGTGAGCTTGAGCTTAGTATATTCTTCAGTTACTTGAAGTATGATGTCATTTTGGGTATGTGGGATCATCATGGAAAAACAGGCCCTTAAGTGGCAAAAATCAAAAAATCAAAGTTAAGCAACTTACGTAAAAATTAGACGGGTTATCTATATTATTTAAAAATATGTAAGAATAGAATTTGTAGCAAATTGAATGTAGTTTCTAAACTACTAGGTTTATTTTTAAAAAAAAATCTATTTGGTGAAAATTTTAAATTTCAATGCAGTAGTACTTAAATTTAGGGAAAAAATAAGAAGTAGGTGTGGACCACCCTAACCATGATAAAATGATAATATTTTTTTATAAGATTTTAGATATAAGTAGAGAACTCATGTCTTGATGTGATGCATATTTTTTGTAATTTGTTTCCAAGTAAATAATTAATTATGATTTTTTATTACAACTTTTAAACAATATAAAAAACTTCGTACGTCTAACCACCTTAACTTGGTCAAAACTTCATGAAATTCATTTTTTTTTAATCCTATAGTATACAAAGCATAGAATGTGACACATATTTTGGATTCAAAAATGTGATATTGTTTAAAGCTATAGATGTTTTTGAATCAGCCTATCAATCGGGACTTTAGTCATAATTCAAAAAGAAAATGAATAATTATTTATTAAATTCAAAGAAAAGCATAATTTATATTGGTGGAAAGCTGAAAATCTCCTTTAAAAACCCTTTTTGTTTCATTAATTTTTGGGTAAAAAAATTCGTCCACCACATACCTACAAATACCCATCATATTGCCACTTTTGGCCCATCATGATCCTGCACATACCCTTTTCTATGTCTTGTATGCTTCATATTTAGCTATAACATTTCTGCACTGTATTATCTCATCAATAACCTCCCGTGTTAGCAATTGAACAAAATCTCTATTTATCCTCTCTATCCATTCCTTGAAAGCTTTAGCTTCTTTTCCCTCCTATCCTAATGTTTGGGGATCAAAACCTTGACGTGCAAATATTTCAATAAATTCTTGATTTTCACTAATCAAACTTTTGCACTCAATGGTGACTCTTTCAAATCCTTCAATACATTGTATTAACATGTCACCTTCCCATTTCAGTTGTTTCTTCCATTTTGCTGGCAATGAGATTTTATGTTCTGATATTGTATTACTCTGTATTAACTCTTGGATGTCTGACTGCTTGAGAATTTCAATGTTTCATCTTTCATTGATGACTTGCTCCTAGTGAAATCTACATTCATCTTCAAATATTTCCAATTTCTCTGAATGATGGAATGCTTCCTTTTATTCTCCCTACTTTACCCAGTATGCAATCCATTCTTGAAACATGTTCATTCTATGAAAAATTGTAGCAATTGCATCTACTTGCTCTTCTGACATTAGCACTAGATGTTGGGGCAATTTAGCTTGTTCTCGGCTAGATAAAGTCAATGACTTAATGAAATGTTCCAAGGTAGCAACCCATTCTTTCAATTCTCTTTACTTCTGTTTATATTTTTGTACTCTGGCAACAATAGAATTTAAATTTACTTTTATTTCCTCTAATTCTTGCTGCCAAGATGAGTGTCCAAGAATAATACTTGTGATCTTATACTCTTTAGGCGTTATTTCATGTATGTCCTTATTAGTTGTTGGAGTGGCTATCTGAATAGTTTTGTTTCCATCTTCATTTCTCTATATGACATGTTTTGTCTTTGCTCTATGCCTAGGTTTAGGAGTACCTACTTCTTGTATAAAATTATTAAGATTCAGAGATAATACTCCCACTTCCATTGGAGAAGTTAATTCCCTGATTAACCAATCAGGTGTATCATCATTTTGCTATACCTCTATAACATTTCCTTGTCCCTATTTACCACTTGTTTCAAGAACTTCTTCCCTTTGACTTGCCACATTTTCTAAAATAGGAATTTCTTTAGTGATATCTGTCATAGATTTGGGATTGGTGCGGTTTGACACTACCTCATTTGTTTGGAGACTTATATTTTCCTATCTATCAAGATTTTATATTTCATCTCTCTAAACATTATATTCTTTATTTAATGCTACACTAGGATTCTCTTTATTTTTAGTTCCATCTCCTATGGACCGTGTAGCTTCTTCTTCTGGAATTTCAGTTTAAGCATGGCCTTTCTCTGATTCTTCAAAGACCTACGAGTGTTTATTAACATTTTGCACATTCCCAAGCGAAGGTTGGGAATCAAGAGTATCTTCACCAATTCTTTTGTCAATAGGATCCTGCTCTACAGTTTCCCTTGTTTCCATTTCAAATATGCTAGGGTTTCCTGCCTCTAAGGTGAGCGTTCCTTGAATAAACTCTTCTTAATCAATGTTTATGGGGTTAGAGCTTGTATCCTGAATTTCTTCTATCACCGGGTGTACCATGGGTTTTTCTTTAGACTTATTTTCTTTCACTTTCTCCCACATAACACCCCATTTTTCCACCTATTCTTTAATTTCGGCTTCATCTTCTTCAAAAATTTCCTCTAAAGCTATAGGAGTCCCTCTCAGTGCTTGTTTCATACTAGCCATATTAATAGAAGGGGGAGAGGTAAATAATGTTGCAACCCTTTGAGATGCAAACCTGGTTTGTGCACCAATATTCTCTATTGCTCATGTTCCTTCATCAATAATTACTCTTGTTCTAGGTTTAGCTGTGGAGGAAGATGCACCTTTAGGTCTCACTTTTTATTTATCTTTACCTATCTCTGCATCTTTCTGCTTATTATATGGTTTTATGGGAACTTCTTGTCTTGAAATTTTAGGGGTTCTTTCTTCAATTCTAATACCTGGAGTAGCCTTACTAGTTTTTCTTTTCTTCTTGGTAGGCTCTCCACTTTGAAAAGTAGTTTCATCTCTTTGTTTCCTTCTTTTATCTTTTGAGAAGATAGGTTCAATTCCTCTTTCTCTCAAACCTTTGCAAAAATCATCAATCCAGTGTTGAGTATACCTTAAGACTGGTCTAGTGAAGTCATCAATTGATGTCACATCTTCATCATCAACATCTGGTCTGGAATGGGTTCATCATATACCCTATCATCATTGTAAAATTGGTTCAACACCTAACCATCATCTTCTTCCAATTGGTCTAGGATGTCATAAAGCTTGAGCATCCGAGAAAATATTAAAGTCATTCTTTCATATTTCCTTCTTCTTACCACATGCTCATCTTCACAATTAAGCAAATAATATTCTAAATGAGGCACATGAGCATGAAAACCAACTATAATTTTAGCAATATTTCCTTCAATATCATAATACACTCTTTGGAGTGGGAACTCCTCAAAATGGCAAGTCTTTAGTTCTTCTTCACACAAATCACTTACTCTAATTGCACTGCCCTTATAATTTCCTATTGTGATGGAAAATTTAAAAGAGGCATTTTTGCAAGCATGGCTATAAAGAGCCTGAGATGGTTTTAACTATCTCACCAATTCCAATAGACCAATTTCATCTATAGGATACCTAGGCAGCATGAATGGGTGTCCATCAAATCCCTCCACTCTAATGTAGGAGTAAGTTGGAAACTTTATGTACCAACCTCCCATAGGCCGAATGGCACTTTGTGCTTCTAGGGATAATCTCTTAGCTTTATCAACTTCCATTGTCCTCACTAATTTCATGGAGAAAAAATCATTCACTTTCCTATAATCATCTTTATACCCGTGGATGGTGATCTGGGGTAGATGTGCATATATCAAATTGTTGCCAACTTTTGTGCCTAGAGTACCAATCTATTTCAACCCTTGTTTACTAGCTCTCATAGCACAAGAGTAAATAATATACGATGACATGTAGAAGGATCTGGTTTTGGGGAATGTAGTAATCTATTCATTTAGTCTTCCAGTTATCATTTTTCCCCAATGCAACTCCACAGGATCCTCTATCATGTGGGATATTATCACGGACATCTAGGGTTTGAATTTGCTTGCATCTTTTAAACCAACTACTCTACTCAACAAAGTTATAATCTCTTGCATTTCTTGTTTAAACATAGACCTCTGAATTACCTTGGTCTATTCTATAATTGTTTGTTGGCACCATTGGGTGCTCATAATTTGTCTATTATGCTCCTCGGCGATCTGATATGTCCTAGTCTTGGACTTTAGGTCGACATTGAACATCTGTGTGTAAATAGGGGGACCAAATGTGTAGATGATTCCTTTCTATGATAGTTTTGCATAAATTCTCCCTTCTTTCTCAACAATCCTCTTGGTTAGGTTGTAATGATTTATACATTGCATAAGGAGCTTCCATTGTTGGCAGAAACCCTCCCGTAGGAAGTAACTCGTTTGCCATGAAATTCTTGGTACATTGAGAATAATTCTCTTGCAATAGACGTGAATGGATTTCAATGTTAGAAGACCATCCCATATGGGTGTCTGTAACCACTACGTTGATGGGTACGACTTGTGAATTGCAATACTTGAATTCATCTTCTACTCTTGCATCAGAAGTGCTCATTTTTGTATATAATGTGCTATGCAATTTTTAGAATATGTGTCTTGTGTGCAAGTTAGGGTTAGATTTAACAAAAACTTACGTTTCATTAAATTTTCAATTCATTTTTTATTAAATTTAACAAATCAAAGAATAATTAACATTTCAATTTCAGAATGGGAAATGCCATTATCAAGAATTTTTAGCTTGAGTAACTTTTAACAAATTATCATTTATTCAGAACATACCTAGTTTTCGTTAATAATGGTGATTCTTCAGAATGCAACTTCAAAAGCCTTGGTAGCTACATCTTAGTTTCTCAAAATTTTACCTCTCTTTGTGTCCCAATGTCGTTTCGTTAATTCAATGTCCTTAGCAAATTTGCAATATGACACGAAGTGGAGTGTTGTAAAAGAAATTGCATGCTTGAGGTGGTGCCAAGTACATAAGTAGTTTTCCACCTTAATTAATTACATATTATTTCACATTAATTCCTAGAATAAAGGTGCAATCATTACGGATTATGGTCCAAATCATAAACACCTAGATTTTTGTGTTGGCTCGCTACTTGAGAAGAAAGACGACACAATGATTATATGTGGCAATCAGATATCACACTGATTCTTTGCAAGGTATATTCCATTAAAGATATGTAATTGATTGGTGATCACCGAGATTGAAGCTTTCCGATATTGCTTTTGAAAGGAGGAAACAACATCGGGATCTAGGAAATACCTTCTAAGGAAAGAGAAAAATGAGATGAAAGGAAAAACTAGAAAACGAGTCTAAAAAATAAATTTGACATATTTCAAAGTAGACTCTTTGGTTTCTAACTTTCAAAAAAAAGAACAATAAAATACCAGACTCCAATAAAAGAGGAAATTACCGAGATTAAAATTTTGATCAATGAAATATTGGGTAGAACTACAATCTTATGAAGATACAAATTCTTTTGGATCAAACGCATGACTCCTAGATTTTGATTTCTGGTAACATACTAATGATTAAGAGAACACTAAAACACCAAAACCAGGAAACAAAAGGATATGACAACAGAGAGGCCAAGTGAAAATGAGAGAGGAAATCAGCAACTGACAGAGCATCAAAACAACACCAAAGTGAGCAAAAACAAAAAGAGCAAGGAAAAGAAAGAAAAAAGAGGGGGTCCACATTTTTCCAAGGAAAAAAATGGGGCGTGTTGTGAGACCACACAAGAACTAGCAACCAACAAAACTAAAAAAAATAATAGAAATTCAATTCTAGATCTAACATCAGTGTTCCAACTTTCTTTAGTATTCTAATTATAAATCATGGAATCATTATTGCACATTCAAATTTTACTTCGGTTAGCATGCAAAATTAAGTATTACTGAGCTCACATGTGTGAAATTAATTATTTCTGCTATAGTAAACTTAGAAATAGCAACCATTTGTATTAATCTACATAATATGACAATTCCTTTTAAGCCAACCAAGGATTGAGCCTTACTTCCGTCAAGCGTCCATAGCCCCAACAAGGTTATCTTCATAATTCCCCCAAGCATAGCTTTACTGCCAGTCAGATGTCTATAGCCCCAGTAGAGTTATTTGGATGGCCTGATGAGTTGATATCTTTTATATATATATATGGCAATGATAGCTCATTTTTTTACTTTTAATATTGCAATTATAGCTCTTTTATCAACTTGCAAGCATTGAAGCCCGCTATTAGGTTGGAAATTATAGTGGTAGCAAAGGTAGCCTTTTGATTTTTCAATTAATGCAAACAACTATTATCCCAAATTTTAGTAGAATGATTTTAAATGTATTCATTTGTAGCTCAACATCAACTAAATGATTCATGCTAATCAAAGTATATAAAACAAAATAATTCTTGAACAATTTATAAATGGAAAACTATTTTTGGTTAGAATATAGATTAAAGTTGTAGAGTTGACGTTCTGTTGACTTGTAGACCTTCAAAGGTTGCCAATTAATGTAAATTCAGATAACACAACACCCCAAAAAAAAGAGAAAAAAAAGAAATAAAATATATACACAAGAAAAACCATCAATGAAAAAGAAACTATGTACAAAAACTATTTACTTATGACTGGAAATAATGCTTTAGGAACTACCCATTCAAAAGCAATGGGATATCTTCACCAGTCAAAGAATTTAATCTATAAGTGCTATCACCCAAGATTTCAGAAATTTGGTATGGGCATGTCCATAGTTTTCCAAATTTTCCATGTTCACTTTTACGTTCATGAGCTTTGTTCCAATATAGGACCAAATCAGATATTCTAAAAGTCTTTAATCTAGCTCACTTATCAAACCATCTTTTCACTACAAATTGATGTTTATCAAAAAGATCTATAGCTCGAGTACATTTCTCATCTAAATGCATCAATTGCAACAATCAATCTTTTGTTTGATCATCTAATCCAATGTATTCTTGTGCAAACTGCCTGGTAGGGATTTTTAAGTTTATTGGTAGTATAGGATCTACCCCATAGACTAAATGATAAGGAGAATTCCCTAATGCAGCTTTCATCCTAGTACGATCTACCCAAAGGGAAATTTTTAACAAAGAATGCCATTCCTTAGGGTTCTTTCCAATCAATTTTATAATTATATCCAACAAATTACTATTTGATGACTCAGCTAATCTGTTTCCTTGTGGATAATAATTAGATGAAAATTTTAATGTTATGCCATATTCAAATTCCCAATTAGAAAATTTCAATGAAGCAAAAGCAGGGCCATTATCACATACCAATTCATACGACATTCCAAACCTTGTGATAATGCTTTCTTCCAAAAAATTTATGACCACATTTGTAGTGCATTGCTTGCTAGGGCATGCCTCTGTCCATCTAGTAAAATAGTCTGTAGAAGTCAATATAAATTTGTGACCAGTGGAAGATGGAGGGTTAATGGTTCCAATAAAGTCTAATCCCCAATGTGAAAAGGGACACATCTCCATCACTTCCTGTAATGGTTGAGCATTGAATCTTTCTTTATCTGATGTTGTTTGACATGTATAAAAATGTTTGATATGTTCATAATTATCTTTAGAAATCGTGGGCTAGTAGTAGCCCGCTCTCAAAATGAGGTGTGCAATAGCTAGAGGTGCTCCATGAGCTATTGCAAATTTATCATGTAGTTCCTACAATACTTTATCAGCTTATGTTTGATTTAAACATCTCAAATAGATTCCTTCATGATTTCTTTTGAATAGAGCTCCTCCCTTAATCATGTAACTCTGTCATTTTATCTTGAGGGCTCTTCTTTGATTCATTTGCATATGATCAAGGAAAGTGTGATTAACCAAATAATTCCAAATGTCTAAATACCAATCTTCTTGATCCTTTTCATCCAATCTGTATTGTTGGCTTGATTATTGTGGATCTATTTCTACAATAGATTTAACCAAATCTTGTCTATAGACCAACCTCATGGGTATGATGTCTAAATCATATTCTTGTAAAATAGTGACCCATTTAGCTCTCTTTTCTCTGAGCCCACTCCGTGTTAGCAACATTTTGACAGTCGACTCTGGGACAATGGATTTAACTATACTTCTGAGGATGTAATGTCTGAACTTGCGTATAGCTTTGACCAAAGTAAAGGTTTGTTTCTCAATATATGTGTATCTCAATTCTGCTTCCTTGAATGGAGCACTCATAAAAGCAATTGGTTTTTCTTCTTTATTTTTTTCCTTTATGTGTTAATACTGCTGCACAAGTGTGACTAGAAGAAAATGAGTAAATATAAAAAGGTTTAACATAGTATGGACTTACCAATACTAGTGCTTCTGTGACTGCAATCTTTATAGTCTCGAATCCAATCTTAGCTTCATTCGTCCACTCTATTTTGGCATTTTTATTTAACATATCATTGAGTGGCTTCACTATTTCAATGAATCCTATAATAAGTTTTTGAACAAAGTTAATCTTACCAAAATATGACTTCAATTATTTTCTACTTCCCAAGGGCTATAACTTGAGTAATGCATTCACTTTGTCTGGGTCGATTAAAATACCATGTTCAAAAATGATATGTCCTAGTAACTTTCCTTGAATCACCCCGAAAATACATTTTTTAGAATTTAGTGAAACTCCATAAGTTTCACACTTTTGTAATATCACTCTGAGATCTCAAATGTGATCTCCTGTGTCTTTAGGAAATATTGTAAGGTCATCTACATAAATAATGATACATTTTCCTATCAATTCTTGAAAAGCATAGTCCATGGATCTTTGGAATGTAGCTCCTGCATTTATCAATCCAAATAGAATCCTTCTGTAAGCAAAAGTTCCCCACTTTGTGGTGAAATTTGTTTTCATCCAATCTTCCCTCGCTAACATTACTTAGTTATATCTAGAAAATCCATCCAAAAAGGACATAATTTGTGAACTGTTAACTATCTGTAACACTTCTTCAAGCGATGGTAGTGGATAATTGTCCTTTTCAGATGCCTTGTTGAGATTTTGGAAATCTACACAGAATCGCATATCTCCATTCTTCTTCCTTACAAGGACTAAATTTTCCACCCAAGTAGAATGTTTGATAGGAAAAATTATCTTGGATGACAATATTTTTTGAACTTCCTTTTAAATTAAAGGCTCTAAGAGTGCATTTACTAGATGTTGTTTATGTTGGAAAGGTTTCACATCAGGCTTCAATGGTATAGTATGTGTAATGATGGAAGTGTCATATGTATTCAAATCTTCATATGTCCATGCTATGAATTTCCAGTAATCTCTAAGTGCTTGAGCAATATTTCTCTTTTCTTCTTCGATACAAACCTTCCCTATGAGTATGTTCTTGGGATCTTCTTCAGTATGCAAATTGTATAACTCAGATAGTCCTCCGTCACTTTGAGGTAAATCTTTCTATCTGACTATCTAGTCAATATCGAACAATCATTCTAACTCAATTATTCCTTTTGGAATATTATTATCTCTAGTTTGAGTCAATTCTTGATCTTGAATTTCATCATCAGGGTGATCTATCTCTTTGATTATTTGTGCTTCAAAATACTAGAATTAGTAATGAATTCCAATATGTGTCAGTCATCTTTGAATACTTGCAAGTTAGTGACATTATCAGGAACCAAGGGTAATTTTACCAGTTCAACTATGAATCTTTCAGATCTAAGGCTTATAAAGGCTCCAAAGTACTAGCAGTAGTAGCTAGAGCATTAGCTCTCTGATTGAATCTTCTAGGGATATGAATAATATTGAATGTGTCGAAATCTTCTATTATATCCCATACTCTGTGTCAATAATTGGATAATATTTTGTAGTGGAAAATATTTTTCTTTCAGACCTGTTTAACTACCAATTTTGAATCACCAAACACTTTAAGGATTCTAACTTTCTTCTTTATTTCTAGGATCAAGCCATGTATAAGGGCTTTGTATTCTGCCACATTGTTAGTACATTGAAATTGCAATCAATATGTAGCAAGAAAATACTTACCTTGTGGGTTGATAAGTTTGACTCCATTCCAATTCCTTTTTTTTATTTCAATCTGTCAAATTTAAGAATCCAAGCTTGATCATCTGTATCCAATACTTTACCATTTTTTGATATCATTGTATGAATCTTGTCAGTCTTTATGTTTTGATCTTCATTTCTACATGTTTCTAGTTTAGTCCTTTTGACATTATCATGTTCTGGACAGTATCGATTCTCAATTTTGTGAATTATCTCTAGACACATCATACAACTATTTTCTGAATGTGCAACATTATGCAATCTGCACCAATCCTTCAACAACAAACCTTTTAGTGAAATTTTACTTTTACTGCTTGCCTGAGCTTTTGCAATAATATTCTTCTAAAATTTATTATAAGGACTATTCTCTTCTTCAGAAGAATCAAAATTTGATTCAATTAAAATATCTGTTCTAGGAGTTAGTTCATTAGATTTCTTAGCATCACAAGTGAAAACTTCCTCAATTTTAACTGTTGAACATTGTATTTTGTAAAATCCTAGTTCTACATCGATATATAGAACTTCATTTTTCTGATTATAATTTGTGATCATGTATTTCATGTGTGGTTCTCTTTCAATCCGAATTTCATTAGGAACTACTTTCTATGGTAACCACATGTGTGAGAAATTGGTAGCCATATATCCATTCAATGTTTTAGACCAATCTCTACTTAGAAGCATAGCATAAGTATCAGGTATCTCCATGACTTGAATGTCGATATAATATTGAATTCTGGGATTAGAAGCCAATTGCATATGAATATTAGTCAACTCCCGTACCACGTTTACCTCTATTTTATCAAGTTGAGTGACTTTCTTTAAAGAATTTGTAGGGGTTAACCCTAATGTTTGACATATGGATAACAAAATCACGTTAGTAGATGCTCCAAAGTCTACTAAGCAGTTATGAAGATTCTTACCGAATATTCTCAAAGTGAGCAAAAATGGTGGGGACTCTAATTTTCCTTTATAAAAGGCTACTTGTGCATCCACTATGGGAATGATGCTCTTATCTTTTTATTTAGCCTGGCTATCTTTCACTTGAATGTCCTTAAATTTTCTTTCTTTAGGAAAATCTTCTAAAGTGTTTAAGAAAGCTTTCTTGATCATAGGCATCTTAAGAAATTATGATAGAGAAAGGCTAATCTTTACCTTCTTAATTTCTTCAGCTAAATAATTAGTCAAATTATTTTGATTAGCAGAATCTATCTTTTCACCTTTTGAAACATTTGATGAATTGTAGTGAGAGGTTAGGATTATTACTTGATTTGTCATCAGGTGGAGTGTTGAGGTTATTAGGTAGGATGGATGTTGTTAAAGGCCCGTTGAATCTACCTCCACTATTAATGTTATTCCTCGTGTTGTAATTGTGTCACTTTTGATACTGTTGGTAGGTATGTATTTCATCCATTTCTTCTTGAGGCTTGTTTTCATCCTGATAAGGAAAAATGTATGTTTCCAAAGTCATAGTCGAATTATCACCGTCATATTCATGAGCATGACTTGTGATAGAAGCAGGTAATTTGAAAAATTCATAACTTTCTAGGACTAAATTAGAGTCATATCCTACAGGAACTAATTCATTTCCTTTAGGAGGATGAGAATCACAATGCTCATTGTAATGAGTAGCAGCAAGGAAAATATCTGAAGCAATTTTAAATTGTGAACAATCCACTTTAGTATGAGCATTTGTATTATGAATTCTACACCAATTGTTCATTGCAAGGTCAACTAAGTTCACTTTTGATGTAGAATTTTCATCAATTGAATTAGGTTTATCTAAAGGTGTTGATACTCCCCCATTATTAGGGCATGTATTCCACGGTCTAGGTGGCCTAGGAGCATTATACATTTGATTTTGTGAATTCTGATTATTATTTTGAGAATAGAAATTTTGATTTCTTAATTGTGTAACCTCTATGGTTAATCTTTTGATTTGAGCTATAACTTCTTTCATGTCTTCCTTATCCTCAGAAATTTTGACATTTTGATTTTCTTGAGTTTGTGAGAAAAAAAAATTCCATTAGGACGTAGCTCTGTAATAGCTAGACTAGGGTGAGGGACTAAAGCTTGACTATTTCCTAGTTGAAAGAAAGTATTTTGAGGAAATGTCCCATTCTAGACCACTGTAGGATAAACATTAGGAGTCATAGGATGACCTATAGGGACTCCATTTGCATTCGGGGTAGGGTAAATATTCAATCCATTTCCACCATTCGTGGATGATCCATTTCCAAGATGTTTCATTTCTAAATTTAAACTTACAGCTTCAGCATAGGCTTTTGGTAAAGTAGTGGGAGGATTTTCTCTTCACTTTACATAGTAGTCAAAGGATCTACTGCAATAGTAGACAAATTATCCACTACATAAGGTGCTTGTAACCTAGAATAAGCCTTTTGAAATCTATCATTAAAAGAAGTTATAGGTTTTCCTTCAAACCTCTTGATTTGAGTGAATTGATGATATAATAATGTAGGATAAGTTAGTGTTCTTAAACCTGGCTAAAAATTGAGTTTCCATCTCTTGCCATGATCTGATAGAACTATGAGGCAAGTTGATATACCACTAGTAGACTTCATCTCTCAAAGTATATGGGAATAATCAACACATGACATCTTCATGTTGAATTCTTTCTCAAAAACATGTATCCTTGAATATACTAATATGTTCTTCAACATCTTTGTGAAAATAATACTTAGGACACAACTTGTTAGGATTTTTGGGTAAATCATTGTATACGGAAAATTGAATCGGTGACTCCACATTAAATAATGCCATCACTATAGGAGGTGATGGTGCAACAATAGTTGGAATCTTTTTACTTGCACTTAAACTTCCATACTTTTGAGGTATAGACGATGTTCGACCACTAAGCTCAACTAAGGTCACCCGAGGATCACTAGACTGAGATCTAGTAGTTCTACAAAAATCCAGTGTAAACCCTAAAAAAACCAAAAATAATGATAATAGGAACTCCTTCTAGTGCCAGTTCCTATTGATGACGGTTCACTCATAGTAAACAGGTCAAAAAAAAAATCTACATACAAGACTGCGAAGAGCCTATCCTTCTTGAAAGATATGGAACAAAGACAACCTAAGGGAAAATTCTACATTCATGGGACAAAGATTGGATTTTTTTCAATCCCAAGTCTCTAATAACCAAGTCATGGTTGCACTAGAGTCACTCTTAGGTAATGTTGTGATATTGTTGTTAATCTCAAAGGGACTATGGTCATTTATAGCTTTGCTAAGAATTATAAAATTTTCACATAAAATTTAACTTCATCATCGAATAGCATCATGAAATCAAAATATTCTATATAATATTTCATGAAAATCACAAATTCTTTGCTATCACTTAAGTAGATTTAGCATTAAGCATTCAACAACTTCATGGAAAATAAAAGATTTTCAAAAAAATTCTTTCCATTTGTTTATATTTTTTGGAACATTTTCAAATTTTAAACATCTATTCTAAAAAAAGTATAAAAAATACTGAAAAATAAATTTTTTTCCTAGTTATTCTCCATAGATGCCCCAAAGAATTAATTAAAACAAAGCAAATCACTTTATACTTCACCAGATTTCTTCACAGCTACATATAAAATGGTGCAAGCTTTTAGAGAGATGGTTTTGTTTATGGACACCGAGTAGGTTTTGTATGCACCCTTAAATGACATAGCATATAGTCTTGTTCGATCGAACTTACAAAACCAGCTACAAAAGATACTGAGATAGGTAGCTATCTAGAAAGCTTTGATATCAATTAATGTCTACATGCATACAAATTTTTACGCCGGAATGGTTTAGAAAAATGGAAAAAAGAACAAAACTTAAAAAAAGTTTATGCTCCTCCAACATCCACAAATTCTGAACTTAAAATAAAAATGTGGGAGGAGATGGCCTTTTATAGAAACAAGGCCCCAAAAGTTCAACTTAAAAGTTTATCCAAAGAATCAGAAACAACAAATTAAAATGTGTCACGTGGCATCTGCCAACTGCCATCAAGAACATTCTAGAATAAGCCAAAGCTTTGACTTCATCCACAACAACACTTCTCTTCATACTTCTGCCTGAACATCTTGTATCAGTCAAGGCTACCAACTTCCTTCCAAAACACTAGAATGGGGAACACCTACTGGGACTAGGATCAACCTGCAATTTTAAAATTGAAACCAAAATAAACTTCATTATATTTCTAGTATTTAGTATCTGATTCTTTCCCTTTTTGCTTATGGCTCGGGCTCTGAGATTTTTCCTTCTTTCTTCAACTGATATTCTCGAAAAGCCCTTAATATTTTATGTATATGCTCTTTTGAAATTCTTCGTATTTTTCTCCAAGTGAGCTTGAGCCTAATATATTCTTTAGTTATTTGAAGTATGATGTCATTTTTCTATGTCTTGTCTACTTCATATTTAGCTATAACATTTATGCACTGTATTATCTCGTTAATAACCTCCCATGTCAGCAATTGAATTGGATCTCTATTTATCCTTTCTATCCATTCCTTGAAAGCTTTAGCTTCCTTTCCCTCCTATCCTAATGTTTGGGGATCAAAACCTTGACGTGCCAATATTTCAATAAATTTTTTATTTTCACTAATCAAACTTCTGCACTCGAGGTGACTCTTTCAGATCCTTCAATAAATAAATTAACATGTCACCTTCCCATTTTAGTCGTTTCTTCCATTTTCCTGTTAATGATATTTCATCTTTTGATATTACATTACTCTGTATTAACTCTTGGATGTCTGACTTCATGAGAATGTCAATGTTTCACCTTTCATTGATGACCTGCACCTGGTGAAATCTACATTCATCTCCAAATATTTTCAATTTATTTGAAGGATGGCATGCTTCCTTGTACTTTCTTATTGCATCTGTAATAAATTCTTCTCCCTGATTTACCTAGTACTCAATCCATTCTTCAAACATGTTCATTTTATGATGAACTACAACAATTGCATCTACTTTCTGTTGTGACATTAGCACCAGATGTTGGGGCAGTTCATCTTGTTCTTGACTAGATAAATTCAATGACTTAATGAAATTTTTCAAGGTAGCAACCCATTCTTTCAATTCTCTTTTCTTTTGTTTATATTTTGTACTCTCGCAATAGTAGCATTTAAATTTACTTTTATTTCCTCTAATTCTTGCTGCCAAGATGAGTGTCCAAGATTAATACTTGTGATCTTATACTCCTTAGGTGTTATTTCATGTATGTCCTTATCAGTTGTTGGATGGGATATCTGAATAGTTATGTTTCCATCTGCATTTATCTTTATGACATGTTTTGTCTTTGTTGTATGCCTATGTTTAGGAGTACCTACTTCTTGTATAAAAGTATTAAGATTTAGAGGTAATACTTCCACTTCCATTGGAGAAGCTAATTCCCTGATTAACCAATCAGGTGTATTATCATCTTGTTGTACCTCTGTAACATTTCCTTGTCCCTTTTTACCACTTGTTTCAGGAACTTATTCCCTTTGACTTGCCACATTCTCTGAAATGGGAATTTCTTTAGTGATATCTGGCATAGATTCAAGATTGGTAGGGTTTGAAACTGCCTCCTTTGTTTGGAGATTATATTTTCCTATCTATCCAGATTTTCTATTTCATCTCTCTGAACATTATATTGTTTATTTAGTGCTACAATAGGATTCTTTTTATTTTTAGTTCCATCTCCTACGGACTATGTATCTTTGTCTTCTATAATTTTAGTTTCAACATGGCCTTTCTCTAATTCTTCAAAGGCCTATGGGTGTTCATTAAAAATTTTCACATTCCCAAGCAAAGGATGGGAATCAAGAGTATCTTGAAAAATTCTTTCATCAATAGGATCCTGCTTTGTAGTTTCCCCTATTTCCATTTCAAGTACGCTAGGGTTTCCTACCTTTGAGGTGAGCATTCCTTGAATAAACTATTCTTCTTCAATATTTATGGGGTTAGATCTTGTATCCTGAATTTCTTCTATCACTAGGTGTACCATGGGTTTGTCTTTAGACTTATTTTCTTTCACTTTCTCCCACATAGCACCCCATTTGTCTACTTCTTCAAAAATTTCCTCTAAAGCTATAGGAGTCCCTCTTAGTGCTTGTTTCATACTAGCCATATTAAACAAAGGGGGAGAGGTAAATAATGTTGTGGGCCTTTGAGATGCAGACCTGGTATGTGCACCAACATTCTTTGTTTCTCCTATTCCTTCATCAATAATTACTCTTATTCTAGGTTTAGCCATGGAGAAAGATGCACCTTTAGGTCTCAATTTTGATTTATATTTTCATATCTCTGCATCTTTCTACTTATCAAATGGTTTTATGGGAACTTCTTATCTTATAATTTTAGGGGTTCTTTCTTCAATTCTAATACTTGGAGTCACCTTACTATTTTTTATTTTTTCTTGGTAGGCTTCCCACTTTCAAAAGTAGTTTCATCTCTTTGTTTCCTTCTTTTATCTTTTGAGAAGATAGGTTCAATTCCTCTTTCTCTCAAACCTTTGCAAAAATCATCAATCTAGTGTTGTGTATACCTTAAGACTGGTCTAGTGAAGTCATCAATTGATGCCATGTCTTCATCATCAACACCCAGGTCTGGAATGGGTTCATCATATACCCTTTCATCATTGTAAAATTAGTTCAACACCTGACCATCATCTTCTTCCAATTGGTTTGGGATGTCATAAATCTTGAGCATCTGAGAAAATCTTAAAGTCATTCTTTCACATTTTCTTCTTCTTACCATGTTCTTGTCTTCACAATTAAGCCAATAACATTCTAAATGAGTCACATGAGCATGAAAACTAGCTATATGTTTAGCAATATTTCCTTCAATATCATAATACACTCTCTAGAGTGGGAACTCCTCAAAATGGTATGTCCTTAGTTCTTCTTCACACAAATCAGTTACTCTAATTGCACTACACTTATAATTTCCTATTGTGATGGGAAATTTAAATTAGTGCTTTTTCGAGCATGGCTATAAAGAGCCTAAGATGGTTTTAACTGTCTCACCAATTCCAATAAAAAAAATTATATGTAGGATGCCTGGGCAGCATGAATAGGTGTCCATCAAATCCCTCCACTCTAATGTAGGAGTAAGTTGGGAACTATATGTACCAGCCTCCCATAGGCCAAATGGCACTTTGTGCTTCCAAGGATAATCTCTTAGCTGTATCACCTTCCATTGTCCTCACTAATTTCATGGAGAAAAAATTATTCACTTTCCTATAATCATCTTTATACTTGTGGACGTTGATATGGGGTAGATGTGCATAGATCAAACTGTTGCCAACTTTTGTGCCTAGAGTACCAATCTATTTCAACCCTTGTTTACTAGCTCTCATAGCATAGGAGTAAATAATATACGATGACATGTAGAAGCATCTGATTTTGGGGAATGTAGTAATCTGTTCATGTAGTATGTCACTTATCAATTTTCCCCAATGAAACTCCACATGAAACTCTATCATGCGGGATATTATCACAAACATCTAGGGGGTATGTACAAGATCATGATGGGCCAAAACGTGGCAATATGATGGGTATTTGTAGGGTATGTGGCTGACAACTTTTTTTTAACCCAAAATTGATGAAATGAAAAGGATTTTTAAAGGAGATTCTCTGCTTTCCACCAATATAAATTATGCTTTACTTTGAGTTTAATAAATAATTATTATTCATTTTCTATTTGAATTATGAGTAAAGTCCTGATTGATAAGCTGGTTGAAAAACATCTATAGCTTTCGAACGGTATGACATTTTTTCAATCTGAAACATGTGTCACATTCTATGCTTCGCATACTATAGGATTACAAAAATAAAAAATTGAATTTCATGAAGATTTGACCAAGTTAAGGTGGTTAGACATATGGGTTTTTATATTTTTTAAAATTTGTAATAAAAAATTCATAATTAATTATTTAGTTGGAAAAAAATTACAAAAGAATATGCATCACATCGAGACATGAGTCCTCTACTTATATCTAAAATCTTATAAAAAAATATTATCATTTTATTGTGGTTAGGGTGGTCGCAGACACCTACTTCTAATTTTTTCAATAAATTTAAGTACTACTGCATTGAAATTTCAAATTTTCACTAAATAGATTTAAAAAAAACCTAGTAGTTTAGAAACTACATTCAATTTTCTACAGTTTCTATTCTTACATATTTTTGAAATAATATTGATAACTTATTCAAATTTTTATGTCAAGTTGCCTAACTCTAATTTTTTTGAATTTTTTGCCACTTAAGGGTCTATATTTTCCATGATGATCCTGCACATACCTAGGGTTCAAATTTTCTTGCATCTCTTAAACCAACTACTCTATTCAACAAAGTTATAATCTCTTGCATTTCTTGTTTAAACATAGACCTCTGAATTACCTTGGTATGTTGTGTAATTGGTTGTTGGCACCATTGGGTGCTCATAATTTTTCTATTACACTCTTCAGTGCTATGATATGTCCTAGTCTTGGCCTTTAGGTCAACATTGAACATCTGTGTGTAAATAGGGAGACCAAATGTGTAGATGATTCCTTTCTATGAAAGGTCTACATAAATTCTTCCTTCTTTCTCAACAATCCTCTTGGTTGCGTTGTAATGATTTATGCATTGCATAACTAGTTTAGGAGCTTCCATTGCTAGCGAAAACCCTCCTGCAGGAAGTAACCCATTTTCCACAGCATTCTTGGCAGATTGAGAAGCATTCTCTTGCAATAGCCATGAATGGATTTCAATGTCAGAAGACTATCCCATATGGGTATCTGTAACCACTACATTGATGGTTATGACTTGTGAATTACAATACTTGAATTCATCTTCTGCTCTTGTGTCAGAAGTGCTCATTTTGTATATAATGTGCTCTACAATTTTTAGAATATTTGTCTTGTGTGTGAGTTAGGGTTAGATTTAACCAAACCTTACATTTCATAAAATTTTCAATTCATTTTCAATTAAATTTAACAAATAGAGAATAATTAACATTTCAATTTTAGAATGGTAAATACCATTATCAGGAATTTTTAGCTTGAGAAATTCTTAACAAAGTATCTGTTATTCAGAACATACCTGGTTCTAGTTAATAATTGTGATTCTTCAAAATGCAACTTCAAAACCCTTGGTAGTTGCATCTTAGTTTCTCAAAATTTTACCTCTTTACGCGCCAAAGTTGTTTCGTTAATTTAATGTCCTTATTAAATTTGCAATATGACATGAAGTGGAGTGTTGTAAAAGCAATTGCATGCTTGAGGTGGTACCAAGTACATAGGTAGTTCGCCACCTTCATTAATTACCTATTATTTTGCATTAATTCCTAGAATAAAGGTGCAATCATTATAGATTATGGTCCAAATCATGAACACCTAGATTTATGCATTGGCTCGCTATTTGAGAAGAAAGATGGCACAGTGATTATACATGGCAATCAAATATCACACTAATTCTTTGCAAGGTATATTCCATTAAAGATATGTAATTGATTGATGATCACCGAGATTAAAGCTTTCTGATATTTCTTTTGAAAGGAGCAAACAACACTGGGATCTGGGATATACCTTCTAAGGAAAGAGAAAACCAGGACAAAAGGAAAGACCGGAAACTGAGTCTAAAAAATAAATTTGACATATTTCAAAGCAGACTCTCTGGTTTCTAACTTTCAAGAAAAAAGAAACAATAAAATACTAGACTCTGGTAAAAGAGGAAATTACCAGGATTAAAATTTTGATCAATGAAATACTGGGCAGAGCTAGAATCTTATGAAGATACAAATTCTTTTGGCTCAAGCACATGACTCTGAGATTTTAGTTTCTGGTAGCAGACTAATCATTAAGAGCATACCAAAACACCAAAACTAGGAAACAAAAGGATATGATAATAGAGAGGCCAAGTGTAAATGAGAGAGGGAATCAACAACCGACCGAGCATCAAAACAATGCCAAAGCGAGCAAAAATAAAAAGAGCAAGGAAAAGAAAAAAAAAGAGGGGGTCCACATTTTTCCAAGGGGAAAAATGGGGTGTGTTGTGAGACCACACAACACTTAGAAGTGTGAAGTATGAACTTAAGATAAATTGATTTCCTACCATGGTGATGAAGTGATTGCTTGTAGAACTGTCCCTTTAGGAATTTTGACTCTCACATCATAGGTTAGCATTTTCACACGACTATGTGGTTTTCTTTTTTCAATGCTTTTGAATGTTCACTTCCTTGCTGACTATAATGATCATGCACTATTCCAGTAGTTCATTGTTGTTTGAAATACATTGTCTTGTAACTCAATGTTGATGAGTTTATATCAAATGGCTGAACTCTTTTGTTGATTCCTTCTTAACATGCTTTCTTGGTCTTTAAGTGAAAAAATTTAGACTTACTGAAAGGAAACAACCTACTTGACCATTTGAAAAGCAACAAACATGAAAATGATATTCATCTTGGATTACAAGATAAAACATGTTCAGTACCTTTTTCCATTAAAATTATTGAATGAGAATATCTCACTGTTTGATCTTTCATGTGTGGTCTCTTGATGTATATGGTAGCTATTATGACTATTTCCTCCATTGCACTTCTAATGCATGTTATATCTACCATTTTTCTCATAGTTGTTTGAAATACATTGTCCATTGATCCTTACTGTCCTATAGCATAAAATGACTGTACTTGTTCCTATGTTGAGTGAATGATTATTAATTGTTCAATGTGAAAAGTACATAGCTCTTCCCCTTTGTGATATGCATTCCACCCTTTGTTATGATCATACTGCCATGTATGCTTCTTTTTGTGATTTTTTAAATGACTTCCCTCTGTTAGAAGCAATGATGATTGGTAATGTAATTTCAGTTATTCAATTGCATCACTGTGTTTTCCTTTTTTATGCATGTATTGTCAAAGGATGTTCATGGATCACTGCTTTTTGATGTTTTGTTCCATTTTGTGGACTTCTATCTCTATTTATTGTTGTACCTTAATGCTTATTCTCTTCATGCATTTAGATCATTATGATTGGTACATCATCATGAGGCATTTTGTATTGATTGTCACTATCCTATAGCATGAGAACATTGTTGTTGTCATGATTATTCCCTTAGGACTACCTTTTGCTAACTTGTCAACTCTTAAAAGCCATTGTCATTCCTCTTGTTTTAATCCTACTGGGAAAACATATGTCATTTATGGTGGTCACATGAAAACTCACAATCCTAAGTGATGTGTGCTTGTTCAATAGGATTGAAGTGTGATGAATTGAATTGTGCCTTTCATGCAACAATGCATGACTATCCTTTTTCTTATTTGCTGCCCCATATGACTCATGATGGTTTCATGTAGGACTTGATATCTTCTCCATTATTTAATGGATGCATAATTTAACTTGATACATCTATAATTGAACTTGATGCATCACATAAATCATTTTATTCTTTAATAAAGTGGATCTTGGATCCACTTAAGAAGATTGAAAGACATATCCAGCAAAATACTGCCCCTCTTGGCATGATGACAACCTATTGATTGATTCATTGTGAAAAGATGAAGGGTAACTTTATTGACAGTTCAAATTATTTGTTGCATGTTTTGAATTTGGTAATGAAAGTTGATCAACTAGTGTGATTCCATATTGATTTTGTGCATCAAGAATATGTTTATCATTGATTTGATCATGTTGCTCAATTTCCTATCCCTCCTAAAACATAAGAGGGTAGCATTCTGGGCTCAACCCTCATGGGAGCCATATTTTACTCCACATGTTGTAATTAGCTAAATCAAAATAGTAACAAAGTCTTGTCCTAAAAATACACAAGGAACAAACTAGTTAGATAAACAAAGCATATCATAGGTGTGTTTGATCACTCTTTTCTTTTTTTCCTATACACTTATGGTATGTTGTCTATTTTAATTCTTATGGACATCATATTACACATTTATGGATTTTTTTCACATATTTTGATCAATTATCTTTCATTTCTCTAATAACACTCTTTTTCATATGCAGGAAACCTAGGAGTAGCGAGGAGAGCATCAAACAAAAGAAGGACAAGCGGAGAAGATTGAGATGATGCAGGACAAGGCCAATGGGATTCATCATTCCACCAGGCAATGACAGGTCCATTTTTTATTTTATGTGCATTTCATTCTTTTATCTATAAGCGTATAGTCTTTTCTTTATAAGCATTAGACTAGTTAGTCCCGTGGCTTGTGAGAGACATTATACACTTATGATCATCAATGAAGATTACATTTGAGATGATACATGTTGTCTCTTTTTTCTTATTGTACACAATTACACAACTATGATAATGCAATCTTTTTGGCAATATCCTTTATGCACATGAATGAAATTTAGCAGAAAATGATATTTATCTTTTAATGTTTAAATAAAAACACAATAATAAATTACCTGATTTAACTAGAAGAAGAATTAGGTAACAACACCCATACCCAAAAAGTGTTGCAAAGAGTCTTTTACCAATGATATATCATCCACCAAGGATCATGTAAAGAGGAGGCTCTTGAGGATAATGAAAATTACTTTGAATTGAGTCAGGATCAAGAACCCCTATCCCTAGAGTTTCACCAAGAGCTGAGGGACATCTTCCAAACCATTTTAAAATCCAAACATGTCCTCGATATCACCCCCAAGATGTTTCTTTATGATAGACATATAGACTTTCTTCATCCAAAATATGAGTCTCCCACTCTTGATATTCCTACACAAAAGCAAGCAATGGTCAAGATTCTTGATTCTTACAGTGATTGTGCATCATCGACATCTTTTTAGTTAGCATCCACATATTTTGAAGTAGTATCAACAAGGAACGATGTCATAGAACCAAAGAAAATAGTTCATATTCCTGAACAACAGGAACCCATAGCAATATCATGTGTTTATGACAAGTCATATTCAGTAGCTATGGATTAGTGGATACATTATTAGGGCAAAGGATTAGGTATTGATAATACCTTCACAACACTAGGTGCAATCTTGTCTACAACAAACATCAACATATGGAGCATGAAGAATCCTTATGATGAAAATATTGTCAATGCTAAAACTAGTCGTATCATGAGTTGACATTCACCCATCATATCATACACAAATTGGGACCATTGTAAAATGAAGAATTCCTATCAAAACAAGGAAAATATCATCAAATAAAATGAAGTAGTAAAGAAAAAAGGACAAAGTAAATACAAATGGATACCAAAGAAAAATAAATAAAATCATCCCTCCAAAACTCCATTAGTCAATGAAACTATGGGGAAAAATCAAAAAGGGAAATGTATCCATCCAAAGAGTCCTCAAATACAAAAGCAAGCTTCTCAAGAAAGGAACAAAGTATATCCAATGGTTGGTCCTAGTTCCATGAAAACCTCCATTCCCACCCATCGTTGCTCATCTTCCCAAGTTTGGAGAGTCAAAGGTTCCAAACCATCAACCAATACATCTCATATTCCTTCATACATGTGACCATCCACTCCATTCACAATATCCAATTCTCTCATTGACCGTGTGTTGACTACTCTTCATCATAAGGATCTCGAAGGAACTTTACCACAATGTGCACACATAGACAAGGTTAATTTTGGTATCCACAAGGAAACTCAAAGTTCTTCAAGGTTGCATTCAAGTTTTCGTATCTTAGAAAAGAAACTTCTTCAAGCAATATATCGCTATCACGTTATGAAAGTGGCCTTTACATCAGTTCCACTAGGTGGTTCAACATGAGGGTAAAATTTGCAAAAAATAAAAATAAAAAAAATAAAGAAAATAGAAAATCTAAAAATCATCCTCTAGTAAAAACCACTATGGTGGTGCTTTGGGAAAGAACTATGATGAAAAATTTGCAAACATGTGTCATGAGTAGAATTAAGTGTCTATATGATCCTTCTTAGAAAAAAGCATCTTATCCTTGTCATGATAAATCCAATGTTTCCTCCATCCATCCAATCTAGATTTATCTAGATATTCCACTTTATCTCTATCTTGACAAAGATTTGGCATATACTTCAACTCTACTCATGGAAAATTTTTGATAGGCTCTTTAACATTTTATCTCATGAAGTACCATAACCCATATCTAGACTGATAAAAATCTGTTAAAATCTTCTTGTATACATTTCCTATCTTGGTTTTTCCATTGCACTATGAAAAATTGCTAAACATTAGGGGCACGTTATTGCACTCTTGTTTTAGAATAACTCTTGATCCATGTCTTATATTACAGAATGTGACATCGACATCATGATCTGGGTATCGTTTGCCTCAAAATCTTAGCTAAAATCCCAAAAAAAATCATAAAACATTTATTAGAAAATTTAAAAACATTTGCAAAATCCTGTACAACTAAAGCACCAAAAACATTCAAAAAACTGTAAAGGAAAAAACCCTAAACATCCAAATCTCATCAAAATCCCTAAAAAGGTCAAACATTGAAAGTCCAAAAAACACTACCCTTGTTGAACTACATCATCTTCGAGCTTGAACGTAGGAAATGCCATCATTGATGTGCCCTCAAGACATCCTAGGTCAATCCTTTATGAGTTCGTCATAATAAACTGACATCTCTCAACTATTCATATCTCATCTTCAATAAGTCAAGTCAATCAAACTACATTGTCTTTGCATATATAACCTAGGAAAGGATTATCTTTCATCAGCCCCTAAGGCCCCTAGGATAGGTATTTAGGTTAGGTTCTTGGTTGAAACTTAGAAAATCCCTATACATCCAAATATCAAAAACACAAAAGCATTTGAAAACTGAAAATCCCTAAACATTCAAATATTAGAAAAATCCCTAAACATTCAAATATTAGAAAACCCCTAAAAATAAAAAAATCTAAAAAGACAAAAACATTTGAAAATTGAAAAGCTAAAAACATTCGCATAAAATTTTGAAAAGACCAAAAATAGCCTCAAAACATTTTCAAAATACCAAAACCATTAAAATATTCTAGAAAATCTAAAACCACCCATCCCATCTTGCTTTCACTTGTAATAAACCTCCATCCATAGTAAATTGATTGTCACCTTCAACCTTTGGCAAAACAAAGAGAAAGCAAGTGTCACAAGTCATAAAGTGTGAACCTAATTGTCAAAATATAAAGTCTAGATCATAGGTAAATGTGTTAGTGAAGTTTATAACAATGGATTATCATAAAACTCATCATCATCCTACATCAAACAACCATCTAATCAACATGTCCTAGGATGTATCCTTCCTGCGATGGACATCAATATCAGACATCACCTTAGCTAAGTTAAATTGGAAAGAGATATAGATAACACTGACTATTTCTCTTTGATATTTTCTTATGATTTATCTTAAGGACCCATTATAAGGACCCCTTGATTATTTCTATCAAAATGATTTAGAGAGAAAGGAATGGGGCATTGATCATTATCTTTCATTTTTTCTGCTTGTGGGTATTCTTGTAAAATAATCTTGGCACATACCTGCTTAGTTGTGTGTAGGAAGGTTGTTTGGAGTATGTTGTTGACTATTTCATATGCTTTGGTCCAATATATTCTAAGCTTCTTACTTAAATTCCAATGAGGTTTCCATATGTCAAGATATGAACAAGAACTATGCTATCTATTTGTAGAGTCAAAGTCCATTGCACTAGATACAATGCCATCCTAGTAATCAATACCTTGATACATCATCTCTATGTGTTATATCAAACAATAAGGAGTGAAAAAAATTCCCAATCCCAAGAAATGAGAAAATCATCATCCTACATCCATCCTCATCCTACATTTATCATCACCATCTCTAATAAAGTCTCGGTGGATCATAGACTTGTTGGATCTTTTGAAGCAATCACCAAAGTTAGAAGTCAATCATTCTTGTTTCTTCTATCATCTCTCCATGCTAACCTAGTATAATGACTATCAACAAAAACATCATCAATGCATCCATCGTGCATCCACAAACCATTAAAATGCATCCGGCATCATCATTATCATTTGAGTTGTGATGAACAATATAGATTTGTTATTCTAAGCATCTTAAATCATTGCATCATATATCATAAAAATGCATCACATATCATATCATTAACATCAACATCTAAATTTTTTATCCATACATCCACATGCATACATTGCATCATAAAACTACATAGAAAATACACAAAAGGAAATGCATCCATATCATTTGCATAAGCATAACATCTACAAATCACATCATATCACATGGCATATCAAGTATTTCCTATATATTTTTCCTTGAGTCTCTATTTGGGAGGTCATCTTCATTTTTTTCCTAAGTCCTAAATTAAACTTAGCTTTCAGTAGTCTTTTGTCTTCCATTTTGAACTCGGGTGGTGTTTTCTGCAATTTGTCGAACCTCTTATTTCACTGCATAGCATACTTACCTCTATACAATGTGTTTTCCTTGTCATGTTTGCACCCTTTTTACTTCCCAAAGTGCAATGTATGAAAAGGTTAAGTCACAAGTTAAAATTTGGAGGCTTCGCTTGCAAGCTATGCCTCAGGCTGAATTTTGTATGTTATTTTGAACTTGGGCGGGGTTTTCTTAAGTTATGCAAACCACTTGTTTTGTCGTTTATGAAGGATTCTGCAAATTGAAATTGAATTATTGCTTTTCTAATTAATTGATCATGATATTATATAAAAGGAGATCATTATTTCAAGCACAACATGAACAAAAAACTAGCAATGTGAAACACAGATGATGCCAAAAGATATATTCTGTTTATATATAAAATCATTTTTACAGTATGCTGGAAAAGTTATAATCGATTGGTTCAAAGGAAAAAGCTAGATTGGTAGATACAAAAAGAGGTAGAAAAAGAAACCTTTAGGTGCACAGAGTGAACATCAGGACACGAATTTCCTAAGTAACAACTTGCAGACATTCCATTTGAGCAGGTGAAAATAGGTTCTCGTGCAATTGGAGAAATTGCATGAACAATCCTAGATCATTTCTCAACACCTAGTATGTAGTAATGCCACGACTTCCTCCAAAGTCTCGTTCTAAATGGCTGATACAATTCAAATGGCATCACCTAACACCCCAGTCCATGGATAGTACCTGAGTCTATTTATCACCACTTTGAAGTGGTGATGGATCTCAAGCCTCACTAGATGCTCCATCGCCCTCACACCCCAGTCTCGGCAGTTGGAAGTCATGAAAATAGTATAGATAAATCTCTCCATCATGATAGTATTGTGAACATGAGCTTGGCTTAGGAATGCCTCACCCAAGATGCTTTGGAGCACCTCTTCTTCTAGTTCACTCTATAATACAAACACCTCTTTTAGTTGATCGAAAACATGCCTGAACAAAGGATTGCACTTAATCTCCTCTAGAATGATATAGTCATTCGTAGAACTTCCATCACTTTGGGAGCTTGCCATATTGGATGCAATTGATGTTGTGAAAGAGATGATGTTATTTGAATTTATAGAATTTTGGGTAGGCATTGTCGTATTTGATTCAAGAATGATGAGATGTGAATTTAATTCACATTTATGATCAGTTTGTGTCGATTAAGTTGCAAATTATTCATTGAACAACTCACACATGCTACTGCTCGATTTCCTTAAGCATTGCATTTAAAACTCATGTAATGATTGGTCCTTTGGTGGCTGCTTCTCAAATGACGATTAGTTTCCTCTACTAATATCCATTCTTAGCAAAATTTCTGATTGTCTTATCAACTTCCTAATAAACTTCAAGATACAAGAAGCCACTAGTTTGGTAGCATCTTTAGTATCCGTTCAAATGACTTTAGCCACATTATAAATTAGAAGAACATTGATAAGGGGACTTTTGGAGAAAGAAATCTTCTCAGATACATCTGGGGTGTTTTCGAGGAGGAATGTCATTAATGGTAGTCTACAATAGTTTGTAATTTGTGTTACAACTTGAAATATTTAAAAGTATGTTAACCTGTGTGTAATGCATACAATTAGTCATGTTTTATTTGAAGAATGGGCTATTTACCTTCCATTTATTATAGTCTGATCTGATTATATTAATTTGATTTGATGGTCATTATTTTCAATCTTTGAATTGATTATAGTTGGTTGTGTTTCTTCCCCCACACTAATTACATATTTATGATTTAGCGTTTGTCAGCTTTTCTTCTTTTTGGTTAAAAGCACATGTGATTTCTTTAGGATAGTATAATTCCTTGAAAATCTTGTGAGGGAGTTGTACCTCAATAAAATGTAGAGAAAGCCAAAAATGCAATTGTGTGCTTTCAGAGCTATTAGCGTGTCTGTATCCATGCAAATCGGGGTTTAGAGTCACTACTAAATTCATAATCGAGATCTTTTTCATTTGATAATAGGTTTTTGGTGACTCCACTGGGGATTTAGTTGGAAATTTAACGATCGCCATTACGTCATGTAGCAAGATGGTACTTCTACATAATGATGATTTCCCTATTTTGTAGCCAAATTTAGATTGGGTTGGAGTTGAACAAGAGGATATCATATCACAATTAAATATGCTCCCATGGAGATACAAAAGAAGCACAAAAAATTACATGCGAATGAACTTTGTCTTAGAAGAAGAAGAAGAGTGGGCCTGGTGACCACCTCTACCTATGATTGAACCACCTCCAAGACTAATATTTGAATATTATGATGACCCACCTCTCCATCATAATCACCGTCATAACCTACCTCCATGTTGACCAAGGGACCCACATGAATGTTAGCCTTAGAATCCACCTCTAGCCCATCCACCACAGTCATCTCCTTTTCCTAATTTTACTCTTAGGTGAGTTGGCAACTCTATTTGTTCTTATGGCTTCAAATCCCTGGTGTAATCAAGTCAGCCCCCTTTCTTTACCCCAATATTATGATTTACCAAAATGGCCCTACAAAGGATTTCCCAAATTCTCAGGTCACAATGATCAAGATCCTAAAGAGCATACTCTAGCTATGATGGCTATGAGAATAGTTTTAGGAATTCAAGATGAAGATGTGTTTGTAATAATTTTTATTGAGAGCTTAATTGAGAAAGTTGTTGAATGGTTCAGAGGATTGGAAAAGGGAAGTGTCACCGGTTGGCATGCCCTTAAGACAAAGTTTCTCCAGTGCTATGAGATTTCAACTAGTGTTATAGCTACCCTGCATCACTTTTTTCAGATTATGAAGAACAAAGCTAAGATGATAAGGGATTTCGTGTACCATTTCAACTAGTCTCCTCCAAAAGATTCCTACTCCAGAGAATACCATTGCACAGATTCAATATCACATATTCATTTCAGTCCTTGAACCAGATATATAGTTTCTTTTGAAAAGAGAGAAGATTTGAGGAATTAAGCAAGCTCAACTAGAGGTGGTGAAGGCTGAAGACAATTTCATTGCAATGGGAAAGTGGAAAGTAGAATCAGACATGAAGGGTGAGAAAAGTTGTAAAACCTTTCCTAGGCCTTCAATTAAAAGTATCCCTACTATGGAGAAAATGAATCTAACGATACTTGATAATCTACATCAGCCTAATGAAAAGCATGATCACCCCTGTACTAATTTGTCTGTGAAATTATACGCTTATGCTAAAGTTGAAAGTCATTATAGCTCATCTGACAATGAGGAGGATGAACAAAAACTAGTAAATCCATCATTAACTTCAATCTCCCCACCTGGAAAACTATCTCCTTTAGAAGTTAGCTCAAAAGGTTTGGAATCGTATTCTCTTCTTTCCCTTGAATATGAATCATTCCTTTTCAAAGAAGTAGAGAATAAAGATTTATGGTTAACTTCGGAAGAAGATGACCCTTGGAAAGATAGCTCTCAAAAGAAAAAAGGGAATTCGACTCATTGTAATCCTCTCTTTGATTATGATGAATTCAAAACCTATGATAATCTTCTTTTTATAAGTTGTGAAGATCAATTAATGATGAAAGGAGGAGATTGCTTGCTCAAAGCTAAAGTTGATCATAAGCAGAGGCCAAAAGAGGGAAATTATTATCCCCTAATTGAAGGGGAAGGTCAAGTTCAACTCCCAAAGATTAGTTAATATGGCTCACAAGTTGTTTATGGAAGGTTTCAATGTGCAAGTGAGAATTTTGAAGACTGGGAAACTTTATTAGGATCAATTGGTAGGATAGATGAGATTGGAAAGAAAATTGTGACTACTAGATTAGTGATGGAATTTGATAAACCCTATGATCTAAAAACTACAAGTGGGGATCTTGAGCCTTTGGATAGTGTGATTGCTTCTATATATGGTAACCATGAGTTCCATTTGTCTCATAACTTATATATAGGATGTCCAATCTGGGGACTCTTTTCTTCTCGTTTAGAAGGCTGAGAGCGAAATGTATAGAAAAATTTTGAAGCAAGTGTTGTATAGAAAAATTCAAGTGGACATACACAAGGAAGTATTAATATTAACTATTTAACTAGTGAGATGTGTGATCAGGTTTGGCCTTTTGAAAAGAAGGCTTTGTTCAAGGAGTTCCTACAGAGTGCTGACTTCGTTTATTGGGTAGTGGCAGTTGCAATTTGGTGGATAGAAGTACATGTGGTCTTCAATCACTTAGTGTTAATTTGTATAGGCAGCTATTTCTCTCAACCTGTCCATGGATTCACATGATTGTCTTGGGAGTCTTCTGAGGTAGGGTTGTCATACTGTGTACATAGTCAAAATTTTGGTGTGCTGGTAGTTTAGGTGCTTATTTCCTTGTTTTGCTCGTGTTTGGTTTGTTTTTCCTTTTTTTTCTCCTCATTGACTCGATGGCCAATGGATTAGGATAGGTTTACATTCTTGGTTCATTGTTTTTTCCTTACAGTCCTTGTCCCCAGCTAGAGCCAATGTTTCCTATAGATTTTTCCTTGAGTCTCTATTCGAGACCTGTCATCTTCATGTTTTGCCTAAGTCAAATTAAACATAGCTTTCGGTGGGATTTTGTCTTCCATTTTGAACTCGGGTGGTGTTTTGTAAAGTTTTTCGAACCTCTTATTTCACCGCCTAGCATACTTACCTCTATACAATGAGTTTTCCTTGTCACATTTGCACCCTCTTTACTTCCCAAAGCGTAATGTACAAAAAGGTTAAGTCACGAGTTAAAAGTTAGAGGCTTCACTTGCAAGCTATGCCTCGAGTGAAATTTTGTATGTTATTTTGAACCTGGGTAGGGTTTTCTTATGTTATGTAAACCACTTGTTTTGCTGCCTATGAAGGATTTCGCAAATTGAAACTGAATTATTACTTGTATAATTACTTGATCATGATATTATATAAAAGGAGATCATTATTTTCAAGCACAACATGAACAAAAAACTAGAAATATGAAACACAGATGATGCCAAAAGATATATTTTATTTATATATAAAATCATTTTTACATTATGCTGGAAAAGTTATAATCGCTTAATTCAAAGGAAAAAAATAGATTGGTAGATACAAAAAGAGGTAGGCAAAGAAAGCTTCAGGTGCATAGATTGAACATTAGGACATGAATTCCCTTAGTAGTAACATGTAGGTGTCCCATTTGAGTAGGTGAAATTAGGTTCTCATGCGACTGGAGAAATTACACGAACAGTCCTAGATCATTTCTCCCCACCCCAGTAGGAAGTAATGCCACGACTTCCTCCAGAGTCTCGTCTTGAATGGATGATGCAATGCAAATGGCATCAACTACCACCCTAGTCCGTGGATAGTAGCTAAGCTCATTTATCACCACTCTGACGCAGTGATGGAACTTAAGCCTCACCAGATGCTCCATTGCCCTCACACCCCAGACTCAACAGTCGAAAGTCCTGACAATAGTATTGATAAATCTCTCCAACATGATAGTATTTTGAGCATGAGCTTGGATCAGGAATGCCTCACCTAGGATGCTTCAGATCACCTCTTCTTCCACTTCACTTTGCACTACAAAAACCTCTTTCAATTGATCGAAAACATGCTTGAACAGAGGATTGCACTTAATCTCCTCCAGAATGATATAGTCATTCACAGAACTTCCATCACTTTGGGAACTTGCCATATTGGAAGTAATTGATGTTGGGAAATAGATGATGTTACTTGAATTTATAGAATTTTGGGTAGACATTTCCATATTTGATTCAAGATTGATGAGATGTGAATTTAATTCACATTTATGATTAGTTTGTGTCGATTAAGTTGAAAATTCTTCATTAGATAGCTCACATGTGCTACTGCTTGATTTCCTTAAGTGTTTCATTTAAAACTAATGTAATGATTGGTCCTTTGGTGGCTACTACTTAAGTGACGATCAGTTTCCTCTGCCAATATCCATTCTTGGTAAAATTTCTGATTGTCTTATCAACTTCCTAATAAACTTCAAGATACAAGAAGCCACTAGTTTTGTAGTATCTTTAGTATCCGTTCAAATGACTTTAGCCACATTATAAATTAGAAGAACATTGATAAAGAGATACATCTGGGGGTGTTATAAATTGAAAGATTTAAAAGTATGTTAACCTGTGTGTTACGCGTACAATTAGTCATGTTTTCTATGAAGAATGGGCTATTTACCTTCAATTTATTGCAGTCTGATATGATTATATTAATCTGATTTTAAGGTCATTTTTTTGAATCTTTGAATTGATTATAGTTGGCTATGTTTCTTCCCCTGCGCTAATTTCATATTTATGATTAAGGGTTTGTCACCTTTTCTATTTTTTGGTTAAAATCACATGCGATTTATTTAAGATAGTATAATTCCTTGAAAATATTTTGAGGGAGCTATAGCTTGATAAAATTTAGAGAAATCCACAAATGCATGTGTGCTTGTAAAGCTATTAGCAGGTCCGTATTAGTGCAAATCCGGGTTTAGATTCACTACTAAATTCATAATCGAGTTTTGTTTCATTTTCTAATAGGTTTTTAATGACTCCACTAGGGATTTAGTTGGAAATCTAATGATCATCCTTACATCATTTAGCAAGATGGTACTTCCACATAATGATGTTTTCCCTATTTTGCAGCCAAATTTAGATTGGGTTGGAGCTGAACAAGAGGATATCATAACACAATTAAATATTCTCATGTGGAGATACAAAAGAAGCACAACAGATTACATGCAAATAAAGTTTGTCTTGGAAGAAGAAGAAGAGTGTGCCTAATGACCACCTCCAAGACTATTATTTGAATATTACAATGACCCACCTTGCCATCATAATCACTGGGCAAACCTACCTCCACATCGACCAAGGGACCCACACGCACATCATCCTCAAAATCCACCTCTAGCCCATCCACCACAATAATATCCCTTTCCTAATTTTACTTTGAGGTGAGTTGGCGACTCTATTTGTTCTTATGGCTTCAATTCCCTGGTGTAATCAAGTCGGCCCCCTTGCTTTACCCCAATGTCATGATTTACCAGAAAGGTCCCACAAAGGATTTCCCAAATTCCTAGGTCACAATGGTCAAGACCCTAAAGAGCATATTCTAGCTATGACAACTATGAGCGCAGTTTTAGGAATTCAAGATAAAGATGTGTTTATAAGAATTTTTATTGAGAGCTTAATTGAGAAAGTTGTTGAATGGTTTAGAGGATTGGAAAAGGGAAGTGTCACCAGTTGGAATTCCCTTAAGACAAAGTTTCTCTACTACTACGATATTCCAACTAATGTTGCAGCTACCATGTGTCACTTTTTATAGATTATGAAGAACAGAGCTGAGACGATGAGGGATTTCATGTACCATTTCAACCTATTTGTCCAAAAGATTCTTTCTCTAGAGAAGCCCATCATAGAGATTCATTATCACATATTCATTTCAGCCCTTGAACTAGATATACAATTGCTTTTGAAAAGAGAGAAGATCTGAGGAATTGAGCAAGCTCAACAAGAGGCGGTGAAGGCTGAAGATGATTTCATTGCAGTGGGAAAGCGGAAAGTAGAATCAGACATGAAGGGTGAGAACAACTATAAAACCTTTCCTAGGAATTCAATTAAAATCAACCCTACTATGGAGAAAATGAATCTAAGTATCCTTGATAATCTACATTAGCCTAATGAAAAGCATGATCACCCCTATATTGATTTTTCTTTGAAATTATGCACTTATTCTAAAGTTGAAAGTGATTATAGCTCGGTTGAAAATGAGGAGGATGAACAACAACTTGTAAATCCATCATTAACTTCAATCTCCCCACCTAGAAAATTGTCTCCTTCAGAAGTTAGCTTGAAAGGTTTGGAATCGTATTCTCTTCTTTCCCCTGAATATGAATCATTCATTTTCAAAGAAGTAGAGAATAAATATTTATGTTTAAGTTCAAAAGAAGATGACGCTGGGAAAGATAGCTCTCAAAAGAAAAAATGTCATTCGACTCATTGTAATCCTCTCTTTGATTATGAAAAATTTGAAACCTATGATAATCTTCATTTTATAAGTTGTGAAGATCAATTAATGATGAAAGGAGGAGATTGCTTGCTCAAAGCTAAAGTTGATCATAAGCAAAGGCCAAAAGAGGGAAATTCTTATCCCCTAATTGAAGGGGAGGTCAAGTTCAACTCCCAAAGATAATTGAATATGGCTCACAAGTTTTTTATGGAAGGTTTAAGTGCACAAGTGAGAATTTTGAAGATTGGACAACTTTATTAGGATCAATTGGTAGGACAGATGAGATTGGAAATAAAATTGTGACTACTAGATCAGTGATGGAATTTGATAAACCCTATGGTCTACAAACTACAATTGGGGATTTTGAGCCTTTGGACAATGTGATTGCTTCTATACATGGTAACTATGAATTCCATTTGTCTCATAACTTATATATAGGATGTCCAATCTGAGGACTATTTTCTTCTCATTCAGAAGGCCAGGAGCGAAATGGACAGAACAATTTTGAAGCAAGTGTTGTGAGGGAAAATTCAAGTGGACATACACAAGGAAGTATTAATATTAACTATTTAACTAGTGGGATGTGTGATCAGGTTTGGCCTTTTGAAAAGAAGGCTTTGTTCAAGGAGTTCCTACAAAGTGCTAACTTCATTTATTGGGCAGTGGCAGTTGCAATTTGGTGGATAGGTGTACATGTGGTCTTCAATCACTCAATGTTGATTTGTATAGGCAAATATTTCTCTAAACCTATTAATGGATTCACATCATTGCCTCAGGATTCTTCTGAGGCAGGGTTGTCCTACCGTGTACATAGTCAAAAAAAAAATTGTGCTGGTAGTTTAGGCACTTATTTCTTTGTTTTGCTCATGTCTGGTTTGTTTTGTTTTTTTTTCTCCTCATTGACTCCATCACCAATGGATTAGGACTGGTCTACATTCTTGGTTCATTGCTTCATCCTTACAGTCCTTGTCCCCAGCTAGAGGAAATGTTTCCTATATATTTTTCCTTGAGTCTCTATTTGGGAGGTCATCTTCATGTTTTTCCTACGTCAAATTAAACATAGCTTTCGGTGGTCTTTTATCTTCCATTTCAAACTTGGGCGGTGTTTTGTGAAGTTTTTCGAACCTCTTATTTCACCACCTAGCATACTTACCTCTATGCATCGAGTTTTCCTTGTCACATTTGCACCCTCTTTACTTCCCAAAGTGTAATGTATGAAAAGGTTAAGTCACAAGTTAAAAGTTGGAGGCTTCACTTTCAAGCTATGCCCCAGGTGACATTTTGTATCTTATTTTGATCTGGGGTGGGGTTTTCTTAAGTTATGTGAACAACTTGTTTTGCTGCCAATGAAGGATTTTGCAAATTGAAATTGAATTATTGCTAGTCTAATTACTTGATCATGATATTATATAAAAGTAGATCATTATTTTGAAGCACAACATGAACAAAAAACCAACAATGTGAAACACAGATGATGCCAAAAGATATATTTTATTTATATATAAAATCATTTTTACATTATACTAGAAAATTTATAATTAGTTAATTCAAAGGAAAAAACTAGATTGGTAGATACAAAAAGAGGCGGGCAAAGAAAGCTTAAGTGCACAGAGTGAACACCAGGACATGAATTCCCTCAATAACAACTTGTAGGCATTCCATTTGAGCAGGTGAAAGCAGGTTCTCATGCGACTGGAGAAATTGCACGAATAGTCCCAGATCATTTCTCACCACCCCAGTACGTAGTAATGCCATGGATTCCTCCAAAGTCTTGTGTCGAATGGCTGATGCAATGCAAATGGCATCATCTACTACCACATTCCATCGATAGTAGCTGAGTTTTTTTATTGCCACTCTGATGTGGTGATGGAACTTAGGCCTCACCAGATGCTCCATCGACCTCACACCCCAGACTCAACGGCCGGAAGTCCTGACAAAAGTATAGATAGATCTCTCTAGCATGATAGTATTGTGAACATGAGCTTGGCTTGGGAATGCCTCACCCAGGATGCTTTAGAGCACCTCTTCTTTGACTTCACTTTGCACTACAAACACCTCTTTCAGTTGATCGGAAACATGACTGAACAAAGGATTGCACTTAATCTCCTCCAGAATGATATAGTCATTCAAAAAACTTCCATCACTTTGGCAACTTGCCATACTAGATGCAATTGATGTTGAGAAAGAGATGATGTTACCAGAATTTATAGAATTTTGGCTAGATATTATCGTATTTGATTCAAGATTGATGAGATGTGAATTTAATTCACATTTATGATCAGTTTGTGTCGATTAAGCTGCAAATTCTTCATCGGACAACTCACATGTGCTATCGCTTTATTTCCTCAAGCATTACATTTAAAACTGATGTAATGATGGGTCCTTTGGTGACTAATGCTCAAGTGATGATTAGTTTCCTCTACAGATATCCATTCTTGACAAAAAATTTGATTGTCTTATCAACTTCCTAATAACCTTCAGGACACAAGAAGCCACTAGTTTGGTAGCATCTTTAGAATCTGTTCAAATGGCTTTAGCCACATTATAAATTAGAAGAACATTGATAAGGGGACTTTTTTAGAAAGAAATCTTCACAGATACATTTGGGGGTGTTTTTGAGGAGGAATGTCATGAATGAAAGTCTACAATAGTTTGTAATTTGTGTGTTATAAATTGAAATATTTAAAAGTATGTTAACCGGTGTGTTATGCGTACGATTAGTCATGTTTTCTTTTAAGAATGGGCTATTTACCTTCCATTTATTGTAGTATGATATAATTATATTAATTTTATTTGATGGTCATTATTTTCAATCTTTGAATTGATTATAGTTGGATATGTTTCTTCTCCCATGCTAATTTCATATTTATGATTTAGCATTTGTCACCTTTTCTACTTTTTGGTTAAAAGGCACATGTGATTTATTTAGGATAGTATAATTCCTTGAAAATCTTGTGAGGGAGCTATACCTCGATAAAATTTAGAGAAATCCACAAATTCAATTGTGTGCTTTCAGAGATATTAGTGGGTCTGTATCAATGCAAATCTGGGTTTAGAGTCACTACTAAATTCATAATCAAGTTCTTTTTCATTCGCTAACATCAAGAAAAGATATTGAAAAATAATATAGCATTGCATCCATTACATCTCATCTCATTGCATCTCACATAAGCATAGATAAATAAAGTGCTTCCATACATATAAGCATGTCACAACATCATACCAAATGTATCCATACAATCATAAGCATGAAATAAAGTGAACAAATTGCATCATATTGAATCCATATTCATATCATATATATATCAAAAAATGAAAGTCATGGTACAATATTTGGATCTATGTATGTATATTGATCATAAATACAATATCCACGAGGTTATCAAAAAGGAGCCCATGAATATATATCTATGTGAAATAATGGGGCAAAAAAAGTCAAAAAGTGTCTATACAAAATCAAGCTAGCCCTGATGGCTACTCCCCTCTTTGACCTGTCTCTCTGGTTGATCCCCAACCCTAGGTCATGCATCACTCCTCTGTGAGAATTTAGGCTATTTGAGTTCTTATGGAACATCTTTGTGGTACTACATCCTATAATAATTTTCCTCAGTCACAGCCTCTTTGTACAATGTCACGGATACAATCCTACCCTGTGTAGCTACTGTGAGGGCCTCCAACTGATGTCATCACCTAATCTCCTAATCCCTCTTAGCTATCATACCCTATACCTAATATTGGGAATGATCTCTCTTTGCTGTAATGGCAACAACCTACTGCCTGGCCTAGTCCTACCCAACAATGATCACCAAAATCTATTAGCAGGCTTGATCTCACTCACTTGTGAGAACTTGCACCTACTACTATAGCTGTTGAATCTAAATATCTCTAGCATCTGGTGGTGGTGGTTGTATGGAATATTATTACATAGGTTATTATTGTATGATTTGTTGCTATCCTACCTATGGCTAAACAACGAGCTGCTGAGGAGGTTGTTGTCCCACTAGTGGTGCCCCTAGAATCTATCCATCTTGGGCATCCTAGCCACCCTGTCACTATCCTCTGCCCCTACCTACTCCCTTGTGGAGGATCACTTGTTGGATTTGTCAATCTCTTAGGTGTAAACCATGCATCATAAGCAAGAATCATCTGTGCATCTTCTTGGCCCTAATCATAAGCCCATGGCTGGGCTACCAACTTTCTAAAACCCTCCACTACCTCTGGAGTTTGAATAGTGGGTCCCCATGTGGGAACCTCTCAAGTTGACCTCACGAAAAATGGCTCTATAAGCATCATTTGGCCTATCTTACTACTTACCAAACTCTTGTGCCACCCGATCTGGTAGGTATATCTCTATGATTGTGTACTCCTAGCCCTGCATATACTAGGTCTATCTAGCAAAGAAAAACTACAATACATCATCATACCGCACTGGCATCTATAGCCAGGGTCACCATTTGAACACTATCATATCATCTAGTACCCATCACCAGTACAGAAGCCCAAGCTACCCTATGTTCCGTAGTGTAATGGAACCTCTGTACCTCTAAACCACAAGATCATCTAACTCAACATCAACCATTTGCACTATCGGTCAGAGCATAACTATATGCTCCCAAGCCCAAATATGAAGTAAGGTCATCCTTGTGCCAATCGCTCTACCATCACAATAGACAAAGTTGTGCATATCATGATATAAGGAGGATAGCATCATTGGCCCCCATGCGAATAGAGTCCTCCTATGGAGCATCCTATGCCATGCTAGGCCCCATCCTGGGCTAAACCCTTTGCTCCATCGGTCTAGAGTGACCAAACCTGAAATGATGGCTAAAATAGTCAATCAGAATGTGGGCATGTGACCTCTATATGCCTTGAGGTCAGTTTGAGAGGTGACTAGAACAATGGCATCCATCTCCATCACCTCATGGTAGGCATCATATCTAGAGTCAACATCATAGATCACTCACTCGCCATGTATCAAAAAATGCAGAATCTACCATACATCCTCTAAGGTCACCATCGCCTCACCAGTGGGAAGGTGAAATGAAAAATTCTCACTATGCCATCTCTCACATAGTGCGGTCATCATTGCTAGATGTGTCCAGACAATGATCACATATGTAATGTACCGTAAGTCGATCTCTCCTAGGTGCTCCTGGTACAACTCAGAAAAATCATCCAGTCTCTCCAAAACTATGGGAATGTGCTCATGAGACATCATTGGTGGAATGGCCTCCTACACTTACAAAGTGTATCACATCGAAATACAATTTTTTTTGACTTAGTTTGGAATTTTCAGCTCCAAAATGACAATAGCATCTCTATTTGCAATAACGTCTCTATATTTAAAATTCCAAATTGTGACGCTCGAAGGAATTTCAAATTAAAAATCACAAATCACGTTGCCATATACATATGCATCGTGATTTAAAGTTTGGAAACCCTAACCCTAATTTCCAAATTGGGAAGTGCGTCACTATATACATATGCATCACAATTTAAAATTGGAAACCCTAATTTTAAATTGCAAACTACGTCGCCAAACAAATATGCGTTGCTAAAAATCATTTAGTGTCATTGATTCTCAAATGGGAATCACTATATAGTGACACTATCAAAGTTTAAATTCTAAAGTGCAATAAATGTATCAAAAACTCAAATATCAAAACAAGTTTTGAATTACATATTGGTGGTCCTAAGCCTAGAATCCGTTGGTACTCTCGAACTTGTTCGAAAATGTGTCGTGGGAGCTCTCATCACCCCATTTCATCAGAGGGTTAGAGCTCAAATTGTAAGAATTCCTTAAGGTGTGAATGCACAACTGAATTGAAAGTGACCCTTCTTGGCTTATTTATGCTAGAAAATTAGGGTTTTTTCCCCTAATTTAACCTTGAAGCTAGGGTTTATCATCATTTTTACCAATTTTACCAATTTGGACCTTATTTTGCATCATTTTTTGCATTTTTGGCATATTTCTTGCATCCTGGAACCATTCTGAACTCTTGGGGAAGCCTATTACCTTTATTGAGAAATCAACCTAAAATTCAAAATTTCCACGCAATTTCTCGAGGGGGTAGGGAATTAGCTTTACACTTTTGCTAATCAATTTTTTTGATTAGAGGAACATTTTTTAATCTAAGGAGCATAAGTCTTTGAATTGAAGCAATAGGTACCTCGCTTCAAAGAGGGGCAAAATGTAGACATTGAAAAATGTACCAAATAATATCATACACTCGAATCAGATATACTAACATCATTTCCTCTTGAAACCCATCCTCTTTTCACTTAATTAATTGAATTATCCTTGCTATTTAATTAATTAGACTACTTTTTATCTATTAACCTAATGTATCAAATCGGGTTAATTCACCCCCTTTTCATGCTAACATTTCATCTCCTTAAATTAAATATATCAACCTGTTAGCTCTCAAAAACACAGGTAAAATACCTCAAGAGGCTGCCAATCTCTTGATACATTTTAGGGTAACAGACAAGGCCAAATGGTTTAGACCTTCTCTTCAGGTGCTACTAGACCTAGGTAGGTATACCTATATGAATGAGGAAGACTTGACTTATTCTTATTTCTTTTAAAGTATTTTACCCACAATGGAAAATGGGAGTGGATAAATAAAATTTGATTTCATATAGATTGTATAGCAATATCAAAGCTAAGACTTAATATATTTAGTTTAACATATATGAATAATGAGTGAAGCTAAAATAATGAGAATATGGAGACTAGTGCCTTATTGGGTATGCAGAGTCAAAAATAAATCTAAATTGAGTAACTTCTTTCTGGCAAGTACTCTAATTGTTCGACATATATTTGAGTTTATAGCTTGTATAAACATGCAAGAATATGACTACCAAGTTCTTCTTAATGATCCAAATGAGATTCCCTAATTAAAGTGATCAACTAAAAGGATTTAATATTTTCTTAAAAGAACCAATTAATCAACCATACAAATACAACAAGTGTGCACCGATAAACTGAATATAAGCTTGTTATATCAATTTAAATAACTAGAAAAAATCAACCTTGGAGACAACTTTAGTAGTACTTTCAATTAACACAACAAACAACTAATACCAAAAATACGCCACCACATCAATTGATTTTCATTTATATCTCCATAGTTTTAAGCGTGCATCATAGTCTCATATTTGTAAAACATTGTAATCTACTGTATCTTTCTTCTATATCCTATATATCTTGTTTCGTTACCAAAACCGATATTTATACATCAACCACTTGAAAGGATGCAACCTTTCAGAAATGTCATATGTTAAAACAACAATAGATTAAAAGGTAATTAAGCTTTGTTAAGCCATAAATGAATCTTCAATAAATGGTCCAAGTAATCCTGACACTCATGCGTATCTGCATCTCCCAATGCATTTTGGATCGTGATCTCCATTTTTACCATCTTCTCATTTTGTTCGTATGCCTCATCCAATGTTGTATCTTTCATGGTAGCTATCCTCAGAATTTCTTGCAGTATTGATTCACTTTCACTTTTCCACTTAGTCATTTCTTTTAATCCTCCTTTATCATCAAAGAATGAAGTCAATCCTTTTCTTGTGGAATTTATCAATCCCTGCGCATCCCCTCACAATTCTTCAAAGAAGTCTTGGTGTTTATTCACAAAATGATTTGTAGCCTCAATTGCTACATTATCAGAAACATCCCTCTGGTTTATTTCTTGAAACTTCTCCAAAATCCTACCATCCATTCTTTTGTGTTCCTGCAATGCAGCAAAGTTATGTGAGTGTGTTCCCCAAAGATTATTTAACAAAGTTGCTAGACTAGCTTGTCTTTTCTCAATCATTGCTACAAGTGTATCATATTTCCCTTGAGAGTAAGCACTTGATCCTTCCCAATGATCTTTTGGTTGTGAACTTTCACCATGAGTGAGCAGCTTGGTTGATTTCATTGTGACACCTAACAAATCTTTTAGGTGGTCATTTTCTCTCAACATCCTCTCATTATTCATTTTGTACATTTCTCTCTCCTTGATTAACATTTGAATTTGAGCTTTGTTTAATTTTTCTACATTGATTCTAATTTTTGCAGTTGCCACAGGATCAGCCTCTCCAATCTTTAGGTTCATAACATTCCCAAATGCTTTCTGAGTATCAATGATAATTGATTTCCTATGAGGTGGATATAAAGCCCAAATCATTAATGACCCTGCATATACTTTTGTCACTTTTTATGGGCTGAGCTTGTGTGTAGCATTACTATCTTTCAAAAAACTATCAACAACTAATGCAGAATTGAGATCCAACCCTAGAAAAATTATAACACCGACACTTTCCAACATTTTCCTTCCCTTTTCAGGGGTCATACCTTCCATCTCCCTGTCCACACACATCTTTAGGTCATTTAGTAATTGTTCTTCATTACCTGGTGTGATAGTGTCAACCTTTTCTCTTATTTCTTTTCCCTTTTGTTTATATAGGAATTCCTTAAACTCTGGATATTTTACAAATTCATCATCTAATACAAACAATTTGTACTCCACATGCCTTGCATCTGCATCTAAATTCTCTTCAGCACTCAATTCCCTGGTAGGGCAAGTGTAATGTTGAGTTCTCAATCTTGACATCTTATTTAGTTGGTCCTATGGCACATTATCCTCAGAAGCCTCCTCCCCAGAAGACAACAACTATGTATCCTGCAACCCTTGATTATATTTTTTGACCACTATCTCTACTTCTACAACTTCCAGGTTCCAGATCATATCATCAAATTGATAGGGCACATGTTGATACCCTCCAAAGTTTATCTTCAATTTAGCAGAATTGATGTACCCTTTTGTATCAAAATTCTTTCTAGGTGGTCTTCTTTTCATATTGTATTGCAGTAACTTATCAAGGATCAAATTGTACCCTTCCTTGACTAATATAGTAAAATCACCGAAGCACAATGTACTGGGCATAAAATCCTACTTTCCAAAGGAGCTCAAATTCATAACACTAGAAAAGTCCATATGTCTAACAATTTCTAGGTATGCAATTCTATCTAGGACTGTTTTAGGCAAAATGAATGGGGCATCTTCAAATCCATAAACCCTAATCATGGTAGCATCCTCCAAGCAATACCAATCCCCCCAGTTATGACTAATTGGCCCATTGAAGTGCTTAGGCCTAAGAAACCTCTTTATTTCTTTAGATAAAGAATAATCACATGGATGATTATACAATTTGTACAATGTCTTCACAAAAAACTCCTTAAAGTGTACAAAACTAGAGTTAACAAACCTATTGTCCCAGACAGTCATCCATAATTGAATAGGTAATGTCGTGCCTTCCTTTTCAAATTGGGAAATTCTCATATCCTGAGGCCACAACCCTAACTCCTGTACAAAATACAACTCTATGTGCATCAACAATGAATATTTTCCTAAGATGTAAGATAGAGGCTCCACCCTTTATTTCCATTAACCCAGAATCAAGCACCTTAAAAATGTATGAAGTATAATCAAATGGTCTAGAATTGTGATATTGAATATTTGTTGAAATTATCATAGGCACGATTGACATATATTCAAGAACTTCCATTCCCAATACTTGGGCTACCGAGAAATAAGTATACTTCATATAGGGTTCAAAAAGATCAACATTGTAGTGCCCTCCATTTGCGTTGTCTTTGTAATGTATTTCAACTCATTGCGAGGTTAGGTATTGTTGGAGTAAAAAGATTAAATTAAAGTTACTTTTTACTAATTATGAGTTAGTAAGAATTGAGGTTTAATTATATTTTAGTTAAAAGTTAATTGTTATAAAAGTTTGTTTTAATTAAATTTAGAATTAAATGGAAGTAATTTTAAAACAAAAGAAATTATTGTTTAAAATTAAATAAATAAATCATAATAATAATAAATAATTAAAACTAGAGAAACTGTTGGGAGTTATTCGGAGAATGAAGTTAGTTTTTTTTTTTGGAATCTTTTTAAGGGAAGAGAAAAGAGGTAGAGGGGAGATTTTTGATTTTGGGAAAATTGTTTGGGAATTTTTGGCTTTTGGAAATGAAGCTACAGTATTGGAAAGGAGAAGGAAAGCATCAGGGTTGGGTTTCTTCTTCAGTCATAGGATGCCAGGTGCCTTTCGAAATTTCTATTCTAATTGTTATGCTTTTGATTTTATTTGGCTGCACTGTTTGTTGAGTGAATCTGTGGCTGTGTTAAATTTTATGTTTGAAAATTTCTATCGGTTGAGATCTTGCAAATTGTTCATTTAAAACTAGGGAAAAACACTGTCTAAACTTCCTTAATGCAATTTAAATAAAAATAAATAAAAATATAATTGACAAAGAATTGTAACAGGTAATTGAGTTTTTACCTAGGTCTGGGAAGTTCTTTTGTTAAAACAAAATATTGGTTTTGGGGACTGTGAACCAGGGTTAAAATAGGTACATTTACTTATTTATTCTTATCTTCACAGATTCACTGTTGTATATGTATATAATTTTGGTAAATATAATTATTCCTTTTATGTTACTGGGAAGTGTTTTTAATTTGGGAGATTGGGTAGTCTTCGTTTAGAACAGAAGAGTGTTATTTTTACCCTGTGGACGATAGGCTGGATTGTAATACCGTGAATTATATTGTTTAATTTTATTGTACGAAATGTTTCTTTTTATTTTGAATAAATATATATATTTACATAGATTGATATTGGATTTGATTCGTTCTTTTGTAATTTGTAAAAGATAATGTAAGGTTGCGTATTCGCGAAACTGTCCATTGTTGAACTTTGGTTAGGTCAATTTCTGGAATATTGCTCCATTCGCCAGCATAGTATACACTATGTTTGATAAATTATTTCCTCCCTCTCAATGTGGTGTGATTCTCGTGTTATAATAGAAAGTTTAAAGGTTTAAATATTCTTCCTGATATCCTGTCACAGCCGCGCGCTGGAACTCAGTAGGAAGTTTACATATTTTAAATAACCTGTTTAATTCTGCTATCAATCTATCGTAGTTGCTGCACTTGAAAATTAATATTGTCAATGTACTAGCATAGTAGAGGGCTCGCCTTCATTGTGGTGAAGTTTAATTTCCAAACTACAAACTTGAGCGCATCTTTGAAAACTCGCCAGTAAACAGAAATGTGTATAAAAAAAAGGAAAAGTTGTACATTAATTCTCTGTCCCTTATGTCACGCATTTGCACCTCACCTTTCTCCTTCCCTTCTGACTGGTGGATAACATTTTGAGATTTGATGATAATGCGAGTAGATGGCGTTATTTCCAAATTCCAATATTCACTTTCTATTATACTTGGCAACCTGTCACAGTTTCAGCATTTAGAGTTAAGGCGTTGTACAAAATTAAATAGCCTCTATGATTCCTTTGTCAACCTGTCTGAGTTGTGGCTACCGAACATAAATGTCTGTGAGTTGCGCCCATTCTGGTATGGGTATTGAAAATGATGAAATAAATTCTGGTATTCATAACAGTAGAAAACTTTCAATAATCATAATGATATAAAACAGAAAACATGGAAAGTTAAAATAAACACAAATAGTGGATAAGGAATAAAGTAGAAACTTCTCACGAGAAAAGATCACATTACTTTAAAATAAGAATATATATTAAAATATTAAAGAATCCTCTAGGTTTTAAAGAGCAATTTTGGTATGATATAATAAATTGAATTGCGATCTCCATGTAGCTAGTTTGAGTTAATTTTAATTATTTTAAATTATATAAGCATATTTATATAAGAATAAAGTGAATAAAATAGTTTATTTTTAAGTATATCAAAATAAGGGGAAATAAATAAATAAAAATAATAATAATAGCATCAATAACTACTTGTATAAATCGATGTTAGCATCATTGTGGTTAGATTTAATCATGAATGTCTAAATTTAATTCTTGTAGATCAATCTTAAAATTAATAATAATATTGATATGTGGTTTTTAATCTTGTATGAATATTAATGTAATACCTCTAGGAAACATTAATAATAGATAAGTAGGAGGTATTTTTGTTACATATAGCAATATCTATACATTAATAATAATCAAACAAGATTGCATAATAATGTATTCCACATCTATAATAGCATCAATGCCAATAAAGATGTGTAACGAATAAATCCTAATGTTAATAATAACACAATGGTGAAGTGTAAATAAGTATTGTGAAAGTTGGACAAGTGCTCTTAAAATTAGATTTAATTACAAGTGCTTTTAAAATTTAGATTAATTATTGATATAGTAAATAATGTATTGTTAAAATAGGTCACTTGATTTATTGATTTAAGGTGAATAGTACGTGAATTGGTTTTAGGATGGTGAAGGAAATTTTGTTAAGAAGAAAAGATAGAATGTTTAATAGGGAAAGAGTTATCAACGACAAATTCATACAATAAATAAAATAAGAATATATGAAAGTTATTTGTTTTAATAGGTAATAGGTAAGTGAGTTGTAAGAAGGAATAGGGGAAATTGATTTATTAGTTTTAGAGGATTGATTGCAATATTAGAAGTTAAAAATATAAATAGGTTGAATATTGGTTGTGGTAATATATAATTAAAGGATCTTGTTTTGAATAAATAAAGTTATTAATTGTTGGTATGAAATCTTGCCAGGTAGTTAGTCATCATGTTTTAAGGATGGTGAAGTATAGAATCCTCACATTTGTACTTTAAGAGGAAACATGTGTTCTTTTAGAATATTATTAATCACTGTATCTAATTTAGAACGGAAAGGTAGGTTAAAGATTTTAACTTGAGATTTTATTTAAATAAAAATTTAAAATATGGAGTGTATATTGACCTTTTCTTATATGTTCTTTTATTTGGTAATTTAATTTTTATAGTACTAATTTCGTGATATCTTTTAATTCGTTTATATTTATGTTAGTTTTAGAATTAGATAAATGTTATCTCAATATCTTTCTCCTCGCATGCTTTTATGTTTGGCTAATGGATAACTTGGCAAATGGGTAATGGAATCTTTCATATTATTTTTAAGACCTAGGAATCGTTATGTGAAATGAACATTTTTTTTGTATAAACATTCATTCATGTAATTGTGTGATTTGAATATTAGTGTGATTGTTTTATATTTATAAGTTTATGAAGTAGATAGGGATATGTTGAAAATAAGAAAATTGCTTGGTTAAGATAGTTTTATTTTGGTAATTAGGAGAGTAGATGGTTGTAGAGTTGACTGTTTATTTTTGGATAGATGTAGGGATTATGTTAATTAGATGATTTTCTAAAAGATGACTATCTCCTTATTCTCTTTTTCGTAAATTCTCTATATGGATGCTTACTTGTTTCATGATTGATTTGATGGTTTGAGCTAGTTGATTTGCATCAAGATGATTATGTATTTTTATTTTATTTTATTTGAGTTTTGTTTATGGATGGAGCTTTTTCGTGTCATAAAGTTGTGATTAGATTTTGGTCCTCGCGGATGGATAGAAAGTGTTGGTGTGTTTTTTTTTTTATTATTCAATTAAGTGTATCCCCATGTTTGAGGATTGTTATGATGAATTTGTTTCAATGTATCTCTTGAGTTGTTTAGTTTCCATAGGTGATCTTGATCATTGAGTTCATATTTGATTTTGTGGATACAAATGTGATGCTTGGTTGTGATAAGTTTATGCTTCTTGTTGTATGCAATCTTCCCACTTTTATTATGTTGCTGAAACATTTAATTACATTGTTGTCATGTTGGTTGATTTTTATCAAAGGTCATTTGTTTACCAACTGTACGGGTATCTTGTGAGGAGGAAATTGAGGTCTCCCTTGGATGCCTGGTTGCATGCTTTTACCTCTGTTGTTGAAGGATTGTTTTGGATGTTTCCGTATTGGTGTGAATACCTTTGGAGATTAATTTTGATTCAAGGAATCTTTTGTCATTTAAGTTGTGTTGCAATGTAATTGGGAACTCGTGTTTTGTTTATGAGATGTGGATAGTTGATCTTTTTGAATTTTTTGATTTATTTCGTATCGAAGTTAAGTATGTAAGGAGTTGTTGATCTTATTTTGGTTTATTAACTCATTATATTTGATTTGGAAATAGTTTCTTGAGGTCTTGCAATTTATTGTTGTTAGTTCTTTGATGGGGAAATCCTAGTGTGACTTTTTGAGAATCTTCGAGAGGCTTGTTTTCATGATTGGTCAATGTTCTCTCTCTATGTGCTTTGATGTGGCAAATGCCTTGGTATTTGGATTTTGAAGAGGGTTGTACGAGAATTGTAAGATTTTGATTATGTGTTTATAGCAAGATGGGTAATGCCTCGCATGTTTCTCTTTTGTGATCTAAGGTTCTTGTTATGTTGTACAACCCTTGGATTTTGGTCTTTTGTGATTTGAGTGTCTAGAGAGAGAGAGTGGCTCTAAGTGGGTGGTCGGCGCACAAAGGGGTGCCAGGATAGCCCTCGTTAGAGTGAAATTAATAAGTGATAATTTAAATAATTAACTAGGGGGTGGGTAGAATCACATTAAAAAGATAATTGATGCCTCATCTGTCGTTTAGTGCTATCACAGGCTAAAGGGGATTGAGAAGGCCATGGTTGGCATGTTCGTTGCCTTGTCTTTGCGAAGGGTAACAGATCCACATGAGCAACCCTATGGGGTGGCGCCTTGAGACAGGTAGTCTGGATAACCATAGATGGAGGCGGCTCCTAGCGCTCGGTTTTGTCTGGATAATTCGTCAGTAGACGGAGGTGGCGCCTTGCGTTAGTAGTAGTCTGGATAATCCATGTAAGCCATGCGATGACACTCTCCTCTAACACTCCTTATTATGTTGGTTCTTTGGAAACCCTCTGGAAGAGGTTCTTTGTCTTGAACTAATGAAACATAGTTGTTTTGAATTGATTTATGGTTTACCCTATTTGATCTTTGGTGTGTTGTTTGGTCTTGTATAAATCTTGTGGATGTTGGGTTTTGACCTTGTACTCTTATGGTACTATGATATGATGTTATTGTATTGTGTCATTGTGATTCAGAATTGTGTTACGTTTATTAATTCAGTTTGATTTGAAAGTGTTTTATGATCTTCCTTTGGTTCCTTGTTTACTAGCTATTGCCTTGAATTATGTGATGAGATTTATGATTCTTGGATGTGGTTGATGATGTCATTGTAATTTCTGAGTGTTATGATACTTTTGTATGACGTTGAGTCTTGTGGTTCTCTGTTGGATGTTCTTGGTTGAGGTCTCTTTCTTGTTAGCTCCTAGCACGGGGGGTGGGTCTTCGGACTCACATGGTCGGGTGGAACGTGCCAAGCACCCCATTGGGTTCCCAGTCGAGGATTGAGAGGTGTGGATTGGTGTTGTTGCAGCGACTCCAGAGTTGTATCTGTCTTGGAGCCAGTTATGATACTTTGTATTCATTTATTCATTTGTATCATGCTATCTGGTGATGGTTTCACTTATATTTGGAACACTCTTGTATCCTTGTACTTCTTAAACATTGTACTGTAATGAAATGTTAAACTTGGTGTGGATATTGACCATGGTAGTTGTTATTCAATGTGTTAGGATGATCATGCATATGATGTATTTGCGTATTCAGATGGTTTCTTATCATTGATCATCATGTATGTGTTATATTTGTTATTGTTTACTTTATATCTTTGGATTCTATTCTTTATTGATGTTGTATGGATCTAAGTTGCGTAATGACTCTTCGTGTACCCCAAAGGATGTTTGTGTTAGTGAGTTTACTTAAATGAAATTCATGTTATGACTTAATGTGTATTACATGTATGTTATGTGCATTTAAAAAAAAATTGTGCGATATTTATTGTGTTGTTATCCTTTGGGGTTCGCACGGCGGGGTGTTACAACATTGGTATCAGAGCATAGGTTCATACACTGGGCACTATGTGTGCTCACTATGTAACCTTGCGCTTAGACCCGTACATCTTGAGTTTCACTTTTATTTGTCATTGTTGTGAACCTGAGTTTCTTCTGTTAACTAGTGTTGGGTCAATGGTGTCGGAAACCGATTGAAAGGGTAGGACCCGCAGTGTAGTGCGCAATGCACCGATATCCTTCCTGTCGGGGATGCGCTATGGACCCTTGAGTTTTAGTGTGAAGTGTTTCTTGGTGATGTGTTTTATGTGTGTGAATATGTCAAGTGTGTGTGGAATTTGCGATTTTGTTGTCCTTGAGTGATGAATTATGTTTTCTTGAATCTGTGAAGGTGTAAAATTTTACCCTTTTTATTGAAATTGATGTGAGATTTGATGTTGAATAATGGTTAAAGTGAAGTTCTTTGTGTGAAAATTATGAGTTTTAACGAGGATGTGAGGTTTGTGGATAATTATTCTATGATTTTTAGCTAAATATGGTATATTGAGGTTAAGATGTAACTTGAATGATTGGTACTAATGTGCAATGTTCTATGGTAGCTTTTGATTTACAGGAACTTGATTTCAGAAAGCATAGTGACGAAGGTAATGTAATTGTAATATGTAGGTATAGATACTTATAATGTCAAGTAGTAATTCATTGTGATATAGTAGATGGATTAGGTTTATGGTTAGCATCCTTATGAGAATATTGTGTAACTAATAAGAAGTAAACTGTTTACGAGTTACTAGAATTGTTTGACTATTATGTGTGGTTAGTGGGAGGGACAGTGTGGTATCACTCGCTCGCGAGTGCCTACTATGCTAGGATTTCCTCTCACGATGTATTTGTGATATATGTATCGTGCACAATGTTTGTTTTCATAAAGGATTGCAGGAAGTAAGTCTCGATTCCACCTGCATTGTCAGGATTGGGCGAGCATCATAAACACCCAATGGGCTTGACGTTGAACATAGGAGCTGACAAGAAAGTTTCCTCGACTTAGTTTGTCCACTCCATCCTAGTGTTTGGAAAATTAGTTTGGTTGCAACCCCGTTATTATTATCATTTTGGTATCATTTCCTTATTTTGGGTTATTTAATTTTTGTTGCTTACTTGATGATGCTTAATTGAGGATTTGACTTGTGGTATTGATGTGCTTATGTTAATTAATATTATTGTTAGTTTATGGTTATGTTTGAGCTCGACTTCCAGGAATAAGTCGAAGCGTAGGGGGGGAGGATGTAGTGCCCTCCATTTGCGTTGTCTTTGTAATGTATTTCAATTCATTGTGAGGTTAGGTATTGTTGGAGTTAAAAGATTAAATTAAAGTTACTTTTTACTAATTATGAGTTAGTAAGAATTGAGGTTTAATTATATTTTAGTTAAAAGTTAATTGTTATAAAAGTTTGTTTTAATTAAATTTAGAATTAAATGGAAGTAATTTTAAAACAAAAGAAATTATTGTTTAAAATTAAATAAATAAATCATAATAATAATAAATAATTAAAACTAGAGAAACTGTTGGGAGTTATTCGGAGAATGAAGTTAGTTTTTTTTTTTGGAATCTTTTTAAGGGAGGAGAAAAGAGGTAGAGGGGAGATTTTTGATTTTGGGAAAATTGTCTGGGAATTTTTGGCTTTCGGAAATGAAGCTACAGTATTGGAAAGGAGAAGGAAAGCATCAGGGTTGGGTTTCTTCTTCAGTCGTAGGATGCCAGGTGCCTTTCAAAATTTCTATTCTAATTGTTATGCTTTTGATTTTATTTGGCTGCAGTGTTTGTTGAGTGAATCTGTGGCTGTGTTAAATTTTATGTTTGAAAATTTCTATCAGTTGAGATCTTGCAAATTGTTCATTTAAAACTAGGGAAAAACACTGTCTAAACTTCCTTAATGCAATTTAAATAAAAATAAATAAAAATATAATTGACAAAGAATTGTAACAGGTAATTGAGTTTTTACCTAGGTCTGGGAAGTTCTTTTGTTAAAACAAAATATTGGTTTTGGGGACTGTGAACCAGGGTTAAAATAGGTACATTACCTTATTTATTCTTATCTTCACAGATTCACTGTTGTATATGCATATAATTTTGGTAAATATAATTATTCCTTTTATGTTATTGGGAAGTGTTTTTAATTTGTAAGATTGGGTAGTCTTCGTTTAGAACAGAAGAGTGTTATTTTTACCCTGTGGACGATAGGCTGGATTGTAATACCGTGAATTATATTGTTTAATTTTATTGTACGAAATGTTTTTTTTTATTTTGAATAAATATATATATTTACATAGATTGATATTGGATTTGATTCGTTCTTTTGTAATTTGTAAAAGATAATGTAAGGTTGCGTATTCGCGAAACTATCCATTGTTGAACTTTGGTTAGGTCAATTTCTAGAATATTGCTCCATTCGCCAGCATAGTATACACTATGTTTGATAAATTATTTCCTCCCTCTCAATGTGGTGTGATTCCCGTGTTATAATAGAAAGTTTAAATGTTTAAATATTCTTCCTGATATCCTGTCACAACCGCGCGCTGGAACTCAGTAGGAAGTTTACATATTTTAAATAACCTGTTTAATTCTGCTATCAATCTATCGTAGTTGCTGCACTTGAAAATTAATATTGTCAATGTACTAGCATAGTAGAGGGCTCGCCTTCATTGTGGTGAAGTTTAATTTCCAAACTACAAACTTGAGCGCATCTTTGAAAACTCGCCAGTAAATAGAAATGTGTATAAAAAAAAGGAAAAGTTGTACATTAATTCTCTATCCCTTATGTCACGCATTTGCACCTCACCTTTCTCCTTCCCTTCTGACTGATGGATAACATTTTGAGATTTGATGATAATGCGAGTAGATGGCGTTATTTCCAAATTCCAATATTCACTTTCTGTTATACTTGGCAACCTGTCACAGTTTCAGCATTTAGAGTTAAGGCGTTGTACAAAATTAAATAGCCTCTATGATTCCTTTGTCAACCTGTCTGAGTTGTGGCTACCGAACATAAATGTCTGTGAGTTGCGCCCATTCTGGTATGGGTATTGAAAATGATGAAATAAATTCTTGTATTCATAACAGTAGAAAACTTTCAATAATCATAATGATATAAAACAGAAAACATGGAAAGTTAAAATAAACACAAATAGTGGATAAGGAATAAAGTAGAAACTTCTCACGAGAAAAGATCACATTACTTTAAAATAAGAATATATATTAAAAGATTAAAGAATCCTCTAGGTTTTAAAGAGAAATTTTGGTATGATATAATAAATTGAATTGTGATCTCCATGTAGCTAGTTTGAGTTAATTTTAATTATTTTAAATTATATAAGCATATTTATATAAGAATAAAGTGAATAAAATAGTTTCTTTTTAAGTATATCAAAATAAGGGGAAATAAATAAATAATAATAATAATAATAGCATCAATAACTACTTGTATAAATCGATGTTAGCATCATTGTGGTTAGATTTAATCATGAATGTCTAAATTTATTTCTTGTAGATCAATCTTAAAATTAATAATAATATTGATATGTGGTTTTTAATCTTGTATGAATATTAATGTAATACCTCTAGGAAACATTAATAATAGATAAGTAGGAGGTATTTTTGTTACATATAGCAATATCTATACATTAATAATAATCAAACAAGATTGCATAATAATGTATTCCACATCTATAATAGCATCAATGCCAATAAAGATGTGTAACGAATAAATCCTAATGTTAATAATAACACAATGGTGAAGTGTAAATAAGTATTGTGAAAGTTGGACAAGTGCTCTTAAAATTAGATTTAATTACAAGTGCTTTTAAAATTTAGATTAATTATTGATATAGTAAATAATGTATTGTTAAAATAGGTCACTTGATTTATTGATTTAAGGTGAATAGTACGTGAATTGGTTTTAGGATGGTGAAGGAAATTTTGTTAAGAAGAAAAGATAGAATGTTTAATAGGGAAAGAGTTATCAACGACAAATTCATACAATAAATAAAATAAGAATATATGAAAGTTATTTGTTTTAATAGGTAATAGGTAAGTGAATTGTAAGAAGGAATAGGGGAAATTGATTTATTAGTTTTAGAGGATTGATTGCAATATTAGAAGTTAAAAATATAAATAGGTTGAATATTGGTTGTGTTAATATATAATTAAAGGATCTTGTTTTGAATAAATAAAGTTATTAATTGTTGGTATGAAATCTTGCCAGGTAGTTAGTCATCATGTTTTAAGGATGGTGAAGTATAGAATCCTCACATTTGTACTTTAAGAGGAAACATGTGTTCTTTTAGAATATTATTAATCATTGTATCTAATTTAGAACGGAAAGGTAGGTTAAAGATTTTAACTTGAGATTTTATTTAAATAAAAATTTAAAATATGGAGTGTATATTGACCTTTTCTTATATGTTCTTTTATTTGGTAATTTAATTTTTATAGTACTAATTTCGTGATATCTTTTAATTCGTTTATATTTATGTTAGTTTTAGAATTAGATAAATGTTATCTCAATATCTTTCTCCTCACATGCTTTTATGTTTGGCTAATGGATAACTTGGCAAATGGGTAATGGAATCTTTCATATTATTTTTAAGACCTAGGAATCGTTATGTGAAATGAACATTTTTTTTGTATAAACATTCATTCATGTAATTGTGTGATTTGAATATTAGTGTGATTGTTTTATATTTATAAGTTTATGAAGTAGATAGGGATATGTTGAAAATAAGAAAATTGCTTGGTTAAGATAGTTTTATTTTGGTAATTAGGAGAGTAGATGGTTGTAGAGTTGACTGTTTATTTTTGGATAGATGTAGGGATTATGTTAATTAGATGATTTTCTAAAAGATGACTATCTCCTTATTCTCTTTTTCGTAAATTCTCTATATGGATGCTTACTTGTTTCATGATTGATTTGATGGTTTGAGCTAGTTGATTTGCATCAAGATGATTATGTATTTTTATTTTATTTTATTTGAGTTTTGTTTATGGATGGAGCTTTTTCGTGTCATAAAGTTGTGATTAGATTTTGGTCCTCGCGGATGGATAGAAAGTGTTGGTGTGTTTTTTTTTTTATTATTCAATTAAGTGTATCCTCGTGTTTGAGGATTGTTATGATGAATTTGTTTCAATGTATCTCTTGAGTTGTTTAGTTTCCATAGGTGATCTTGATCATTGAGTTCATATTTGATTTTGTGGATACAAATGTGATGCTTGGTTGTGATAAGTTTATGCTTCTTGTTGTATGCAATCTTCCCACTTTTATTATATTGCTGAAACATTTAATTACATTGTTGTCATGTTGGTTGATTTTTATCAAAGGTCATTTGTTTACCAACTGTACGGGTATCTTGTGAGGAGGAAATTGAGGTCTCCCTTGGATGCCTGGTTGCATGCTTTTACCTTTGTTGTTGAAGGATTGTTTTGGATGTTTCCGTATTGGTGTGAATACCTTTGGAGATTAATTTTGATTCAAGGAATCTTTTGTCATTTAAGTTGTGTTGCAATGTAATTGGGAACTCGTGTTTTGTTTATGAGATGTGGATAGTTGATCTTTTTGAATTTTTTGATTTATTTCGTATCGAAGTTAAGTATGTAAGGAGTTGTTGATCTTATTTTGGTTTATTCACTCATTATATTTGATTTGGAAATAGTTTCTTGAGGTCTTGCAATTTATGGTTGTTAGTTCTTTGATGGGGAAATCCTAGTGTGACTTTTTGAGAATCTTCCAGAGGCTTGTTTTCATGATTGGTCAATGTTCTCTCTCTATGTGCTTTGATGTGGCAAATGCCTTGGTATTTGGATTTTGAAGAGGGTTGTACGAGAATTGTAAGATTTTGATTATGTGTTTATAGCGAGATGGGTAATGCCTCACATGTTTCTCTTTTGTGATCTAAGGTTCTTGTTATGTTGTACAACCCTTGGATTTTGGTCTTTTGTGATTTGAGTGTCTAGAGAGAGAGAGTGGCTCTAAGTGGGTGGTCGGCGCACAAAGGGGCGCCAGGATAGCCCTCGTTAGAGTGAAATTAATAAGTGATAATTTAAATAATTAACTAGGGGGTGGGTAGAATCACATTAAAAAGATAATTGATGCCTCATCCGTCGTTTAGTGCTATCACAGGCTAAAGGGGATTGAGAAGGCCGTGGTTGGCATGTTCGTTGCCTTGTCTTTGCGAAGGGTAACGGATCCGCATGAGCAACCCTATGGGGCGGTGCCTTGAGACAGGTAGTCTGGATAACCATAGATGGAGGCGGCTCCTAGCGCTTAGTTTTGTCTGGATAATTCATTAGTAGAGGGAGGCGGCGCCTTGCGTTAGTAGTAGTCTGGATAATCCATGTAAGCCATGCGATGACACTCTCCTCTAACACTCCTTATTATGTTGCTTCTTTGGAAACCCTCTGGAAGTGGTTCTTTGTCTTGAACTGATGAAACATAGTTGTTTTGAATTGATTTATGGTTTACCCTATTTGATCTTTGGTGTGTTCTTTGGTCTTGTATAAATCTTGTGGATGTTGGGTTTTGACCTTGTACTCTTATGGTACTATGATATGATCTTATTGTATTGTGTCATTGTGATTTAGAATTGTGTTACGTTTATTAATTCAGTTTGATTTGAAAGTGTTTTATGATCTTCCTTTGGTTCCTTGTTTACTGGCTATTGCCTTGAATTATGTGATGAGATTTATGATTCTTGGATGTGGTTGATTATGTCATTGTAATTTCTGAGTGTTATGATACTTTTGTATGACGTTGAGTCTTGTGGTTCTCTGTTGGATGTTCTTGGTTGAGGTCTCTTTCTTGTTAGCTCCTAGCACGGGGGGTGGGTCTTCGGACTCACATGGTCGGGTGGAACGTGCCAAGCACCCCATTGGGTTCCCAGTCGAGGATTGAGAGGTGTGGATTGGTGTTGTTGCAGCGACTCCAAAGTTGTATCTATCTTGGAGCCAGTTATGATACTTTGTATTCATTTATTCATTTGTATCATGCTATCTGGTGATGGTTTCACTTATATTTGGAACACTCTTGTATCCTTGTACTTCTTAAACATTGTACTGTAATGAAATGTTAAACTTGGTGTGGATATTGACCATGGTAGTTGTTATTCAATGTGTTAGGATGATCATGCATATGATGTATTTGCGTATTCAGATGGTTTCTTATCATTGATCATCATGTATGTGTTATATTTGTTATTGTTTACTTTATATCTTTGGATTCTATTCTTTATTGATGTTGTATGGATCTAAGTTGCGTAATGACTCTTCGTGTACCCCAAAGGATGTTTTTGTTAGTGAGTTTACTTAAATGAAATTCATGTTATGACTTAATGTGTATTACATGTATGTTATGTGCATTTAAAAAAAAATTGTGCGGTATTTATTGTGTTGTTGTCCTTTGGGGTTCGCACGGCGGGGCGTTACAAACATGGAAAGGGGGTCCATCGATATCCTCTAGAGGAATTGGTTTTCCACCTTGCCTAACTCTATGGAGTGCCAACCTCCATCCCTTATAAATTGTGTCCATCCTCTCGAATTCCCTTTCTAATTGCTCGTATATGATTTTCTCATTACAAACCCCTTCTAAATTGAAAACCTCACCTATTGTATCTTTTGATATGTGTATTAGTGGTTTCTCAGATGGGTCACATATAGCTTTGAGTTTTGAATTATAATGGGTGGCCAACAATCTCACCATTTCTACATTGACAAATACATTAGGGCACACTAGCTTTCCCAGATTAAGCTTCCATATGTTACATACTGGTTCAAAATGATTTCTCCGATAGTAATGAAAGCTAAACCATTCATAACCTCTTATTGAAGTCCAAACATCTCAAATAAGTTTACACTTGTCATCCAATTTATCTATTTCTGCCCTAAGTTATGCAGATCATCTAGCTTTAGGTCCAGAGCTAGGTAATTGGTCAATGAGATCTTGATTTAGCTTTCGTTTAGTGCCCTCATGCTCTATTTCAGTTTTCTATTTCTTCCCTTTAGGCTGACTTCTTTCACCATATTTTCTACCTTTTGATTTTCTTGAGCTGGAGGATTCCATTCCTCAAAAGTTATGGAAGTCAAAATTGTAGGAACTAAGGCACAAAGAACTTACTGTATTTCGCTCGAAACCTTTAGACTGAAAGAATACCCTGGTCTTTTTTTGAAACTCTCACTGTCCCATCATGTAATATTTTCGGTGAGACATTTTCAAATCTTGGGTGACCTCTCTATTATGGCTTTTACCAACATTCATTAAAACATCTACCAAAACATCCTATAGTTTCCCCAACATTTCAAGTCTCTTCGACTACCAAAAACTATATATCGCTTTGGTGTCCCGCAGTCTCATCGATGCTCTGAGTCTCACTAATAGTTATCCTTTCATTCTTATGTATATCGCTATAACATTTTGAGTTGGGCAGATGCTCCACAGATTACTTCGTGTCTTGTTGAGAAATTTCCTTAGGTCTATTTTCTAATCGTTGAGACACAACAATTATCCTGCCGATGGAACAACACTTAGCATGACTCTCATATCTTTTTATGATGAAATTAGTCTCACTGATAATCAATACATACCACTAAGTCCTTTACTAATATAATCTTGTCGGTGTGACCTATGGGTCGGTAGGACTCCCTGACTTCATCTTGACAATCATCGATAGAATCCCCTTCTGCTTTGTTAGCAAGACGAGATGAATGCTATAGGACCTCATTTCGATGGCTCTAGTCTTGCTGATATTTCTCCTTGTGCACCAGTTGGTAAGACATATATAAGTTTGATATGAATCATTCTGATGATTGTTGTTTTGCTGATAGGATCCTTCTGTCACTAAGACCGCAAACTGCATTATGTCGATATGAATTCTCAGATAAAATGATATCGGTAAAACATTCATGACCTCTTGCTGATGCACTGAAAAATATGTGTTAGTATAAAATAGCTTATGGGTCTAGAAGACTTATACTATCTCATGCCGAAATGACTTTTATATATTCAAATGCTTGGGGCCAAGTGAATTTTATGGGACCAAATGGTAAATACTAATTGAAACATGGGTGACAAAGAAAATTATATCAATTTTATTCATAGTATGGGTTTCTTTGGGAAACTTTTATGAGTATGGACAACTATGAAATTTTAAAATTTCATAGTTCCAACACAACCTATTTAATTTAATTCCCTAAGTCATCCAATTTAACTAAATAACCCTAAGTTATTTAATTAAATATCATTTCACCTTTCCCCCTTTCATTAAGTCATTTAAATTAATGAAAATCACTTTATTCCTCCAAAACCCCTAATTGTGTGATAAAACCTTGTTTAATTAACAATTAATCTAATTTTTTCCTCCAAAAGGGGAATATTCCCATGGAATATTCCTTACCCCTTTTTTCCACAATTAATTTTTCATTTTTAATTTACAAAATAACCTTTTTCCTCACCCATGAGAATATTCCACAGAATATTCTCTCTCCTCTAATCATTTGAAAAAGGGATATTCTCACTTGGCTTCTCGAGCAAGCTAAACTTGTGACCTCTTGAGCAAGTTACCTTGTGACATGTGTGTGTAGGTCAAAAGTGTGTTTGTTTGGAACAAATGGGAACCCTTGATTAAATCTCATTTTGCATTCTTACCTGTTGATGAGAATCCATGATCCATGCCTCTTATTCCTTTCATCCTTGATCATTGATTGATATTTTCGATCTCAACCCTTCATTTCTCATTTGCTCTCCTATAAATAAAACACTATTTGGAGACAAATGGATGCATATTTCAATTGCAAACTTATGTTGTTGAATTTACTCACACTCACACTTTACTCACATTTAGCATATTTTAGTTCATTTTGAGTTGCATATTAGTTTTAAGCTTCCATTAATGGCTTCCATGCATCCATCTTAGCTTGTTTATAAATTATGGTTTGAATATTTTAGCTTAGAATCCACTTAGATTAGCTTAGCTTTTGCATACTTAAATCTTTTTTAGCATAAAATCATGTTAATTTAGCTTGCATCATGTTCAATTTAGCATAAATCATGTTTTCATCCATTTATCACAACAGTTTCATCGATTCTCTTCAATAGAGTCAATTGAAACAAGCTCATTGATCACGAGATTGGGAAAGGTTCATTGTTCCACATCAACATGACACCAATTCCAAAACAAGATAAGTTTCAAATGGGGTAGAATAGACATTTCAATATTTTTATATTTAGAATGCTTCATTTCAATAAATTTTTAGTTTATCTTTAATTTGAATGATCTTGTTTGAAGATTGAGTATTAGTGGCTACATTATGCTTTGATTCATCATGGATCAAGCGTGATTGGCCTATATTGATATCCTTGGTCGACAATTACAAACTACCTTCTTAGGGTAGATAAAATTGTGAATGCCATCAGAGGCCTTGGAGTAGAAGTGAAAGAACCAATCATTGTGAAAAATGTTTTAAGATCATTACCATCTAGGTATGATTGGCCTATATTGATATCCTTGGTCGACAATTACAAACTACCTTCTTAGGGTAGATAAAATTGTGAATGCCATTAGAGGCCTTGGAGTAGAAGTGAAAGAACCAATCATTGTGAAAAATGTTTTAAGATCATTACCATCTAGGTATGATTCTAATATTTTTGCAATAAAGGAAGTAAGAGATTTGAATACAACCACAAATTTGATGAGTTGCATGGTATCTTCATTGCCTATGAGATGAGAAGAGGAGATGCAGAAACATCTAAAAGAGAAGCTGAATTTAAAGTAGGTAAGAAAGAAAAGGAAAAAACATCTATATCTAGATCTAAGGAGATTGATGGAGAAGAAGCTAACTTTGTCATAATATTACAAAAAGGATCTACAAAATACAAAGGTAAGTTACCCTTTAAATGCTTTAAATGTGGTAGGATACGTAATTTTTCTTCTAAATGTCATTATGGTGAAAAGGATAACTTTAAGCAAGAAGAGGATAGTAAGAAGAATAAATCTTACTTTCCAAAGAATAAGAACTTCTCAAAGAAAAGGAAGAGCTTATACACACAAGAGGAAAGTGATTGATCTGATGTTAGTGATAGCTCATATAATGAACAAGATTATACCTTTATGGTTGAAGAAGATGAATTCTTATTCATGGAAAAAGGCTCTACAAATTGGGAAAATGAAGAGGTTGAAGGTTTTGATGAGGAAGAAGAAGGAGAAGTGGATCTTGAGGGAGAACTCATTAGTGCTCTTGATGATATTAAGAGCTTAAGAAAAGAGAATAAAAAGGAGAAGCATGGAAAAAAACTAGTTAAGGAACTATCTAAAAATCTTGATGAATATGATTAAAAGATAATCAGTTTAAAGACTTAATTTGAAGAAGCCAAGAGAATAGATGTAGTCAAGTCTGAAATACAATCTATATCTAATGAATGCATGAAGCTAAAATCTGAAGTAGTTTCTCTAAGAAAAGATTAAAAAAATGCTAAATAATAGATTTACATAGGTTTCAAGTTGAAAGGAGGCTCTGAGATACTTGATGAGTTAATAAACACAAAATCCAATAACCAAAAAGTTTGGTTTGGAATTTGAGAAAGGTAAAATTCCTACTGCCAGTAAATTTGAAAATTCAAATGATAACTTAAAAGTTGAAGGGAAGTCTAAAACAAAGTATGAGAAAGCTTTCAATTCCTTTGAAAATGAAAAATCAGATAAAGATACTATTGAGTTGAAGAGAGATGTTTGAGAAAAGAAGCCTATGGTAGATAAGAAGGCTAACAAGCCTATCACTAAGAACTTGAAGAAGAATCAAAACACAAAAGTATTTGATGAAAATGGTTTTGCAAAGGGGAGAGACTTACAGAAGAAAAATTCAAGAATACTTCCTCATCCTACAACAAGAAATACTATGACAAGATATTTTTCATATTTCTATGGTTATTTCTATAACTATAATTAGTTTGGTCATAGGGCTAGAAAGTGTAGAATTGCACTTACAAGGAGAAAAAAAAATTTGAGTAGAAATTTATTTGATCCTTTGGTAGATACAAAAGTTATATGCTATAATTGCAACAATATTGGTAATATAGCTAAACAGTGTAAAGAAAACTTTGTAAAGCCAAGAGTATAAGGTAAGAGGAAAGTAGTACTCCCCAAGGTGAAAAAAGACTCACAAGTTTCTAAAAAAGAGAATAAATCCAAGAAAATATGGAAAGAGAAAGAACAAGATCCTGCACAATCAATAATTGCTCAAATTGCATTCCATGTAGAAAAGAAACATCTATTAGTTATCGACAATGGTTTCTCTAAACATATGACTAGTGATAAGAGAAAGTTTATGAAACTAAGTAGTTGCAAAGAAGGTTCTATTAGTTTGGGAGACAATACTGCAATAAGAATATATGGTAAAGGTACTCTAAGCATAGATAGAAGTCATCCTACGCATAATGTTCTTTATGTTGAATTATTAAATCATAATCTACTGAGTGTTATTCAAATGTGTGAAAATGGATACAAAATCACATTCAATGTAGAAGGATACAAGATAATGAAAGATAAATCAAGAAGACTAGTTGTAGAAGGAAAAATGATTGAAAGTAACATTTACAACCTCAAGGAAGTAAATAACAAAAGTTGTCTTATAGGAAAAATTGATGAGAGTTGGTTATGGCATAGAAGAATGGGTCATGTCAGCTTTGATAACTTGGTAAAGGTAAGTTCAAAGAAACTTGTTAGACATATCCTAAGATAACCAAACCTACAAAAACTACATGCAAAGAATGTCAGCAAGGTAAGCAAACAAGGGTTGAATTTCAAACAAAAGAATATGCTACTTCAAAACCTTTGGATTTAGTACATACTGATCTATGTGGTCCTACAAGGACAAAAGGATTAAAAGGATAAAGATACTTCATGTTACTCATAGATTATTACTCAAGAATGAATTAGGTAACTTTTTTGAAGGACAAGTATCAAGAATTTGAAAGATTTAAAATCATTAGGTCTATGGTTGTGAAGAAATTGGATTAATAATTAAATTCTTAAGATTTGATAAAGGTGGAGAATTCACCTCAAATGCATTCATAGAATATTGTGAAAGACATGGGATTAAAAGGAAATATTCTACAAGGACTTCACAAAAAAATAGAGTTATTGAAAGAAAGAATAGAACAGTCAAAGAAATGGCTCGAACAATGCTAAATGAGGGCAAGTTACCTGATATATACTAGAGAAAAGCAGTACATACCATCATATATACTTTGAACAGAGTTCAACTAAGGGTAAATAGTGAGAAGAATCCTTAAGAACTATGGAATAGTAGACCTACATTTGTTAAATACTTTAGAGTATTTGGTAGTAAATTCTACATTAGAAGAGATGAAGACAATTTGGGAAGCTTTGATTTAAGATGTGATAAAGGAATATTTCTTGGATATTCCACTCAAACAAAATCCTATAAATGTTAGAATAAGAGGATACAAAGAATTGTGGAAAGTATAAATGTCAAGGTTGATGAAGACATGAAATGTGTAAAACCTGATAAAGATATGTGTGAAAAAAAAAGGGTTTGAAGAAGAAATAGCTGATGAAGAATCAGAAGATGAAAATGAAAAGACACCTACAAAATATGTTAAAAAGGATCATCCAATAGAATAGATCATTGGGAATAAAGATGAAGGAGTTTAGACAAGGTGAAGACTTGAAAAGAACTAGGAGCAAGTTAATTTTACCCTATTATTAGAAATTAAACCTAAAAGCTATGATGAATCTAGTAAATATGAGAATTGGATAAAAGCTATGGAATAAGAACTAAGCCAAATTGAAAAGAAAAAAACTTGGGAATTGGATCCAAGAACTTTGAACAAGAATGTTGTAGGAACAAAAAGGGTATTTAGAAACAAGATCAATGAGGATGGAGTTGTTATAAGGAATAAGGCTAGATTAGTGTGCAAAGGGTATGCACAAATGGAAGGTATAGATTTTGAAGAAACATTTGCATTAGTTGCTAGATTAGAAGCTATAAGAATGTTTCTAGAATTGTCGATATTTAAAGGTTTCAAAGTCTATAAAATGGATGTCAAGTTTTCCTTTTTAAATGGAAACCTAGAAGAGGAAGTTTATATTGAACAACCTAATGGTTTTCAACTGTTAATAGAAGATAATTACATTTTTCAGACTAAAGAAACCTCTATATGGTCTAAAATAGGCACCTAGAGCCTGGTACTATAGACTAGATCCATACTTTCAACTACAAGGATTCAACAAAGGATGTGCAGATAGTAATATGTACTTTAAACCAAAAGGTGATCATATGCTAATTGTTTTTGTTTATGTAGATGGCACAATTTATGATGATAGCAACAATAAAATGTGCAAAGAGTTTGCTACTCAAATACAAGACAAATTTGAGATGTCCATGCTTGGAGAACTTTCATTTTTCCTTGGTATACAAAATAGAACAAATTAATGAAGGTATATTCATATCTCAAAAAAAGTATGCGAAGGAGATGCTTAAGAAATTTGGAATGGAAAATAGCAAACCAGTAGGTACTCCCATGATAACTAGATGTAAATTGAGTAAAGAAGATGAATCTCTTGATGCAAATAAAACTATGTACAAATCAATGATAGGTAGTTTGTTATACCTAACAACATGAAGACCTAATATTATGCAAGAATTATGCATGGCTACAATATTCCAAGCTACTTCAAAAAAGTCACATGTCAATATAGTGAAAATAATTTTTAGATACATCAAGAGTACAATTGACTATGGACTATGGTATCCCAAAGGTGAAGATTTTACTTTGAAAACTTATACAAATGCTGATTGGGTAGGAAGTGTAGATGATAAAAAAGCACTAGTGGTGGTGCATTTTTCTTAGGAAACAAACTTGTTTCATGGTTGAGAAAGAAGCAAGAGTCAATTACTCTTTCAATAGCAAAAGTAGAGTATGTGGCAACAACAACAAGTTGTGCTCAAGTATTATGGATGAAAAAAAAAATTAAAGACATCAAGGTAGAGTAAAAATATCCTATCTATATATTATTTGTGATAATTAAAATTCTATTAATATATCAAAGAATTTAGTGATGCATTCTAGAACTAAGCATATTTCAATCAAATATCACTTTTTAAGAGAAAAGGTAGAAGATCATGAAGTTCTAATGGAATATGTTCCAACTAAGGACCAAGTTGTAGAAATATTCACCAAACCTCTTCCCAAAGAGAAATTTGAGTACTTAAGACTGAAATTGGGAGTCATTTATCCCAACTTACATCACTAACAATAGTGATAGGACATTAGTCTAGGCGAAGATTCATATAATTTTTATTCATCCATGGAAGGAAAGAGAGAAATCAAGTAAAGTATGCATGGTTTTACAAATTTATAATGACTTTTTGGTTGCATATTGGACACAATCTTTCTATTTTCATACCATTTCAAAGGGGGAGAACATCAAGGAAATCTAGGTATCCAAAAGTGTTCATTTTTCATTGAGGACAAAGGGGAAAAATTTGAGCAAAATGCTTCGAGTTCGTAAGTTTTGGGAGAAAGTTGTAACAAATGTTCCTTCATTTTATCAATAGTAGAGATATGTATAAGGGGGAGCTATAACTACAAAATAGTTTATGACATGGTTCATGCTTATATATGAGCATTCAATTGGTTCACTTGTTACATTTCATTTCATATATAATTGGTACAAAGCATTTAAGTTTTGTCATCACTGCCAAAGGGGGAGATTGTTGGCATTATGTTGCAATTGATGTCAAAAAGTGATATTAATGTCAAAAGGGTGGTATCATAAGGGATCCAAAATAAAAATGGTTTGAAGATGTAGAGTAGGCTTTGAAATTTTGTAGAAGTTTGGGCTTCGGGCTTGATGTAGAGGGATAAACAAAGACAAGAACAAGTCTTTTAGATTGTTGCAAGTTTCCTAGGCTAAACCCCTCATGGAAGACCTATTTGATGTTCTATTTAATCCACACTCAATCCTATGCATTTTTAGGCTTATAAAACCTTCAATGAACTCCTAATTATCTCATCAAACTCTCACCTTGCTATGGTGATCTCAAAAAATGTGATTTTCACTAAACCCTCAAAGGAAACTAGGGTTTTTGACAACCTTTTGAATAGTGAACATACACAACATTAAATAACTCACTCATATGTTTGTTTTGTGACTTCTCCTTTGGTATAGGTCTGCCTAAAAACTAGATGAATATTTCCTCCAAGTTTCATCAAATTTCACCAGTCAAAACAAAAGATATGAAATTTTTTCCATTGTTGGAAACCCCAACTCTTTGACAGGGCAGTCAATAGTATTTTTTCTATATCTTGATAAAAAATTCATGAAATTTAATGAAACAAAAATAATTTAAACCTAAAAATAAGGAACTAACAAACCATCCATTCTTAGACCTAACATGGCTCCGTACAAGGTCGTACAAGGCTGTTTTCATACTATAATCACAAAAAATTATCTAAAACTTATGAAGAAACATGGTATTTTCATAAAAAGATTCTCCCATAGCTTCTTGGAGCACTATTTCTCATTTCTTCAATGTGAATGAATGATCAAGAGTAGTTACAATCAAAGTTACATTCGTTTCCTTAAAAACCCAAATTACTTTTGCATCAAATTTACAAAATGTGCACTTTTACAACCTAGGAATGAAATCAAAACATGAAAAGAGACCCTGTATGGTCTTTCATGGTCTTCCAAGACCTTGTTAGACTCAACAAACAAAAAAATAAGGCTAAGGAACAAATCCAAACCTTCAACAAGCCCAAAAATACCTAGAAAATTCAAATTTTCATTTTGGCGAGAAAAGTATACTTTGAATTTATAGGCCTATTTACACAACCTAGACCATTGGAAATGATCCAAATGGACCCCATAAGTCCTACACTGAATCAAAAAAGACTCCTAACATCAAAATGAACAAGCCATTTGAAGTGATGCTCCTGTTAGTGTAATTAATATTTAATTGCAATTGCATAACTTTACTTAGGTAATATTTTAATTCCTAGGTTTATTATTCTCATCGTTATCTTATTGAGCTATCTTGTTGCTAAAGATAAGATTAGGGTTATGCATACTTTACTTTTATAAAACAAATCATCTCATGTAATTATGAATTCCTGAATAATAATATTTTGTACATCTTTTTGCAAAGCTTTGCCTTTTTTTATTTTCTCTTATGTGGAAGCTTTTTTTGGTTTGCATTTCAGATCTTGGTTTCTAACATGGTATCAGAGCCTTGATTTGCAGCCCCTTCTCAGATTTTTGAGAAAATCATTGCAGAGTTTGTTCGAGATTCCTCAAGGGTATCATGCCTTGAGTTCATCTATGCAACATTTGGATCAGATTGGGCTTCACCATTGGATTCAGAGCATTGGAAAAAGTCAAGTTTGGCTTTTGTTTTGTAGATTTTGGTCATCGTTTGCCAGATCTATGAGGGTTTCAAGCTGGGAGATTTTTTGTAAGCTCTGGAGGTAGCTGATTTTTCAATGCATTTTGGGCACAAATGGAGGTCACCATTGCCTTTGCATCAGCTAAAAACCCTAAGATCACCCTTCGTTTTGTCAATTTTAGAGAATTTGGTCTGGAAGGCAAAAAAAATTTACTAGGGAGGCCGTACGGCCTTCCCAACATGTAGACTAAGGCACGAAAATTAAAAAAAATGCAAAAAAAGGGTTTTTTTGATTTTCATGCTAGCACTCATAGTGCATAAGGTTTCTACTACCTGATGGCCATCGGGCATCCACCAGGCATCCACCAGTCCATCACCACCGCCAAACTTCATCGTCAGCCTACCACCGGCCAGTTCCAGCCCCCAATTGCTAAACTACAGTCCTATTGAGGACCAGATCCTCAGCCAAGCCCCTGAAAACCCTTCAACATTTGGCCCAGGTCATATGGGGGACCAGGCGCTATGCACCCATCCCTCAGTTGGCCCATAGAAAAAAGCCGACAGTCCTATTGAAGACCAGGAGCCCCACAGCCAGTCCCGACCGACAATGGAATATTTTGACCAGACAGGGCATATACCGGTAGTCAAAATTTATGCTCATGAAATGATGACATCAGCATGATTTCATCGTATGACTTGCCCTCTTTGCCCCCTCCTAACCCAGTTTTCCTTTAAGGAGCAATTTTTCCCCTTTTTGGCGTAACTTGGGTATACGGTATCAAAATTGAGAAAACAAGATATCGCCGGAAAGATGGTTCCAAGAACTTTCTTGTGGTGTAGTTTATTTTTTAGTATTTGTCTATTTAGCTTCATTGATTTCTGTTTGAAGTTAGATGTTCATTTATGGCTTCTGAGCTCATAACTTTTTTCCACAATCTCCAATTTTCACCTTCTTTGCGGCATTGGAAAGGTATTGAGGAGCTCATTTTTGTTGTCCATGCACTTTTTCTGTATCTATCCCAAGTTGATCATTATTCCAGATTTTTCCCGATGAGTGTTTTGGAGATTACTTGGATGTTTTGGTAGTTGGAAAGGTGAAACTTGAATATTTGTACTTCATTTTAGTACCACATCATCTTATTTTATTTTTATGCATGTTTAGCATTCTCTCCTTTTACAATCATTGGGTTATTGTAATAAGTGAACTGAGATAAAGTTCCATCAGGGGGGTTTCTTGCATAATAATCTGATTAGAGTGTAGTTTTCACTTTGATCTCCATCTTGTTTTGATGGAAACTCGCATGGGTTATATTTGGTTTCTTAATTTCTTTTGGAAAGATCTTGTCTTAGCTTGACACATATCAGATTCACATTAGTTCATAATTTAGATTGAGAGTTTATGGTTATTGATCCGCATTGGTTCAAATCCTTCTCAATTTGAGGGCCATGTTTTTATGGTTAATGTTCCAGAGTCTTTATGATACTTGTTCCTATGGAAGATTTTTAGTCTCAGTTTGGCATCACCATCGAGATACACGGTTTCCAGATCCTGTCATCATTTCATCTACTATTGCTTCACAGATTCTAGGGTTGTTCTAGTTTGTGAGTTTTCCAGTGTTTCGTGGCATTGGGTCTACTGTCACATTATTATGATTCTTCCTGAGTTCTTTAGTGACTCTCATTTAGTTTCTTGTATACATAAGTATCTTTCCTTTCTTGTCAGATTGCGGTTCTAGTGTTACTCCACAGTGTTCTTCTAGTGCTTCTTTGCAGCAGTCATCTCATTGTAGGGGGGTTTTGTCCCATTGGGTTTTCCTTCTCTACCTCAGTATTGCATTTGTACATGGGTACCTAATTAGGCCTTGTTGTCAGGACCCATTCATGCTTTCTTGCATTCATCTTAGTTTTTAGGTGCATGCTATTTTAGTCTCCCTAAGTTGCACATATGGGGGGTGTTAGTGTAATTAATATTTAATTGCACTTGCATAACTTTACTTAGGTAATATTTTAATTCCTAGGTTTATTATTCTCATCCTTATCTTTTTGAACTATCTTGTTGCTCAAGATAAGATTAGGGTTATGCATACTTTTCTTTTATAAAGCAAATCATCTCATGTAATTATGAATTTCTAATTAATAATATTTTGCACATCTTTTTGCAAAGCTTTGCCTTTTCTGATTTTCTCTTCTGTGGAAGGATTTTTTGGTTTGCATATTTAATTGCACTTGCATAACTTTACTTAGGTAATATTTTAATTCATAGGTTTATTATTCTCATCCTTATCTTGTTAAGCTATCTTGTTGCTCAAGTTAAGATTAGGGTTATGCATACTTTGCTTTTATAAAGAAAATCATCTCATGTAATTATGAATTCCTGAATAATATTATTTTGTACATCTTTTTGCAAATCTCTTGCTTTTTCAGTTTTTCTCTTCTATGGAAGGCTTTTCTAGTTTGCATTTTAGATCTTGGTTTCTAATAGCTACTGCATCATACACCCAAGGGAAAAAGAATGAAACTCAGGTTCCACATGAGATAAGGTCTACAATTGTCTTCCCATACTTGATGATGTTTTTTTTTTTATCCATGTGGCATCCTCGTATGAAAGGTGCTTCCATTTGACCAAATACTGAAAGTATTGCTTTCTTCAGGTTTTCTTACTCTCTTTAGTGTCAATAATGCACTCTAACTCTATTGGTTTGGTGGGTGGTATATTTTTTATCCAATTGACATCTGATATCTTCTATATACCTACTTCATTAGCAATAGCATCCCCTTTGTAAGGGTACAAGTCAACAACACTGAAAATTGGTGATATGCCTACTCCACTAGGCAAGTCTATCACATAGGCATTGTCAGAAAACTTCTTAACAACCCTACAAGGACTTGTCTTATTCATCTTCCACTTAGTATATTCACCTTTGAGAACCCTTTTTTTCTTATATGTGTTAAAAGAAAATCTCCAACCTTGAAACTAACCTCTCTTCTCTTCAAATTTTCCTTTCGTTGATACTTTTCCACACTTGCTTCGAGCTATTGTTTCACTTGTTGATGTATCTCTTGCATGGTAATTGAAAATTGTTCACCCTCTACACTTTTCTTCTCCATACCACTAAGGTCTCTTAGTTCAAACTCTCCTCTTGGCTGCATGCCATAATCCACCTGAAATGGACTCTTTCCAATGCTCATATTCATTCATTCATTAAGAAAACTATGCTTGGGGAACACAACATCCCATTGTTTAGGATGATCTTTTAAAAGGAATCTTAGTAGGTTACATAAGCTCCTATTGGCCACCTCAGTTTGGTCATTGGTATGAGGGTGGTAGGCTGAGCTATAAATGAGATTTGTACCAAGATTTATCCACAATGTTCTCCAAAAGTTCCCTAGAAACTTGCTATCTCTATCAAAGACTATGCTCAATGGAAATCCATGAAGTCTAAAAACCTCTCTAAAGAAAAAACCTACAACATATGAAGCATCACTTGTACTTTTCTAGGGTTGAAGTGAACCATTTTGGAAAACCTGTCAACAACTACATAAACTAAATCAAAACCCCTTTGAGTCTTTGGTAATCCCATAACAAAGTCCATACTGATGGATTCCCAAGGCCTACTAGGAATGGGTAAAGGATGGTATAGTCTTGCATTGGTGTTGCTTCCTTTTTCTTTCTAACATATAGTAGACCTCTCCACAAATATTCTTACATATGTTTGCATCCTTGGTCAAAAGTAGTTCCTTCTTAGTTGTTCTATTGGTTTGTTAAGTCAAAAATGACCTACCATACTCTCACAATGTTTTTCTTTGATGAGATTTTCCCTCATAGAACTTTTTGTTACACAAAGTTGTGCTCCCTTAAACAATAGATCATTTTGTACAAGGTAATCTATCCACTTCTCCCTATTAGTACTAATAGGATTTTTGTAAACCTCATAAAATTCTTTGAAATCCTCATCATCCTCATACATCTCCTTGAGTTCTTGAATCCCAACACTTTTTAATTGAATTTCTCACACCATTACTGCCCTTCTACTTAAAGAATCGACCACCTTATTACTCTATCCCTTCATGTGTTTGATTGTGAAAGTGAAATTTTGTAAGTACTCAACCCACTTAATGTGCCTTTGATAGTTTTTCTTGGCTATTTATAATTGAAGTACATGATTGTCTATATAGACTAGAAACTCTTTAGATAGTAGGTAGTGTTTCCATTATTTTAGTGATTGAACTATTACATAAATCTCCAAGTCATATGATGAGTACTTCTTTGCATCATTCAAATTTTCACTAAAATATGTTATTGGCTTATTGTCTTGGCTTAAAACTACCCCTATTACATGACCAATAGCATCACATTCTATTTGGAAGACCTTATTGAAATCAGGTAGGGCCAAGATGGGATGCTCAGTCACTCTCTTTTTAGATATTGGAAAATTTTATCATCTTGTTTAGTCCAAACAAACATCCCTTTCTTATCCCATTTAATAGTGTCTATGATAGGTGAACATATATGACTGAAATTTTTGATAAATTTCCTATAAAAATTTGCAAGACCATGGAAAATTCTTACTTCTATGACTAATATAGGTGTAGGCCACTCCAATATTGCCTAAAATTTTCTTGGATCCATCTTCAACATCTCCTTTGAGACCAAAAATCCAAGGTACAACAATTTTGTCTTCATGAACTCAAAATTTTTAAGGTTTATCAAAAAATATTCCTCTTGTAGCCTTCTCAACACCAAATTCAAGTGATCCAAATGTTCTTTGTTAGAACTAAAAACCAATATATCATCAAGATAAACTATAACAAAATTTACCAATGTATGGCTTGACGACCTCATTCATGAGCCTCATGAAGCCTCTAGGTTCATTAGAAAGGCCAAATGAAATAACATGCCACTCATATAGGCCCTCATTTGTTTTGAGCATTGTTTTCCACTCATCTCCTTGTCTGATCCTTATTTGATGGTATCCACTTTTGAGGTCTATCTTTGAGAAGTAACTTTCCCCACTAAAACAATCCATTAAGTCTTCTACTCTTGGTAGCATAAACCTATATATGATTGTTTATTTCCCTAGAATCAATACATATTATCCACTCAAATCATTTATTAGGTGTTGAAATAGTTGGAATTGCACAAGGACTAAGGCTCTCCTTGATTAACCCTTTTTCAAGCAACTCTTGTACTCATTTTCTGATTTCTTCATTTTGTTGGGGTGTCATGTAATGCCCTGCCGCGCGAACCCCAAAGGACAACAATAACAATAATTACCACACAAATTTTTTTTTTATATAACATACATGTAATACACATTAAGTCATAACATGAATTTCATTTAAATAGATTCATTAACACATACATCCCTTGGGGTACACGAGGAGTCATTACGCGACTTAGATCCATACAACAACCATAAAGAATAAAATCTAAAGATATAAAGTAAGCATTAACAAATATAACACATACATCATATGCATGATCATCCTAACACATTGAATAACTGTCATAGCCAATATCCACACCAATTTTAACATTTCATTACAGTACAATGTTTAAGAAGTACAATGATACAAAAGCGTTCCAAATATGAGTGAAACCATCACCAGATAGCATGATACAAATGAATAGATGAATACAAAGTATCATAATTGGCTCCAAGACAAATACAACTCTGGAGTCATTGCAACAGCACCAATCCGCACCTCTCGATCCTTGACTGGGGACCCAATGGGGTGCTTAGCACGTTCCACCCGACCATGTGAGTCCGAAGACCCACCCCCTGTGCTAGGAGTTAACAAGAAAGAGACCTCAACCAAGAACATCCAAACATGGAACCACAAGACTCAACAACATACAAAAGTATCATCAAACTCAAGGATTACAATTACATAATCAACCACATCCAAGAGTCAACAAAATAACTTAAAGTCATAAGTCTCATCACCTAAATCAAAGCAATAGCCAGTAAACAAGGAACCAAAGGAAGATCATAAGACACCTCCAATAAACTGCATTAATAAACATGACACAATTCCAAATTGCAATAACCAATCTAACAACATCATATCACAGTACCACAAGGGTATAAGGTCATAAGTCAAATATCAAGGAGATCATACAAGACCACAAAGTACACCAAAGATAAAATAGGGTAACATCATAAATCATCTCAAATAATTGTGTTTCATCAATTCAAGACAAAGAACCACTTCCAAAGGATTTCCAGATAAGCAACATAATAAGGAGTGTTAGAGGAGAGTGTCATCGCATGGCTTAACATGGATTCTCTAGACTACCTATCGCAAGGTGCCGCCTCCATCTACTGATGAATTATCCAGACAATCTGAGCGCTAGGAGCCGCCTCCATCTATGGTTATCTAGACTACCTATCTCAAGGAGCCGCTCCATAGGGTTACTCATGCGGAATCATTAACCTTTCATGAAGACAAGGTAACGATCTTGCCAACCACGGCCTTCTCAATCCCCTTTAGCTTGTGAAAGCACTAAACGGCAGATGACGCATCAATTATCTTTTTTAATGTGATTCTACCCACCCCCTAGTTAATTATTTAAATTATCACTTATTAAATTCACTCTAACGAGGGCTATCCTGGCGCCCCTTTGTGTGCCGACCACCCACTTAGAGCCACTCTCACTCTAGACACTCAAAACATAAAAACCAAATCCAAGGGTTGTACAACATAACAAGTACATTAGATCACAACAGAGAAGCATGCAAGGCACTACCCATCTTGACATAAATACATAATCAAAATCTCAACGATTCATGTACAACCCTTTCAAAATTGTGAAACCAAAACACTTGGCACAACAAGGGCACACAAAAAGGAGGAACATTAACCAACAATAAACATAAACCTCTGGAAGATTCTCATAAAGTTACACTAGGGTTTCCCCATGAAAATCTGACAACAATAAAAGCAAAACCTTGAAGAACTATTTTCAATTCAAATATAATGAGCAAATACACCAAAATAAGATCAACAACACCAACAACTTCGATACGAACTAAATCGAGAATCCAAGGGAAACCTCTATTTTCTCCTCTCGGAATACCCATAATTCAAAGAACTTTTCAATTTGACTCATCAAGTAGAACCATCAATCATGAAAAAGTTAACATTAACCAATTTTCCACTTAGGTAAAGAACAAAAGAACACATACTGGTTCCCAACGAATAGCAACATAAATAAAATGAGAGAAAAACTCCAACTCAAAAATCAACTCAGGAAAAGTCACATTGAAAGAATCCATAAAACCACACATTCTAATAATATACCCATTCATTCAATAAGAAGTAACTTGAAACATTTTAAAAAGAACATTAGTTTAAAGATCAATCATTTCCAACATTTAAGGATAGCACAATATTATGAAGTGAAAATAAAATCTAATGGTTTAAGCCATAAGACACTATTCACAAGTATACTCTTTCAAACACAAATATATTCCAATTTACACATTATAACAACAATCTCCCTTCGAAGATCAACCCACTCAAACCAACAATTTGATCCTGATATCAATCACAAGTATTTTCTAGAACTGTTCTTATAGAAATCCCACAAATCAACTATTAAAAGAATATGAGGGAAATTGACTTAGAACAGATCATCTAATTTTATTCATTTACATAAACCCTTTGTTTAACTAAATATAATTAATCAAAACATTTATCGAATCAACAATCATTCACTAGCCTTTATCGTAATACCCAACTATTTAAAGTTTTCAAATTTATTTACTTCCATTTATCTTAAAAATCAATTCTCCCACCTAAACAGAAATAATCCTTATCGCCAATATTATCTACATACATCAACAACATACAAAACTCTACTTTTCATTATTTCTAAGTTAACTATCCCACTTGAAACTAATCAAATTGAGAATAAACTAATCTATCAATGTTACCCAAATTATTAACATAAGGAAACTCTCTCTCTAATCACTTTACTAACCTACTCAATAACATAATACCTAACTTAACTACCTAATAATTCTAATTTTCTAACTCCTATAAATAAATCATTTTCTGAATATAAACACATTAATTACAAAGTCTTAAGGAATAATTCCATACAAGGAAACCATCAAACACATCAACCTTGAAGAACACTATCTTAAAACACTTACAATGAACAGGCCATTGAGACATCTCCATAAATATCCCACAAATAACACCCATCTTAAAACAATTTAACACTTAAACCAATAATCAAAACACTTTGTTTAAAACACATTTACTCACACATTATAACCATAAAGACCTTCCTTTAATTTAAGCATTATTTCAACGTTTTTACCACTTATTTTAATATATCCACTTAATTTAATTAAGAGAGTATTTACTACAAATAATTATATTTAAAATAACTATATCATTTATAAGATAACCAACTCCATCAACTGTTTAATACGAATCCTAATTATAACTTTAAAATGTAATACTAAGATGACAATTCTATAATTTACAACTTTATTATAATACTAAGGTGACGACACTAATGGATTATTTCACACAGTAGTTTGATAAATAATTATCATTCACAGACTCATTAGATAACAAAAAGGTAATTAAAACCATTTAACATTTAATCAGTATCATTTAAATTAATTAACCTATGAACCTGGGATTTATCCTCACTTAAAAATAACTTTATCATTAACCTTCAAGTAAAAGAAACTATGTAAATGTAGAATCACTTATCTCCTTTAGTGAACCCTAAAACTTACATTAAATCTATTAATAAATCAATAATGTTTATTTTAAAATCTTTTGTTAAATAATATTTTACTAAGCAACCTATCGAAATAACCATTTTCTCTTTAATTATTTACCTAATTCATTCCCTGGCACAATAATTCACAAGTAATTGTAGCAATATTTTATTCTAAGTAACCAACTACCTATTTGCCAAGAGTATCCATTAGCCAATCCTAAAAGCATGCGAGGAGTTTAGATATTAAGATAACATTTATTTCATTCTAAAAGAAATATAAAACAATTAAAAGATATCAATAAAAATAAATTACCAATTAAGAGAACATGTAAGAAAATTCAAGATATATTTTATATTATAATTTTCCTTAATTTAAATCTCACATTAAAAACTTTTAACCTATCTTTCCATCCTAATTTAGATACAATGATTAATAATATTCAAAAAGGACATATGTTTCTTCCTAAGGTAACAAATGTGAGAATTCTAACTGCACCATCCTTAACACCTAATGACTAACTACCTGGCAAGATTTCATGCCAACAATTAATAACTTTATTTATTCAGAACAAGATCCTCTAATTATATCTCACCTCAAACAATATCCAACCTAATTATTATAAACATATATATATATATATATATATATATAATCTTCACTTTCTGATTAAAATAAGAGATCATTTATCTAGCTGGGATAAAATCTAATCCTTCACAGCACAACCTTAACCTAAATAAAATTAATATTTTACTTATGATTGATTTTATATTTTATTTATTCAATTCTTTTAATATAAATAAATCATTTCCCTCCAAGTATTACTTCCCTAATAATCAATTTATTTTAACCACTAAGTTTAATAATTAACAAAATGCAGCTTATTTTATAATAAACCCTTAACATCTTTATTATTTCTCTATTTATCTCAAAACCTATCATACTAGCAGACCAAAATTTAATTTAACTCTTTATAAATTATATTTATTATCAGCAAAACACAACCATAAGGGAGCAGCTTGACAGCAGCCTCGTATTTTAAGCATAACGCCAAAACTATAATCTGGGTATTTGAGATTTTTGGACAGCAAATAGAAAACTGGAATTTGGAGAAACCCTTTAAATTTACCAGCAAACTAGTTTGTATAAAAAATGTTATGGATGACACAACTAGACTGTTTGAATAGAGTCACAGGAAACAGTTCATTTACAGACAGTTTACAGTCTCAAAATACATATATTGAATACCATATTTATGTAAGTATATATAAAATGAAAGGAAGGAAAATACAAATTTGTACAGCCCGAAAAATAAGACATTTAAAATACTCAGCTAAATTTTGAAGTTGGCATACAAAAGATTTCAAGGAAGAAGGAAATCTTTCACAGGAAAACATCTATTCACTATTTGTAAGGAAAATATTTAAAAGAAAACCTGGAAGTCGCTTTCCCTTTTGAATTCCTCTTCTTTCTTTCTTTTCAAAAAAAATCTCTTTTCTTGTTCCTTCCTTCGTGGAAATTGCTTTCAGTAAAATTCCTCCCTCTCTTCACAGGTTGCCAATTATCTTCCCAAAGTCCCCCTTGGCATTCGGAAAAATCACCCTCTTATTTTCTTTCTTGGTCAGTTACCAACCAAGAACGAATTCCCAACCATCGAATGACTTTTCACCTTCCCCAAACCGAAACTTGAATTTCAAATAATATTTATTTGCATGTTTATTGTTTATTTATTATTCAATTAATTTATTTATTCATTTAAACCATTAATAATATTTTATTAGAATTTATTTCGTCACATTACTTACCATAATAACATTATTAACTTATCAATTATAATTAGGTACCAACTTTTACTGGCTTTTCTCGTTTTTACCTTCATTCAAACTTAAGTAAAATTTTAATATTTAATCCTTTCTAATATTTTCTCACTTTAATTAATCATTACTTTATGTATTTATTTTATTTAATTTCAACCAATAACTTCTTTTATTTTAAATTACTTCCACTTAACTCTAAATTTTAACTAAAACAAATTTTCATAAATAATTAACTTTTAATTAAAATATAATTCAATAAATATTTTTACCGTAATTTATTTAAACTTAAGTACAATTTTAATATTTAATCCTCTTTAATATTTTATCACTTTTAAATTTATTAATTGAATTTAATCATTAAATGATAATTACCTTTCCTCATTTAATCTGATTATTTTAAATAACTAACTCCCAATGATAATTAAATTGACGTTTATCATTGAATCTAATTCTTTATTTAATTCCAAATGAAACAGGTAACCTTATAATTAAATTAATTTTATTAATCAAATCCAAACATATTATTAGTGTTACCTCATAACCTTAAAATTAAATTAAATAATAAAATCACCACATCATCATGACATTACAAACAACAACTTACTTAACATCAACGACGACCGAAACGGAGGGCACTACATGTCATCTTATATGCTTCCTTGTTTGGTAGACTAGCTCCTAGTATGAAGTCTATATGATGACTAATATTTCTTATTGGAGGCAAGGAGTTAGGAAGTTCTTTAGCAACTATGTCTGCATAACCTTTCAACATGTCTTGAATCTCCCATTGAAACTCATCAATTCTTACTGTTGTCATGACATTCCTAGGTCTAATCATCACTACAAAACCTATCTCTTCCTCTTCCATTATCTTTAGAAACTCTTTTTTACCCACTAAGATCACACTTGATCCAATCTTTTGGTCTTTATCTTCTTCCTTCAAAGGTGCTAAGGTGTAGGTAACTCCATCCTTCTCCAAAACATAGACATTCTTCCTACCATCCTTCAATGTTTTTCTACATAGGGATGATATCACATAACACCTTGTCTTTATACCTTCCTATTTGACATTCTACCCAACATTGTTTATTAACTAGTACTTGCTGCCCCTTATTCAACCATGAGACTTTATAAGGTATAGGATGAGGTAATCTCTTCAAGTTTAGTTTCTCTACCATCTTAACAACAACTAGATTATTAATACTTCTTGAATCTATAGCAACTTGATAACACTTACCTTGGCTCCTTCTCAAGCTCCTTCTCCATTGGAACCTTGATCAATTTCCTTCTCATTAGCAAGGATTCTCCTTTCTTTGGCTCTTCTGGTTGTGGTGAGAAGTTAACAATTTTTTCATTTCCACCTTGAGAAACTTGAGTTCTCCTTTCATTCCTAAAGGTGGTAGTTGATTGTTCTTCTAGGAACTCCCAAGCATGATGACATGCAAATTTTTTTCACTTGTATAATTTTCCTATGAAACCATTGAATCCTCCTCTTTGTCCAAATCTCCCCCTAGAGTTAGACCTTCTTCCTCTAAAACCTCCTCTTGAACTTGGTGCTTGTTCTTGTGAGGTGCTTGACTCACCTTGATTTCTTTGTGCCTTTCCTCTACTAGTATATGACCTCTACCTCTATTCTACTTTTTGTTCTTCCTATTTAGCTTCTCCTCAACCTTTAAGGCTAGTTGATAACACTCTTCAATTATCCTAGGGCTTGTGAGGCTCAACTCATCTTGTAAGCTATACTTCAACCCATTAAGGTATCTTAAAACCTTGTCAGTGTCATCCTCCATGTGTCTTAATCTGATACTCAACTTATAAAAATATTTAGCTACAACTCTTTCACTCACATATCCTTTTATTTCAATTTCTAGAACTAATTCATGTAGTCACTAGGCATAAATTTTCCCTTCAACTTGGAAATTATCCTATCCCAAGAAGAAATCTTGGATTTGCCTTTATTTTTCCATTCTTCCTAAGCATAATTCCACCATAGGGAAGCATGACCTTTCAACTTGGTCCTATCCAACTTTACTTGTTGATCTTTAGGTACATCCTTAAATTCAAATTATTTGTCCAACTCCTCTATCCAATCAAGGAGTTCTTCACCATTCAAGTTGTCTGCATTTATTGAAAGTTCCATCTTCACTTTGGTTTCGTCACCATTTATTTCCCTCAACAATATTTCCATTCTCACATCATTAGCATCCCTCTCTTCTTGAGGTTCTTCTTGAGGTGCTTCACTCACCACTTCTTCTTCTTGGTCACTCATATCCCCTACAACCACTCTTCTTCTTTGGTCAGATTCTACTATAGTGAGTCTTACATCCAAACCGACTCTCATTTCCCTCATGTCCCTAGGAAGGGCTTCTCCCAATTGCATTGCTATTCTTTTTCCCACCCTTTCAGCAGTGTTGATTCCTGGAGGCATCTTTCTAACCCTTGTGTTAGTTTTCTTGGCTTAACCTGGCTTTGATACCAATAATGATGTAGAGAGATAAACAAAGAAAAGAATAACTATTTCATATTGTTGCAACTTTCCTAGGCTCAAACCCTCATGGAAGACCTATTTGAGGTGCTATTGAATCCAAACTCACTCCTATGCTTTTTTAGGCTTATCAAAGCTTCAATGAACTCTTGAGGATCTCATCAAACTCTCACCTTGCTATGGTGATCTCAAGAAATGTGGTTTTCACTAAACCCTAAAAGTCACCTAGGGTTTCTGATTGTCTTTTGAATAGTGAACATACACAACATTTAATAACTCACACATATGATTTTTTTGTGAATTGTACTTTGGTAGGGGTCTACCTAACAACCATATGAAAACTTCCTCCATGTTTCATCAATTTTCACTAGTCAAAACAAAAGATATGAATTTTTTCCCTCACGTGAAACCCTAGCTCTATGGCAGGATTGTCAATTGTATTTTTGTTATATCTTGATAAAAATTTCATGAAATTTAATGAAGCAAAAATAATTTAAACCTGAAAACAAGGCACTAATAAACCATCCATTCTTAGACTGATCATGGCTCCGTGCAAGGCTATACAAGGTTGTTTTCATATTGTAATTACAAAAAACTATCTAAAAATCATGAATAAACATGGTATTTTCATAAAACATTTCTCCCACAACTTCTTGGAGCCCTCTTTATTATTTATTAGATGTGAATGAATGATCAAAAATAGTTACAATAGAAATTACATGCTTTTCCTTCAAAACCTAAAGTCCTTTTACATAGAATTTGTAAAACATGGACTTTTACAACCTAGGAATGAAGCCAAAATATGAAAAGAGACCCTACATGGTATATCACAATCTTCCAAGACTTTGTTAGACTAAAAAATCCAAGAAATGAGGCTGAGGAACAAATCCTAACCTTCAACAAGCCAAAAATTACCTAGAAAATTCAAATTTGCATTTTGGCGAGAAAAGTATACTTTGAATTTCTAGGCCTACTTACACAAACTAGAACATTGGGTATGATCCAACTAAACCCCCTAAGTCCTACACTAACTCAGAAAAGACTCCTAACACCAAAATGAATAATCCAAAGTGATGCTCCTACATCACGGCCTCGAGCTTACTATGTATAGCTTGATAAGAGAAGAAAGAGTTAGTTGGATTCAAGTTAGTTTGATTAGACTTTGGACTTCAAGCTTAAGGTTTACTCTCTAATGTAAGTGATTAGATAACAAGTGTACCTTGTATCAATTGCATAAGGGAAGTTCAAATGTGTTAATTTTGACAAGGTTTTGGGAATCAAACATCAGAGTTAAGGCTTACACCTTAACTTAAGGATAAGCAAAGGGTATGAAGAAACACCAAATCCTAATCCCTATAAAGTAGTTTTGGGAATCACAGGTTGGAAGGTTAGCTTACGCCTTACCAAAAGGAAATTAAGTGATAAATTGGAAGGATGAACCCAGACATTCGACAAGTTCAATGCAAAGTTGGTATTTCACACTTTGGAGTTTCAGCGGTTTGTGTGTTGGCTTGCGGTGGAGTCAAGGATGGTAAAAGGTAAAGGGTAAGGCCAATAGATGGACCCTTGACAAGTATGGAAGATGAAAATTTTCCTCAAGTGACACATGGTGGTTTATGATTTCAATGCATTATTTCTTCACATCGCGAAATTCATTCTTTAGGTATAATGTACAAGAGTGATATGTGATGAGTGGAGATGGTTACAGGGATTTTTATTAATGCATCACACAATTTATCTACATCACAGTTGTGAATCAAGAAGACTAAGTCATATTTTTGATATGTGATGATAGTGGAATGTGACTGTTACCCAATTTTCACCTACAGGCTCAATCAGGCAAGGCAAAGTTGTGTTCCATATGTTCAAAAGGCCAAATGGGGGATTTTTGTGCAGGATTAAATCATGCATCTAATGCTAGGTCACAAGGAGCTCATTTGAAAGTATGCCTTAGTCAGTTTCGGCATAAAATCCATTAGAGAAGAAAGTTGGCAAGACCTCTCTGGTGTGTCTTGCCGACTAGTAATGCATTCCATTTGTCTAAAATACCAGTCACCAAGACATTCAGGTCGCCATAAGTCTAGTGTGTCTCTCTGATGTGGATGTCTCACTGACAGTAGCCCACAAAGTTGATCTCAGGGAAACGATTTGCTTTCAGCAGAAGGTCTCAGCAATCATATAAAGTCTTGCTGACTAAGTAGGGGTTTTGCGATCAGCATAAGGTTTTTCCTTCGGCGGTAGGTCTCAGTGATGTGAGAAAGTCACACCGACTGCTTGCATTCAGGGCAAGTAAGGGAATTCTATAGAAGGTCTCGGCAACCCAAAAAGTCTCAGCGAAACAAAAAATTTGAAGCTTGGGTAGAAGGAAGAGTTCGGCGTGAGTCTCGGCGACTAGTGAAGTCTTCCGGACCAACATTAAGGTTTTAGTAGGAGATGTATTTTGGCATATGGTCTTGGTGAACTGGTGATGTCTTGCCAACAAAAGGGAGCCTTTGGCATAGCATTCAAGTCAGAGAAAGGTCTCCCCGACTCCAATGTCTCATCGACAACAAGGAGATCGCCAAGAGGAGATGCCTTCACTGTAATATCTTGGTGAAGACATTTAGTCTCACCGACTGAGTAAAGGGCCTCGATATGTTTTCCTTCAGTGAGAGTCTCACCGACAACAAAAAGGCCTACTGAGAAAAGGACTTCGGCAAGATGTCTTTCCAAAGTAAGGTTGTCTCCTCGACAAGAAAAGGAAGTTGTTGAAAGGAAAATAGTTCTCCAAAAGGTCCTAGCGACCAACTGAAGTCTCACCGAAGGGGCATGGCTTCGGTATAAGGAATGAAGATCAGTGAGATGTCTCGCTGATACCAAAGGATCTTGTCAATGATAGGATGGGCTCACCAAAAGATTTGACACTTGGCGAAAGGTCTTGACAAAGGCTAGTGGTCTTGCCAAATATAAAGGAGCTCAGTGGTATGACTTCTGGAGGCATCGACGAAGGTCTCGCCAACATGAATTTCATCGATAAAGCGCTCGACCGTCAGAGTGATGTCTTACTAACATTAGGTGGTCTCAGCGACAGAAGAGAGATCGATATGACAAGGAGCCTCACCATAATGTCTCCCCAAACATAGGATGTCTCGCCGATAGTGATGGCATCGCCCAATAAAGCAGCATCGGTATAACCCAGTGGTGCTCGCTATGACTTCTCCCCGATGCCGTTTGACTTGTCGATGTTTTGGTGATATCAACGTGACTTCTAAGCTCGCCAAGACTCTCATTGACTATCACATATTGTGTCGATGGCTTCAGAGAAGCATAATCACATTGGTGAGACACTTTCAGTGTCTTGTCGAGGGGTCATCCCACAATAATGGGTTACACTTTTTGGCCAAACTTGACACTGAAATCAACATTTTCAAAAAAAACTTCACTTTCTGACACCTATAGTAGGCAAACTATTAGGAATTTGAAAATGATGTAAACTAGTGATTTGTGAGATTTTTTTTGTAGATTTTAAATATATTTTTTTAAAAAAAATTGGAATTATTATTATTATTATTTTTTTTGCATCTCCTTTGATAACTAGTTTTTAATAGTAAACAACATTTTTTAAAAGTGATGTGTACTTCGACACACATAACTTTTTTTCTACAAAGGATAAAATTTTGATTCTTTTTAATTTAGGTTGCTAACACTGGTATCTATTGGTTTCATTTTGTTTCATAACATTTTGTTGAATATTTTTTTTTTAATTAAGTTTTGAAGTCAAAAAATTTACAATTTAGACATAGGTGCACTTCGGCACGCATAACTTTTTTGGTATGTATTGAAATTCATTTTTTTTTTGTTAGAATGAGGACACCAATACCTAGGGCATATATATTTTTCAAATTTTTTTTCTCAAATTTAATATTTTTCCACAATGATTTTTCGCTAAACTTGATGTTCAGTGAAAAACCTATGTTCAGTAAAACTAAAAAATAAAATATAATATAAAAACAAAATATATTAAATTTATAGTTGTTGGAAAGCTCGTTTCAATCTCTACAATTATCCAACTTGGTTTATCAAGTTGACTCCATTTGCACCTCCTTCCCAAGCTTCGATAGTCAAAAAAATGCATAAATTTTGAAATGGTGGAGGGGAAGGTGAAAAAAGGGGGTTCATTAGAACCCCCCTTCTAATGAAGGGGGTTCATTCGAACCCCCCTTATATGGTGCAAAATGGGGTTCATTAGAAGGTGGGGAGGGTTCATTAGAAGGGGGGGTTCATTAGAAGGGGGGTGGTTCATTCGAACCCCCTTCATTAGAAGGGGTAAACCATTTTAAATTTTTTGATGAGCATTTCTTATTTTTCTTCGTTCGAAAAATTGTAACCCACTATTGTGGGTTTACCCTGAGATGCAATTCTAGTCAAACGAGCTCTTGACCACCTGGAGAATCTGCATGTAGTGTGCCTAGCCAATTAAAGGGAGCTAAAAGCGAGCCATGGAAATCCCAACCAGATGAACCATTGACGTTTTAATTGATTAACACCTTGGCAAGGAAGATCAAAAAACAAGGCAACGTGTTTCTACTCTTAGGTTAGGAGCATTCAAAGCAGCTTGATCGGGGGGAATTCAAAGGTGGACACGAGGATCAGAGATGAATGCGGTAGTTGCTGCTAAAGATCTTTAAGGCTTCTCCAAGGGTGATTCTTCACACTGACATGAACAACGGGACATGCAGGGGTGTAGCATTTAATTCAATCAAAAGATCTTAGGATAGTTTTTCTGAGACCAATATTTTGTGAGCCCTAAGGGGCCGATATCTTTTCTGTATATAAGGCATTTTTTCCTTTTTTAATAAAAGAGTTCCAATGTATGCTTTTCTGAAGTTTGTGACTACTACAGTCCTCTCTCAGATTAGCAGAATTTTGTAACTCATCTTGGAGCATGTTATATAAAGCTTACCTTTATTACTGTTGACGTTCAGGTTTCCATTTTGTTCCTACAAAGTGTTGTGCATTTCAGGTTCATGATCAAGTTATTTTTGTGAATTTCTTTCATTCCTTCATAACTTTATCTTGTGTTTCATGCCTTCCTTTGCAAAAGTATCATTATACAACTTAAAAATTGTGTTCACTTAGTCACACATGGATTCTGATATGTGAAAATCTTTCTTTCCTCTCTGGAAAAAGTGTGTGAATCGAACCTGTTTGTGAAATGTTAGTGCAAGGCTTGCAAAATTTGATGTGTAATCTTATGTTCACCATCAGTATTTAAGTGTAAATTGAGTATCTCATTATTCCTGGCATTTCGGTGCATCACCTTAGTTTAGTTTCAATTTATGTACTCCTTTTCCCTTTCCCTTAAAAGAATTAGTAGTTTAGGTGACACCAAAGGAAGTCAGCCTTCCCGGGAGGTTGACCTCTATCTACAAGTGACCCACAGCTTTAGAGGTCTTCCCATGTTACACTGAGGCATTGAACATCAAGTTCAACAGGGGTGCAACTTCAGGTGATAATAGTTTTTGGCATGCCCGGTGGCACAGTGAACTGCTTCTTAGTTCATGTTTATGTATTTTATTGCTACTATTTGGTGTGTACAGTAGTAGTTTCAGCCTTTTGGAGGTATTTTCTTTACATACCTAGCGACTCTGAGCTCAAATCTTTTGGTTTCATAGGCACAGGTCTTGGTCTGTCTCAAAATAATCTATTAATTCTAAGTTTCCAGCTCTTTGGCTGAAAAGATGTCAAATAATTATGAAGATGCTTATAATTACCCTCCATGTCATGAGTATGTTGCTCATGTACACCCATATCAGAGTGTATTGGACCTGCTCCAACAAATTGACCATACATTGTGGGATCTCAGTCAAGTTCTTCACAATATGAAGATTAATGATATTAGTAAGGTTCTTATGTGCCTATCTAGGATATTGGTTGATATCAAGATGCAGCAGGGTACCATTATGCAATAGCAAGAAGTCGCTGAGCAAGTCGGCTTTTATGATCAAGAAAGGATGGCAAAAAGAATCCAATTCGAGGAAGGCTTTGAACAGGAAATAGGTGCTAGAGAAGAACAAATGACGCTACTCTCTGCTAAGGTGCAGAACACTCAAGCTTATTCAGATTACCAACACCAACTAATGGAGGAGTTACAAAAGAAGCAATTGGAAGAGAACCTTGCCCAATAGCTGGCTGCAAAGGAGGCAAAAAGGAGGCTAAAATTTTTTGGACAAGAGGCTCACAAGTACAAGTTTTCTAGCTTTAGGCAAAGTCAGCCTCTTGACTCCCCTAGTAAGTCTTCTTAGCTTGAAATCCCAAGCTTTAAGGGATTCAATTCGATGGAAGAGAATGTTGTACCTGAACAAGATCAGCCCATCATCCCTCAAGAGTAGCCCATTGATCTAGATGACTTACTCCTCAAGGAGAGAATTAGCAAAGTAAATCCAATACATTTAGCTATAGCATGTTACCGACTATAGTAGGAAAAGCTCAAATAGGAGGAGAGGCAGGAAGTGGAACAACAGACAGTTGAAGATATTCACTTGCAGGCAGAAGATACCCAAGTTTCACTCCAAAATGAGCCACACAAAGAAGAATAATTGACTTCTTTATTTGATCAACTGCCTAGTTATGTTGAGCAGGTTGAAGAGAGCATGCAGGTTCCTAATTTACCAGTTGTTAATGGACAACTAGAGAAAATTGCCGACTTGTTTGATGAGCTCCCTCAATTTGTTAATGAAGATGAAGATCTCACATGCATGATAGCATCTATGCCTAGTATGGAGCAACTAAATGATAAAATTCATCTAGATTTAATGCAAAATTATGAGTCAAATGATATCATAGAAGCTTTTTGTTCCAACATAGATGATGAACTAGTATCATATGAAAAGGAAGCATGTGATCAACCCATTCAAGTTGGTGAGACTATTGAAGAAGTTGTTGAAGATAATGGCTTGCAACTTGTGAATTTATTAAATGAGCTTCCCCACTTTTTTGAGGAGGAAGTGTATTCTGTCATGGACAAAGAGCATAAGGAGCCACAGTTTGAAGATTTTTTTTTAGTTATCCAATAGGGATATTAGCTCCTTAGTTAAGAAGATCAGATTGTACCAGCCAATGAACAACCTGCATATTACCTCCAGTCAACATATTTTCAAGGAAAAGATGAAGTCTTTAGAGAAGGTAAAGAGATCAAAAAGGAGGAGGGTTCAAGTTTTACCCTTACCAGGGGTTGTCCAATCAAGTACCTAGCTCGAATGGAATCTAATGCAACACCAAGGATGAATCTTACGCCCAAGCATGAAGATACTGCTCAGGAGGAGCACACTCAAGTCGCCTTTCAACCTCATAACATGAATGTTTACATTCCATACGAAAAGGTTAGTAAACCTGAATATGTTCTACCAGAGATCTTGTAGCCATCTATTGAATTGTCAAGCATGCTTCATTTCTCTTTAGTTGTTCTCCAACATGGAAAACATTGTAAATTTTTTAGAAAGGGTAGTTATTTTACCCAACTTGTTAATGGGTTTGTTTGACTAATTTCTTATTGGTTAGTGTAGGGTAGGTTTAGATGCAGTTTATATTCCCTAAGTGTTGTTTCAACAAAGTTAGATAGTTTCCCTTCTGCAATTTTTCTTGTTTTCAATAAGTTTCCAAGTGTTCTAGTAGGTCTCAAGATGAGTTACATCCATGTACAAATCTACTCTTGATCTTTTCTGAGTTGTCCCAGTGACTCCATGCCTAATGGATAGGCCTAGGCTACTGGTCTTCATGTTTAGTAGGCAAACATCTAGCAAAGGTTGCCAGAAATGTTACCCAATTTTCACCTACAGGCTTAATTAGGCAAGGAAAAGTTATGTTTCATATGTTCAAAAGGCCATATGGGGGATTTTTGTCCAGGATTAAATCAAGCATCTGATGCTAGGTCACAAGGAGCTCATTTGAAAGTATGCCTCAATTAGTTTCAGCATAAAATCCATCAGAGAAGAAAGTTGGCAAGACCTCTCTGGTGTCTTACCGACTAGTAATGCATTCCATTTTTTTGAAATACCAGTCACCAAGACATTCGGGTCACCATAAGTCTTGTGAGTCTCTCTGATGTGGATGTCTCATCGATAGTAGCCCACAAAGTTGATCTCGGGGAAATGGTTTGCTTTTGGCAGAAGGTCTTGGCAATCATATAGAGTCTTGCTGACTATATCGGCATAAGGTTTTTCCTTCGGTGGGAGGTCTCAACAATGTGAGAAAGTCACATTAACTGCTTGCGTTTGGGGTAAGTAAGGGAAGTCTACAGAAGGTCTCAACAACCTAGAATGTCTCAGCGAAACAAAATATTTGAAGCTCAAGCAGAATGAAGAGTTCGGCGTGAGTCTCGGTAACCAGTGAAGTCTTCTAGACCAACATTAAGGTTTCGGCAGGAGATGTATTTCGGCATATGGTCTCAGTGAACTAGTGATGTCTCGTCGACAACAGGGAGCCTTTGGCATAGCATTCAAGTCAAAGAAAGGTCTCCCCAACTCCAATGTCTCACCGACAACAAGGAGATCACCAAGAGGAGATGCCTTTGCTGTAATGTCTCAGTGAAGACATTTTGTCTCGCCGACTGAGTAAAGGGCCTCAATATGTTTTCCTTCAGCAGGAGTCTCGCCGACAACAAAAAGGCCTGCTAAGAAAAGGACTTTGACAAGATGTCTTGCTAAAGTAAGGTTGTCTCCCCGACAAGAAAAGGAACTCGCTGAAAGGCAAAGAATTCGCCAAAAGGTCCTGGCGACTAACTGAAGTCTCACCAAAGGGGCATGGCTTCAGTATAAGGAATGAAGATTGGTGAGATATCTCGCTGATACCAAAGGATCTTGGTGATGATAGGATGGGCTCGCCAAAAGATTTGAAGCTTAATGAAAGGTCTTGCCAAAGGCTGGTGGTCTCGCCGAATATAAAGGAGCTTAGTAGTATGACTTCTGGAGGCATCGGAAAAGGTCTCCCCGAAATGAATTTCATCGATAAAGCACCCAACCATCGGAGTGATGTCTTACCGACATCAGGTGGTCTCAGCGACAAAAGAGAGATCAATATGACAAGGAGCCTCACCATAATGTCTCCCTGAACATAGGATGTCTCACCGATAGCAATGGCATTGCCCAATAAAGCGGCATCGGTATAACCCAATGGTGTTCGCTATGACTTCTCCCCAATGCTATTTGGCTTGCCGATGTTTTGGTGATATCAATGTGACTTCTAAGTTTTCCAAGACTCTCATCGACTATCGCATATTGTGCCGATGGCTTCAGAGAAGCATAATCGCATCGGTAAGACACTTTTAGTGTCTCACCGAGGTGTGATTCTAGTCAAACGAGCTCTTGAAAACCTGGAGAATCTATGTGTAGTGTGCCCAGCCAATTAAAGGGAGCTAAAAGTGAGCCGTGGCAATCCCAACCAGATGAACTATTGATGTTTTAATTGATTAACACCTCGGAAAGGAAGATCAAAAAAACAAGGTAGCGCGTTTCTGCTCTGAGGTCAGGAGCATTCAAAGCAGCTCGACTGGGGGGAATTCAAAGGTGGACACGAGGATCAGAAATGAATGCGATAGTTGCTGCTAAAGATCTTTAAGGCTTCTCCAGGGGTGATTTTTCACACTGACATGAACAACGGGACATGCAGGGGTGCAATGTTTAATTCAATCAAAAGATCTTAGGATAGTTTTTCTGAGACCGATATTTTGTGAGCCCTAAGAGGCTGAGATCTTTTTTGTATATAAGGCATTTTTTCCTTTTTTAATAAAAGAGTTCCAATGTATGCTTTTCTGAAGTTTGTGACTACTACAGTCCTCTCTCAGATTAGCAGAATTTTGTAACTCATCTTGGAGCATGTTATATAAAGCTTACCTTGATTACTGTTGATGTCCGAGTTTCCATCGTGTTCCTATAGAGTGTTGTGCATTTTAGGTTCATGATCAAGTTATTTTTGTGAATTTCTTTCATTCCTTCATAAATTTATCTTGTGTTTCATGCCTTCCTTTGCAAAAGTATCATTATACAACTTACAAATTCTGTTCACTTAGTCACACATGGATTCTGATCTGTGAAAATCTTTCTTTCCTCTCTAGAAAAAGTGTGTGAATTGAACCTGTTTGTGAAATGTTAGTGCAAGGCTTGCAGAATTTGATGTGTAATCTTATGTTCACCATTAGTATTCAAGTGTAAATTGAGTATCTCATTGTTCCTGTCATTTCAGTGCATCACCTTAGTTTAGTTTCAATTTATGTACTCCTTTTTCCTTTCCCTTAAAAGAATTAGTTGTTTAGGTGACACCAAAGGAAGCTGGCCTTCTCCAGAGGTTGACCTCTATCTACAAGTGACCCACAGCTTTAGAGGTCTTCCCATGTTACACTGAGGCATTGAACATCAGGTTCGTCAGGGGTACAACTTTAAGTTATAATAGTGACATCAGGATAATAGGTGGCAAGTATTGATTGTATTTCATAGGTAATTCACATCGCTATTGTGAAGTACACTACAGTGAATAAAAAGCGATATGCAATGAGCATGGTGGGATAAATTATTTAATCAATGACCAAGAAAAATAATGTCACATGTCTAAGATGACAAATGGAAAACAACTATTACATTGCATAACTCCTTTACATCACATAAATGGTTTTTGAGCCCTAAGTAGCAAAGCAATAAGCATATATGTTACAATGGAGATGAACATCTTGGGCTTAAAGGAAGTTAATTTGATGTAAATGTTTTAATGGTGTTGAGGTTAATAGAAAACCATCATATAATGGCATAAAGACAAAGATCAAAGGTCAACATTAAAAGTTGTAATATCACAATGGTCAATCAGTAAAACTTGACATAGAGGAAGAAATCTGATATGGCATGATAGAAAAATATGGAAATTCTATTGGACGAGAAACATAATATACTTTTAGGTGGTGAGAAGATTAGATACAATTACAATTGTATAGAAACAATCAATTATTAGGCATCATACCTACGTATGAAAGCTATAGTTAAGGTTTTGATACATGGTAGATAAGTGATGGAACGGGGCATATAAAATGATGTCTTGACATTTAGAAAATGAGATTCTTAATAAAATGAAAGTAATACAATATAAAGTGTGTATGCAACTCTGATGAATAACATAAATTTTTGACATAGATGAAGTAGAAAAGAGAATGTAGTGAGAGTGAACTAAGGGTTGCATTCTGAGTTTAGAATAGAGAGAGATAGAGAAAAAGATAAAAGAAGTGTTCCTATAACATTAGATAATAGAGGTTGTTCTAAAGAGCAAAACAAAGAAAAGAAGAAGTAATGTACAATTTCATACTAGACCTATAACATGAAATTGGATTCAATTGAATTACTTATGTAATTTAGATTTCTAGCTCCTTTTTATCTAATTGGTTGGTGCCATCATATTGCTGAGTTGGTGCCCAGTTAGGGTACTGGTGTCTCCTTAAGGTTGGTGCTCTTAAACTTTGTAACTAGTGAGGGTTTTCTTGTGAGGTTGTATTTGAGTAGTAGACTCAAGCAGTTATTCTCACCATGGTTTTTCCCATACTGGGTTTTCCACATGCATTTGGTGTTAGGTGTATTTGTGTGTGATTGGTCTCTCTACATATTCTCCTAATTTGGTTTAAGGTTTTTTAAGGAATAGTTTTATTAAATCTATTGATTCGTCCCCACCCTCTCAGTAGATAGTTATGTTCCAACAAGTAGATCCAATTTCATGTACGATTTTTTTTACTACTAGAGATACTAAATTATTTAGCTCAAGATTGGGCACCTAGGTCATAAAGTACTTATATCAAGTTTAAACACATGGGTAATATGTAGAAGCCTACATTGTGGCTTGAAGACCATTTTTTACTATTCATTCTTAGGGTTGATCTTTAATTTATCCATTGGAAGCAAGAGCTAAGGGCTATTATTATAAAGTATAAAATCTATAGTCTTTAAATTAAATTAGGAAAGTGACTTAATATATAAGATTAATCTATTTATTTATTTTTGATGTATTTTCCATATTTCATGACTAAAATTTATAGAAGGTTTTATTACATATTGATCTTCATCCAATCAATTACAATATTTTAATGTTAAGACCTAGATTCTTATTAAGTTACAATATACTTGCAGACTTTCACTTGGAGAACCTTTATATTTTAAAGAATAAAAAATTATTAATATAGTTTGTATTCACATTACAATTTTGAAGTTTTGGGTTCCTCATAAACTATCTACATATCTCCTATTCTTTCAACTAAAGTATGTATAAGTTGTAATTAAATCATCATTTAACACATAGGTATCTTGATAGTTTAATTTAATTTCTTGTACAAATAATTAAATCCCTTTAACAATATTTATATCCTTTTCAAAGTGGATAGGTATGTGGTGAAATAATTTGAGATCATGTGACATATCTGAACTATGGAGCTTCACTCTAGTTCTTGAGACATTAGCCAACTATTCAAGTCAAGTTTGTATAATGACGTCATTATTATATTAAGTAAACTATTAATAAATTATCCATATGTAAAAGATAGTAAAGCTAACATAAATTAATCGTATGAATTTTTTTTATTTTATTATTATTAACCTATAAATGCAACCTTGAAATAGAAAATCGAGAGAATAATGGGTTAATAGAATTTTCAATATTTTCCTTAAAGATGTTATGAATCAAGTTGTGTTGCCAACCTAGTTGAACAATTAGTGAATATTATATGAGATTAAGAATTTTTTCAAGTCAAATAAGTTTAATTTATTCAAAAATTCTTTAATTATCATTCAATTTGTATTTATCCAAATATGATTCCTTGTATAAGGAAAGTATGAAATATAATATGATTAAGACTTGAATCTTCCTAAGATAATATTAAACCATTTCTTGCAAATACAAATATGTTAGGGCACATTCTAACAAGATGGTAAACAAAGAGAGATAGAAAAAAAATAGCATATTTTTTGCAAGATGGTCTGTCCCTTGGTCTTCTCTATGCAATGTGGTGCTTGGGTTCGTGATGCCTCCTGTGGATCTTGTATAAATCTAGCGGTTGTATCAAGCATTAAAAGGTTGATCTTTTGGTGCAATGACAAACACCAATGTAACAATTGGTATCAAAACTAAGGTCATAGGTTCAAACCCCTCACTTGCACTGGAAAAATGGTTGCAAGATGGTGTGTTCCTTGGTCTTCTTTGTGTAGTGCGATGCTTGGGTTCGTGACATGGGTTAACCACCTCCAATGGATCTTGTATAAATTTGGAGGTTGTATTGGGCATAAACAGGTCGATCTTTTGGTGCAACAACAACTACCAATGTAACAAGATTTACCAAAAAATACAATGAAAAAGAAGCCTCCCTCACTTGAGCTTGGTTAATAGATACTAAAACCCTTGGAAAGGAACTAAAATGGTTGAAGGATAGAAAGAGAGAAACCATCAGTAAAAAAGAAGAATAATGTGTATCTTTAAGTTTAAGTGCTCTCTTTTAAATGTCATGATAGTTAAATAGAAATTATTTCTATGAGAAGATGTTGATTTAAATAGTTATTTATTTAGGAAATAAATGGTTAATATATATCACTTCTTTTACTTCAAGGATACTTGTACTATTTTTAGATGAATAATGCCTACAAAAAATAGATATTTTATGATTAAGTATTATTACGTGATGAAAAATTTATTGCATATTCTAGAATAATTATTTGATAAGTTACTAAATTATTTTGAGTACTATTATTTTCATGAATGTATTAATTCTATTATACAATACAAACATTAAAAGGTTCTTATGAAATATTTCTTCAAGGTAAAGGTTTAGATTATGTTAGATATAGTTTTGAAAACTTAATTAAAGATTGGAAAAAAAAAAAACTAGTAGTTTTCGGTATTAATGATGCCTTTGTTTTGTCTCGCGTTTATAGGTAATGTTATCACACTTGAGGTACTACATCTATAGCCTAACATAGCTACAATAACATGTCTATGGAATCATCCCTATAAATTGTGAGAGAGAAATAAGGTATATTAGATTGATTAAATCCAAATGAAGGGAAATCCCCTTTGGATTGATAATTTAAAAAGATAAAAAGGAAATAAATCAAAGTCATTAGTGTCAACAAAGAAAACCAAAGTAGGATTTCTATTATGAAAATGTAATCTCAAATTGAAGTTATAATTATTTTGATGTATGCATAATTTGAATTATTATGAAATTATTTAAATAGGTCAAGGGTGATGATTATTATTAGGAAATAGGTTCAGATGAATGTTGTTAGGAAAACAAACAATGGCCAAGTTGACCATTTTTTATTCACTCTCCCCTTCATGGGTATCAGCCACAAAGGAATTATCTAAGGAATAAGAACCCTAGAAAGGGTTTGAACGATAGATTTTAAAGTGTAGGAATGTTATCTCTTTTGCACAATTGAGATAGATCCCACACCCAAAAATCTAGATGGTTCACTCAAAATAATGTATACATGATGAAATTATGACTAAATGCAATGATCTAGATGTAGTAAACTAGTAAAATATATTGATTATTAAGTGAAAACTATTGAAATGCAACTTGTTGGAAAACACATTGTGATATGTAGAAATGAACTAGAAATGAATACAAATTGCAATAGAAATGGATGAAACTGAAAGTGTTCAATTGAGATATTGATGAAGACTGGAAATGACTTCTGGAATGTTGTTGATCTTGATTTTTAGGCCTGGTGGGACTCATTCACCATTCTAGGAAAATTAGTCCTAGATCTAGGAAACTATTTTGAAGCCCATTTTAGACAAATGGGTATCCAAAAATGCAGAAAACTAAAATCATGCCTAGAAGTGGGACTCATTCACCACCCATGGAAAATGAGTCCATTTTTGAATTTATGAAGATTCAAAGGTGGAAACAGGAGCCTTCATTTTGCACTTTCTGCTTCTCCAAGTGTTTGGTTCTAAAACTGTAAAATTCGAGCATGAAAGTGACTTTTTGTTGATATTTTGCCTTATCCAATGAAGAGATGACTTAAAAAACTTTGAAAATTGATATTCAATGATTTCCAAGCCTCCAAGATGCCTAAATCTGCAAATAGACAAGAAGATAAGGAAAGATGTTGAATGTTAGGGTGTTGGGGTTTGCCTTGGTGAAACCCCTTTGTAGGTAATTAAATCAAAATGATGAAAGAATGTAATGAAGCATGAAAAAATGGAGCTAATACCTTTCCATGATGTTTGAACTTGAAGTTCTATAGCAAAAACATGAAGAATCTACCCCTGAATTTCCTTGGAAGTATTTTGATGACTTAAAATGTAAAAACCCTAATTGCTTGACTTGATAGAGAAGATAGATGATGAATGGATGATAAGAGATGTGTGAATGAGTTAAGAGATGTAAATTAGGGTTTAGAGACTTTATTTTATTATTTTCCTATAAATTGGATCCCCAAGGCCAACATGAAGGAAAACAAAACTTAAACTCCAAAATTTCCTGCTCAAAAGTCAAAAATGGCCCAAATGGGACTCATTCACCACCTTGGGTGAATCAGTCCCACCTAGCAAGGATTGATTCACCAAAAATGTTGAATTAGTCCCAGAGGGGCCCATTTTTTAGCTAGGATGCTAGGAAGTAAGGAAATAAGGTTTGTATGATGACTTTGTTAGGTATTTTACAAGATTATGCCTTGGGATGCACAATATGGGGTAATAGGGGCATATTAATGACGATGAAAAGGTCAGTTAGGGCTTGGGACACAAAATTAAATGTGAAAGTGTGATTAAATACACTTTACAACACTAAAATGAGGTCCACATAGCCTAGAATGGCATAACATCCAATGTGAATGTGTAGGACACATTACAACACTAGACTAAGGTTAAGTTTAATTCACAAGCCTTCTAGATTGATGTGAAGATGCAATTAAATACATTTTACAATGTTGAATTAAGGGAGAATGGGTTTATTAATTCTAGAAAATCATGAAAGTCTTTTACAACACCTTTACAAGACACCTATAAATGAATTTTATTCAGTTTGCAAGGTTCCAAGACCTAGTGTGGATGTGTAAAACACCTCACAACACTAAATCAAGGCCTTATTAAGTCTAATTTATCATCAATTATTCCCCAAATCAAGGAAGTTTCCTTTTTTCTATGGTACATTTAGCTCCCACTTTAGTGAGATGATGAACTTACTTCAAACTCACACCAAAGTAGACATTCAAGAGAGATCCAAGTGTACCAATGCAGATGGTCTAGGATAATAAAGATTGAGAAAGCGGTCAATCCCCTAGGATATAAGATCCTACGTCAAGCCAACATGAGTGCAAAAGGACACGCAAAAGGGTGAATGATTTGCATCAAAACAAGATACATGATCATGCAATGGCAAGAACTACAAGCAAGAGAAATGAAAATGAGGTGAATCAAGCTTCGATCTTTTGTCCAACATGTTGTGGATCAGATCTAGGCTGTTTTTCCAAAAAGAAAATTCATACTCACTCTAGGGTAATGGAACTCTTGGCTATCCACTGGGTGAGAAACATACACTCACAACTAGTATGTACTCAAAAACACATAGGAGTCTATGGGGAAACTTGTGCCTTAGAATGGGCTTCCCGCTCAACCATATCAAAGTTATACCTCTTGATAACTTTAATAAGGTGCCATAAAGGAAAATGACTTTTGAGCTCTATAAAGTAAGCAAAACTTTGTATGCTTGACAATTATAGACATTGTAAATGAAAAATAGTGTAAGGATTGTTCAAAGGGATTTTTCTTAATTTGTGCAAGGTCCCATCTTAGGGAACATCGTGCTTAATATTTCAAAGAGAGGATGTGTCAAAAGAAGTATCATGCTCTTAGGGGGAATCAAGCCAATGACTCCACCAAGTAAAGGACGCATCGCAAGAAGAAAGAAATCACACAATGAAATGTGAGTGGTGATGTATGCCCCCACTTTAAAGAAGTTGCAAACACCAGTGCTATGAGAAATTTCTTTAAAGTAGAAGAAGAGGACATGAGACCTAACTTAGAAATTCCTATGCCAAGTCATATGTTTTCGATAAGCCACATCATGAAAAAGGTAGTATGCCACATGCGAGCCAACTTAAAGCATGTCGTCCACATCCCAAGCTTGCTCTTATATTTTTATGAAAAGTTAACAACTAGCCAAAAGATTCAATGACAAGTGACATATGAGAAAAAGGCTACTAAACCCCTTTCCCTCGTTGAGTGTAGGAAAAAGGTGAGCCAAAGTGATTAATGAAATGTAGGCAAGAGTGAAAATCATTATCAATTAGAGGAATTAGGTGCCCCCACAGAAGGAAGAATACCAAAATCCTAAAAATGTTGGATTGTATGACTCAAAGCCTTACATTCATTGGTGGAATGACCATGAACTCTATGATATGCAAAGAATGAAATCTTGTAATAAAATTTATTTTGACTTCTTGGAGGAAGGGTTATCAAGTGATCTTGGAGGAGTCTCGACAGGATGCCCTCTTGATCAATGGTAAAAGGTGGTCTTATGGTTTGTTAGAAAGAAACATATTGCTTAGTATGAGTTGTCATATCTTTGCAAGACTCTTTAGATGGTGATATTTTGTTCTCTCCTTTATAGGAGGGTGTAAAATATAGCGAAGTCAAATTATTACTGTCTTGTGAGATGACATTGACATTAAGCGAAGAGTTTGTTGTTTTTTTTATTCCATGTAAAGAAGAAAATCCAAGACCACTAGTGTCTATCAGTTTAGGATGTTTTACAGTTAAGGTTGAATTAGAAGAATGTGATGTGAGAGTGTTGGCGGTGATTGAAGGCTTGGCAATTTCTATCAAAGGGTAATAACCAAGACCATGAGTGGTTTGTTGTGTGATAGGGTCTATAGGATGGTGGATACGTTGTTCATGAGCACCAAATCCTTTTCCACTATATCCAAGTTGTTTCATAAGCTCATACCCTTTTCCATAAAGTTTTTTCATTACTTTTTGATCGGTTGGTGGTTGGTGATAAGCGTTGTCAAAGGTGGTTGTGTAGTGTGTTTCATTGTCTAAACTAGTTGAAGTGGATGCTTTTGAAGGGTCATCTACTTTTTCATTTCCCCTATTTGAATATTTGTGTATGATCTTGTACTCTCCCATGAATTCATGTTCAAAATCCAAGGAACCCCAATCATCTTCTAATAGTTGTGTGACTTTTTCAATATGTTATTCTTTGTTGTTCTGTTGTATGGGTTCTACTGGTGTAGCTAATGTTGATGTGTTTAAGGAATTTTTTTTTCTCAAGTTGTAAGACACTATTAGGTTCAAGATCAACATCAAGTGTGTGGACTGTGTTATTTTAGATGTATTTCATTATGTGATGAAGAGTGGAAGGCACACCTTTCATTGCATGAATCCATGGTATGCCTAAGATAAGATTACAGGAAAGTTCATAAGGAATGACATGGATTGGTCTATTCAAGGTGGCCACTCCAATGGTAAGAGGTATAATGATGACCCACAGTGGTTTCTTTTCGACATTGTCAAATCCCTTAATAGATAAAGAATTAGGTCGAATGGTGGATTGATCAATACCAAGCCTATCCAGAAGGGTCACACTACACACATTAAGGGAAAAAACAGTATCTACAAGATTTCTCTTTATCCCTTTCCATTTGTATTACACTATGATCATGAGAGGATCATTTTTTTTGCACATCCAAAGAGGGGAGTTCACTTTGGTGGAAAACAATGTCAGCATTTAGTCCTTGAATCATGGTTGTTATATCAGTTGGTGGAACATTAGAAGGGACAAGAACTTGTTGTAAGGCTATTTGGATCATGTTATGATAGTGAGGGGAGGCTTGAATAAGGTCCCAAAATGATATCTTAGCAAGAGTATTCTTAAGTTTCTCAACAAGATCATATTCGTTGAGACCTAGCAAGAAAGGGTTAGGTGGGGTAGGATTAGGTAATGGTAATGGCTTTTGGGTTGGTTGTTGTGGTTGCAGATTGTTTCAAGTGTTATACATATGAGCAACTATATTATGACTCAGTTGCTGCGAAACATTTTTCTGAGGAGGGTAAAGGATAATTTTAGGTTTATTTTTAGTTTGTTGTTTGTATGAAGGTGGGTAGAGAATTAGAGGGTTGTTAGGATGTCCCACAAGGTATGTTTGAGGTCCATTGATTGAGGGTGATCTAATGGACACTTGCACATTCATAACCTGAGTGGTCTTGGTTTGATGTATCTCTAATAAAGGGAAACTGAGAATCACTATTTTATCTAAGGAAGACACATTATTATTGTTTCCTTTTTCTAGTACTATGATATTCTCCCTAGAAGGAGACTTTTAGGAGAACAACAAGCCACATGTTCTTGACAAGTAAGGCTTGGTTCTTCCAAAATGACTTCATTGCCAATAGGGCAATGATCAATGATGGGATTATCAAGAGGGGGATGATTAGGAGAAGGTGTTAGTTGAGTGTCCATTGTCTTTAAGGTCTCATTCTCTTGTTCCATGTTATATACCCTAGTAGGAGAGCTTGTAATATGTTCATCCCAGTTTGAATTTTGTAAAGTAGCTTCATCACAAGTGGGGGAGACATCAAGATAAGGACCACTATGGTTTTCAAATAGATTATCCCAAATGGGAGGAGCATTAGGGAAGGGAGTATCAAGGGTTTCATGATTCTTAAGAGGGATTTCTTCTAACACCAACCTATCCTCTTTACATCGAGGAGGGATATTAGGAAATGGAAAATTTTGATTGTCATGGTTATGGAGACTAGGTAAGGTGATATTTAGAAATGTGTCTATGATCTCACGTTCTTGTTGTCTAACATCTTCCAAAGGGGAATGAGGAGATGGAAAATCAAGACCCTCAAAGCTTGTAACTTCCTTCACCAAGATACCTTCATCACTAATAGGAGAGGTATCTGGAGAAGAACAAGTACGTGTGTTATGATTGTCTACACCTTCATTTGCACCAATGGGTAATTTGTAATGGTTTGGTCAAAGCTATGACTAACATGTTCCTCATTGTTGTAATAAAAAGTGAACTCATAAGATGAGATATTGTGCTTATAAAATCCATTTTTAACCAAATCAAAGAAACATCTTGTGAAAAATAACATGCTATGCAAAAGTAAATAAAGTGCAATGCTATAAATCAAAGTAATTTGTTGATTATGTTATGCAACAATGCAAATGTGAAATTGAAAAATGCATGAAATGAGATAATATAAGCTAGATCTAATGAAATGCATGTTACAAAAACTTAGCTAACTGATACAAGTATGTAATGGCACCAAACAAAATCTTAAAAAGAGGGTTTTCAGTTCTCTAAAGGGCAGTTTCAGGGGTGAAAAGGGGTTGATTCGCCCAAGGTGGCGAATGAGTCCCAGTATGGACTTTTTTAGAATTTTTAAAAAATATTGAATGATCTTTATGTTTTCCGAGTTCTATGATGAAGACCTAAGTTAGAAATGAAAAATTTAAAAAAATTCAAATGAATTTAGATGCCAAAAATGCAACCTAAATGCACTTTTCAGGAATGAAAAATTTGAAACTTTAGCATGCAAATTAATCCATGGAAACCCTAATGCAATGTCAATGCAAGGTAGAGCTATGATGAAAGACACCAAATCAGAAAATTATTCAAAAATCAGGTTTTCCAAAATGAACCATAGATTTTAAAGTGTAGGAATGTTATGTCTCTTTTGCATAATTAGGGTCTTTCACCTAAAGGAAAGAGATAGATCCCACACCCAAAAATCTAGATAGCTCACTCAAAATAATGTTCGTATGATGAAATTATGACTAAATGTGATGATCTAGATGTAGTAAACTAGTAAAATCTATTGATTATTAAGTGAAAACTATTGAAATGCAAATTGTTGGAAAACACATTATGATATGCAGAAATGAACTAGAAATGAATACAAATTGCAATAGAAATGGATGAAACTGAAACTGTGCACCTAAGATATTGATGAAGATTGGAAATGTCTTCTAGAATACTGCTGATCCTAATTTTTAGGCCTGGTGGGACTCATTCGCCATCCCGGGCGAATTAGTCCCAGATCTGGGAAACTGTTCTGGAGCCCGTTTCAAACAAATGGGTATCCAAAAATGTAGAAAACTAAAATTAGGCATAGAAGTGGACTAATTTTCCACCCATTGAAAATGAGTCCAATTTTGAATTTCTAAAGATTCAAAGGTGGAAATAGGAGCCTTTAGTCTGCACTTTCTGGTTCTCTAGGTGTCTGGTTATGAAACCGTCAAATTCGGGCCTAAAGGTGACTTTTTGTTGATATTTTGCCTTATCCAATGAAGATATGACTTGAAAAAAATTTCAACTTGATCTTCAATGATTTCCAAGCCTCCAAGATGCCTAAATCTATAAACACATAAGAAGAGAAGGAAAGATGTTGAATGTTAGGGCATGGGGGTTTGCCTTGGTCAAACCCCTTTGTAGGTAATTGCACCAAAATGGTGAAAGAATGTAATAAAGCATGAAAAAATGGAGCTAATACCTTTCCATGATGTTTTATCTTGAATTTTTGCAGCAAAAACATGAAGAATCTGCCCTTGAATGTCCTTGGAAGCTATCTTGATGAATTAGAATGTAAAAACCCTAACTTGGTTGACTTGATAGAGATGATAGATGATGAATGGATGATAAGAGATGTGTGAATGAGTTAAGAGATGTAAATTATGGTTTTGAGACTTGATTTTATAGGCAATTCACCTTATTTTCTCATAAATTGGATCCTCAAGGTTGACATGAAGAAAAACAAAACTTAAATTCCAAAATTTCTTGCTCAAAAGTAAAAAATGGCCCAAATGGGACTCATTCACCACCATGGGAAAATCAGTCCCACCTGGAAAGGAATGATTCACCATAGATGGTGAATTAGTCCTAGAGGGGCCTATATTTCTAGCTAGGATGCTAGGAAGTAAGGAAATAAGGTTTGTATGATGACTTTGCTAGGTATTTCATCAAATTATGCCTCATAATGCACAATATGGAGTAATAGGGGCCTATTAATGATGATGTAAAGGTCAATTAGTAGTTGGGACATAAAATTCAATGTAAAAGTGTGATTAAATACACTTTACAACACTAAAATGAGGTCCAAATAGCCTAGAAAGGCACATCATCCAATGTGAATGTGTAGGACACATTACAACACTAGACTAAGGTTAAGTTTAATTAACAAGCCTTCTAGATTGATGTGAAGATGAAATTAACTACATTTTACAATGTTGAATTAAGGGAGCATGGGTTTATTAAGTCTAGAAAAGCATGAAAGTCTTTTACAACACTTTACAACACCTTTACAAGACATCAATAAATGCATTTTATTCAATTTGCAAGGGTCCAAAACCTAGTGTGGATTGGTAAAACACCTCACAATACTAAATCAAGGCCTTATTAAGTCTAATTTATCATCAATTATTCCCCAAATCAAGCAAGTTTCCTTTTTTCTATGGTACAGGGTTGCGTTCCCACTTAAATAGTTCACATAAAACATAGACTAGTAATAAAACTACATATTTTATGCCTTGATCCGATTTGATAGTAGGGTATGTAGGCAGTCTGGGAAATTAAGGACCTCCTAGTACATAGGAATTTGGGAACAAGGATTATGGAAAGCCTAATCCCCTAAACATTTCTAAAAGATTATAAACTAAAATACATTGAACTATACTCAAAAGAATCCCATATGAATTGATTGATTCCTCAAGGCCTTAGGTTGAATTCCAAGGTGGGTTTCAAGCCTATAGATATAAATATATACCCCTAATGATGGTGACCTCAATAAAATTTAATACTAAGTGTAGTCTTCACTGAAGGGACTCAAGTCCGAATTATTCTTGATGAGTCCAAGACTCTAGCCATAGCAGATACCTATCATTTGATACAGCCTACCTTGCTTTAGGTGGATGCCTATTCTAGATATATGGATATATGAGTTCCTATTCCATACGAATAGATGAAGTGAATTCCTATTCCATATGAATAGATGAAGTGAATTTTTGTTTGGTATGAATGTATGATTGGTTGTTATTCAAATTTGACAAATACCTATCCCTTATTGATAGAAGTTCCAAAGTATACTTATGAGAATACCAAATTTTTGAACACTTCCACAAAAGGTGGTTACCATATCTTTCTTCAATAAGATTATAACTGAGTTCCAAAACCTTCAACAAGGATCTCTAAAAATACAACAATATTGGGATAGGTTTTCCAAAGTACTAAAATATGCGACAATGTATCAAAAAGATGAGAAAATCCAAACCATGAAATTCATTTTGGGGTTAAATATCGGGGTTAAGTACCAACATAGGGGTAGATGTTGACATGCGTGGACTAAAAAGTATGAATGAAATGATAGAGAAATATTTGAAGTATGAAAGGAAGTTACAAGCCTTAATTTCCACAAGAGGGTCATCCCACAATAATGGGATGCACTTTTTGGCCAAACTTGACATTGAAATCAATGTTTTGAGAAATATCTTCACTTTCTAACACCTATAGTAGGTAAACTATTAGGAATTTGAAGATGATGCAAATTAGTGATTTGTGAGATTTTGTTTGTATATTTTAAATGTATATTTTAGAAAACTTGAAATTAACTTGTAATTTTTTCGTTTCTCCTTTGATAACTAGTTTTTAATAATTGTAAACAACATTTTTATAAAGTGATGTGTACTTTGGCTCGCGTAACTTCTTTTTTACAAAGGATAAAATTATGATTATTTTTAATTTAGGTTGGTAACACTAATATCTAGTGATTTTGTTTCGTTTCATAATGTTTTGTTGAATATTTTTCTTTTAATTAAGTTTTGAAGTTAAACTAATTACAATTCAGACATAGATTCACTTAAACTCGCATAATTTCTTTGTTATGTATTGAAATTCATTATTTTTTGTTGGAATGAAGAAATTAATACCTAGTGTGTATCTTTTTTTTTAAAAGACCACTCATTTACTATTTTTCCATAATGGTTTTTCACTAAACTTGATGTTTGTTGAAAAACGTATGTTCAATAAAACTAAAAAAGAAAAATATATCAAATTTATAGTTGTTGGGAAGCTCGTTTTGAGTACTATGGTTCTCCAACTTGGTTTATCTATTTGAATCCATTTGCACCTCCAAATCAAGCTTTGAAAGTAAAAAAATGGAGTAATTTTGTAATTAATGGGGCAATGTAAAAAAAGAGGGTGTTCATTTGAACCCCTTTCATTAGAATAGGGGTTCAAATGAACACCCCCTATATGGTGCCAATAAAACACAAATTAGAATGTTTCATTGAGTGGTGGTTCATTAGAATGGGTGGTTCATTAGAAGGGGGAGTTCATTTAAAGCAGGGGTTCATTCAAAGGATTTGTATATCATGCATGTTCGAATGAAGCCCCTTGATTTGAAGGGGTGCCTTCATTTGAAGCCATTTTAAATTTTTTGATAGGTATTTTTAATTTTTCTTTATGAAAATAATTGTAACCCACTATTTTGGGTTCACGCAAGATAGTCCTTCAAGAGCAATAATTTAAAAGGAAACATGAATTTAGAAGGAACCCAAGCTTCAACAAGAATCTAGGAAATAATTCATCAGAAAGGAAACTATCCCGAAATCTGTATCAAAATAAAATTTATAATGGAAATAATGATAGCAAAAGAAACTTCAATAGGAATGATCAAAGGAACTACAATAGGCCAACAAATCAACCAAGTTTCAATAAAGCAAGAAATAATCACCCTAGGAATCTAGAACAATGAGGATTTCCAGGTGGATGTTTTATGTGTGGAGGAAATCATTTTTCTAGAGAATGTTTGAGGGTGTAAGGATAGGTAAGATCAAATCAACCTCAAAGAGTACATCCACAAAGGATTCATGTAGTAGTGTGGAATCAATGAACCCAGTTCTAGAATGTTCCCATAGAGACTACAAGGACACTTTTGGGAAAATAGTCTCAATTTTAATAGATACTATCTAAATCATTTGAAGGTTTTATCTCTCTAGAATTAGTATGGAAAAATTCATTAAAATTTAATGATATAAAATCATCATGGACAGTTCATTATGAGGATAATACAATTGAAGGGGTGACTGAATCTCTATCCAATACAAAAATACACTTTTTGGATTTCTATATAAGGGTGGATCTTTATGTGGCACCCCTAGGATCATATGATGTGATTATTAGAAATATTTGGTTGAGATATCACCAAGCTAATGTAGATTGTTAAAAGAAATGGGTAGAAGGTCTAGATGATGAAGGAAGAAGGGTTAAAATTTAAGGAAAAAATAAACCCATAATTATGGAAATCATATTAGCTATGTAATTGGAAAAGGAGAAGAGAAAGGGAGCTCTAATATACATGGTTACCATGGATGACGAGTAAGGAAATATTCCAACTTTCTAAAATTCCCCTTATCTTCAAAACTATAGTGATGTGTTTCCTGAAGAATTACTAGGGTTTCCCCCAAAAAGAAAATTTGACTTCTCAATTGATATATTTCTTGGAGTTGAACTTGTGCCCAAGGAACCCTATAGAATGAAAATAATAGAATTAGTTGAACTCAAGGTTTAATTAGAGGAAATTCTTGGGAAGGGTCTCATATGACCAACTGTATCTCCTTAGGGAGCACCGTTTTTGTTTTTCAAAAAGAAAGATGGAATCCTAAGGCTATGTATTGATTAGAGAATGTTGAACAAGATCATAGTAAATAATAGGTACCCTTTGCCACACATTGAGGATGTATTTGAATAAATGAAAGGAGCAACTATTTTTTCTAAGATAGACCTTCAACCAAGGTATCATCAACATAGGAGAAAGGAAGGAGATATTCTAAAAAAAAATTAGAATGAGGTACATGCATTATAAGTTTCCATTTATACCTTTTGGTGTGACTAATACTCCATCTCCCTTTATGAACTTAATGGATAATGCATTCCATGAGTACTTGGATAAATTTTTCTTGGTCTTCTTGGATGATATCTTGATTTATTCAAAAAATGAGGAACACATATCACATCTTTAGTTATTTTTGCAAAGGTTGAGAGAACATAAGATCTATGGGAAATTATCAAAATGTACATTCTTTGAGAAGAAAATCCATTACTTAGGTAACATCATTTCAAAATATGGAATTTTAGTAGATCTAGATAAGATAAAAGCAAATAAGAATGACCAATTCCAAAAAATGTATCAAAGGTAAGAATTTGTATGGTTCTTGTGGGATATTATAGGAGATTTGTAGAAGGATTCTCAAAAATTGCTAATCCTATCACCTCATTACAAAGAAAGGGTAATAAATCCTTGTGGATTGAATAATGTGATAAGGCTTTCCAAGTTTTGAAGGAAAAATTAACCGTGCAACATCTATTCTAAAGGTTCTAGATCCAAACAAACATTTCCTAGTTGTGATAAATGCTTCCATTGAAGGTGTAGGAGGATTACTTATTCAAAATGGAGTGATAGCTTATGAATTAAGTAAACTACAAAAAATTATGAAGTAAACTATGCACCACATGATTTGGAACTAGAAGCCATTGTTCATGCTCTACAAAAATGAAGAAATTTTCTCTTAGGAAATCCCTTTGAGTGAAAAATTGACCATCAAGGACTTAAATATATTTTCACACAACCGCACTTAAATTCTAGACAAAGAATATGGTTAGAATTCCTAAGTGAATATATTTTGAGATAGAATATCTCAAAGGAAAGGAAAATATAGTTGCATTTATGCATTAAGTAGAAGACGGTACTTGATGAATATTGTAATATTCAAAACTAATTTTAGAGAACAAGTTTAATGAGAAAAAATAAGATACATGGTATAAGCATGTTAGGTCAACTTTGGAAAGTGACCCAACTAACCCTAGATTAAAGGGATGCACTCTAGATGGTGACAAGTTGCTTTGGTATAATAATTGGATATATGGTCCATGCTCTAAAGAATTGAGATAATTGGTTTTAAGTGAAGCCAAAAATACTCCTTATTCAACATCCAAGAGAAAAAAAACTATATTTAGATCTTAACAAGCTATATTTTTGGCAAGGAATGAAGAATAATAGTACTTTATGTAGCTAAATTCCTTCAATGTCAGAGGGTGAAGGAAGAACATAGTCACCTAGGGAAAACTTTAGTGGTGAATCTTCGCCAATTGGCGAATAATTGAAATTGGGACCTCTAGAAATGACAAATAGTACAATCTAAAAGGGAGACTAAATCACCAAGTTTTTTCAAAAAATTAATTTTGTCTCGATTAATTCGCCTAATAATTTTTTTTTAAACTAATAAATCAAATTGATTTGTCATGTAAACGATGTGTCATTGGAACTGATTCACCAGTAGTTTATACTATCATTACAAATATTAATTATATTTTCTAGTAATAGTATATTCCTACCATTAATTTTGGGGCGATATCACCACTAATAATAAATTACCATTTAATTTTAGGGATATTTTAGCCTTGAATAGGGCTTTATTTATTTCCATCGAATCATCGATTAGCTTTTCAATCGGATGGCTATAGGTTGATTTTTTGAACTATACAGTTGTTCCTTCTAAAAGGCTTGTTGAGGCCCAAAATTTGTTTTGGGAAACACGATTATATTTAATCATGTGGCCCAAAAATAATTTTGGGCCTCAATAAGCCTTTTAAAAGGCACATGCATATAGGTCACGGAATCAACCTGCAACCATTTGATTAAAAAGCTAATCAATGGTAACATTTTTGCTTTACATTTAGTCTTATTTTCAAAGTGATATTTTAAAAAAATACTTAATTCATGTGTGCTCCAATGCATTTTTGATAGTGAATTTATGCTTGGTGGCAAGGGGCTCTCCTCCTCGACCCTGCTTGTATCGTGATCGGGGCCGCTATCCCTAGACCCCGCAAGGGGGCATTGCCCCTTCAACCCCCACAAGGGGGCTCTGCCCCCTTGACCCCTGTAAGGGGTTCTGCCCCTTGACCCCACCGATGGCTTCCACCCATAGGCCCCTACTTCAATATTACAAAAAAAAATTAAAAAAATAGGGGAACTACATTGACAAACTATGCAAATTTTTAAAGGAGAGATTCATCATTGTAATTAATCTTTTTAGTGATTATTCGCTAGGATTTGCCACTATGATTATTATTTTTACCAATTATTCATTAAAATTTGCCAGGATTTTATAATTTTTGTAATAGTGTGCATAGATTCGCTAGGAAAATTAATATTTTTTTCAAATAAAAGGAAAGATTCACCAGGAAAATTATAGCACTTAGCCAAGATTCACTAGGATTTTACACCTTCATCGAGGGGGGGGGGGTTTCATAAAGTTATCCCTATAGTCACCCAACAAGAGTATTGTACCCATAATATATGACATCATAAGTGGCAAATTATTAGTATGGATTTTGTACAAGGATTACCTAAAACACCTTATAGGCATAACACAATAATGGTGGTAATTGAAAAACTCACCAAGTTTTCTCACTTCATAGTAGGGAATTTAATAGATAATGCTCCAACTTTGGATAAACACTTTGTGAAATAAATATTTAGTTTGCATGGATTTCCAGAGAAAATCATATCAGGTAGGGATGCTAGGTTCACTTCAAGATTTTGGACAACTCTTCAGTTGACCTTTAGAACACATTTTATTTTTAGTATAATCTACCATCTTGAAACTAATTGGAAAATAGAAAGAGCAAAAAAAATATTGGAAGGTCTCCTACATATGTACTATATGTATCAATAATCTAAGTGGGAGGAATATCTTCCACTAGTAGAATTTGCATATAATAACTCTTCAAGCCTCCTTAGGGATGGCTCCATTTGAAACCCTTTATGGGAAATCTTGTCAAACACCTTTGAGTTTGGAAAACCTTGAGGATAGAGTTATAATTGGACCTAATATGTTAAAGGAAATGGAAAATAAGACTAAGTCAATTAGATAGAGGTTAAAGGAAGCAAAAGACAGATAAAAGAGTTATGCAAATAAGAATAGGAATCAAAGGGAATTTGTAGTGGGTGAAAGGGTTTTCTTAAGAGTCAATCCATACCAAAGTTCCATAAGCTTTGGGAATAAGGAAAAGTTAGCACCTTCTTATGTGGGACCCTTTGATATTCTATAAATGATAAATCCCATTGCCTACCAATTGGTCCTACCTCCCCAATTGAGTCATATCCATGATTTTTTCTATATATCTCTTCTTAAGAAATATGTACCTAATGAGAAACATTTTTTGAACTAGAATGTATTAAAGGTCCAAGAGATCGACATAATAAAAATAAAGTCATAAAAAATATTGGAGAGGTTCCAATACTAATTGTGCAACACAGTGGTTGAAAAAATAGAGGTACATTGGGATCAATATGATGAAGAGAATGCTACTTGGAAGATACAACTGATCTACAACAATAGTTTCCTTTCTTATTTTTAAGCATTGTCTAGATGCTATATTTCTTTCTTGTTTTAAAGTACTTTTAGATACTATCTCTTTACTATTTCAAACTCATCAGGATGATTCAAAAATAAGGGGGGAAGGATGTCACAACCCCCTTTATCTCTGAACTTATGTTACACAACTATCAAATTTATTTAGATGTCTTTCACATGTTAATGGGTTTAATTAATTTTAACAATTCAATTGTAAGGATACCTGGAATTGTACATTTAATTATTAGAAGTGTCAAAATGAACCATATATTACATCTTTTTCAACTTCATGTGAAAAATAATTGTAAACTTAAATAAAACTTGTTGAATGAATATTACAAATATTATTTAAAGAAACTTAACAAAGATTATGAAAGAAAAAAATAAAACATAAGAATTTTAATATCTTCCAAATAGTGATAGTATGTACATGTTGAAATCCTCAAACTGATAGCTATCTCGAAATAACACTTAACCAGTTACCTATCCAAGATCTATGTCATAGTAATAATGCTAAACTAAGATTTTAATGTCTACCTACAACCAATTCATGAAAATCATTAAACTCCAAGCCATGGAAAGGATAATAGAGAAAATTGGAGATCATAAGTGCCATGAATTAAGTTGCAAAATATGTGAAATATGGGATACATAGGAGGTTTCTCATATGCCACTTAAGAGGAGATCTCAATCCCCACAACTATCAACTCACTTAAAGACATGTGCCATAAATCTAGTGCAAACAATGGCTGATTGATGATATCAATATTGTATTGCAGGGAACTATGGAGGGGGTTGATTTTGTATCCTCTTAGATTCATTTCCTTATTAATTGACTTAGTTTCTTAGTGGTGAGGGGATTTTTTCTTGGATTGTAAAGGGAGAGAGAGATATTAGTTTTGGTTGCTTCTAGGAAGAGGAGATTTGTAATAGAGAATTCGATTGGAGACCATTCCAATTTAGCTTAGGAGGATCCATTGCTGCCATATATAAGATGTTGAGTGAAGAATTTGACTAGACTTCATAACTAGACAATTGGACTACAAGATTGAAGAAGAACAAGTGGTTACAACATGTTTGAAGTATGAGAAATTATGAATTAGCCATGTGCAACATTCACATGAGTTACAAATTTTAGTTGAAGAATAGAAAAATAGGCAGAGTACAAACTTAAGTGATTCATCTTGAGGTAAGTTTCTTACCATGATTTTAGCTTAGAAAATAAATGGAAACATATACATGGCCAGACCTCTTTTCTTTTGGTGTGTTTTTATTTCATTGTAAAATAATTGTTTTGTTATTTGTTAAAAATAGGCATTGGTTTGGTGGTTTTATCTGTGACTATTTTCATATATGAAATTATTGAAATACTTAGTGTTAGATCCATTATTTTCTTTACACAAATACATTTTGAACTATGAAATGAATTTTATGTTCATTCGATGGTTTAAAATTTTTGTTTATTTTCTTTTCTTTTCTCTTGAGATTATTTTTATGATTATTTTCTTGATAAAATTATTTAGTATTGACTATTTACCAGCTATTGTGGATGTTGTAAATACAATTTTTATTTGAGCTATTTTCATATATATTGAATAGTCTAGTCCTTAGTTGATACAAACTATCTAAGTATAAATAATTGTAATCCATAATTCATATGCAAAATATAGTTTGTTAATATTTTCTTCATCATTATAGATTTAAATATAATATTTTGGTTTAAATAGTATTTATTTATAAATTTTATATTGTAAAATGAGTAATTCAATATACTAATAGATGATTTAATGTTTGAATTTATTTTTATAGACCTTCAATATATTGTTTTATCCTTGGAATGGAATTTCTAAGGAGCATTATCTAATTGAATTAGTTAGTTTTATGGCATAATGCATATTATATTCAGCATAGAAGCAAGCCATTTTATGGATAATAGTCTCATTTAAACAACTTGTGCATTCATGGGAATTAAATTTGTATTTAGTTTATTGGGATAAAGATTATGAAATTGTTAAATCTTCTAAATTAGTGGAATAAGTTGCACAAAAAAATTCTCATGCATTTTTTAGATTATTGCATAATTTTTTTTGGGTTTTATTCATCACTTTTTCCCATTCCATAACATATTAAATTTTTTAATTTGGTGAAAGGGATTGAGATTTATATTTTTTGTATCATCTTTTTTCATTGCAAGTTTATAGGAATCTAATGAGTAACATTTCAGTCAAAACTACTCATAATTGGTTAGGTTATTTGAAAATGTTTTTCTGGGTTTTGTCCTTCATCCATCCCCCTTCCTAAACTATTTTGAAATTCAAAGATTTGATGAGTAACATGAGAGATATGAGCATTTTAATACTCCCTTTTTTCACTAAAATCGACAATATAAAAGTTGTAGAGTGATTATATGTTTAAATTATTGTGAAATTGTTTGTGAGAGAGTTGAACTTGATTGAGGTACACTATTATTGGTCATCAAAGTATGTGCTAATTTAAGTCCATGTTGTCTAACTATGAATCCTCTAATTTTGTTATGTATGAAATGACATTGAGTGAATGATCCCTTGAGGCATAGTTCTGGCACTTAGTTCTTGTTCTCCAATAATTGCTTTGGAAACAAACTTTTGTGATTTAGTCATGTGTTTTTTATAGAAATTTGGAATTTGTATTTGTACTTAGCTATGATTTTGGTAGACAATGGTGGAACTTTTTCTGCTTATGCCACCCCTTGAAATAAATGCACTAATTATTAATTTCCAAAATTTGCTAAGTATAGGTTTTTCGGTGTGTCAAACTTTCTCTTACATTCTTCCTTGCATCCCTCCTCTGTCACCCTCAATACCCTTCTTCTCCCCTTCTCTCCATTTTCTTCCTTCCCTCTTCCCAACCCCTGATCCTTTCCTTCAAAAATAACCTAAGTGTTGATTTTTGGGGGTCAGGCCTAGGCCTTTCCTCTTACATCTTACCTTTGCTAAGGTAAGAGGTAGTGTTTCTTCACGACCCCTGATGTGCCCCTTGAAAGGTGACTAATTGTCTACCTTTAAGGCATCGAGTATCTACCTTACCTCTTACCTCTTAAATTTTTTATGGTAAGAGGTAAGCCTCCTCCCCAACTCCCAATCCTCTCCTTTGAAAGTAAAAAATTGACTATGTTGATCTTTCGGGGATCAAGGATTGGTCTTCCCATTTGCCCCTTCCTCTTTTCTTCGCAAGTAACAATCATTCTTCTAAAGGACCAATCCATGAAGTCTCTCATGAAAAACATTAAGTATGATTTTTTCAGACTTCGGGGGTTGTGGTTCCCCTTTACCTCTTACCATTGTTATGGTAATAGGTAAGGCATCCTCCCAATGTCTAACCCCTAAAAAAGCTTCTTCCTTCCTACCCCCTCCTTAATTGCTCCTTTCCTTCTCAAGCCTCTAATTCTCCCTCCAAGTGGTCTCATTTCTTCATAATCCAAATAAGTCCTCATTGTTCATACTTTAGACTTCATGCTTCCATCTTACCTCTTACCACTTTGTGGTAAGAGGTAATATATAAGTTTCCCCTCGATATCTGATCTCCAATGACCTTTCGAGAATCAAGGATCAGGTTTCCTCCTTTGTTCCTTCTCCTTCCCCATTATGCTTTACCACTTCATGGTAAGTGGTAAGCCATATCTTTGACTCTTCAAGCCTCTATGCATGTGGTAATTTGTGTGCCTAACCTCTGAATCCTGATGTGAATGTTGATGCTGATGTTGATGAATAATATGAGGTGTGAGGGATGCCCAAGGACCAACGTTTGATAGGGGAAGTTTTTTTGGCCTAGCAGACCATTTAATTCAAAGAAAGGCTCTCCTTTCAGGCTTGATGGTCCAACAATACTTGTGAATGACACAATTTTAGTGATGGTTCCATTAATGCTATCATTTCTCTTTGAGCCACTAGCTTTGATTTTTGAAGGGAAAGAATGATCTTAAATGTTGTTTATACCTACTTCCATCATGATGGAGTGGTTCCCATACCTCCCTCTATGTCACCAACCTCCTTTTTGTCATAGCTCCATCCTTTGCCACAATTTTTTGTGGATTTGGATGGGGATTTCTTCATAGTTTGTGTGCTCCTTGGACTGAAGGTCTAGTGTGAATGTTAGATGCATTAATGGTGGATGCCTCCTTTAGACCTAGTCATATTTTTGCACCTAGGTAGATATTTTGAAATCATGGGTAAACTCTAGTTAGGTTAGGGTTTGTACCTTGTTAATTTTTGAGTTAGACCTAAAATATAAAGGTAAGTTTTGTATTTTTTCATAGTGTTTTGATTCTTAGTTTTTGTAAGTCTTTTTATAGATTCAGGTTGAACAGAGAAGTCTTCTAAGACTCAAAGAAGGAATGTTGTAAGTTTTACTTTGTAATAATAGTAGATGACTCAAACACTCTTTGTGTTTTCTCATATTTTAATGTCAATATATTGTTGGCTCCATATTGTAACACATCATCTTTTGAATCATATAAAAAAGGAGTGTTCATGGTCCTCATATAACATTTGTTGTTAAGAATGTTTGAATTTTTAGTTTCTATTCAAGGAGTACTAGATAAAACCTGATTTGAGTCACATTCATTAAAGATTGTGTTGTTATGATAAGGATTTGTGAGGAGAGTAATGGTATTATCCCTTTTTGGTTTCTCATTGAAAGGTAATGAGGTTATAAGAAGCCAAGGGTTAATCTGTTGTAGGAGTTTACCTCATTTCTAGAATTTGTGTGGATTAGGCATTGGTCAAGAAGATTTGCAAAGCTTGAAGCTAGGGTAGGATCAAACATTAAATAAAACAAAAACCTTTTACTTTCATGTATTTTTACTTTTTCATGTTCATTTCCACACTATAAAGAACCACAACAAATATAAAGGGTCGTAAAGATGATTTAGCCCATCAGGTTACCTTCTACTATATAAGTGTAAGGAATTTGTTATTAAAGGCATCATTGCAAAGAAGTGTTATATGTTGAATGATGTTTTAGGGGAACCCACCTTTATTTTACGGAGCCTAAAGTGTAGAGGATAAAATTATAAAACCTATCTCCTATTTGTTGGCCATTGACCTAGGGTTTATGAGCCTAAAAATTAGCTAATATTTAGGAAAACCTAGAAAATTAGTTAGAAACGCCAAAATATTGGTGACTCTACTGGGGAATACTCAATTTTATCTATTTCAGAGAGTTAAGAGCTTTGTTGATCTAAAGTTTTGGGTCAAATGATCCAAAGGGACCTTCATACTTGAAGAGGACTTTTGTTGCAATACTTGGGTATGTGCAGGATCATCATGGAAAAAACAGGCCCTTAAGTGGTGAAAAATTCAGAAAAATCAGAGTTAGGCAACTTGATGTAAAAAATTTCATAAGTTATCTATATTATTTCAAAAATATGTAAGAATAGAATCTATAGAAAATTGAATTTAGTTTCTAAACTACTAGGTTTATTTAAAAAAAAAATCTATTTGGTGAAAATTTGAAATTTCAATCAAGTAGTACTTAAATTTTAGGGAAAAAATAAGAAGTAGGTGTCTGTTTGACCACCCTAACCACAATAAAATGATAATATTTTTTTATAATATTTTAGATATAAGTAGATGATTCATGTCTTGATGTGATGCATATTTTTTTGTAATTTTTTTCCAAGTAAATAATTAATTATGAATTTTTTATTACAACTTTTAAAAAATATAAAAACTCGTATGTCTGACCACCTTATCTTGGTCAAAACTTCATGAAAGTCATTTTTTTTTAATCCTATAGTATATGAAGCATAGAATGTGATGCATATTTCAGACTCAAAAAATGTAATACCGTTTGAAAGCTATAGATGTTTTTCAATCAACCTATCAATCAAGACTTTAGTCGTAATTCAAATAGAAAATGAATAATAATTATTTATTAAATTTAAAGTAAAGCATAATTTATATTGGTGGAAATTTTAGAATCTCCTTTAGAAACCCTTTTCATTTTATTAATTTTGGGTAAAAAAAAATTCGTCAGGCACATACCCTACACATACCCATCATATCACCACTTTTTGGCCCATCATGATCCTACACATACCCACCTCATGAAGTTCAATGCTCTTTGGTGGAGAGAACTCAAAATGAAAATTGATCTTTGAAAGAGCTTACTGCTACTTGAAGATCTTATCCTCTTTTAAGAGGTGTTGACTCAAAAAAATTATTACATAATAAGCAAGAGTTTTGTGGTTTGCAGCAATTTTTCAGTTATTTTTCTATTAGTGTATTTTGTATGAAGGTCAACTATTAAAGTCCTAGAAAATATTGTCCCTTATTTAGTGTTTCAAGGCATTAAAAGAAATGGAATTGAAAAAAAATGATAGTCTAAAAGAAGTATTAAAAAGTAGATAGTTATAGAGGGGATAAATTCAATTGCAAGTATGTATAACCATTTTAGTTCCCCCTCTACAAGCTATAGTGTCATGACATAGCAGAAGTTATGTCTTAAGAGAAGACCCTTCTCTACTCAAAGACATAGAGTATTGAATTTTAGTGGCATCCATAGTTTCCCAAATCCTATTCCTAATGAGATTAGGGAGCTACTACAAAAGTTCAATGGAAAGAAATTTGAATCAACAGATAGGCATCTACAAGAGTTTATGAATTTAATGGAAGGTTATGAGGTAGATGCAAAGGATGTTGTCATGAAACTCTTTGTTCAATCCCTAAAGGAAGATGCTAAGGATTGTTTTCAAACTTGCCATCCTATTCCATTTCATCTTGGAAAGAATTCATGATAGATTTCATAAAATAGTATGGTGAAAGAATTAATGAGGGTTCTATTATTTCCAAATTCATGGACATCTAGAAGGAAAAAGAAGAATTGATTCCATCTTTCAATTTAAGGTTTTGAAAAGCAATAAGTGGCATTCTTGAAGGTATTAGACTAAATGATGCAATGTTCTTGGTTGTATATCTAGGTGCATTTGATAAAAAAATGAGCTATCTATTGAGAGACAAAGAGCCTACAACACTTTGCTAGGAATATGAATTTTCCATGGATATTGAGAATAACATAAGGTATTCAATGCCTAAGGGACATATGGCTGCAAGTGTTGGTCATCCTAGCATGTTTTCGGGAGGTGAAACATTTGGATGAGAAAATAAAAATGATTGTATAGCTAGTGATAATTTTGCAATTAAAAATAGTTTATCATTGCATCCTATAACTCACTGTGAACTCCAAATAAATTGTGAGTAGAGTTTAGCTTTTGTGCCAGGTTTAAGTTCACTACCTATTTTTCAAAGCCTGATAACTTTGAACAGGTATTTGATTAGATATGGATTATTGAGGGAGTCAATGGTGAGTATGCATTAAGTGAAATGTCTTAAAATGCTGACAATATTTGTACCATTACTAGGTATGATCAAGATAATGGCATGATGCATGTAGATAAAAGGAATGCATTAGAAAATGAAGGTGGATCTTATGTTGATAAGGGTGAGATTTGTATTTGTAGCTTTCTAGATGAAATATGTGAATAAATAAAAGAAATGCATGAGGTCATGCCTTGTCATGTTTCAACCTGTCAAAATAATGAGGGTGTTGGTGATGTCCCAATGCAGGATGATGGCTATGTTTTTGAAAGTGAATATTTAGGCTTTCATTTTGAAAATCCTAGGCATGATTTATGTAATGATGGAATTACTTATGATTATTTATAACCCTAATTATTTCTCTATTACTCATGATTGCATACATGAAATTGATATGGTTTTCTTCACTTCATCTAAAGAAGACATTAATGTGCAAATGGGTCAAAGCATGTGCTCAGTTCTCAAAGAAAGAACTATATGTTGTGATGGGCTACAAGAGTGAGATTTGGAGTTGCTGATGGATGATGATATAAATGATGTTGAGGCTTCTTCTATTAGTTCTATTACTAATCTTTGTAATTCCACAAGTGCTAAGGATAATGTTTTTGCAAGTCTTCATGGTAATGATATTGAAGAGTTTTATGATTCATGGAATACTCTTGAGGTGGATAGCTTACATGAAGGCCATGACATAGAAAAAATATTGCCTAATTCAAAGTTGATGAATAGTAGGAATATTTCTTATGCATAATTCAATTTTGACATGGAAAAAAAGAGACAATATGAAGAGTGTAGCTCTTTATACAAGGAATCTCATCAATTTAATGGATGTGCTAATAAGGTTTTCATTAGCATAGATGATCCCAAGGTATGCTAGTCATCCATGGTCCATGTTTTGGGTGAAGTTGAGTATGAAACATTCCTTTGTGACGAGGATATAGTTTTTCATAGTATGGATGTTAATGTCCTTGAGTTTCAGAGGTTCACTTGGACCCAACATTCATCTTGCATTAATGATGAGGAGCAACAACTTCCCTAGGTTGGTAATTTTCTAGCTACTCATGTTTCCCATGTGCCTAACCTTCAAATTTTTTAATTTGACTTGTTTTAGGATGAGTTTCCCTCTATAAGTCAACATGATGAAGAGGCGTATTTTTATTTTCCATGTGAATAAGAGGAATTTTATTTTTTACTTCATTCATGTGAGGTGGTCAATAGGAATGAAGGTACCATGCTTTCATGTGGTGCTAATCAAAGTTCTTAGTTTCTACCATCTAGTACAAAATCAAAAAATTCAATGTGTGGCATTGAGTTGGCCTAGATTATGTGGTTACCATGTGATAACAAGTTCAAATATGGAGCAAGTTCTCACTTGTTTGGGGGTAACCATGTGTTTGTGCTTGCAGGAAAGAGGCTACATTTTCTGCTTTGATGTGGCTGAGTCAATTTTGGGTTGAGGAAGATCGACTCCTTTGTTAGGTTGGTGTTTGATAGAGGCAATTACTAGTTCTTCCTTTTTGGCGGCCTTGGGCCACCAAATGAATTTTGAAGATGGAAAAATCTTAGAGCCCAATGGATATGACATGGTTTGATTCCCTAGAGATCTGGGATCTTTGCATCCTTCACTGAAGCATCCATCCCCAACTAGAGTCACTGGTGGCACCATTTTTCTTCTTGTGCCACCCCTTGAGTAAATTCCCCAATTACTGATTTCCAAAACTTACTAAGTATAGATTTTTTAGTGTGTCAAACTTTCAATTACATTCTTCCTTACATCCCTCCTCTATCACCCTAAATACCCTTCTTCTTCTCCCCTTCTCTCCACCTTTTTTCCTTGATATTTTGGGTTTTTCCCATCGGGCTTAACCCTTACCCTCTACCACCTTCTTTTCCTTCCCTCTTCCCAACCTTTGATCCTTTCCTTCAAAAATAAACTAAGTGTTGATTTTTGGGGGTTGGGCCTTGACGTTTCCTATTACCTCTTACCTTTGCTAAGGTAAGACATAGTCTTTCTTGACGACCCCTGATATGCCCTTTGAAAGGTGACTAATTGTCTCCATTTTAGGTATCAGGTATCAACCTTACCTCTTACCTCTTACCTTTGTTATGGAAAGAGGTAAGCCTCCCTCTGGCTCTCAATCCTCTCCTTTGAAAGTTGAAAATCGATTGTGTCGATCTTTCAGGGATCAAAGATCGGTCATCCCCTTTCCTCCTTTTCTTTGCAAGTGGCAATCATTCTTCTCAAGGCCCGATCCATGAAGTCTCTAATGAAAAATAGTAAGTATGAGATTTTCAGACTTCGGGGGTTGGGTTTCCCATTTACCTCTTACAATTTTTATGGTAAGAGGTATGGCATCCTCCCAATGCCTAACCCACAAAAAAGCTTCTTCCTTCTTGCCTCCTCCTTAATTTCTCCTTTCCTTCTCAAGCCTCTAAGTTTCCCTTGAATTGGTCTCATTTCTTCATAATTTGACTAATTCCTTATTGTTTAGACTTCAAAATTCATACTTCCATCCTACTGTTGCAAGAATGAAGGTGTTATCATTGATGTCAACTAGACAACTAGTTGTCAACTGGTTGCTATTGTCATTGATGTTATGGATGTAGGTTATTGGTTGTATATGTCGAGGATATTGAGAAAATTGTAATGAAGAAAGGTTGCAAGTATTCAATGGTTGCTCCAGGTTTTTCTCTGATATTTTCTCCTATGTTTGTTTGGTTCAGATATGTTGATCATGGTTGTTGGAAGCTTCTATATCTAGATTTTGGGTTTCTAGATCATTGTATAGTGCAAGTTATTTTCACTAGTTGTGAACTATGTTTTCTAGGGTTTCTGGTTGAGGTCTGGGAGAAACGTAGTTGCTCCAAATTTCTTCTTGATTGAGTCTTATGAATTGTAGTTCTAGAGTTAAGCTGTTATGATTGTGTTGAAGTTAATTTTGTTGTCTAGAAAGACTAGATCATGTTAAGGGTTGTGTGTACTTAATTGTTCTATGTGTTTCACACTGGTTTGGTCAACCTTGTGTTAAACAATACTTTCAAAGTTCATGAAGTTTGTTGGTACTTATTTGGGTCCTCATCAAGCATGTGTTTGGGTCACCCTAATTCTAACTCCATCCTAGAATTTTTTGGCACTGATCTAATTTGAATTTAAGTGTTGTATGACTAAATTTGGATATGTTTCAAAGTTGAAGAAGGTATAAATAAAGGATGAAATATAGGTTAAATGTATGCAATGAAATAAAGAAAGATAAAAATAGATGTGAAATAGTGTGTATGTGATGCGATTTTGGTAGATCAATGTGAAATATAATTGTTGAGTTTTCAAAAGTAGTGAGTTGAAGGTGTACTCTATCATTCATGTATGTCTGCAAGTGGTTGAGTGAGTCATGGTGGAAATCTCTATTGCATTGAGATTATCTTCTCTCTATAACATATCTCTTCCATCTTCTTTGTATCTATGTGGCAATGAGCCCTTTAGGTGGTTAACCCTTATTGGATAATGAGTCCTATTTTGGTAGTTAGCCTACTCTGGAAGTGAGCCTTTGTAATTAGTTTTGATATTATTTATATTGTGAGATAATCCTCATGGTGATTTTTCCCTTATTTAGTTTTCCATGTAAATTTGGTGTTACTATGTATGTAAGATGCTTTTCAATTTCTTCTTTTGCACTTAATGTTTAATCATTTTAGCAAACTAAAAGATTAGTGATTGATCTAATTTCTAGTGAAAGTTTTAAAGGTCAACTTTTTTTACAACTGATTGACCCCCCCTCTCATTTTTCTTGCTCAAAAATTGGTATTAGAGCTTGGTTCTTTGAAGAAGAGCTTAACCACTTAAGGAAGATCCAAGATGACAATAAAAATCACTTTTGAGTATCAGAAGTTCAATGGAACTGATTATGCTATCTATAAAATACTGATGGAAGAATATCTAGAGTATTGCAAATATGATGTTGAGAAAGCTTACAAGACTACTTACAGCCCATTTGCTAATGGTCTAGGTACAACTAATGAAATCAACACACATGAAGTGAACAATAAGGAAAATTTCATTTTTAAGAATAGTCTTGCACATTCTGAGTTGATTAAAGTTCAAAATATAAAGATTGATAAAGAAGTCTAGGAAGCTTTAGAAAAGGAACATGAAGGAAATGAAAGGGTCAAAGAAGCAAAGTTGCAGAATTTGGAGACATAGTTTAAGCTCCTGCATATGTCTGAAGATGAGAACATTAAATACTATGTACAAAAAGTGGATGAAGTGGTAAGTGGAATGTGAGGACTTGGTGCTATAATAGATCAATCCAATATTGTAAAGAATATTCTTAGAACTCTCCCTAATGCATACAGTGAAAATTTATCTACTATTGAAGAACATATAGTCTACAAGACCTGCACTAAGATCAGTTATTGGGAACTCTAACATCTTATGAGTTGAGAAAGTCAAATTTGAGAAATGGATCCAAATTGGAAACTACTTTTAAGGCTACAAAATTTGAAGATCTAGATGAAGAAAATATTGATGAAGTAGAAGCTAACTTTGTGAGAAGGATGAAGAAAGGCTCCAGTAAGTATGAAGGTGAATTACCCTTTAAATTCTTTAGTTGTGGAGGAACAAGTTATTATGCTTCAAGATTTTTGAAAAGAGCTAAGAAGAATGAACAAATATTTAGCAAATAAAACAAAAGTAAGAAGATCAAAAAAGCATATTATTTGAATGAGGATGCTAGTATTTCTGATGAGGAATCTGGTTATGGAGATTTTGATGACAATGAATGCTTGTTCTTGGCTATAAAAGATGAACCTAATTCTACTAATTCTAAAAGACAGGTGAAAGGATGTCCTTCGGAGAAAGAGAAAGAGAAAGATAATGTAATCTCTACCCTACATGCTAAATAGGAAAAAAATATTGGGCTATTGACAGTGGATATTCCCATCACATGAATGGTGATAAGAGTAAGTTTTTTAAACTTGAAAAATATGATGAAGGCTTACTTATGTTTGGAGATGATACTAGTGCTAAGATTTGTGGGATAGGTTTAGTAAGTTTTGATGGTAAGCATAATACTAATGATTTCTACTATGTTAAGGGCTTAAGGAATAATATCTTGAGTGTTGAACAGTTGTGTAGTAAAAGATATAATATTATATTTAAGGATGAGAGATGTGAAATCAAGAAAGGATTCAAAACAGTGATTGTTGCAAAAATGAAGTCTGAAGGAAATATATATAACCTTAACGGTGTTGATTAACGTTGATTTATGAATCAGATTAATGATAGTTAGTTATGGAATAAGAGAATGTGTCATATGAATTTTGATAACCTTGTGAGGATAAGTGCAGTACAAGCCATGAGAGATTTATCAAGGATTAAAAAGCTTGTTAATGCTACTTGGAGGAATTACCAGTTTGGAAAGAAAGAAAGAAACAATTTCATATCAAAGGAACAATCTACTACCAAACTACTAGATTTAATTCATCCAGATCTCTATGGTCCTACAAGAGTGAGAATTCTATAATGTGAAAGGTACTTTATGCTTTTGATTTATGATTGCTCTAGGTATACACGGACTACATTTCTTAGAGAGAAATATGATGCATTAAATAGATTCAAGACATTCAAAGCTATGCTTGAGAATGGAGTAAATTTGAGAATAAAATGCTTAAGGTCTAACAGAGGTGGTGAATTCATCTCCCATGAGTTTAATATGTTTTATGAAGTTCATCGAATCAAAGAGCAGTTATCTTCTTTGAGAACTCCTCACCGAAATGGAGTTGTTGAAAGGAAAAATAGAACGCTTCAAGAAGTTGCTAGATCAATGATTATTGAAGCTGGTCTACTAGAAGTTTACTAGAGAGGAGCTATTCACACAATTTTTTATGTGTTCAATTGAGTTCAAGAAAGATCCAATTGTACAAAGACCCCCTATGAGCTATGGTGTGGAAGAATTACTATTGTTAGATATTTCAACATATTTGGAAGAAAATTTAGGGAAGTTTGATGCTAGAAGTGATGATGGTATTTTTATTTAATATTCTACTAGAAGAAAAGCTTATATATGTTTCAATAAAATATTGAGAAATATTTTAGAAAGCACAAATTTCAAGGTTGATGAAGCAATGAAGAATTCGATTGAAGTTTATGGATATGTATCTGATGAACTTGATTGTGTAAGGATTGAAGAAGTTGTGGAAGAATAGGAAAATGATGAGCAAGAGAAATAGAATGAAGAAGAAGAAGCTTCAGTGGTGTCCTCGAAGACACCTAAATATGTACAAAAAAATCATTTAGAAAGTCAAATCAATGGAAACAAGAAAAAAGGAGTATTGACAAGAAGTAGAGTTGTTGCTAGTGAGATAAATCTATTTTTTACTTTCTGAGATTGAACTAAAGACTACAAGTGAAGCATGTAAAGATGAGTATTGGATGGAAGCTATGAAAGAAGAACTTATGCAAATTGATAAGAATCAAAAGTACTTGGGAATTGGTCCCTATACCAGTAGATAAAAACATTATCAGATCAAAGCGGGTATTCAAAAAAAGGTTGAATGAGAATGGAGAAGTGGTTAGAAACAAAGAAAGGTTTGTGTGTAAGGGCTACTCATAAGTAGAACACATAGATTTTTAGGAGAATTTTGCTTTGATTGCAAGGATGGAAGCTATCAGGATGTTCTTAGCATTTTTTGCTCATAAAAATTTCAAGCTCTATTAGATGGATGTTAAGTCTACATTTTTGAATGGTGAGCTAGAAGAAGAGGTCTACACGGAACAACCAGAAGGATTTCAGTTGTTAGATCAACCAGATATGGTCTGTAGATTGAAGAAATCTTTATTTGGATTGAAGCAAGCTCCTAGAGCTTGGTATAAAAAGTTAGACAAATATTTGATTCAACAAGGTTTCAACAGAGGTACAACAAATAGTAATCTGTATTTTAAAATTGAAAATGACAAAATCCTAACTGTGGTTGTATATGTTGATGACATTATCTTTGGAAGAAATGAAACTATGTACAAGATTTTTGTGGAAGAAATGCAAAAAGAATTTGAGATGTCCATGTTTGGTGAGATGAATTTCTTTCTTGGGCTATAAATAAATCAAATAGAGAAAGGGATTTTTATTTCACAATCAAAGTATGTAAGAGAGATGTTGAAGAAGTTTGGCATAGATGGTTCCAAACCAGTAAGAACTCCTATGGTGATTGGTTGCAAATTAAGTAAAGATGATGATTCACCTAAGGATGATCAGAGCAAATATAGATCTATGATTAGTGGACTATTGTATTTGACTGCTACTAGACTAGATATTATGTATGTAGTATGTCTTGAGTCTAGATTTTAAGATCCTAAAGAAACACATGTTGCTATTGTTAAGAGAATATTCAAATATTTGAATGGCACTTTGGATTATGGCTTATGGTATCGTAAGGATACTGACTTTACACTAAGTTCTTATATAGATGCAGATTGGGCTATCTATGTAGATGATATAAAAAGTACAAGTGGGGGTGCATTATTTTTGGGTTGCAGATTGGTGGCTTGGTTGAGTAAAAAGAAAGATTTAGTTTCTTAGTCCATTGTTGAAGTTGAGTATATTGCTAGTGCATCTTGTTGTACACAAGTCTTATGGATGAAACAAAAATTAAAAGATATCAAAGTAATGTATGATGATCTTATTTCTATCTTATGTGATAATACAAGTGAAATTAACATTTCAAAGAATCCAATGATGCACTCAAGGACAAATCATATATCTATTACGTATCAATTTTTAAGAGAAAAGGTTGTGGAGAGTGAAGTAAAACTTGAGTGTGTACCTATGAAGGATCAGATTGTTGATATATTTATGAAGGTTATTTCTAAAGATACTTTTGAGTATCTTTGGGAGAAGCTAGGGGTTATTTCCCCTCCCTTTTTGAACTAGGTGTATATGGAGATGCATCAATCTTGTGGGTCTATGGATCTATCTTTCTTCTGGACTAATGTTTTGGTGGATATCTCTCAAGGGGAGTAGGTAGTGTCATGTGTTGTCATTGAAAGAGTATTATATTCTTAATTTCAAAGGGGAAATCAATGTAAAATATCCTTTTCCTTTGCCATTGATGTCAAGGGGGATATGAGGAAGATGTGAAAAATATTATCTACTAAGGGGGATAAATAGAAAGTAAAATCATGCAAAGTGTGTTCAGAGCTAGAGTGTTGTCTTTGATGGTTTTCACATCATGTGTTGCCATCAATGACAAAGGGAAGATTTTTGCAAGAATGAAGTTGTTGTCATTGATATCAACTGGTTAACTAGTTATCAACTAGTTGCTATTGTCATTGATGTCATGGATGTAGGTTTTTGGTTGTATAGGTCAAGCATATTGAGAAAATTGTAATGAAGAAAGGTTGCAGGTATTCAATGGTTGCTCTGGGTTTTGATCTTTGATTTTCTCCTATGTTAGTGTGGTTTAGATAATTTGATCATGGTTATTGGAAGTTGATATATCCATATTTTGGGTTTCCAGATCATTGTACAGTGTGAGTTATGTTCACCCATTGTGAACTATGTTTTTCAGGGTATTTGGTTAAGGTTAGAGAGAAATGTAGTTGCTCCATATTTCTTCTTGGTTGAGTGTTATAACTTGAGGTTCTAGAGTTAATCTATTATGATCATGTTGAAGTTAATTTTGTTGTCTAGAAAGATTGGATCATGTTAAGGGTTGCATGTGCTTAATTGTTCTATGTGTTTTACATTGGTTTGGGCGACCTTGTGTTAAACACTACTTTTGAAGTTCATGAAGCATGTTGGGATTTATTTGGGTCCTCATAAAGTGTGCATTTGGGTTGCCTTCATTCTAATTCCACACTAGAATGTTTTGGAGCTGACCTAATTTAAATTTAAGTGTTGTATGACCAACTTTAGATATGTTTCAAAGTTAAAGAAGGTATAAATATATGATGAGATGTCGATGAAAGGTATGCAAAGAAATAGAGCAAGATAGATGTGAAATAGTGTGCATGTGATGTGAGTTTGGTAGATCAGTGAGAAATCTAATTATTTTGTTTTCGAAAGCAGTCAGTTAAAGGTGTACTCTATCATTCATGCATGTTTGCAAGTGGTTTAGTGACTCATGGTGGAAATCTCTGTTGCATTGATATTTTCTTCTCTCTATAACATATCTCTTCTATCTTCTTTGTATCTATGTGGCAGTGATCCCTTCGGGTGGTTAACCCTTGTTGGATAATGGGTCTTGTTTTAGCAGTGAGCCTACTTTGGCAATGAGCCTTTGTAATCAATTTTGATACTCTTTATATTGTGAGCTAATCCTCACTATGGTTTTTCCCTTATTGGGATTTCCATGTAAATCTGGTGTTACTATGTATGTGTGATGCTTTTCAATTTCTTCTTTTTCACATAATGTTTAATCATTTTAGTAGAGTAAAGGATTTGTGATTGATCTAATTTCTGGTGAAAGTTTTAGAGGTTAAAATTTGTTACAATTGATTCATCCCCCTCTTAGTTTTCCTGTTCAACACTTACCTCATACCACTTTGCAATAAGAGGTAACTAGTAAGCTACCCCCAACCTTCAATGATGCCTTAAGGATTAGGGATTGGGTTTCCTCCTTTCTTCCTTCCCCTTTCCCCTTACACTTTACTACTTCATGGTAAGTGGTAAGCCATTGACTCCCAAAGCCTCTATGCATGTAGTAAGCTACATGTCAGACCTTCGAAGCTTGATGTGAATGTTGATGCTGACATTGATGAAGAATATGAGGTATGAGGGATGTGTGAGGCTCAACGTCTGATGGGGACAACTTTTCCATCCTGATAGACCATTTAATTCAAATAAAGGCTCTCCTTTTAGGCTCGATGGTTTGACAATACTTTAAAGATATCAGGTTGAACCAAAATCCATATTATAAATCAATATTACTTCTGATTTGATTGTGTCCATATTTTTGCATCAACGTTTTAGATCACATTCTATGATCCATCATTAGGATAGTAGGAGCAAGAGGAGGATGGTGCAATTTTTTCTACTCCTCTTCCTCTCTACTATCCTGATGATGGATCAAAGAATGTGATATAAAACGCTAATGAAAAAATATAAAAACAATTGAATATAGAAGCAATACTAATTGACAATACTTGTGAATGGTGTGTTTTTTGGTGTAGTGTCAAAAAAAGTGCACCTTGCTTGATTCAGGAATAATTCATGATAAATTGGACTTAATGTCACCTTGATCTAGTGTTGTGAGGTGTTTTTCACATCCACATTAGGTCTTGGGCCATTTTCAAAGTTAAATGAACCTATCTTTCCCTTAATTCAATTCTTGGTTTTAATCTAGTGTTGTAATGTGTTTTACACATTCACATTGGATCTTGTGCCTTTCTAGGCTAAATGGACCCCAATTTAATGTTTTAAAGTGTATTTAACCACACTTTCACATTGAAGTTTGTGTCCACATCCATAATCACCCTTTATATGATCATTAATATTCCCTTAGGATCCTTATCTTTCAATATCAAGGCATATTTTGACTAATATCCTGATAAAAACACTTTAAAACCCTAAAATCTTGAAGAACCACCTCAAAACCCTCAAGGTGGGACTCATTCACCACCTTGAGTGAATTATTACCCATAGGTGGGACACATTCACCAAGTGTGGAAAATGAGTCCCTTTTGGAGACATTTTTAAAATTAAGTGAGAAAATTGCAATTTTAACTTGAATTTTGATGAATGTCGGCCTTGGGGATCAAAATAATGGTTAGTTGAGTGGCTTGTCTATATAAGAGAGATTTATAATATTCATTCAAGGAATCCATTATCCATCCATCACTCATTCATGCCATCAAGTCAAGTAATCAAGAGTTAAGCATTTCAAGGTCATCAAGATAGCTCTCAAGGTCATTTCTAAGGCATTCAAGAGCAAGATTCTTCATCAGTTGTAAAACTTCAAGATCCATCATCATGGCAAGGTTATAATTGCATTATTTCATGTTCATGCTTCATTATCTCATTTCATCATTTGGTTTAATTACCTAAATGGGGTTTGACCAAGGCAAACTCCCATTCCCTAACAATCAACATTTTCTCTGTCTTTTTTTGTGTGATTGCAGATCTAGGTACCTTGAAGTCTTGGAGATGATTGAAGAATAGGTTTTAGACTTGTTGGAGTCATCCCCCTATTTTCAAGGTCAAAATATTCACAAAAAGTCACTTATAGCCCCCAAAAAATTAGGGTTTTGGATCTGGACACTTAAAGGTACTGAAAGAGAAGATCAAAAGGTGCAGATCAGAACTATTGATTTCTAGAAAAGCCAAACTAGACTCATTCACCACAAGTGGTGAATGAGTCCCATTTTCATTCAATTTTGATATTTTGACATTTTTTAATACCCTTTTTTGAGAAACCTGTTCCTGTGTAAAAATTGTGATCTGGGACTGATTTTCCCAGATTGGTGAATGAGTCCCAATAGGTCAAAAAGTTAGCTTTTCTAGAATTTCAGAGATATTTCAATTCTTCACTCTAGTCTCTATAAGTTTCTAGGTGCACTCTTTCTTTTTGGCTTTCCTATTTTTTTTATTTGCATTCAATTTATATTTCTAGGTCTTTTTGCAAATCACACTATGTTTTCCAACATATTATATTTTCCAAGTTTACACTTGGTGGTGAACCCATTTCTTTCCTCAATCATCTCCAAGGATACCTTATAGTCAGATCTCTCACATCCTTCATTGGGTTGAGATATCTAAGGAATCCTTGAATGTTAGTTGGAGGAAAGTGATGTTTTATGTCTTAAACCATAAAGCATCCATTTTTCAACTAAAAATTTTAGTGAACCTGTATTTAGAATACCTTCTTTTCTAATTTGGAGTCCATCATCATCCTATATTTATCTTACATTAGCATTTCATTGCATTTTGCATTAGTTAATTTGCATTCTAGGGTTTCAAATTTTTGCATCTCAAATCATTGAAGATCATATAAAATCTACATTTGCATTTGGTCTTTCAGTCATACAATATAAAAAGCATCAAAACCAATTGAAACTTTCTAAAAATTTTGAAAAAAAACCTTAACTGGGACTCATTCGCCATTCTAGGCGAATCAGTCCCATTCCAGATTTCAAATTGCTTGTTACAACATCAAAAACCTGATTTATGTGCTTCCTAAGCCTCCTAGAAACATATACTATAAGTCTGAAAAGTTTTGGGAACATTTGTTTTATGCATCTAAGTCAAAACATCAATTTAGGGTACTCTTTTTTGAAATCATTTCAATTACAAGCATCATCAAATCTAAAAATGCTCACATTTATGAAACTTTGCATCACATGGATAAAAGTACTTTTCACTTTTGCATATACAATGTTTACACTCATAAAAATTTGTATAAGTTTGATATAAGTTCTTTTCATTTTGGGATATAAATTGTTCGCATTCTTAAAACTTTGCATACATTGGATAAAAGTGTTTTCCATATTTGGATATACACTGTTTACATTGTTGAAACATTGCATGAAATGGTTACAAGTGTTTTTCATTTTTTTTCAAACAAGGTTAGTGTCTTACATATCTAGGCATGCTAAGAAAAAGTTCATATCCCCTCCCCATGAGAGTGTTTTAGTGAAAGAGAATCCAACCTTAGACATTCCTAATGATCATATTTTTTCTTCTCCTAATATTTGTCCTATTGGAAAAGAATATATTTTGGTGTTAGAAGAACCAATCAATGAAAGTTTTGATAATTCAAGATGTTCCTCTCCTCTTACCTCTCTTATTAGGCAAGACACTACTAAACAAGAGGAGATAACAAAAGTAATCATGAAAATCACACAACCAAACATGAAACCATTGAAACATACCTATGTTCATCTCCCAACATCTTCTCCTCTTGTGATAGTGATGAGGATATGTTGGTGTTAGATAAGCAAACCTTCAAGATCTATGATAACCCTCTTTATGTCTCTTCCCCTACCTCTCCTATTTTGGAAGAAATTATGGGACAAAGGAATGAAGCTATGGACCATCATGGAAATAACATTTGTTCTTCTCTTGGTATCTCTCCTAGTTGTGATGAAGATACTTTGATATTAGAAAACACAATAAATGAAGGTCATGAGGATCATAGTTGTTCCCCTTCTCCTAGGGAAACCCTTATTGAACAAGAAAATTTAACCATTGATCATTTCCCTACTTGCAACGAAGTCATCTTGGAAGAACCAATCCTTGAATGTCAAGAATATTTGGTTTGTAGTTCTCCTAACAACTCTCCTTCTAGGGAGAATATCATGGTGCAAGAAAATGTGAACATTGACACATGTCTTTCAAACACTAAACCTTCCTTAGGTGAAGATAATGGTGTAACATTAGACTCCTCTTCACTAAGAGATCATGCAAAGAAGCACAATATTTTTGAGGTTATGACAAAAATTGGATCTCCTTTAATTAGTGAGCTTCCTAAGTCACCTCCCATTAGTGAATCACATAAAAAAAAGAGATTTCTTGAAATCTAGGATGCAATCTAACAATGTTTTGCAGAAACCAAGATATAACACAGTTACTCAAACATGTAGGGGACCACAAATCACTCTCACAACATCACCATTGCCTCAACATGTTTTGCCTAGTGCTCCTCAATCACCTTGTCATAATATAGTTGAAGTTCTTAAGAAGACCCCTACTAACATATCTGTATGACAACTTATTCAACTATCACCTATATACAAGTGTTTATTTCTAGAAACATTGCAAATAAAGTAGGATGAGATCCAATTTTACGTAAAATCAAATAATGTAACATCCTCCTCCCATCCCATGCAATTCACCCAGTCATAAATCACATTACCTAAACATGAATTACCCTCACTTGAGATTCAAAATAAGAATGATCCCTTGATGATAAAGGTGATCACTAATGAAACCTTAGTTAGGCACATTCTCATCGATAGTGAAGAAAAAATTAATGTTTGTAGAATGGACCTCCTAAAAAAATTTGGCATGGACAAAAAGCTCAATCAACTTAATGATGTTCATATTCGTGGCTTTGAAAATGTTAATATGCAACCACTAGGGATTATCGCATTATCTATTGAGGTTAAACTTGTAGTGTTTCCTACCTATATCCATATCATGCAAGGACCCCTTCCATACAATATTCTCCTAGGGAGACCATGGATTCATGCTATGAAAGGCTTCCTCTCTACCCTTCACCGTGTAATGAAATATGAATACAAGAACAAGATATGCACAATTGACACAGATGAACAAAGCTATGAATCAAATGGTCATGAAATTTCCAAGTCCCCTACTAATTTCATTCCTAAATCAAAATTTGAACCTATACAAGTTGATGCTAATCCTTCACCTACAAAAAAATATTTAGTGATAATTGGGGGTTGTTAGATTCTACACCTCCTTTCAATAAAATTTCCAAAATATCACCCTCATGTTCCAAAGAGTCGTATACAAACGATTCACTTTTAGACACATGTTCTAGTAATGATTTGGGTTTCACACCTTCCTTTAGGGAAGGGTGTGAAATATCACAACCTAAACCAAAACAACCTTGTGTTTTATATGCTCAACTTGGTTCTACATCAATGAAATTAACCTATGATAGTGATGGGGACTATCTAACACCCATCCATCATGGGGAGATGACACAACTTTAAAAAGGATTTGTGTTCTCATGAAGAAACCAATCCTTCTCAAAAGCATAAACCCCCTTCATCTGACTTGGAAGATTGTTATGGTATTAGATATAATCTCCCTCCTACACATGAACACACGAAGCAAACCTTTACATATCATACTCTTTCAAGATAGATTTAGGGTTACCTCCCTTATATCCATTTTCACCTAGGGATTTAAAGAACAAAATTCAACATCTCCAGGAGTGTGGTGTGCTTCCTTGTGTTGAAGCTCCTAATTCCTCTCGATGATATTTACTTTCATCCTATTCAACTCACTTTTTCTCTGCACTAAGTGGGGGCAAGGGATTCCTTAGCCTTGTCCTCGTATGTCACTTATTGTTGCCTCTTTTGGCTATTTGATCACCTTTCACGAACATATAAGAGCAATCTTGGTATGTGGACAACATGCCTTAAGTTGGCTCATATGTGACATGCTTATTCATGACACAACTTTACTCAGAAACATATGACTTGGCATAGGGATTTCTGAGTGGGCTCTCATGTCTTCTCTCTTGTTAGAATTTTTCATTTGCTACTTTAAAGTAATTTCTCACATGGTGTTGTTGGTATGTGGCGACTGATCATGCTATACTGTATAGCCCATGGTATACTATACACCCCAGCCCCTATCCTTGGTATGGTATACTATACTTCATTCCTCCTACTTTTTCGCGTGATCACCAAAGAAGGGAAAAATCAATGGAAAAGGAAAAATCCGATTTTGTAGAACCCAAAAATCTGGAAGCTACTAAGCTTGATAAAAGGGGTTCGGATGGGTATTTCAGTATGATGAAAAATGTGATTATTCACAAGATTGTAATAGGTTTTACACTGGATAATAAAAGTATTGGATGGCTGCGGTTGGTGGATGTAGCCCGGATTGGGTGAACCATGTTAAATTATCTGTGTTATGATTTATTCTGTGTGTGTTTTAGTTTCTTTGTTTATTAATTAAATCTGCATTTAATTGTTAGATATCTGCCATCTCTAACCCTAACAAGTGGTATCAAAGTGGGTTGTGTTTTGATTATCATCTGTAGGAAAGATGTCACGGTTGAGTGGGAGCAATGGCAGATGAGGGTAAGAAGGTTGAGAAGTTTAATGGGCAGAACTATCAGTTATGAAAGATGTAGATGGAGGACTATCTCTATTAGAAGGATTTATGGTGGCCATTGGAAGGGAAAACCAAGAAACCCAGAGCAATGTCAAATGAGGACTAGGAGATTTTGGATAGAAAGGCTCTTAGCAGTATTTGTCTATGCCTGGCACAAATAGTGGCGTTCAATATTACAAAAGAAAAGACAACTCAAGAGTTGATGGGAACCCTGGAAAAGTTATATGAAAAGCCTTCCACTTTGAATAAGGTATTTCTTATGAAGCATTTATTTAATATGAAAATGGTAGAAGGTGGGTCAGTTACTGATCATTTAAATGAGTTTAACACGGTCACCAGTCAATTAACTTCAGTAAAAGTAAACTTTGATGAAGAAGTTAGGGCTCTTTTGATTCTGTGTCCTTTGCCTAAAAGCTGGAATAGCTTGGTAATGGCTATTAGCAATTCTATTTCTGGTTTGAATACATTGAAATTTGATGATGTTGTTGGTGTTATTTTGAGTGAGGAAATTCGTAGGAAAATCTCAGGTGGAACATCCACATCAGGTAGTGTTTTGAATGCAGAAAGTAGGGGGCAGAACAAAGGATAGAGGAAACAATTATGGAAATCGTGGGAAGTCACGAGGAAAATCAAAGGACAAAAGGTCTCAATCTAGAGACAATATAGATTGTTGGTACTGTAGTAAGCCGGGTCATCTAAAGAAAGATTGTTGGTCTCGGAAGAATAAAGAAGGAGACAAAAAGGAAGGAAGTAAAGAGGCAAATGTGGTAAGTAATAAATTTGATGAGGATGCTTTGATTCTTTCCCTTGATAATGCTGATGATTCTTGGGTGTTAGATTCAGGGGCTTCATTTCATGCTACCCCCATAGAAGTTATTTTCTTGATTATGTCCAAGGGGATTTTGGGCTAGTTTATTTAGGAGATAACGAACCCTGTTAGATTGTTGGAAAGGGAAGAATCAAGATTAAGCTACAGAATGGGAATCATTGGCTACTATGTGAGGTAAGGCATGTTCCAAAGTTAAGAAAAAATTTAATTTCAGCAGGGCAACTAGATGATGAAGGTTGTGTTGTTACATTTCATGATAAAAATTGGAAGGCCACAAAGGGTGCCTTAATGGTAGCAAATGGTGTGAAAGTAGGCACCTTATATCTTTGTATAGGTCATACTATTCCTTCTACTTTAATTGTTACGGAAAAGGGTCAATATTCAGGAATAGTTGTTGCAGTTCAGCAGGTAGAAGATCATACAGTTGCTCTGGACTCTGAATCAGCACTGTGGCACAATAGACTTGGGCATATGAGTGCAAAAGGTATGAAAGTACTTCATTCAAATAATGTTTTACCAGGTCTAAAATGTGTTAATATGGATTTCTGTGAAAGTTGTGTTTATGGAAAACAAAAGAGAGTTAGTTTTCTCAAGGATGGGAAGCAAAACAAAGATGAGAAATTGGAGCTTGTGCATATAGAGATGGGGACTAGCCTGGTATCTTCTTGGTGGCTCTCTATTATGTTACATTCATTGATGATGCAACTAGAAAGGTATGGATTTATTTTCTTAGGCAGAAATCTGAAGTATTTGAAACTTTTAAAAAATGGAGAAGCTTGGTTGAGAATGAGACGGGAAAAAGGTTAAAATGTCTCAGATCTGATAATGGTGGTGAGTATTGCAGTAAAGAGTTTGAAGATTATTGTTCCTCTAATGGTATTCGTAGGCAGAAAATAGTTCCAAGGACTCCATAGGAAAATGGAGTGGCTGAGCGCATGAATAGAACAATAATGGAGCGTGCACGGACTATGAGATTGCATGTTGGGCTACCTTTAAAAATGTGGGTAGAGACTGTAAACACTACTACTGTTTATTTAATTAATAGAGGTCCCTCTAATCCTTTGGGTTTTGGTATTCCAGAGGAAGCAAAGGTAAGAAGGTGAGTTATTCTTTCTCTCAAACCTTCGGTTGTGAAGCATTTGCACATGTAGATTATAAAAATAGAACCAAGCTTGATGCAAAATCAAAGAAATGTGTCTTTGTTGGATATGGCATTGATGAATTTGGTTATAGGCTTTGGGATTTTAAAAATCAAAAAATTGTGAGAAGCGGGATGTCATATTCAATGAGAAAGTGTTGTACAAAGATCTGTTGTTGTAGCATGAGAAGAAAGAAAATGATTATGCAGTGTTGGATGATATTCCAAACAATGATGTTTTCAGTGGTTCCTCATGCTGGGCAACAACAACAACAACAACTACCACAAACACCTGTTAGATGATCTTCAAGGTTAAGTAGACCTCCAAAAATATTCTCTCCCTCTTGTATATTATTTTGTTAATTGATGCTGGTGAACCAGAATATTATGATGAAGCTATGCAGGTGGATACCAAGGTTCAAGTGGGAGCATGTAATGGAAGAAGAAATGGACTCTTGCTGAAAAACCAGACTTGGAAATTATGTAGGTTGCCTGCAGGTAAAAAGGTTTTACCAAACAAATGGATTTATAGTCTGAAAGAGGAGGATGGAGGTAAGAAAAAATTTAAAGCTAGATTAGGTGTAAAGGGATTTGCACAGAAAAAGGGTATTGATTTTGATGAGATTCTTTTTTCTGTTGTTAAAATGACTTCTATTTGTATTGTTTTAAGTATTGTGGTTGCTGAAGATTTTCATTTAGAATAGCTTGATGTTAAAACAACCTTTCTCCATGGTGATTTGGAAGAGGAAATATAGATGGAACAGCCATAAGGATTTGAGGTCAAAGGTAAGGAGAAACTAGTGTGCAGATTGAATAAAAGTTTATATGGCTTGAAGTAAGCACATCGGCAATGGTACTTGAAATTTGATAGTTTTATGGCTGAGCAAGGCCACAGCAGGTGTAATTCTGACCATTGTGTTTATTTTAAGAGGTTGGATAAATAGCTATTATTTTTGTTTATATGTTGATGACATGCTTGTAGCTGGGTCTAACATGGATCACATAAGTGAGTTAAAACAACAAGAAAATTTTTTTCTATGAAGGATTTGGGGGCAGCAAAACAAATCCTTAGTATGAAAATTTGTAGAGATAGGAAAACAGAAAATTGTTTTTATCTCAGGCTAATTATGTTGAAAAGGTGTTGCAGAGATTTCATATGGAGAATGCAAAAGCTGTCAACACACCTTTGCCTAGTCATGTTAAATTGACTAAGGATATGTGTCCAAAGACACAAGAGGAGGAAGAAAAAATGTCCAAGGTACCATATGCAGCTGTAGGTATTTAAATATATGCCATGGTATGCACGAGACTAGATTTGCACATGCTGTAGGAGTTGTTAGCAGGTATTTGAGTCATCCCGAAGTTGAGCATTGAAATACAGTAAAATGGATTCTCAGGTATTTGAGAGGTACATCCAATAATTGTCTATGTTTTGGGGGCTCTAATACTGATTTAAAAGGCTATGTTGATTCAGATTTGGTAGGGGATATAGACACCAGGCGGAGTACCACAGGTTATGTATTTACAGTTGGTGGGACAGCAGTGAGTTGGATTTCTCGATTGCAGAAGGTGGTTGCTTTATCCACCACAGAGGTAGAGTATGTTGCTGCAACAGAGGCAACAAAGGAGATGATATGGTGGCAATTTTTCATGGATGAGTTGGGAAAACAATAGGCTAGAAATTACTTGTTTACAGATAGCCAGATTTCTATACATCTTGCAAAGAATTTTGCCTTGCATTCTAAAACAAAACACATACAGTTGAGATATCATTTCATTCAGTCAGTGTTGGAGGATGGATAGGTTAAGCTAGACAATATACATACAGATGTCAATCCAGCGGATATGTTTACGAAGGCGGTGACAAGGGAGAAGCTGAGCTCCTCTTCATCTTTCATTGGCCTTCAAGGTTGAATTCAAGTATAACAAAGCAGCAGAATCCAAGGTACTTATTTCCAGTGGGAGCTATAATTGCAGCAGTGTCATCTAGGATCAGTCTCCAAGTGGGAGATTGTGTTGGTATGGAGCCTGATCAGTCTCCAAGTGGGAGATTGTTGGTATGTGGTGACTGATCATGCTATACTATACACCCCGGCTCCTATCCTTGTCGGGGTCCTACTTTTTCACGTGATCACCGAAAAAGGGAAAAATCAATGAAAAAGGAAAAATCTGATTTTGTAGAACCCAAAAATCTAGAAGCTTCTAAGCTTGATAAAAGGAGTTCAGATGGGTATTTCAGTATGATGAAAAATGAGATTATTTGCAAGATTGTAATAGGTTTTACACTAGATAATAAAAGTATTGGATGGCTGCAGTTTGGTGGATGTAGCCCAGATTGGGTGAACCACATTAAATTACCTGTGTTATGATTTATTCTGTGTGTGTTTTAGTTTCTCTATTTATTAATTATATCTGCATTTAATTGTTAGATATCTATCATCTCTAACCTTAACAGGTGTTTAGCAATTCCTTTAAAGTGGTTCATACATTGGCATTATTCTTTTGCATTTTTTCCTTTACTTGGTTCTTAGTGCAACCTTCTTGCTTCATACGATGCATTTTCCACTTTGTGGATGACATTGGGTGTGATTTCCTTCAGGAGTGTGATCTATCTTAGCATATTGCATTCCTCTTAGTGGCCTGATGCAACACATTACATCCCCTAAGTTGTGAATCTTCTATTCTTTGATCGGTCCTCTCTTGGAGACATTAGGCACAATGTTCCCTAAGTTAAATACATCACATGAACTAAGTAAGACTCCTTTGAACATTCTTTTCATGTTTCATTTTTCATTTGTGATATGGACACCTTGCATAACACAACTTGCATGCCTATGGATCCATCGAGTTTGTTGATGAGCTCCAAGCATACAAAGTTTTTCCTGGCCCATGAAGCTTGAAAAATTATTTTTGTGTGACACCTTATTAAATTTATCAGGAGGTATAACTTTGGTATGGTTGAGTGGGAAGCCGAATCTGAAGCATGAATTTCCCCATAGCCACTTGTGTGTGTGAGTGCATACCATCCATGAGTGTATGTTTCTCACCTTTTAAAACTTCTCACCTAGTAGACATCCAGGAGTTTCATCACCTTAGAGTGAGTATGCATTTTTTTGAAGAAACAACCTAGATCTGATCCACATCATGTTGGACAAATGATCGAAGCTTGATCCACCTCATTTTTTATTTTTACTCATTTTATTTTCTTTTAGTTATTGCTATTGCATGGTCTCGTATCTTTTTTTGCTGCAAATCATTCACCTTGTATGTGTCATTTTGTGCTTATGTTGGTTTGAATTATGATCTTGGATGTTGGGGGCTTGACCACCTCATTCATCTTTGTTATCCTAGACCATCTACATTGCTATGATTGGACCCCTCTTGAATGTCTACTCTAGTGTGAGTTTGAAGTAAGTTCATCCCCTCACTAAAGTGGGGGCTAAATGTAGTGTCAAAAAAAGTGCACCTTACTTGATTCCAGAATAATTAATGATAAATTGGACTTATTTCGACCTTGATCTAGTGTTGTGAGGTGTTTTTCACATGCACATTAGGTCTTGGGCCCTTCAATTCTTGGTTTTAATCTAGTGTTGTAATGTGTTTTACACATTCACATTGGATCTTGTGCCTTTCTAGGCTAAATAGACCTCATTTTAATGTTGTAAAGTGTATTTAACCACACTTTCACATTGAAATATGTGTCCCTATCCATAATCACCCTTTATATCATCAATAATAGGCCCTTAGGACCCTTACCTTTGCATCCTGAGGCATATTTTGACTAATACCCCAATAAAAATCACTTTAAAACCCTAAATTCTTGAAGACCTGCCTCAAAAACCTCAAGGTGGGACTCATTGGCCACCTTGGGCATATTAATTCCCTTAGGTGGGACCCATTCACTAAGGGTGGTGAATGAGTCCCTTTTTGGGACTTTTTCAAAATTGACCGGGAAAATTACAATCTTAACTTGAATTTTGATGAATGTTGGCCTTGGGGATCAAAATAATGGTCAATTGAGTGGCTTGTCTATATAAGAGAGCTCTCTAATCTTCATTCAAGACATCCATTATCCATCCATCACCCATTCATGCCATCAAGTCAAGTAATCAAGAGTTAAGCATTTCAAGGTCATTAAGATAGCTCTCAAGGTCATTTCTAAGGCATTCAAGACCAAGATTCTTCATCAATTTTTGCAGCACTTCAAGATCCATCATCATGGAAAGGTTCTAATTGCATTATCTCATGTTCATGTGTCATTATCTCATTTCATAATTTGGTTTAATTACCTAAATGGGGTTTGACCAAGGCAAACCCCCATTCCCTAACAATCAACATTTTCTCTCCCTTTCTTTGTGCGATTGCATATCTAGGTACCTTGAAGGCTTGGAGATGATTAAAGAATATTTTTCAAACTTGTTGGAGTCATTCTCCTATTTGAAAGGTCAAAATATTCACAAAAAGTCACTTACAGCCTTGAAAATCAAGGTTTCAGATCTAGACACTTGGAGGTATTGAAAGAGCAGACCAAGAGGTATAGATCAGAACTTTGGATTTCTAGAAAATCCAAACTAGAATCATTTGCAACAAGTAGCGAATGAGTCCCATTTATGGTCAATTTTGAGATTTTGGCATTTTTGGATACCCTTTTTCGAGAAACCTGTTCCTCTACAAAAAACCCTAATATGGGACTGATTCGCCCAAATTGGTGAATGAGTCCCAGTAGGTCAAAAAGTTTGATTTTCTAGAATTTCATAGATAGTTCCAATCTTCACTCCAACCTATCTAAGTTTCAAGGTGCACTCTTTCTGTTTGGCTTACCCATTTTGTTTTATTTTCATTCAATTTATCTTTCTAGGCCTTTTTCCAAGTTTACACTTGGTGGTGAACCAAATTTTTATCTCAATCATCTCCAAGGATACCTTATAGTCATATCTCTCACATCCTTCATTGGGTTGTGATCTCTAAGGAATCCTTGAATGTTAGTGGGAGGAAAGTGATGTTTTACATGTCTTAAACCATAAACCATCCATTTTTCAACTAAGCATTTGGAAATGGCACCATTAATGTTATTATTTCTCTCTCAAGTTCCACTTTTTTTTTTGAAGGGTGAAAACAATCTTAAAAAAAAATTATACCTATTTCCATCATGATGGAGTGGTGTAGATGCCTCCCTTTGTGCCACCGACCTCCCTTTCATTAAAGCTCCTTCCTTTGCTGCAATTTGTTGTGAATTTGGTGGAAAAAATCTTCTTAGTTTGTGTGATCCTTTGACTGAAGGCCTAACATGAATTTTAGATGCATTAATGGTGGTCACCTCCTTTAGACATGCTCAGATATTTGTACCTAGGTAGATATTTTGAAATTATGAATAAACCCTAGTTAGGTTAAGGTTTGTGCCTTATTAATTTTTGAGTTATGCCTAAAATGTAAAGGAAAGTTTTGTAGTTTTTTAGACGGTTATGGTTCTTGTGTTTTAGAAGTCTTTGTATAGATTTAAGCTAAATAGATAAGTCCTCTAAGACTCAAATAAGGAATGTTGTAAGTTTTGTTCTATAATAATAGCAAATGACTCAAAAACTCATTGTGTTTTCTCATATTTGAATGTCAATATATTGTTGTCCCCATGTTGTAACACATCATCTCTTGAATCACATAGTTAAATATTGTTCATGTTTCTCATATCATATTTGTTGTTATGAATGTTTGAATTGTTATTTTATATTCAAGTAGTAGATAAAAATTCCTTTAAGTCCATTCATTAATGAATGTGTTGTTATGATAAGGATTTCTAAGGAGAGTAATGGTATTGTCCCTTTTTTGGTTTCTCATTGCAAGGTAATGAGGTTTTAATAAGCCAAGGGATGGTCTATTGTAGGAGTTTACCTTATTTATATACTCTGTTTAGATTAGACATTGGCCAAGGAGACTCACAAAGCCTGAAGATAGGGAAGGATCAATCATTAAAACAAATCAAAACCTTTTACTTTCATGTATTTTTACTTTTTCATGTCCATTACCACACTACAAAGAATCAAAACAAATATAGAGGGTCATAGAGATGATTTAGCCCACTAGGTTAACTTCTATCATATTAGTGTGAGGAATATGTTATCAAAAGAATCATTGCAAATAAGTGTTATATGTTGAATGATGTTTTAGGGGAACCCACCTTGGTTTTGCAAAGCCTAAAGTGTAGTGGATAAAATTATAAAACCTATCTCATATTCATTGGCCACTAACCTAGGGTTTCTAAGCACAAGATATAGCAAATCTTTAGGAAAACCTAGACAATCAGTTGGAAACACCAATAGACAAATTTGGGCATTACATTTGGTATCAAAACATAGGTTACAACATTGAGATCTCTAGTTAGTGATGTTGTCCATGTGGTGTTGGTTGTGTGAATTTCACTTTTGTGCTTATCTCCTTATTGATAATGATGGTTGAAATGACCTTATGAGGTTCTGAGTTTCCTTTCATCATTCTTTGATAATTGTGGTTATGAAAGTGTTCGTTAAAAAATGAAATAACTATATTGTAACATTTGATTGAGTATTATGTACCCTCATTTGAATGTTTCATTTGATTATGAATGAAATGATATTGTGTTCATATACTTGATGTGGGAAAAGAGTAGTAAAGTAGTTGATGGTACCCACCTACCTGTAGGCGCCTAAAAAACCACTTAGAAATGAGCTAACATGCAAAATAGGAAGGTTGAATTGCTGCAAGAAACTTCACACAACCTTTACAGAGGTCTCCACACATGCTTCAAGCCAAATAGAAGGTTTACAAGGCATAAATTAAGTTGCAAAGTCAATGACTATATTGCTGCCAAAAATTACTATTGTTGTCAGTAGTTGTAGCTATGGTTGTAGGTGACTATTTATAATTTCATCAACATAAAATACTCTAAACTTACAAACAGTATGTAATTCCCCTCCCAAAAATTAAATTAATGTGATACCAAGAATAAGCTTTACAAGAAATGATATCTGTAAACATTATAAATTAATAGGCCATGGTGTATATATTTAAAAAATAAATTATTAATTTATTTGTTACCATTTTTACTATCAAATTTATATTAATGTTTCAAATAAAGTGTTGCAGGTAATTTTAATTGCTGCTCAGTGAAGGAATTGTTATCTCGGGTGAAAATTCCAGTGTGGTGGGATTAAAGTTTATAGATTAATTTTAATAATAAAATTTATAGTTAGTTTTGGAAAGTTATTCCAAGAGGGAGGCATTTTTTTATGAGGATTAATAAAAAGAAACGGATCTTTCTTGGGTGGTTTTTCTCCAATTGGGGTTTTCCACGTAAATTGGTGTTGTTTCTTTTTGTCTCTATGATTTATGTTTTTACCCTCTGCAGATTATTTTATGACTAGTGTTAGGTTTTAGTAATTTTTGGCTGCGTTAATTTCAAGCAATTTGATGGCTCAATCTAACTTTTTGAACCTTATCAATTTATTAAATTATTAGTATCTTAAAGGGGGAAATATTTCAACTTTAGGGTTAAATAAATTAACCTCACAATAAAATCTGACTATTAATTCATAAATTTAAAGAGATCTTTATTTCTTTCGGGCATTGCATTTCTAAAACTGTTTTTGATTAGTCAATGACATTTTACCTTGCAATCACTATTAATTTAATATAATATAAATTGGCTAGTAATAATAGCTTTCTAGCAGTGTTAGTATTATGTTGTACTCAAACTGTCATTCGTAGTGAAAATGTTCTTAGTTCTTCTTTAGTTTATTTTTTTAATTGTTTGTTGGTAATGGAAATATTTCACCACTAGATTTATCCTTGAATAACGGATGGGTATTGTTATCTTTTCCAAATTATCAAGAGCATAATATTTAAAATCTCCTCTATGTAGAAATTAGAACTAATTATTACCAATGCTAGCGCTAACTATAGATTCATAAAAAGTATGTTTTCTTTATGCTTGCCAAAAAGGGCTTGTGGACTTTGTGATCTTTTCCAACCATTTGAATATAATTAGAATCTATAAATAGTTCTGCCTAAAACATTTATTCTACTTCCCTTGGATCTGCAAGAAATAGGACAGTTGGTTTCCTTTATCGATGGTTGTATATAATGACTTCTGTGGTTAAATTGGCTAAAAGTGTTTGTAGCTTTGTAGTTATTGAATGTTAAGTGTTTCTTTGAACATGCATTGCTGATGTATGATTATGTGTGCATCTCCTGAAAAATGGTCGATCATCAATATACATATAGATAATATTCTTAATATGATGCAATAATTCGAGTATTTCTTATTTAATGCTGTTCTTCTTTCACATGGTTCTGTTTGTAGTCTGTCCGAATCTTGAGCATTTAACACTCCAGGGCATATGCATTATAGATCCTCAATTGATACGAGTTCTCCTTTGGTTACTATACAATTTTGAAACTATGACTTTTGTGTCAAAATTTTCTTTGTGTCTTCAGTGGTTAAGAATGGGTTCTCTTCCTTTGCTTCCCCTGAGAGTCCTCTACAATAATTGATTTTAAGAGTGTTGCATCTGTTTATTAATCGTTCCTTTATGTTTTTTCTTTGTTTTTAAAAGCATTTTATTGCCTGGTGTTGTCATTATTAAGTCGCTTCTTGATTGCAAAGCATTACAAGGACAGTTTGTGCTGAAAATGTATCAAAATTGTTTAAGGAAATTCTATTTTGGCACTGACACCCAAACTTTATTATATTTAGCTTGAACCCAATATGAAGCAGAACAATGGCAAGATTGTAAAAGAACATTATTAAGAGCAATACATTTGACACCCTCAAGTTACATGTTACGTTAGATGTTGGGTTCGCAATGCAGAAGTTTTCAACTTCAACTCTTCAAAAGCAAAAACGTACTGCCGATGAGGTTCGTCAAGCAGCGTATAGCTGTGAGAATCTTCATTGTATTTCAATTTTGTTAAAATTCTCTTCTTACGGTTCCTTGAATCATATTACATATCCTTCGAATTATGTGATGCTTTAATTTCTTGTTCCTTTTGAATTTCTTTTCGTTTCTAATGAGAAATACCATCTTATGTTCTGATTGATTTTACTTCTATGTTGACTCGGCTGGTTTGATATCTGTTCAAGAGATTTAATTCTATGTTCTTATGAGTATGGTTTGTAAAGGCCAGTGTTGAACCATCAACCCATGCAGTAGCACATATAATATACATTAAATAATGGTAATGGCAAGGTTTAAATCTGCAGAAACTGCAATCATATTGCATTTACAAGGTTATGTTTATAGGTGGAAGTTTCAATTTTGTCAAGGAAAGTGGTGACTTATAAAAAAGAAATCTTTCAACAGTAGCATACATAATCCTCCATAAATGGTAAGCCGCATCGTCTCCTCCTCTTTCGAATATGGATGTAATTCATTTTATGAATTTTAAATTCATTTCCTTATATCAATCAACCCAGATCATATTCAACAGTTATATATTTTTTTTGTCCTTACTTAACCCATATAGTTGGTTAGTGCTTAGCCGTCTTTTCTGCATTTCAAGAATGGAGCGCATGTAGCTTTGGTAACATATCTCTCTCCGTGATCTCTTTCATCTTAAAATAGCTTTATATCCGATTCGTTGTCTTTTATCCTTCATGGATCCACGGTCCTTGAAAGGCTCCTTTATTATCATTTCATATATGGCTTGCTCATTATCTCTTTAAATGATGCTGCTAAATTACATGGTTTGAGGCTATTTGTGAGGACTGCTGCAATATTTTATATAGTGTGTATTTATTATCCATTAAGGGAGAGGGGTCCATAATGGAGAGGGGTCTAATAGTGGGGATAGAAGTAGTCTTCAGTGGGTCTCATAGTGAAGCACTTTAATATCCAATTGCAAAACACTTTTTATCCATAAAACATACAAACTGACAAATCATGTGATGCCACATCAGTGCACCAATAAAACATGACTTAGTGCACCACTATCGGTCTCCCTTTCTTTTTGGGCCTTTTTTCGATACCTAAACAGAAAGCATGTTGATGTGGCATCATATTGATGATGTGACCCTAAAACGAAATATGGAAGCACGTGAGTTGTCAAATAAACTATTGTAAAAAATTGGGAGTGATTTGAAATTTCCACCTAGGATTTTGAGAAAGGCGAAGTTAGGACGCTCCACTATAGACCCCTCTCCCCTATACTAGATCATAAGAAAAGCTTATTGAGATATATGTGTAGAAAATGCAATATGCTTGGTTCAATTCTTATTTTTTATTTTTCAAATTGATGCTAGATTATAGAATGCTCTATTGAATTTTTATTTTATTATTTTTGTTGCTATTTCTGGTTTTCTAAATGCACATAACCAGTTGCAAATAAATCAGAAAAGTCATAACTCACTGATTTCTAAATAATATTATTATTTTTGTAGTCGTATGTCAGAAATGACTTGCAAAATTTAGTTCTGTATTTCTCTTTTAGTGCTGGAGTATTGTATATTTAGAAGGCAATTCAATGTTATTTAGTGTACATAAATATGTACATGTAAATTTGTGTACCATATTTAAATAAAATGAAGTTACTTTGTACATTTTTATCAGTGTTAATGATATTTTGTAATCTCAAATATGTTTTTCTTTAGAATTTGATTTAGACTCTCTTTTGTAAGTTTTATTTTTATCTTTTAAATAAACATTCTTGAATCTAGATTTTTTTCTTGCTCTATAACAATACTATTGCATACAAAAGAGTTAATCAACTCTTAGTAACATTATATTAGAATTGGGTAATTTTTTTGGTGATATCAATTTAATTATTGGTTGTTAACCAAAATATTGAATTTATGAATCAATCTTTTACTCAATTATAACAATAAAGGCATCCACATTATTTAATTGTTTATTATTTTAAGAAGTCTATCTATTATTGTTTAACATTCTAATAATTCCTCTCTTAAATTGATTAATTTGTTGTATTTTTATTAGTATATCTTGGGTAGGCGTTACACAACAATTCATAATTTCAAAACAAAAACTCACAACAAATATACTCATAAACACGTGCATAGAGAACACAACTATCAAGAGGAAAATATTATATTAAATTTAAAGTTCAACTTTTTACACAATTTTACATCCATTTACACAATAGTTGCAAAATAGAATTTCCCTTGGTATTCCTCCTTATTCCACTTTGTCTTCTATGATTCTCTTGTTGTCCTCTATTGCTCTCTATGGTCCCTTCTAGCACTTTCTTCTCTATTATTCCATTTTGTCTCTTCTATTCTTCTCTACCCATTGATGTTCTAACCTTTTTTTCCCCTTGTTTTTTCCTCCTTTTTGTTGTTTTGTTCTTCTTCTCAAAACTACCCAAATCTAGAAAATTCTACCAAAAATCCCACCTAAACCTTATGGAAATGCTCAAAATAATCATTAATGCTCAGCTACCTACAATTTTTAAACTCAAAACTCCCACTTAGCTAGTTCTATGGGAATTTCTTTGTTGCTACTCATTAAATGAGCTTACAGGTAGGAAGTTTATTGCCCCTAAAACAAAACAAATTTTAAATTTTAAATTTTAAAATCTTTAACACCCCCTTCATGTGGCAATGGTTAAGGAAAAGAAAAATATATATTTAAAATAAAATGATGCCCTTGTATCAAACTGCTAGGCTATAAAGTTTTGTGAGCCCCTACTCACTATGTTAAACTCTATGTTTCTATAGGTTAATAGTCTTGTTGCTTCAAGTCAGCAATTCTTTCATCATGTGTTAATTGGAATGATTCTAGCTCTACTAGGCTTATCCACATTGCATCTTGTATTGATCTACCCTTCCATTTCACTAAATATTCACTATACTCCTTGCCCCTTGTCTTCCTAATCACTTTGGAATCCAAAATATCTTCAATTTCCCCTCAAGCTTTCTTGGGTAGTTACTCCTTCCAATTTTCTAATAATATTTTCTATTTATCTTATTGTGATATCTCTCCCTCATGCTAAGTATATAAATTAGAAAGATTAAAAGTTGGAGATATTTCCAAACCTTTAGGTAGCTCCAATTCATAGGCATTTGGTGAAAACTTTTTGATAATATTGCATGGTCCAATCTTCTTCCACTTGAGCTTGTTGTAAGCATGGTTGGGAAATATTTCCTTTTTGGCATATTATTGTCATTGATGTCAAAAGTTGAGAATTGTGGTGAAACATAAGTCAAATTTATGAGGGGTTCTTTCAGAGCATTCCAGAAGTGTTCCTTCCATGTTTAGAAGTAGAAAGATACATTCAAGATGAATCATTTATGCTCTTGGGTGATGCTAGGGCTTATCACTTAAACCCTAAGGTTGTTGTCATGGGACTCAAACTTAATTATATTTAGTCAGTGATTTTCCTTTGGTGGTTGCAGGTTGCTTAAGTGATAACTTAAGCCAATTAAATTCATTTGGTTACTCACCCCATTTGTCGATCCTTCTTGTTAGTGTTGTTCATGCATTTGTTTTGGGGTGATGGTAAAATTTTAGTAGGAGTCAAGGAGTAGTTCCTTCAATGTAGAAATAAGTGGATAATGAGGTTTGAGGATCACATCGAGGTGACATTGTGTTTTTGGCATGACTATTTTATCAGTCCCTTTGATGTGGCAATCTCTCACTTCACATCCTTGTTGTGAAGTGGTCGAGGTGATAGTTTTCTTTTAGAGAGAGTAGGTTCTATGTCTCTTTGACATGGTGATGATGTCATCAACTTTATACATTTGGAGACACATGAAGAATGGTGGAGCTATCAATGAGACAATGTTGGTTCGGAGAGAGGCATTTTGTTGTATCCTCAATATACCAATGGATCTTCATTGAAGTGACTATTTTGTTTGAAGAAACCCTTGGTTCAGTCCCTTCGACATCTCATTGGGGACCTTGTTGGAGTGAAAGGTGAATCTCAATGGGAGCCACTTGGGTATGCCTTCTACATGACATCACATGGAAATCACTTGGTGGGACTCGACTAGTGAATTATAACAAAGATAGTTAGCAATGTGTAATGAAAAGTGACAAAAATTGATTAAACATTTTGGAAATTCACATTCTTGTTGTAAATTGCATAGATATGTTGTGTATTTTTAGGTGGAAGGAAACTTATCAAAGAGAATGCCATTTATTGCATGATGGATGAAGAACCTTGGATCATGGCACAAAGTGAAAATATCAATGGTCATAATTCAAATAAGGTGGCTTCAAATAGTTGAGTCTTTGAAAGCAGTTTCTAATTGGAAGCCAATCCGAAGAATGAAATCAATTGGTCTACCTTCCCCAAAAATAGACTTAATTGATAATTTGAGATGTAGAACGACAACACAGAGTGCTAAGAATACAAAGATTGAGTTCAAATCTTATGCACCAAAGCATACATTAAATTTGTATTTGATTTAGGGCTTACAAATCACCAATCTTAGAAGACTTTGGAATGAAGTTTAATGTGGCTATGGCTCAATGTAGTGTATGCTTCTTGAAGAATATATAATGAAAGCCCTAATTGTTACATCAAGTCACATTTGGTTAGAGGTGCATGGCTAAAGATAGTGTCGACTAGTTAGCAAAGAAAAATGAGATAACGACATTGCAAAGAAGGGTAAGGGAAACAATTGGCATTGTGGGAGAGAAGAGTGGGGAAGTGGAAAAGTGTAGAGAACGTGATTGTAGAGAAAGAATTCCCTATGCCTAAATAATTTGAACCAAATAAAAATCAAGAATTCAACTATGGATTTATATTAAGTGCAAAACCCTTGATTGTATTAGTGCTTTTTTTTTGGGTTCTACTCATTCAAACTGGTGTATTATAGAAATGGGATGTGATGCTGAGCAAATAGTAAATGTAGAGAATAGTGGCAAAAAAAAGAAGTGGATACATAATGGATAAAGAAGTGTAGAGTAGAAGAAAAGTTATAAAGTGTTCAATAGACCTATAAGTGCAGTTGCAAATAAGTTGCAACATAGAATTGTTATTAAAATTGTAATATCTGGCATTGTAAATCTAAATGGTGGGTTCCTTATGATATCTAGGTTGGTGCTTAGATTAGGGAGTGGGTGCTCCTAAAACTAGGGGATTGGTGTCTCCATAGGGTTGATTCCCTTAAAGTATTGTAACTAAATTTCAAGCTTGTGAGGCTAAATTAGGATAGCAGGTCATAGGAACATTTCTCATTGTGATTTTCCCAACCTTGGGTTTTCCACATACATTTGGTATTATGTGATGACTGCATGTGTTTTCTTATTAATGCTTTAGTTGCATATTGAAAGTTCAAACAATTAATCTACATTAAGGGTTAAGAAGTAAAAATTTCAATATCTACTGATTCACCCCCTCTCAATAGATCATTGTGTTCCAATAATTTTTATTAGATCACAGTCCCATAGGTGAACCTTATTCAACTCAGGTAGATTCTGGTAGTGTCAACACAATGAATAATCAGGAAGGTTCAAGCAAGCCAGCTCATATCGTAAAACTAACTATGCTGAGCGGAGTTCATTAATGAAGGGATACTTGGGATCTCTAGGACTTGATTTTTGGATGCCAGTGAAAGCTAAGTACATTCTCCCTGCTACTCTTCCCACTAATGTTGTGAGAAAGAAGAACTATGAGAACAATGAAAAAGCTTGGTTTTCCATTATGAATAATTTGTCAGATTTTGTACATGGCAAGGTTATGCATTTTCAAATTGCATATGATGTATGGGAAAAACTGAAAAACATCTATGAGGGAGATATCAAGGTGAAGTTGGAAAAGCTTTAGGTGCTGAGAGAAAAATTTAAAGGCTTAAATATTTTTGAAGAAAAGATTGCAGACTATCTTCTAATAGTTGATGATGTAGTAAAATCTATCAGAGGGTTTGGAGAAGAAGTAAAAGAGGTTATTGTTGTGCTAAAAGTTTTAAGGTCTATGAAAAATAGATATGACCCTAATATTTTTGTAATCGAAGAAGGAAGAGAAGTGGATAAGCTCACCCTTGATGAATTGAATGGCATATTAATTGCATATGAGATGAGGATGGGAGATATCGAGCCATGACAAATAGAAGCTACATTCAAGGTTGAAAGGAGGGAAAAGGATATTGTTGATAAGAAATACAAAGTTTTAACCACTACATTAGACCATGAAGAGGTTGACGAAGAAGAGAAAAACTTAATAAGAAATCTAAGGAGAGGATCTTTATGGTGAAGAAGATAGCATTGAGAAAGAAGTAGATAACAAAAAGTAGAAACCTTATCATCCTAAATAAATGAGTTTTGGAAAGAAAAAGAAGATCCTATATATTCAAGAAGAAAGCAATTCATCTGATGCTAGTGATAGTTAAAATGATGGACAAGATCAGGCTCTTGTAATGGAGGAAGAAGAGTAAGAATTATTTTTTATGGAAAAGGACTCCAAGGAGCAGATGGATGAAGAAGCCAAAGATTCTCATGAAGAAGAAGTGGAGGTAGTTGTTGATCTTGAGGGAGAGTTGATTAGTGCTCTTGAAGATTTGGAGGATCTAAGAGATAAATTTGATGATATTAAAAGGGAAAATAAGAAATTGAAAATACATGCTCAAAAGGAGAATGACAAGCTAACCTAGGATCTTGAGGAATCCAACCAGTTGGTAATAAGCTTCAAACTTCAAGTAGAGGAAGCCAAAAGAATAGAAGAAGTAATGAATTCCAAGCTATAATTAGAAATAGATAGATGTTTGAAGCTTGAGGAAAAATTGTTTCCTTAAGGAAGTAATTTGAGAAATCCAATGAACAAATCAATAAGGGTTTGAAATTGAAAGGCGGTTCAGACATTTTGAATGAGTTGATAAGTATGTAAAAAGTAACGAATAAATAAAAATATGGCCTAGGAATGGAGAAAGGAAAGAGCTCATTTGTTGATTCCTTTGCACAACTCTATGAAAGATTTAGGGTTGAAGAGAACGCATTTCTTAAGGATAAAAAGCCTCATTAAGATGTCCCTATAGGCAAAAAGAAGTCTATTGTAGGAGAAAAATCAGAGGAAGAGAAGAAGCTAATTGGAGACAAAAAGGACAATAAGATTGCCTCTACTTAGGTAAAGAAGAATTAGAACACAAAAATAGTAGATAATGAAGGTTTCACAAAAGTGCATTATTCAAGAAAGCCAAGACAAAGAATTGTTTTCCCCTAGTTAAAGGAAACACCATGATTAGGTACTCATCATACTTCTATGTGTATTTTTATACATGTAATCATTATGGTCATAGGGATAGAGAGTGTAGAGTCATTCCAAGGAGGCATACAAACTTTGTAAGAAAAAAATCATTTGCACCCTTAGTTGATATGAATATAATATGATATAATTACAAAAAAATTGATCATATAGCTAGAGAGTGTAGAACTAAGTTTGTAAGGACAAATGTTCAATTTGAAAAGAAGAGAGGCTCACCTTTAGAAGAGGAAAATGAAATGAAAGGTTCTGAGATAAAGGAGAAGACTGAAAAGAGACTTAACAAGGTGTGCAAGGAGAAAGGGAAGAGTTCCACTCAATCTATAATTGACCAAATAGTATTACATGCAAAGAAAAAAAAATTGTGGGTTATTGATAGTGGATGCTCCAAGCATATGACTAGAGATAAGAGAAAATTCATTGAACTCGAGAAGTGTAAGGAAGGGTTAGTAAGCCTAGGTGATAATAAGTTACTATAAAAATTTGTGGTAAAGGGATCCTAAGCTTAGGTGGAAAGAATAAGACAAAGGATGCACTCTATGTTGAGGGTTTGAAGCATAACCTTCTTAGTGTTAGCCAAATGTGTGACAATGGGTACAAAATTGTATTTGACTCCAAAGGTTGCAAGATAAGGAAAAATGGTAAGACAATTACACAAGGGATAAGGATTGATAGTAACCTCTACAATCTTTGTGAAGTAAAAGGCCACAATCATCTAATCAGCTAAGCATATGAGAGTTGGCTATGGAATAGAACATTAGGACATGTGAAATTTGATAATTTAGTAAAGATAATTTTAAAAGAACTTAAAGGAATATGCCCAAGATAGTAAAACCTGAAAATATGCTAGTAGGGAAAGAAAACAAGGAATAAGTTTCCAACAAAGGATTATTCAACCACAAAACCTTTGGAAATAGTTCATACTGATTTGTGTGGTCCAACAATGACAAGGGTTTGTAGGGTGAGAGATATTTTATGTTGCTAATTGATGATTATACTAGAATGGCTTGGGTCACATTTCTAAAGGAGAAAGTTGAAGAAAAAAATTTAGACAACCAGAAGAGAAGGATACTGGAAGAAAAATTATGTTCCTTAGATTTGACAGAGGTGGAGAATTTACATCAAGTGAATTCAAGGAACATTATGAAAACCATGGAGTTAAACGACAATATTCTACATGCAGAACTCCATAGTAGAATGACATAGTATAAAGAAGAAACAAGATAGTGAAGGAAATGGTAAGAGCCATGTTAAATGAGAAAATTTTGGTAGATACCTTTTGGAAGGAAGCAGTTCATAATGTTGTATATATTCAAAACAAATCAATGCTAAGAGCAAGTAGTGGTAGAACTCCATATGAATTGTGGTATGGAAAGCCTACATCTTTGAAGTACTTTAGTTTGTTTGGTAGTGTTGCCTCTATTTCACCTACAGTTAAATCAGGCGAGGTAATCAAATGTCAGATCTTCAGAGGCAAGTGGGACATTCACACAAGGGCAGGGACTCTACATCTATTGCTAGGTCATGAGGAACTCGGTGGGAGAAGCTACCCTGGTTTTATTTGGCATGAATAAATCATCTAAGGAGAAAGTCAGCAGGACTCTCCTATTGTCTAGCCAACTGACTGTTTGATTCTTTCCATCCTGAGCAAGCCACTGAGACCTAGTCTCTGTCATGCCGAACGAGCCTGCAGAGGCTATCGCTATAACGGAGAGGGTTCAGCATGACCTCTTACTATGTAGACTTTCCTTGGCTGATAGGCTATTCAATCGCTATTCGGCGAGACTCTCGGTGACTAATGGCTTCAGGGAGACCTACAGCACTCGGTGAAAAGTCCCAGCAAAGGTCAAGGTCTTACCGACTTCACACGGGTTCTTTCCGGCGTAAGGAGATAGCTTTTCCAGAATGTCATACCGAGGTGGAGATCTCTCCCCAAAATGAAGCAGAGCTCGGTGAAGGTCGAAAAGCTTCGGCAGGAGTCTCACAAAATGTAGGAGCCTCCAAAACGAAACAAGGGCAGTGTCGGCAAAGGATATCGCCTTCGACAGGATGTCTTGCTGAAGGATAGGTGTCATGCCGAAGAGATCAAACGAGGTGGAATCGGTGTGAGTCTCACTAAACATAGAGGTTTCGACATAACATTTCAGGCTCGATGGGAAGTCTTAGCGACCAATCATTGTCTCACTGATGATGTGATATCTTTGGTATGATTATGGGCGACAGATGGACATTTCGGCAAAGGTAAATGAAGTCACCCGAAGGTCTTAGCAAAGGAAAAAGTCTTGCCGAAAGGAAGGATGGACCCTCACAAAGACAAAAGTGGTTCTGCAGGACTCTTGCCGAAAGCACAATGGGAGCTCTTCAGGCAGACAAAAGGGGTCTACAAGAGGTCTTAGAGAAGATAATGTGTCTTGGCGATAGGCATGGGTTTCGGCAAGAATTTTCCTTCGGCGTATGTCTTGCCGAAAAAACAAAGGAACCACCGAGGATAGAGGAAAGGCCTCACCAAGACTTGAGGCTTTCACAATAGTGTCTCGGCGACCAATAGGGGTCTTAGCGAAGGAAGAGAAAGCTCAGATGAAATGAGGGTGGGTCGGTAGAATATCTTGCCGACCAGGTAAGTTTTCTCTGAACTTAAAGTGAGCTTCGGTAAAATAGGGAGACTTCGCTATAGAGTCTCGGCAACAAAGGGAGATGCTGATATGACAGAGACGCTTGGAGAAGGGGATCCAACATCGCTGGAAGTCTTACCGAATGCAGTGTTATCCTGCTGAAATAGGGTGCCTTCGCTAAAGAGTGGGGTCTTTCGACATAATGTTTTGGCGATAGAATTATGTCTTGTCGATGGCCTTAGTGATAATTGATATGAATTCTAAAGCTCGCATAATGTCTCACCGACTATCATGTGTTGTGCCGATAGCTTCAGAGGGCCATGATCACATCGGCGAGACACTTTTAGTGTCTTGCAAAGATGCTTTTCCATTCAAAGGGATTTTTGACTAGTTGTAGGGCTCGCATGGAGGGTTTTGACTAACCAGAGGGATCTAAGGCAAATCGTGGTAGTTTGATCAGAACATGGAATGCCAACTCAGGACAAATGCAACATGAATACAATATATATCTGTTATGAGCTCGGGGGACATTCAATGCGGCTCTTCAACGAGGGACTCGGTAGCTAGATACGATGGATCAGAAGAATTAATGCTACAAAAGATCAGGAGAAGGCTTCCCCAGGAGCAGTTCTTCACACCGACACCAACAACAGGGACACGCAAGCTCCAACATTAACTCGGAAAAATATCTAAGGGAAAATCTTATCCTGAATCAGGATATTTTTTGTAAGCCCTAAGGGGCCGACGTACAGTCTGTATATAAGGCATTTTTTCCTTTTTGGTAAATAGTTCTGATTGCACACCCTAAGGAGTTAGTGATTTTCAATCAATCCTTTCTCAGTCAATGTATGTTTTCTTTAACTCAACTGGAATCTGAATACAACACAAAATTTACCTTGAAATTTCATGTTCATATTGGTATTGATTCTCGTTTCTGTATCTTTCTTTTGCACATGCAAGTCTATAACTGTGTTTTTCACATTTCTACATTTATATCTTAAGGTCGTGAAATTGATCTTTCCTTCCCAAGGTGTATGTGTGGGCCAAACCTGTTAGGACTAAAGCATTAAATTAGAAAGAGGTTGTTCTGGGTATGTAAATCAATTGAATTCAAGCTTTCAAGTGTGTGTTTTCCTGTGTTCATTTCATGATTTCTCATTAATACGGTGTATCACCAATATGTTTAGTTTTTCTATTTTATGCATCTCTTCCCCTTTTTCTTTCAAAGAATCAATAGTTTAGGTGATACCCAAAGGAATCCGGCCTTCTCCAAAGGTTCACTTCAACCATAGGTGACCCACAGCCTTGGAGTGATCCCATGTTGCTCTAGAATGCTCAATTTTTTGTAAACTTTGCACAGGGTGCAATTCTAGGTGACAACAGGTAGCAAATGATAAGATGAAGACTTTGGGAGATTTGAGTCGAGATGTGATGAAGGAATATTCCTAGGATATTCCACTTAGAGTAAAGCTTACAAGTGTTACAACAAAAGGTTGCACAAGATTGTTGAAAGTAGAAACATCAAGGTTGATGAAAACATAGGTCAGAGTAACTCTAGCAGAAACAATTTTAAAGATGAGTCAAATGATGATGATGTTGGTCCAATAGTCAAAGAAGAGGGCTAAGAAGAAGAGGTTGAGGAGGAGGTTGAACGAGCCCCTTCAAAATGTGTGCAAATGGATCATCCTGCAAAACAAATAATTGGTGACAAGAATGAGGGTGTTCATATACAGAGAAGACTTGCAAGGAGCAAGGAACAATTAAATTGTTCTCTCCTATCTCAAATCAAACCAAAGAGCTTTAATGAAGCTAGCAAGGATGAGAGCTAGAAACAATCCATGGAAGAGTAAATCAATCATATTGAAAAGAACAAGACAAGGGAGTTATTTCCTAAACCATCAAGAAAAAATGTAATTGGTACAAAATGGGTATTCAAAAATAAGTTGAATGAAGATGGAGCTATGGTTAGGAACAAGGCTAGGCTAGTGTGCAAGGGGTATGCACAAGTTGAAGGAATTGATTTTGAAGAAAAATTTGCACCAGTTGCAAGATTAGAAGCCATAATAATGTTTCTTTCCTTTTTAGTTTACAAGGGATTCAAGGTATAACAAATGGATGTTAAGTTCACATTTCTAAATGGAACCTTGAAGAAGTCTACATTGAGCAACCAAAAGCTTTTTAACTTTCAAAAAAAAAATATTAAATTTGTAAATTGAGGAAGGCATTATATGGTCTAAAACAAGCACCTAGATCATGGTACTTTAGGTTGGACCAGTATCTGCAACAAGGTTTCAAAAAGGGGTGTGCAAATAGCAATTTATATTTCAAATCAAAAGGTGAGCACATGATTGTTGTTGTTTATATAGATATAATTTTTGGAGGTAGCAATCATAAAATGTGTCAAATATTTGCTACACATGCAAGATGAATTTTAGATGTCCATGTTAGGAGAGTTATCATTTTTCCTTGGTCTACAAATTATACAAATAGAAAATGGGATATTCATATCTAAAACTAAATATGCTAAGGAAATGTTTAAGAAGTTTGGCATGGAATATAGTAGACTAATTAGTACCCCCATGATAACTGGATGCAAGTTGAGTAAATCAAATGAGTCACCTGATGCAAATTAGACCATGTATAATTCAATGATAGGGAGCTTGCTATACTTAACTACATCAAGACCAGACATTATACAAGTAGTGTGCATGGTTGCAAGATTTTAGGCTGGACCAAAAGAGTATCATATTAATGTAGTAAAGCAGATCTTCAGATACATTAAAAGAACTATTGACTATGGACTATGGTATCCTAAAAGAAAATATTTTACCTTGAACGTATATACTAATGTTGATTGGGTGGTAAGTGTAGATGACAAGAAAAGCACCAATGGAGGAGATTTCTTTCTAGGAAACAATTTGGTGTCATGGATGGGTAAGAAGCAATAGTCTGTTACTCTTTCTACTATACAAGCAGAATATGTTGTAGCAACTACATGTTGTATTCAGGTGTTATGGATAAAGCAAACCTTAAAGGACATCAAATTAGACTACAAAGAGCCTATTTCCATTCTTTGTGATAATTCAAGTGCTATCAACATTTCAAATAATTTGGTGATGCATTCTAGAACCAAGCATATATCAATAAAATATCATTTCATTAGAGAAAAGGTCATAGACAAGGAAGTCAACATGGAGTATGTTTCTACAAAGGAACAAGTGGTTGATATATTCACCAAGCCTCTTCCCACAGAGCAATTTGAATACTTGAGGCAAAAGCTAGGAGTAATCTCTTCCAGATCATATCACTAAGTATTAGTGATACAACATACACCCAGGGGGAGCTTCATTGATTATTTATTTAACCCTAGACAAGGACAACGTGATCAAGTCAAGTAACTCTTATTTTGCAAATTTCTAACAACTTGATGGTTGCGGAGTTTAGAATCCCCTCTTTCTCTTTGTATTGTTTGTCGAAAGGGGAGCATATCCTCAGGGGGAGTGTATGTAGTTTAACCCTTTTCCATTGATGTCAAAGGGGGAGATATGATGCAAATGCTCAAAATAGGAGCATGCTGAGTAGAGAGGAGATGCATGTAATAGGGGGAGTTGTTGTGTGAATAACCTAATTGATATAGAGCTTTAGTGTTACAATTTCTATGAGCATTTAGAGTTTTTCCATCAATGAAAAAGGGGGAGATTGTTGGCATATTATTGTCATTGATTTCAAAAGGTGAGAACTATGGTGAAATAGAGGTCAAATTCATGATGGGTTCTTCGAGAGCTTTCCTGAAGTGTGCCTTGCAAGTTCAGAAGTTGAAAGGTACATTCAAGATGAATCATTTTTTCTCTTGGGTGATGCTAGGGTTTATCACTTAAACCCTAAGGTTTTTGTTGTCACGGGGCTCAGACTAAATTATATTTAGTCGGTGACCTGTGTTTGGTTGTTGCAGGTTGCTTAAGTGATAACTTAAGCTAATTACATTCATTCAGTTACTAGCCTTGTGTGTCAAGCCTTTTAGATAGTGTTGTTCATGCATATGTTTCAAGGTGATGGTCAAATGTCAACAAGAGTCAAGGAGGATTTCCTTCAATGTAGAGATGAGTGGATGAGGAGGTTTGAGGATTGCATCAAGGTGACATTGTGTGTTTGGCATGAATTTTTTATGGGTCCCTTCGATGTGGTGATCTCTCGCTTCACATCCTTGTTGTGAAGCAATCAGGATGATAGTTTGTTTTCAGAGAGAGAAAGTTCTATGTCTTTGACATGGCAATGATGACATCAGCCATGTACATGTGGCGACACATGAAGAACAATGGAGTTATCGATGAGACAATGTTGGTTTAGAGAGAGGCATTTTTTTGTCCCCTTGATATACCAATGGATCTTCATCAAAATGATTGGTTGTGTTCAAAGAAACCCTTGGCCTAGTCCCTTCAAAATACCATTTAGGACCTTGTTAGAGAAAAAGGTGAATCTCGTTGGGAGCCACTTGGATTTCCCTTCGACAAGAAAATGCATGGCAATGAGTTGGTGGGACCTAACTAGGGAATAACAAAGATAGTTAGTGATCTGTAATGACAAGTGGAAAAAATTGATTGATCATTTTAGCAATTCACATCCTTGTTGTGAATTGTGTGGAAATTATGTGGATACTTAGGTGGAAGGAAGCTTATCAAAGAGAATGACATTTATCAGCATGATCCTATTGTAACTAATCCCAATATGATAATTTTCTGCAAACAAATATCAACAACGCTTGTTTCAAGGAAGACTCATTCGATGGTAGTGTTTCAAAGGGTGATGATGGATGGAGAACCTTGGATCATGATACAAAGTGACAATATCAATGGTCAGAATTCAAAGAAGGTGGTTTCAAATGGTTGAGACCGTGAAAGTTATTTTTGACTGGAAACCAACTAGATGAATGAAATCAATTGGTCTACCAAGCCCAACAATAGACTTAACTGGTGATTTGATATGCAGAACAGTGGCACAGAGTGCTAACCATAGAAATATTGAGCTCAAATCTTATGCATAGAATAATACGTTAAATGCATATCTCATTTAGGGATTACAAATGACCAATCTTAAAAGACTCTCTAAAATATAATTTAATGTCGATATGGCTCAATGTAGTGTATGCTTCCTGAAGAAGATAGAATGAAAACCCTAATTTTTGCATCAAGTCACATTTTGTCGGAGGTTCATAGCTAAAGATAGTGTCAACTGTTAGTAAAGAAAAGTGAGATAATGGTGTTACAGAGAAGGGTGAGGGCATCAATCGACATTGTGAGAGAGAAGAGTGGGGAAGTGATAAAGTGTAGAGAACGCAATTGCAAAGAAAGAATTCCCTATGCCTGAATAAGTTGAGCCAAACAAAAATCATGAATTCAACTATGGATTTATATTCAATGTAAAACCCTTGATTGTATTGGTTCTTTTTGTTTGGGTTCTACTCATTCAAACTGGTGTATTACAGAAAGGGGATGTGATGTTGAGCAAACAATAAATGCAGAGAACACTAGTGAAAAAAAGAAGTTGATACATAGTGGATGAAGAAGCACAAAGTAGAAGGAGAGTTATAGATTGTTCAACATACCTGTAAGTGTAGTTGCAAAGAAGTTGCAACATAGAATTGTTATTAAAATTGTAATATCTAGCATTGTAAATCTGAATGGTGGGTGCCATCAGATATCAAGGTAGTTGCTTAGATTAGGGAGTGGATGCTCCTAAAACTGGGAGATTGGTGTATCCATAGGGTTGGTGCCCTTAAAGTATTGTAACTGAATTTCAATCTTGTGAGGTTGGATTAGGACGGTAGATCCTAGTAGTAATTCTCACTATAGTTTTTCCCAACCTAGGTTTTTCCATGTACATTTGGTGTTATGTGATGACTATGTGTGTGCTCTCTCATGTGTTTTCTTATTAATGTTTTATTTGCACATTGAAATTTCAAATAATTAATCTACATTAAGGGTTAAGAAGTAAAAATCAATATCTACTATTTCACCCCCCTCTCGGTAGATCAATGTGTTCCAAAATTCCTTTCATAGATCTGTCAATACCATATCTCTAACTTCAAAATTATTTTCCCTCCTCTTCAAATCAACTTTCTCTTTATATTGTTGGCTACTCCAACTAAGTATTTCTCTCATTTGTTGGTGTAAATATTGCATATATTTGGAAAAATATTATCCTTCAAAACTTCTCTTAGATCCCTCTATATTTGCAAGCTCCCTTAATTTTGAAATACCTCTTGGACTATTCCCATAAAAAAATTAAAATGGAATCTTACATGTACTTTTGTTGATTGAGTCATTGTATACAAACTCTACTTGAGGCAACACTAATTCTCATTACTTAGGCTTGTCACCAACAAAACATCTTATCAAATTTCCTAAGCTATGGTTAACAACTTCAATTTGTCCATCCATTTAAGGATGATATGCAAAAATTGAACTTTAAATTACTCTATAATTTCTTCCAAAGTGTCCTCCAAAAATGTCCTACAAACTTAGTATCACGATCAAAAACTATCATTCTTGGTAAACCATGTAATCTAACAACCTCTATGAAGAATAAATTTTCTACATGTGTTGCATCATTTGGCCTTTTGCATCCTATAAAGTGATTCATTTTGGAAAATCTATTAAAAGCTACAAAAATAGAATCCTTATCTCTCTACGTTTTTCGTAGTTGAAGCATAAAATCCATGATCACATCTTCCCATGATTTCTTTGGAATGGGTAATGGTTTATATAGACCTATATTTTGACTCCCTCCTTTGGAATATTGAAAAACTTAACATCCTTGCATAAATTTTGTAATTTCTACCCTCATCTTTGGCCAAAAATTCCTTTCACTAAGATGTGCCATTGTTTTATCAGCTCCAAAATATCCAACTAATCCACCGCAATGTTTTTCTCTTATTAATTTCTACCTCATTGATCCTTGAGTTATGAAAATTTATTATCCTTTAAACAACAATCCATCTTGTATAAATTAATCCATCTATGGTGTCCTATCCACAATAGTAGGTTCCATACATGATGTCCATGTAGATCCTTGAAGTCCAAATCATCCTTATACAAATCTTTCATAGAATCAAATCCAACTACTTTAGCTCTCATTTTAGTCAATAGCACTACTCTTCTACTTAATGCATCTACTACTTTGTTTGAACTTCCATTGTGTGCTTGAGAACAAAAGCATATCCTTGTAGGAATTCAACCCACTTCATGTGTTACTAGTTAAACTTGGTTTGACTATTAATAAATTGTAAATCATGATGATCCATGTAAAGAATAAACTACTTTGGAAGCAAATAATGGTGCCACTTCTTTAAATCTTACACAATGGCATAAAATTCTTGATCATAAATTGAATACATTTTCTTGGAATTAGTAAGCTTCACTAAATTATGCAATATGTCTACCCTCTTGGCTTAGAATCACTCCTATGGTTATCCCTCATCCATCACAATCTACTTGAAACACTTTTGCAAAATTGGGAAATGCTAATATTTATTTCTCAGTGACTTTCTTCAAAACGTCAAAATTTTTTTTTGTTGTTGCTATCCACTTAAACTCTTTATCTTCTCCCCTTATAGTCTTAGTTAGTGGTGCACATATACCACTAAATATATGAATAAACTTACAATAGAAACTAGCTAAACCATATAAAATTCTAATTTCATGTATTCAATGATAGAACATACCTTTTATGGGTCTATTTATAACCCTTGTGGAGAGATAACATATCCCAAATAAACCAATTTATCCTTCTTAAAACTAAACTTTTTTAAATTCTCTAATAATCTTTCTTCCTTGAGCCTTTGTAGGAATTGTCTAATATGCAATAAATTCTCTTTTTTTCCAATGCTAAAAATAAAAATATCATCAAGATAAACAATTACAAACTTCCCTAAAAATAGTTTCAACACTTTATTCATTAACCTCATAAATGTATTGGGTGCATTTTTTAACCCAAAGATCATTACTAACCACTCATATAGCCACTCTTTGGTCTTAAAAGCAGTCTCCCACTCGTCACCCTCTCTTATCCTAATTCGGTCAATACCCACTCTTTAAGTCATTTTTGTAAAATACCTATCCTTTCCAAAGTAGTCTGTGAGATCATCCATTCTCAGTAAAGGAAAATGATAAATTATTTTTATTTTATTGATGAATCTTGACTCCACGCACATCATCCATTCATCATCCTTCTTTAGTTCTAACATAGTTGGTACCATTCATAGGCTAAGGCTCTCTCTAATCAATCCTCTTTCAAATAGTTTTTGCACTTGTTTATTCACCTCTTTATTTTTTATAGGTGTCAACCCATAGGGAGCCTTGCTAGGTAAACTTCCCCTATAATCAATTTAATATGATGCTTGATGTTCCTCATAGGTGTTATTCCTTCTCATAATTCTTTAGAAAAAATTTCATCAAATTTTTCAAGAAACTCTTTTACTTCTAAAAGCATGCCATTGTTGTCATTTACTGCATCTATTTGTAGCTCCTTAGGAACTATTTCAAAACATGTTTTTTTCTCTTTTAATCTCTTTCAAGAATTATTTTTGTATCACTAGGAGTGTTCTTAGATCACTTTCCACCTCTTCTTCCTTGGTTACCAATGGCATAAGAGTGTGTTTTCTTCCATTTTTCTGTAATGTATAAGTGTTTTCTCTCCCATGATGGATTTCCTTCCTATCAAACTACCATGGCCTCCCTCAGAGTGACATACATCTATGGGCATGATATCACACCACACCTCATCTTCATAACTTCCTATTCAAAAATTCACTAGGAATTGTTTATAAACCAAGACTTTGTGCCTTTTTACAAACATGACACCTTGTAAGGGGTAGGGTGAGCTATACTTTTTAACCCTAACTTATCTTACCATTTCAACTGAAACTAAACTATCAATGTTGCCATTATCTATTATGACCTTGCAGCATTTTCCACCTAATTTACATATTGTTCTAAACAAACTTTTTCTTTGTACATGTTCATCTTCTCTCTTGGCTAGTTTCAAAAGTGGCATCTTCATCATAAGTGCTTCTCCTCTCTTAGTTTCATCTAGGTGACTAACAGAACCTATAGACTAATTATCCCCCTTTGCTACGTATGCACTTGTTTCCCTTGTTCTCCATGATCCTTATGTTCTTCATTGTGGAATTCATAAAAATTATGGCCTAAATGTCCACAATTAAAACATGTACCTTTGAAGCCTCTACCTTTTCCTCTTCCATATCCACCTCTACCTCTCATTGGGTATGGTACTAATATGTTTCATCTTTCTCCTTTCGAATTTTTGATGGACTAACCTCCTTACCATGACTATAGTTTTTGTTGTTGTTTCACTTTACCTTTGTTGAATCCACCTATTCTTTTAATTTTTCCTTGCGTTCCTATCAATTTCTCCTTAGCTTTTAGTTCATATTGGTATGCTTCTTCCACATTTTGTAGCCTTATCATACTTAGTTCATCTTGGATATTCAACCTCAATGCATTAACATATCTTGCTACCTTATCATAGTCTAATTCATTATGGCTAGATCTGATGGAAATTTTATAAACTCATCTATATAGGCCTTCACACTCAACTACATTTGTCTTAAATTCTGCAATTTATTGAAATTCTCGAGTTGATAATCACCAAGTATAAATTTAACCTTCATCTTACTTACCATTTGATCCCATCGAGTAATCTTATCTTTGTCATTCCTTCTTCTCTAAGTTTACACCTATTTCCACCAAAGTGTTGCATGACCTTTCAACCTTGTTTGAGCAATCTTCACTCTTTTAGGGTCCTCTACTTCATCATACTCAAAATATTATTTCATCTCTATTATCGAGTTAATTAGTTCATCTGGTTCCAAAATTATTGAGAAGCTTGTTAATTCCACCCTTGTTCCTTTCCCAATGTTATAAATAACTCTTATAATCCTTTTGTCACCTAAATCTACATTTTCACTTTCTTGTCTAGCCATATCTTCATGTGCTATTTCTCTTCTCATTCCTCTTTCTATTGAATCCATTCTTTCCTACACTCCCCTTTAGGAATTCTAACACTTCATCTATCCTTCCTACTACCTCTATAGCTACAACCTTTACCATCCTTCTCCTTGGTGGCATCTTGCTACTCCAAATCTCTTTCTTTTCCTTTTCCTTCTTACTGTAGACTTCTTGGCTACAATATCCCTTGTTGTAGGGACACACCCACAATTCCAACTCACTGAGATACTTCCAAACCACAACCTAAAGTCACTATCCTTCTTCCTAGAGCTATATTTTTGCTCGTTATGTTCCATTCCTACCCTGCCTGGTGTTATTGGTCTTTCATGGTGTTGAAAATTTCTTAGGGTTGGGGTTTTAGCTTTGCCTACATGTAAAACCCTTGTGTTTATTTTACGCCTTGGTTGGGATCTATTTCGCTGTCAATTTTTGAAGGGTTTTAGAACATCTTATGTCCTATCATTCTGTCTAGGCTTGGTCCCTTTGGTCTTAATTTTTATTTCCTCTGTGGGTTTTATTTTCCCTAAGACTTGGTTGGCCCTGTGTTTCATCGTTTAAAAAAAACTTATGTCGTTATTTACTGTTGGCCTAGTAATTTCCCCTTGTCCTTTTAAAGAATGTTTTATTTTGCAAAGGGATGAAATTCACGCTACCATTGATCAATTTCCTTAAGATATCAATGGTTTCCCACCATCGCATGATCAAGAATTGCAAGATTTTTACTGATCACGATATCGCGGGCGGGTGCCATGTGTTCTTTCTAAGGGATCAAATTTGTGCTACCATTGATCAACTACCGTTTGATCTCAGCCATTCCCTACCATCCCGCAATGGCCCCACCACAATGCTTTGGTTGATTGCGATATCATGGGCGAGCGCCATGTATCCTTTTTGGCATGGCTGAAGGAGTTCAGTTTGTGTGCCGTCGATCAATTATTGTCAGATCTCAACAATTTCCTGCCATCTCATGATCATAATTTGCAAGGTTTTTACTGATCACGATATCGCGGGTGACAGCCATGTGTCTCATCTAGAGGAGCCGAAGGAACAATGAAATACTTTAACCCGATTTTAATATGTTATGTTGTGGGCTACTAAAGTGCTTGTGAGATACACATGTTTCAAATCAACAGAGATGTTATGATCTCAGCAGAAAAGCTATTCGATGGTTACTGATAAGGCTAGTGACTATGTTGAAGGAATGAGATCATTGATGCTCATGATCTATGGTTTCCCGCCATCGCGTGATCCAAAGTTGTAGGATCTTTATTGATCGCGATATCGTAGGTGACCGCCACGTGGACTTCTTTGGTAGTGTATGGTATGGTGGGCCCCTTATTGCCATGTTGGCAATTGTGTCAACCTCTTTTGAATGTAGTCGTTAGATTATTTGATCAAACTGAAGGATCGACAGCTAAGATTTAAATCTACATCAAATATGGTTGGAGCCATTCGTGCAGCGCGCGAGTGAGCTTTAATGGTAGATGAGACACTTACTGGAATAATTTGATGGAAATAAAATCAATTCTCCTACTTTATTTGTATCACAAGGCATTCAAGTATTTTTTGAAGCAGTCTTAGAGTCGAGAGAAAAGTTGCGAGTCTCTATAGCCAAAATTTGGGATTTCTGCGAACAAAGCTGTGAGTTTATTTTTTGTGCCTCCCGGTCATTATGCACTTCAATTTGGGAAAAAATTTGTTGTGCTTGTCATTGAGCTTGTTGATGAATGTGTTAGGGCTATAGTTTAATTATAGTTGTGATAAATTACAATGTTTTGTTTTGTAATTTTCTATCTCTAGTTAGTCCTAGCTATTTGAAGTATAGCATTGTAAAGAAGCCCTAGTTTGTCTGAGATGGCACCACCAAAGCAACATTCTGGCCAAGTTGATTATCTAAGAAGAAACCTATACGATGATTTCTTGGATCAATTTCCCTTGTCAATGAATGATAGGGGGAAGGGATTAGTCCTGATGCGAGGGAAAATTCTGGGGGAAGGGTTAGTATACAATTGCTCCAACATAGCCGATGCTAGGGTTCCTCTCACAGGGTTGGAAATGTTCAGATTGTGGTATGGACATAGGAATTTTCCTCACCCCTTTTTCAAATAGTTGGATGTATGACATGGGGACGCTGGTTGTACCAAATGTGTTCCCTGATGTAGACCTGCTTAGGGTAGTGGTTGCAAGATATGACCCTGTCATATGGGTAATTAGGGATAATGATGGAAAGGTTCTGTTGAGTGTTAATAGAGAAGAGGTCCAAAAGATTTTTGACTTGAGTGAACTAAGTGAAGACTTGGTTCCTATTAATCTTGAGAAAATGAAGTAGGAATATGCAAAGTTGAAGTCTCTTTTTAGAGCTAAGTTGCTTCCACCTCATCTGGCTAGGGCAGGAGGTTCAAGATTTCATATCAGCCCCAGTGACCAGAAACCTTTCAGATTAAATTGTTTTGCAAATAATTTCATAGCCACTATCTATTCATTGTGTCAGATCTTGGGTTTCAATCTTGGTATGGTGATGCCCATTGCATACATGTTTATGGGGGTGCAAATACAACACCCTAACTTCTCTGTGACATATGACTTTGCTTCTTTCTTGGATGAAAGGATACATGAAGGGTTGTCAAAGTTGCAGAAAAATGATATTGACACTCAGTTTTTTTGGTATTCTATGCAGATGCATATGTTTTTGTTCAAGAATGTTGATTTCTTCTCTGAGAATATGAAATTAATGCAATCGGTTGATGGAGAAAGATTTCCAGTACACATATGGGCTACAAATTTAACTTGCAATAAGGAAAGCACTAGTTATGTGCAATTTGATAATTGTTTTGCTTCCAGATTAAGGGCTAGATTGATGGTGAATGTACCTAGGATCCCTAAGGAATTACATGATTTCCTCAGGCCAAAGGGGAGGAAGCCAAAATTAAAAGTCTGCCATAACTGGGGTGACATTATCCCATACCCAGTCAGCAGTGTTTTGAGGGTATATAGTTTTCAGGGATTCCCTCATATACTGCCATACAATGTACCACCAAGAGTGGGGTTTCTAGAAGTTATGTGGAAAATTGGTTGTATTCATGAGGACAACCTCATTGGAAGGGGTAAGGGAAAATTTTTCCCTGATTATATAGTGGTGTCTGATTTTTCCTTTTCAAAGGGAGCCTGGATGCATTTTGAGAATTTATTTGAGGATTATCATTTGAGGTGTGGTCCAAAGTGGCAACATGATCCTGAGGGTTTCTTTTCCTTTTTCAGACAAAGAATAAAAGTTGGCAAGTTTTTGCATGAATTCAACTTTCCTGAGGACCTGATTAGAAATGAGTTCGACCTTAATAAATAGGAGTTGAACAAGAAAAAATGGATAGCTTATAGTAAGCTATTAGATGTTGTGCACAAAATGGATCTGAAATATGATCCATTGTTGGAGTTCAATCCACACCATAAGAAAATTGATTTTCTGACAGAGAATTTCAAAGAGATTATGGGCACCTTTAGAACCAAGAAGATAAACTTAGAATTGAGTCTGGGTGTACCAGAGAAAGATGCTACACCAATTAAAACAAGGCCAACATACCATCCTACAGAAAGGTGGCCCATTTATAGGAGGAAAAAGGATAGCAGCAGTGATGAGGAAGAAATGGATAGAAAGGGGAAGCAAATAATGAAGTTGCCTTCACAACCAGGTCCAAAATTCAAAGTGCCTGGGGCAATCAAAATTATTAATTTAGAATCATCACCAGAAAATAGTCCCCCATCACCACCATCTGAGACTAGCCCTAAGAGGCAAAGAATTGATCAACTACAGGAGAATTTGATAGATGAAATTATTGTTACTGATCAGGACATGTAGGTTGGTATGCCTTCCCCTCCTAGACCAGTTGAATTGATTTTATCTAATTTAGATATGAAAGGTAAAAGTGTACAAGATGCAAGAATGGAAGCGTGCAAGGAGTTTCTAGATGACAATACATTTGTAAAAACTCATGTATTCTTACAATTGGTATGGAGGATGAAATTTGAAGAATATCAAGATAAATGTAGGTAGAGAAGAGAACTAAGACCTAACAGGTCAGACCAGGAGAATGATGAGGAAGTAAAAGCTGAATTAATGGAAGAATTCAAGAACATCACTCTTGAAGAAGGAAGGAAAATGGTGAGTCAGGCTGGTGTATTATTTCTACCTGAATGAGACATTGCAGATGTTGTAGCATTTAATGTTATTTTGAAGTCCAAGCATCCCTTACAAGACTCTGAAGAAGAAGTCAAGGCAACACTTCAAGACTCTGCTTTTAGTGAAGAGTATGAAACCTTGGAAATTTGGGCATTGGCCCCACAAGGGAGAAAACCAGATGTTTTTTATATTAATCCAAATTTTAGAGGAGGATTAATAATAAAGAGAGCTTCAGAGACCTCAACCACTGAGGCCACTAATTTGACTGTGAATGTGGCCAAATTGGCCCAAAATACTACTAAAGGGAAGGAGGCTAAAGAGAAGAGCCTAATGGAGAAGTATAACATTTTGATTGAAGAATACAACAAGATGTCGTAGAAGAATGTTGAGTTGTAGACTGAGGTGGAAAGGTTTAGGTATAAACAGATTGGGGAGACATCAAGTTCTCCAGGAACTAGTACATTACCCTCCATAGCAGGGTCAGTGCCTCCTGCTTCTCCAATTGTTTCCACACCAGGGTCTCCCAGTCAAAATCCTTCCCTCACCCTTCATTTAGAAAAAATTGATTAAAAACATAGTGCTCTGTTGATCCTACAAAGATGCGGCTCATGCAAAGAATTGATGAATTACAGGTGTCTTTGAGGGTAAGTGAGGAGTGATCTTTCTCAAAGAAAAAGGAGATTTTTCCTGCTATTTTGAGGAATTTAAATGAAAAGGTTGATAGTAGACTACTATCTATACATTCTTTATATTCTTTGTTGTTAGATGCAATGAAGAATATTGATAGGGATCAGGAGGTAGTGATAGCATTGGTTGAAAATTGGATCCCTAGGGCTAGTGATTTGGATGTCATGTATAAGGCCTCAAGGTTTGACACAAATAATAGGCCCCAATCATTAAAGCCTACTCAAGTATTAGTTAAGTCATTGCAGGGTTTTTAGACCCTACCAGATGATTTGAGTAGGAAGATCAGGGAGTTGGTGAAGAATTTCAATGATTAGGGTAACACATTGTTACTTGATATAATTGATGAGCAAGGGAAAATTAGGTCACTCCAACAGTGGCAAGATCAAGCAAGTGAGGTCATCAATGATCAAATTAATTTAATTTGTGATGACTTAGATTATGATTTGTTGGTGAGCTGTATGAATAAAATCATTAGTACCAGCTCATTTTCAGAATCTTTTGAAAGGGATACAAATCAGGTAGCGGTAAAATACAAAACTTATAATGCCAAGGTGAATGAGGTAATTAATATTTACTAGCCAACTGATGAAGAATACCATAAATGGGTAAATAAATATTTAACTAAGGAAGAGTAAAAATAATAGACTACTATCAAGTGGTAAATTAGATGTTGCAGTTACAACGGTTTCCAGTTTTGCTTTGATGGCAGTCTCGACGCGGGTTTCTTGTGGTTTTTGTTGCTGCATCAACTTTCCTCAGCTGACATGATGAACGAGAATATTCTCCAGGGTGATGGCTATTGTAACAAATTTTGGAATATCACTAGGTGCTCCAATTGGCTGGTGACATGTATACTTTCTGGCCCGATGTTTGTTTGCTCCTTCATTTTCTATAAGAAGGATTTCAAGGCCAGAAGTATGGGTTAGCAAGTTAGATAATTTTTGGTCAATTCTAAGTGAAGTTGTAGAGCAAATTGTAAAGTCCAATGGTTTTAGAGAGAAATGAAATTTAGGTTTTAATTCATTCTGTAATAGGTTTTGAGTTCATGGGGATTTAATGTTGTATAACAGTACTAGCATTTGAGTTGAAATGATAAATTCAAGCTCATGTCTCTCCATTGTACATGCATATCTGAACTTTGAATAAACTAACTAAAGTGTGTTTCATTCATCTTATTGTTGTGGTGTGTATGATTCTTTCTTAAGGGAATAACATATTGTGTTCATTAAATAGGGCAAGAAAAAAATTAAAAAATAGAGATGTAGCTTTGATTGTGTAGTTATGTCTTTCTCTATTTATCTTTTGGTGATTCCGAAGATGTAATTCATTTCTTTGTATGGATAATAGAAGTGCTTCCTAATAGTACATTGTATCTTGAAATCAATTTAATGCATTTTTTTGTGAATTTGTTTTTTAGATATGAAAGAAAGATATTTGATTAGGATAAATCTTTGGGTGAAATACCTTGGTCCCAAAATTGTATTGCTTCCTTAGGATGTATATGTGAACTTATATATGGAATCAATTAGTATTGAGTAAGTTTAGAGATAAAAGGGAATAGTGGAATCATGTGCATGGTAAATCAATAATAATGGTTGTAAGGAAAAAAATGCATTGGTAAACCTTGCATTGTTAAATCTAAAATCTAAGTTTCTTCTTTCAATACATGGTATGCACGAAATGTAGAATGAAATGTACATTGTAAGATCATTATGTTGGTGAGACCTAGAGTCCCTAACTACATTAGTATTGATAAAAAATAATATAAATGTTGACTCCTTATATCCTAGTTTGAAGATTATTATTTTTAAATGCATGATTTAGTGAGTTTTGTGTGAGAAGAATTTTGTGTATGTGGTGTTAATAAACTAGACTATGTTTTCCTTGATTTGTGTTGAGCATTGAATATCCTTCTTTGAGAAAATATTTTATCATAATTTTATATTCCACTTGGTATAATAGAATGTTTTGTAGGACCATAGTGGAACATTTTGTAAGGACTTAATTCCTTTAACTAAAATCTTTTTTATGAGTGCCATTAGTTAGTAAATTTTATTTTTAAGAAAGTAGAATTATGGTATCTTATTGAAATTCAATGGGATGTTGATAACAAATATAATGTATTCCATAAGCATGTGTGTATTATGATACATCATCTTGTGAATGAGGATGCAATTCATGGATCTCACATGGTTTAGTATTGTAGTAATGGAAAAATTATCCATTTTCCCTTAATTTAGGAATAATTAATAATAAAAATTTGCTTATTGTTTCCTTCATTTAGTGTTGTAAAGAGTATCTTTACACTTTCAAACTAATCTAGGGATTTATTAATTAATTGAGGTTAATTTTCCTTAATTGGCCCCTTTAATTCAAATCCAAGCCTAATTAAATGTAAATTCTAAGAGATAAAACCTGACATTCATAAATGCCATTAGACAACACTTAGTTTTGGAAAGTGTTGTCCTAGGTAGGTGACCTAAGACCCATTCACCACATGGTGAATGGGTCCTCTCTAGGTCCTAGGACCCTATTTTTGCATAACATTTCACATTGAATAAAGTGTGTCCTAAGTGAATGACCTAGGACCCATTCACCACATGGAAAATGGGTCCCCACTTAAACCAAGGACCCCTCCCTAAAATATGTTTTTGGTGGTATTTTAATGATTTGAAATCTATGATTCAATGTTAGCTTGTGATATTTGAATTTTAGGAATTAATGATAAGATATGTATTAATACAAGGCTATTTCACATAGTTTCACTTAGAAATTTCAAGTCTTCAAGCATCCTAGCAAGTTTATGAGAAAGTGTGATCAAGAGCTTTTCTAAGGCATTCAAGGGAAGATTATTGAAGATTATTGTAGCAACCAACAATCATTTCATCATGTCAAATATTTTGTGCATCATGCATATTGTTGAGCTAATGTGTTGATGTAGCATTTGAGATCTATCAAGCATATTTAAGGTATTGTTTCTAATCATGTTTCCTGGTCAAGATCTACATTCATTGAGGCCACTTCATACTAAGTTGTAGATTTTTTATCCAAGGTTCAAATTAGGTGTGGTGATTTGTAACATTTCATTTGTTCATTCAACATTCCTTTATGCATTATTTCATTTCAAGGATTAATTACCAAAATGGGGTTTGACCAAGGAAAATCCCTATTCCCTAACAAAAACAAATTCTCCTCTTTATGTGTGATTATAGGTTTTAGGTTTTGTTACTACTATATTTTTTCTTTGCTTCTTTTTTTTAAGTCAATCACCATTACATAAACCACTCATAATCTTATGTGGGTGGTATTTTAGGTCATAGTTCAAACCCAAGCAGTGTTTTGTTAAGTTTGTCAAACTTTTCCTTTTGTCGCTTGTGCTTATTTTACATTATTTCTCCATTTCAAACCTGGGTAGTGTTTTGTGTGTTTCATCAAACTCTCTTTTCTTCTTTAACTAAAGGCTATTTGTTTGGGTGGTGTTTCATCATGACGTTCTAACTTAGGCGCATATTTGTGAAGTTCATTGAAATCCCCAATTCACCACTCGTAGACATTTCTTTTTAAATTTTTGAAAGATGGTTATATTTGAAATGGTGACGCAACAACTACCATATGTTATGAGGAAAATTAAGGCATTATACTTCCATGTTTTTCTATGGAGTTGAGCTTTAAGAAATCAAACTTTTGGATGAACATTCTCATTGAAAAATTCTCTAGAGACGAGCTAGAGAGGATGCAAAGTTCAAGATGCAATGTCCACCATTAAGGTATTTTCATATTTCACTCATTTGGTATATTCTCTAGATTGTTTCTTCCTGCATTGTGGAAAACATCTATTTTTGAGAATTATTATTTCTTATCCATGGAAAGGATTAAATACGTGGGGTGTGAATATATATCTGTGTTAACATATGTGGGTCCAAAAATTTGTGATATTCGTCTAGGGCCTGTTGTTTTGGAAAAATTGTGGAAAAAATTTAATAAACCCAATCCTTCACCCATCATTGAATGAGTGATAGACAATGGTTTAATTAAAACCGTTGCATTTCCCATAGCCTTGCAATGTCCTGAGCTCATTCAAGAATGCATAAGACATTATAATTCACTAACCGGGAGGTTAGAACTAAAGACAATAGACTTGTTCTAAAGGTTCAAAGGTCCACTTTTATGTCTTGCTTAAGGTTTCCAAAAAGAGAGGAATATTCATCAATGAACATGACACATTCCCAAATTGAATTCACTACAAAGAAAGGGGTTTACAAAAATGTGATAGCAAAGAATTGGTTGGCCAAACCAAAGAAGGGAAAGTTCCAATTGTGCCGTAACTTACACATAAATTATTTTGTAGAAGAAGTGGCCAATACTGTGGTGTTGTTACATAGGGTTAGGGGAAATGAGAATTTTCATGGGTTTGAAGAATGGGTGTATTTCTTTATCCAAATTATTTTTAGTGGAGAAAAATTTCTAGATTGGGCAGAGATTATTAGTGACTACCTACATGAATTGAGGACCTTCCTTACTCTAAACATTTTTTTCTATATGTCCTCATATCTGATATATTCCCTTGCCAACACTAGACCTTGGCCTAAGTTAAGACCAAGTGATTTTCTCCAAGAAAGTGGCAATTTATGATTATCATGATAAATTCCAACTTCACAAGATCTTTCAACATTTCAGAAGGGTAAATGACACTTTCTCGATGAGGATGGTCAGATAAATATAGGGACATCCTGCAATGTGGGTATCACCTGAAGCCATGTAATTTGTTAATTTCTATGGCAACCGTTTTATTCAATTCCAAATATTTTCATACATTAGAGTTGTTGGATACACTATATTTCCTATAAAATTGCCTAAGTATCTTGAAGATAAGTGGGTGATTATTGAGGTAAGTAGGTAGTTGGCTAATGTTAATAGATTATGCCAAGATAGGAAAAGATTGATAGTCTATTTTCCTTTAGTTTTGTCCCATAAAGTTGTCAATCAATGCTAGATGCTCTAAATATTGAGAAGGAATTTGTTAGAAGATTAATCTTTACTTGGTAAAGGTTATTCTTTAATTGTAATTTTTTATTAACTTGTAGGAATATTCCAAAGGAATCCCTACAAGTCTTTTGTCTTTTTGTCATCTCACACATGTGTGAGGATAACTTATTTTTTAATTCCTTTATTAAGGAATATTTGTAACCACCTCCTTAAGAGGTGACACTTTGCACACACATAGATGAATGGTGGCATTCATTGAGTTGGAGTTACATTATAACTCCTTCTTCTCACCTCTACTTATTGAGGTGCCTCTCCTCTCATTCTTCAAGACTCAAGCAAGCAAGCTAAGGCTAAAGCTCTCTCTCTCTCTCTCTTTGTATTATTCTTTAGGCATTTTGCCTCCATTCATAATATTGGGGTTTTTTCCCCTTAACAAATTCTTGTGTCTCTCTTGCTTTGGTGGTGCTTGGTTTGGCTACTTAATCTATTTGGTAATATTCTTTCCTTCAAACAATTGCTCTTTATTAGTACTTTCCATTGCTCTTTTCTATTTCCTTTCATGGTATCAGAGCTTGGTATTACTAATATTTTGTGAGCTACATTGTTGAAGGTTTACCAAATTTTTTAGCACACCATTGGAGGCACTCAAAGAGAAAAAGAGAAGAGCCAAAAGTCTAATCTTGTTTTTTCTTTGATATATTTTTCTAACCCTTGTGCAGGATTTCTTATCTAAATATTTCTAAGTTTTTCAAATTTCAAATTTGTGCAATATATTTTGCATCCATGATTTATTTATTTAAAAATCCATTATTTTTGCATGCATATTTCTTTTAAAAAAAAAAATCATTAGTATTGTACAAATCTGTAAAAAATCACTATATTTTACATTTTGTAAAAAGAAATCAATTTTTTTTGGGTTCTAACCCTGTTTTTTTTTAATATCATTTTTTTTAATTCCCCTGTTTTATATAAAAATATCAATCTTTGTTTAAAAAAATATATCATATCTGCAATCTTTCAAAGTTTTTTTTAAATCTAAAATTTTTAATCTTCACAGAATATTATTTGTTTGTATTTTTTTTTAAACAAATAAATAAAAAATTCTTATCTGATTTAGGGCTTGGCCCCTGTCTCAAATCTTTTTCAAAAGTTTTAAAAAAATCAATATCATAAAATTTAAACCTTTTTTCTTGGCATTGACCTTTAGCAGGCCAGTGCCCCTCCTCTTTCACTGTGCAGCTTCAAACTCCTCTGACTTGCGGCCTCTGTAGGTTTTCCTCACACGTTGGCCCCTATCCTCATTGCCTTGCATTCCCACCACACAACTCCTAGCTCTGTGTTTTTTTAATATCTTTTTTCTATTATTAGTTCTCCATTTTGAAATCTTTCTGCTCGCTTTTTTTTTATTCGCCCACTTTATTTCATTCATAATTTACTTTATTTACCCCACCCCATAATAAGCGGTTATAAATATTTCTTTTACACCTTTTACCCCACCCATCCTCTTATTTGCTAGCTCAAACTTTTAAAAGAAACTTTTTAATCCTTTTATTCTTTATACGTAATCCTCTTTCTTTTATTAGTTTTAAGTTTTAAGATCTTTAATATTTTTATATTATAAATTAAGTTTTTAAAATATATTTTTTTAAAAAATTAATATTAATCATTAATTTTTTTATATATAGTTTTTTTTAAATAAAAACTTTTAATCATTTAGTTCTTAAATATTAATAAAAAAATATTATTTTTATATATAGATCTCATATTTAAAAATTTATCTTTTTTTTAAATGAAGTTATTTTTTTAATTTAATTTAATCTAAAGAGGCTTATTTTGTTCTAAATTTAGGTAATTCTTTTTAAAAGAGGTTATTTTTTTAAGATATAATTTGATCAAGAGGGATTTTCTTTTAAAAGCAAATATTTACAATATTTATTTTTCTTGTGAATTTTTTATTACAATCATGTCTACTTTAATTCCTGAAATTAAGTTGAATTCTTCTAACTATCATTCTTGGAAAACTCATATGATTTATTTTTCGATTTAAGCATCTTTTAGATGTAGCTACAAATCCTAAATCTAAACCAGGTTCGTTTGCATCCAAAGATGAAAGTGAAAAATGGAATCTCAAAAATGAGGAAGCCCTTGGCCTCATAGGTATCTCCATGTCACCCAAACTTTATGTTCATATTGGGACATGCACAACTACCTATGAAGCATGGGACAAACTCAAAACAATTTATGATAGTATAAATGAATCAAGAAAAATTCAAATTCAAGATCAACTTGAAGATTTGAGGTATTCTGATTTTAAATCTATGGATGAATTTTTATTGAGATTTGATGCTTTAAATAGTCAATTGGATGGTTTAGGAGTTAAATTAGATAGTCTTAGATTAATTCATCTTATTCTTAAAAAATGTCTTCCTAGACAATTTCAACAATTCATTACTAATATTCATGCTCAATTAGCTATTCCTTCTTTAGCTACTCAATTAACTTATGATATTTTTTGTGATTTATTAAGACAAGAAGAGGCTAAGTTAATTCAGTTTGGTACTCTTAAGTCTAATGAACATGCTTTCTTATCTAATCATAAGCAAAATTTTAAACCTCATTCTAAACAACAACATTATAATTCCAAACCTCATTATAATAATGGCAATGATCCTAGAAAGTTTAACTCTTCTAAGAAACCACATTGCACTTATTGTAATAAGGATGGTCATTGGCAAAATACTTGTTTTAAGAAGCAAAATGAGAAAAATCCTATGAAGCAAAATAATCAACATCAAAATAAACCTAATAATAATAAGTTTCAAAATAATGCAAATCAATCTAGACGTGCTTTTACTTGTAGTTCTAATGTTTCTCAACCTCTTGAATGGGTTATTGATTCAGGTGCATCTCAACATGTTACTTCACATAAAGAAGTTTTTGAGTCTATGCAACCTGATATATCAAATGTTCCTCTTCAACTTGCTAATAATCATACTTGTAAAGTAGAAGCAATTGGAGATGTGAATGTTCCTAATGGTAAATTGCATGATGTTTTATATGTTCCTGAATTAAAGACTAACTTGCTTTCAGTTGCTAAGCTTTGTCAAGATTATAAAATAGAATTTTACAAAGATATGTGCTATGTTATTGATCCAAAACAAAACAAGGTCATTGCTAATGCTAAATTAGACAATGATAATTTGTTCAAATTTTATGAGTTTGCTCAATCTAGATGCTCTTTAATATCTACCATTGATTTTAATGTTTGGCATGAAAGACTTGGTCATATAAATGCTAACAATATTGCTTTAATGCAAAAGCTTAATATGGTAGATGGATTGCCTAGTATTGTTCCATCTAAAATTGTATGCACAGGATGCATGAGTGGTAAGATGCATAGGGAGCCCTTTCCACATGGTCAATCATGGAGGGCAACTCATAAGTTGCACCTAGTTCATAGTGACCTTTTGGGACCCATGGAGAATAACTCCATCCAAGGATCAAGGTATGCACTTACTTTTGTTGATGATTTTTCTAGAAGAGCTTGGATCTATTTTCTTCATAGTAAGGATCAAGTTCTTGATATATTTTCTGAATTTCATAAATTTTTTGAAAGGCAATCTGGTTTTAAACTTAAAATTCTTAGAACTGATAATGGAAAAGAATATGTGAACAATGCTTTTAATAGTTATTTGAAAACATTTGGTATTAAGCATGAGCTAACTATTCCCTATACACCTCAACAAAATGGTGTAGCGGAAAGGAAGCATAGAACTATTGTTGAAATGGCTAGATGTATGTTACATGCTAAAAATATGTCTTATAAATTTTGGGCAGAAGCTATGTTTTGTGCTACTTACATTATTAATAGGACTCCTACTAAAGCTTTAAAGGATATAACTCCTGAAGAAGCTTGGTCTGGTAGGAAGCCCAATCTTAAGCATTTAAGGATTTTTGGTTCAATTGCTTATGTTCACAAACCTAAACAAAAGAGGCAAAAATTAGATGCTAAATCTTCTTATCATATTTTTGTTCATTATGATGAACATTCTAAAGCTTATAGAGTTTATAATACTCTTACTAACAAAGTTAAAGTTGCTAGAGATGTATGCATTGCTGAAAATGGTGTTCATGATTGTTCTAAAGTGCATAATATTGATTCTTCTCAAAATAAAGTTATTGTTGTGGAGGTTATATCCTCAAGTTGAAACTCCTCTTAACCTTCCAAATGCATCTCTTACTCATAGTGATAGTGATGATGAAAATGTTGAAATTTCTCCTTATGATTCTTCTTCTAGTGATGATACTCCTACATCTAAAAGAATGCCAAAATGGTTTAAAAATTTGTTGCAAGAAAGTGAGGATTATTTAACTAAAAATCCACCTAAAAGAAGAAAGGAAAATTATTGTAATTATGCTTTGATGTCTAACATTATGAATTCAAATGATCCTCAAACTTATGAACAAGCTAAAGATCAACCTCATTGGAAAAAGGCTATACAAGAAGAATATGATACTTTAATTGCTGATAATACTTGAGATTTAGTTCCATTATCTCAAGGTAAGAATCTTGTTTCATGCAAATGGTTGTATAAAACTAAGGTTAATGCAAATAATGAAGTTAGCAAGTTTAAAGCTAGATTAGTTGCTAGGGGCTTTTCTCAAATTGAAGGTTTAGATTATAATGAAACTTTTGCTCCAATAGCTAAGATGCCCACTATTAAATTAGTTCTTGCTTTATCTTCTCATATGCATTGGCCTATTCATCAAATGGATGTTAAAAGTGCATTTTTAAATGGTGATTTACATGAAGAAATTTATATGTCTCAACCTTTGGGTTTCATTAAGGAAGGTAATGAAAATCTTGTTTGCAAATTGAAGAAATCAATTATGGTTTAAAGCAATCTCCTAGAGAATGGTATTCAAAGATCAATGCTTTCTTTTTATCTCAAGGTTTCATTAGAAGTAAAAATGATCCAAATTTATATATTAAGCATAGTGAAGATGATATTGTGATTATTATTTTATATGTTGATGATTTAATTATCACTTCTAGTTCTAACAATTTGATTAGTGATGTTAAGTCTCAACTCAATCAACAATTTCAAATGACTGATTTAGGCCTATTACATTATTTTTTGGGTATGCAAATTTGGCAAACACCTAAAGGTATTTTTATTTCTCAACATAAATATGCTCAAGATCTCTTAGATAGATTTAAAATGAATGATGCAAAGTGTGTTTCTACTCCTTGTGAATTCGGAACTAAATTAATGGTTGATATGGAAACTCCTTTTGTTGATCCTACTTTATATAGGCAATTAGTAGGAAGTTTAAATTATCTAACTCTTACTAGACCTGATATTTCTTATAGTGTTGGATTGGTTTCTAGATTTATGTCTAAACCACAACAAACTCATTTTAAAGTTGCAAAAAGAATTTTAAGATATGTTAAAGGTACTCTTAATCTTGGTCTTTTTTATGATGCAAATTGTGATTTTTCTTTAAAGGGTTATACTGATTCAGATTTAGGAGGTGATCCCAATGATGGGAGATCCACTTGTGGTTATTGTTTCTTTGTTGGATCAGGTGCAATCTCATGGAATAGTAAGAAACAACAATCTACTTCTCTTTGTTCTACAGAAGCTGAATATAAAGGTTGTACAAATGCATCTAAAGAAGCATTATGGTTAAGAAGATTACTTGAAGACTTGGGTCTACCTCCAAAGGATCCTACTCCTTTATATTGTGATAATCAAAGTGCTATTGCTTTGGAAAAGAATCCAATTTTTCATGCAAGGACCAAGCACATTGCTCTTCAACATCATTTCATTAGAGAGAAAATTGAAGACAAGCAAATTTCTCTTTTGTATTGTAAAGGTGAAGAACAAGTTGCAGATATTCTCACCAAAGATCTTTGTAAAGATAAATTTCTCTTCCATTGTAAAAATATTGGATTACAACCCATTGAAGGGTTTGATGTAACCTCCCCAAGTAAAGCTTAAGGGGGGATGTTAGAAGATTAATCTTTACTTGGTAAAGGTTATTCTTTAATTGTAATTTTTTATTAACTTGTAGGAATATTCCAAAGGAATCCCTACAAGTCTTTTGTCTTTTTGTCATCTCACACATGTGTGAGGATAACTTATTTTTTAATTCTTTATTAAGGAATATTTGTAACCACCTCCTTAAGAGGTGACACTTTGCACACACATAGATGAATGGTGGCATTCATTGAGTTGGGAGTTACATTATAACTCCTTCTCGCCTCTACTTATTGAGGTGCCTTTCCTCTCATTCTTCAGGACTCAAGCAAGCAAGCTAAGGTTGAAGCTCTTTCTCTCTCTTTGTATTATTCTTTAGGCATTTTGCCTCCATTCATAATATTGGGGTTTTTTCTTGTTTTTTCCCCTTAACAAATTCTTGTGTCTCTCTTGCTTTGGTGGTGCTTGGTTTGGCTACTTCAATCTATTTGGTAATCTCTTTCCTTCAAACAATTGCTCTTTATTAGTACTTTCCATTGCTCTTTTCTATTTCCTTTCAGAATTATCCAGGTATAACATGCCTTTGTATGATGAGTGAGTTCCCTTTGATTTAAAGGATTACATTAAGAATAACTTGACATTGAGCCCTAATTTTTACCAAAAATCTAGCCTTGAAGACTACTGGGTTGAACATTTCGATGAATATGTGGTTAGAAGAAGAAGCTAGATGAGATTAACATTCGAACAGATAATTATTTATGATTTGAAGTGGGATTTGTAGGGCATTGTGGAAGATGGGTCTTACATGGTAGACCCAGTGTATATTGAATTGATAGAAAAGTGGCATATTCTTACTATGGACTGGAATTTCAAAGAAAAAGAGACCATTGAAGCAAAAACTACTAATGTTTTGACTAGAACAAGAGAATGGGTGACAAAGAAGAAAATTGATCAGTCCCATCCTCACACTAGGACCAAAAATTTATAGCCTACTAAAGGTACTTCTTAGGCCTCTGCTAGCAGGCAACTAGTTAGCAATGTTTCTGAGTATTTACCATTTGGAGCCCAGGGAGGTGGCGATGAAGATCCACCATACAATAATGTGTATTTTCAAACCTGTGGAAAAGATATCTTCAGCCTACCTACTCTGGAGAAAGGAAATGAAGGAGAAGAAGAAGAGGAGGGTTTAGAAACCCTAAATATCAATTCCTCTCCCTCCGAAGATGAGCCACCTTTCAAAGAGGTTGGCACATCTCAAAGGTCACAAATAATTTCACCTATAGAGGACACTCCTCTAGTCACTAGGACACTATTTGAGTATCCAAGTTTCAAGGCAACCAAGGTTTTAGTAACTCCAACCTAGGTGGAAGATTCATTGTCACAAAAAAGGAAATTTATATAGCCTATCTTGCCTAAATAGGATACGGTGGGTCAACTATTATAGAGAACTACAACCACAAAACCTAAGAAGTTGAAGACTACTACTAGTTTGATTGATGATATAGAATTGAGGAGACTCCAGATAGAAATTGCACACCCTTCGGTACAAAGGGATGTTTCTCAGGTAGCTGCAAGTGACTTTGAAGTGAATAGAGTAGACCTCGGCCCTCCTACTAGGGATGGAGATGTTCATATTTTTCAGGTGTCTTCAGCCAAGATGGTAGAGCGGTTGAATAAAGATAAAGAAATTAAAGATGAGTTTAAATCCCAGGTTCATAATTTGATTGAATTTTCAAAGTCTATTTTTTAGATTGTTCCTTAGCCTCTCTCTCAAGTCGATTCTTCTATAGAATCACTTACTGTGGTTGAGAAAGAGGCCTTGACTAAAATTAAAAGTTGTCAAAGCCTAAGTAGAGCAACAAATGATTGGATTGGGTCTCTAGTTAAGAAGGGAAGCCTTGTCATTACTGAATCCATAAAATATTTCAAAGAGATAAACTCCTTGAAAACCACCTTAGAGGAAGAAATCATTTCAATTGAAAAATAGGAGAAGCTATGGAATAATTATAAAATTGAATTAAAGTTAATGTTGAGCTCAGATATGGAAAAGTTGGTTGCATACCAAGTTATACCAAATGCTTTAGATACTCATTATCTAATATGGAATAAAGGGGTGGAGTGGAATTTATAGATTGCTAAACAAAGTGTGCAAAAACTTAATCAAATCATTAATGAATGCACTAACATTTAAGATGAAGCATTGAGTACCTTGGTGGCTCTTGGTTTTCTCCAAGATAAAGCTGAAATGAGAAACGATATTGGTGTTAAGAGCCTAACAGATGATTTCCAAAAAATGGTTAAGGAGACTCTTGATTCACCCTCACTTAATGTCGAACACTTGCAAAAACTTAGTGAATTACACTTGGTCTCATCTAAGGCAATTGACCTCATGAAAGTTTGTGAGCGTTGCATGGAAATAGCTAAAGATAACCATCTGACATGGAAGGTTAGGATGACAAATGTAATTATTCCTCATCATAAGGACCTGATACACATCCTCAAAGCTTTCTAGGTGTGGTGAAAGAACCTTTAGTGACCCCAATTATTGGAAATGAAGCGACACCATTGTGATGGCTTAGCATCTCTTTCTTTCTTTTATGCGTGTTTTCATTTTGATCAGCCAAGAACATGAAGAGATAGTTTCCATCTTCCTATTTAATGTATCTATTTTCATACGTTATTGCTCTAGACATTTTCAAAGACTGCTCAATACTGGTTATTAATGAAAGTACTATATTTTCTATACATGCAATTCGGTTGTGAAATAATCTGAGTTCTTAAATCTATGTTTTTGGGAATATCCTTTAATGCATGCCTTATCTTTGCATAAGTAATGTAGTTCTTTATAATTGATTTCATTTCTCAATAGTAGTGGGAATACGTTCTATTTCTAGTGATTAATTGGTCTTTGTGCTAATATATCTTATTCATTAGATCTTACACCTGATATTTGGGAATTTTTCTAATATTGGGTCTACCTTTCCTACTTTTTGGTTAAAATCATACATGGTGTTTAGTTTTAGTAGTTTAAATTGATTGAAAATTATGTGAGGGAGTTGCACCTTGATAAAATTCAAAGAATATTCATCTTTCTTCAAGGATCAATATTCAAAGCTATTTGGTTAGTTTTTGGCACCTTTCTATTATTATATTGTGGTCTCTCAAGGTGCCCAATCTGTTAGCCAATAGATTTTTGGTGACTTCACTGGTGAAATTTGATTGTAAGTTCTTGGTTGTCTTGTCTTGGCATATTTCATGAGTAATTTAATTAATCCTAGATTTTCATAGATTTACTAGAGGGTAAAGAAGTAGGGGAATTTCTAATCCTATTTTTGAAACCTTGCAAAGAAGTGATTTCTCTTATATCATTCCCTCTAGGTGAAGGGTTAGGGCTATGAGAAGACCTACCTCACTGTCTAGAACACCTGCTAATCATTCTACTTCCCACGCTCTTGTTTTACACATGATTGTTTTACTAGTTGTGATTAATTTTTCCCTTAATATGGCTCAAAAACCCATCCCTTGGGGTGATACTATTGGTCCTTTGCAATTAGGTAATAATTTGCATTATTTACCCAAGGGGTCATGTAAGAATTTTCCTAAAATCTAGGGAGATGGGAAAATTTCACCTAAAGAACACATTGATGCCTTTTTTACTGCATATGCAGTGTGCTTGTAGTACAAGAAGAAGATGTATCTGTCATGTTGTTCATAGAATCCTTAGCTGATGCAACAACATAATGGTTCTATCAGCTAGCCCATGGATGTATCAAAAATACTATGCATAGTAAGTTTGAATCCAAATTCAAAGGTGTTGATGATGATCTAACATTGATAGCAGAGGTCACTCATATGATGAAGGAAGCAAATGAGCCTTTGAGAGACTTTGTGGCTAAGTTCAATAGAATAATAAATTTAATTACAGTTTCTAAAAGACCTTTTTTAGAAACATAGAAGTTTTTCTTTATTAATGCACAACATCCTAATATTGGTCTTCTCCTAAAGAGGCAACCATTGAACACTCTTGAGGCTATACAGACATTGGCCATTGAATTAGAAGATGATTTTATTTTATTTGGAAAATGGAAGAAAGAATTGCATATGAACAAGGCACCTCCTTCTAATTCTTCTGATCCTATGATCCAGAGATTGTATAATGACATAATTTCCCTCAAAAGGAAGATGCCAAAAGGTAATCAACTCTATCAAGATATTCCTAGGAAGACAAATTTTCAGCCAAGGAATAAGACACTACCTTTACTTCCAACTCAACAAAGGCTAGCAATTGAAGCTCCTCCCCCAAATAATAAGAAGAATATGTGTGTCTTTCACCTCACATCTAACCATGATGATGCCGACTATCCTAAAATGAATGGGTTTATGCAATTAACTACTACTAAAGAAGTCATTGAAGAAATCACAAAAGAAGGAACTTCATCTAATCAATATGGCGACTCTGGAAATGGATATTTGGAATATGAACCCATTGATGATAGAGGAGGAGATGTGTACATTACTCTAGATGATGCTACTTGTGCTGCCATCACTCATAGCCAAAAACATCACAACCAAAAAGGTACTCCTAGTTCTCCTAAGGTTTTACTTACAAAAGCTAGTGCAACCTCCAAGGGTGAAAATGCTTCACAAAGTGTGGTCAATAGCTCCCATAAAAATCCTATTGTATCACCCCTTGAGATTATAACATGAAATTTTGATATTGTGGAATTTTGCAAGTCTACTAAAATCCAAATTTATTAGGTAGAATATTTAAAGATGAATCCTAAAGAGCTTGATAAGTTAGTTGAATACATTAGGACATGACGTTCAGAATTGCATGCAAGCCTGGATGAAGCAACAATTAAATCTTAGGACTTAGCTGCTAATGCCGCATCTTGTAGTAAAACCTCCTCTCCATCAACCTTTGATGCAAAACCATACCCATTATAGGTATCATTATTTGTAAATGGGTTCAGAGTTGAAAATTGCATCATTGATTTAGGTGCTTATGATAATGTTATGCCTACACAAATTGTTAAAGCCCTCGAATTAGAAATGACCAAGACCTTTGGGAAGTGCTATTCAATGAATTTAAAGAAATTTTCTTTACTTGGATAGATTAAATATGCTCAAGTTGTTCTGATTACTTATCCAAACAAGTGACTAAAGCTCACCATACTGGTTACAAATATACCTACTAGTTATGGTATTATTTTGAGTAGGAGTTTTTGTAAAGACTTGGGAGGAGACATACAGTTGAATTGGTCGTATGCCACCATACCTATTGGAAAAGAGAAAGTGCACCTTAAACCTTCAAGTCAAAGGAAAAAATAATGGTGCTCAAGTCTGAAGACTGTAAAGCACAAATTTTGTATGAAGAAAATGAGGAAGATGTACATATTATAGATTTAGAACTTGAACTTTGGAGGATGGAATTTGATGGAAGTTATTCTCATGTCAGGTCACAAGTAGGGGTCATTCTCATTTCCCCTTCTAGTGAGAAATTCCCTTTTTCTTATAAACTAAAATTTAAAAATACAAACAAAATTGCCGAATATGAAGCCCTTTTGTTAGTATTAATTGAAGCTAAGGGTATGGGAATAAAGATGCTTAAAGTTTTGGGAGATGCTAAAACTAATTTTTAAGAAAGTATGTAATGTTTTCACCATTAAGAATGAAAGGTTAAATCATTATTGGAACTGAGTCTAGGATGTCATTGAAAATTTTGATGCCTTCTCAATAGAAGCTATTCCCAGGGAACTTAACACAAAAGCAGACTTGTTGGTAGTTTCTACCTCTCTACTCCTCTCGCATCCAGAATTCAAAAATAAGTCCTATATGATTGAATTAGTCTATTGGTCTAGTGTTCCTGACAACATCAATCACTGGCAAGTCTTTGTAGATGACAAGAAATTTTTTTCTTTCCTAGAAAATGTTGGATCTTTTGCTCAAATCTTATATAAAGGAAGTGATAATCAATGTAAAGGCTTATGTCCTAACAATGTGGCTAATCACCAAGATGAGGTCATCTAGTTAAAAGGAAATAAAATACCTAAAGGATTAGTTTCTCTTGAGGAATTATTTGATCACGAATTTTCTGTAAAGAAGAAAATGAACAATTTTACTAGACATTCTGATGGGTTCGAGGTGGTGAATATAGGGAACTATGACTCTCCTAAAATGGTCTACATTGATAAATGTTGCTCTTCAAAAGAGAAGGAGAAATTGATAGCTTTGTTAACTAAGTATAAAGAAGTCTTTGCTTGGTGCTACGATGATCTAAAAAATTTCATGAATGGAAAGTTTTAGCATCACATACAACTTAAAGAGGGGAAAGTTGTTTTCAGAAAAAAATAGAGGAACTACAATCCCATAGTAATTGATGCAATTTTTAAGGAGATTGAAAAAATGCTTAAGGCATAGATTATATAGCCTATACATCATTCTACTTGGATAGCGAATATTGTCCTAGTTCCCAAGAAGAATGGGGATATTCATATATGTGTTAACTTCAGAAATCTTAACTAGGTAGCACTAAAGGATAATTACCCTCTACCTAACATGGACCATATATTACAAAAAATTGCTAGTTTGAAGATGATGTCTATGTTAGATGGTTTTTCGAGTTATAACCAGATCAGTGTAGGGAGAGAGGATCAACACAAAATAACATTCACTATGCCTTGGGGAACTTTCACCTCTAAAAGAATTCCATTTGGACTCATTAATATAGGAACAACATTTAAGAGAGCTATGGATCTATGTTTTGGTGATCTCCAAAACAAAATCATATTCATTTATCTTGATGACTTGACAATATTCTCCAAGAAAAAAATGAACCATTTGCAAGATTTAGAATGGGTTTTACAAAGATGTAAAGAACATGGTATCTCTCTAAATCCTAAAAAAGTCTATTTTTCTGTTACTGAGGGTAAACTTTTAGGCCATATCACATCAAAAGAAGGAATCAAAATAGATCCCAATAGAGTGAAAGCTATACTACAACTAGGCCTTCCTTCAAGTCAGATGGGTGTGAAATCCTTTTTTGGTTAGGTGAATTTATTGAGTAAATTCATTCCATATTTTTTTGAAATTACGAAAGATATTGTGGACATGATGAAAGAAAAAGCAAGTTTTAAATGGAATGAAGCTAGGAAGTGTGCCTTTGAGAATATCAAGGAGGTAATTACCTAAGCTCCTATCCTGGTTAGTCTAGACTTCAAGAAGGACTTCATTATTTATTGTTATGCCTCTAAACACACTACATCTACCGTGTTGTTACAAGAGAATGAAGATAGAGTTCAAGCACCCATTGCCTTAATGAGAAAGCCATTAAAGAAGCATGAGCTTAATTTTTCCCCAATTGAAAAAAATGCATTTGAAGTGGTCAGGGCAGCTAAGAAGTTCTTCTTCTATATCCTGCATTCACACTCGATGGTATATGTGCCAGACCCAGCTATTAAGAGCATATTAACCTAGTAGGATATTGATTGCAAGAGGAGAGGTAACTAGATAGTGAAGGTATAGGAATATGACTTAGACTTGAAGCCTACAAAATTAGTCAGAGGGAGAGGACTTTGTAAGTTAATGGTAGAAAATTCTAAGGAAGAAGAGCAAGATGAAGATTTACCATTGGCCTTCATAGTTAGTCTACAAGATGAATAGTTTTCTAATATTGCCAACTTCCTCACATATGGACAATGCCTAAAGTACCTCTCAGGTAAGTAAAAAATGAACTTGAAACTAAGGGAAGCTAAGTATGTTATTTGGAGTGACACCTTATACAAACGTGGTGTAGATGGGACTTTCTTAAAATGTGTGGATAAAGCTCAACAATAGCAGTTACTAAATATTTTTCACAATGAAGCTTGTGGAGGTCAGTTTTCTTCCACCATGACTACCTCTAAAATTATAAGGCATGGATACTGGTGGCCTAGGTTGTTCAGAGACACTTACCACTGGGTGGCTAAATGTGAAAAATGCAAATTGTTTGTAGGGAGATCTCAATTAGTAGCTTTGCCACTCAAGCCTATGGTTATTGATGAACCTATTTAGTAGTGGGGACTTGATTTTATCAACCCAATTAGCCCACAATCTAGTGGAGGTCATACCCACATCATTGCAGCCACTTATTACTTCACTAAATGGGTGGAAGCGATTCCAGTCAAGAGAACCACTTCTACAGTAGTTTGTGATTTTATCAAAGAAAATATTTTAGTCAGGTTTGGAGTTCCACACAAGCTAGTCACTAATAATGCTACTAGATTCTCCTCTAATGAGATTTCTCTTTTTTGCCATGACTATGGAATTTCTCTTTTCCACTCAATTGACTATTACCCTTGGGGGTATGGCCAGGCAGAATCTAGCAACAAAAATTTGATAAACATAATTAAGAAGCTAGTTAATGAAAACCAGAGGGATTGGCACAAAAGGCTATATGAAGACCTATGGGAAGAATGAATAAATCCAAAAAGGGCATTTGGGATGACCCCCTTTGAACTAGTATATGGAGTGGAAAGTGCACTTCCTCTTTCATTAGATTTGTCAGTTCGTAAATTGCAAACTACTATTGAGGATGTTGAATTCAATGATGCCTTGGAAAGGAGGATTTTGTATTTTTCCAAGATACAGGAACATAGGAAAGAAATGGTTGATAAGATAACTATACACCAGGAAAAGGTTAAAAATATTTTTAATAGAAAATCCAAACTAAGGAAGTTTATGGTTGGAGATTTAGTTTTGCTTTGGGACAAGTGTAGAGAACCTAAAGGAGCCCACAAGAAGTTTGATTCACTCTAGATTGGTCCTTTTAAAATTATTCAGGAGTACGAGCCTAATACTTTTCATTGTGCATACCCTGATGGTACCCCCTTTCCCATTCCTTACAATGGGAAAGCTTTGAAGCTCTATTAGCTATGTTGGCCTCTCAACCCCCTTCTCTATACATAGTTTAGGGGTTTGGTTTTTGTTTTGGTTATTTTCTTGCTACTTGAGAGAGAGAATGTGTTTTACTTCATTGACTCCTTTTCCCAATGATAAGACACTAATCATACTGTTTGAATTTGGGTTCATTGCTTCATCCTGACCAATATTCATCCTCAGCTTGAGGCAGTATTACCACTATAATTTTTCTTTGCTTCTTCTTTTTTAAGTCATTCACCATTCCATAAACCACTCATAATATTATGTGAGTGGTATTTTAGGTCATAGTACAAACCCAACTGGTGTTTTATTAAGGTTGTCAAACTTTTCCTTTTGCCACTTGTGCTTATTTTACATCACTTCTCCATTTCAAACCTAGGTGGTGTTTTGTGTGTTCCATCGAACTCTCTTTTTCTCTTTAACTGAAGGCTATTTGTCTGGGCGGTGTTTCACTGTGACATTCTAACTAAGGTGCATATTTGTGAAGTTCACCGAACTCCCTACTTCGCCACTTGTAGGAATTTGTTTTTAAATTTTTGAAAGATGGTTATATTGGAAGAGGTGACGTGACAACGACCTTGTGTTATGAGGAAAATTAAGGCATTAAATGTTCATCTACTTCCATATTTTTCCGTGAAGTTGAGCTTTAAGAAATCAAAGTGTTGGACAAACATTCTCATTGCAAAATTCTCTAGAAATGAGCTATAGAGGATGTGAAGTTCAAGCTACAGTGTCTACCATTGAGGTATTTTCAGATTTCACTCGTGTGGTCTATTCTCTGGATAGTTTCTACCTAGATTGTAGAAAACATCTAATGTCAGGAATTATTATTTCTTATCCATGGCAAGGGTTAAATATGTGGGTTGTGAATATATATCTGGGTTAACATATGAGGGTCCAGAAATTGGTGATACTCATCTAGGGCCTATTAGTTTGGATGAATAGTGAATTTTTTTAAATAAAACTAATCCTCCACCCATCATTGAATGAGTGATAGACAATGGGTTAATTAAAGCCGTTGCATTTCCCATAGCCCTGTAATGTCTCGAGCTTATTCAAGAATGCATAAGACATTATAATTCATAGACCCAGGAGGTTAGAACTAAAGACATTAGACTTGTTCTAAAGGTTTAGAGGTCCACTTTTGTGTCTTTCTTAAGGCTTCCAAAAAGAGAGGAATATTCACCAATGAACATGATACATTCCCAAATTGAATTCACTGCAAAGAAAGGTATTTGTAAAAATGTGATAGCAAAGAATTGGTTGGCCAAACCAAAGAAGGGCAAGTCCCAATTTCCCTATAACTTATGGGGTAAGTGCACCAAGATGGTTCCCAAAAAAGGGGCTTAAGTGGCCAC